>OZ024889.1:4092612-4715112 GCA_964017195.1 Siderastrea radians | reverse complement strand
GAGCGTCCTTTGTTGGTAGAAACACTGACTAATTATTCTACTAACAACGGAAAAAGAGGTAGGCAAGGTTGATCATGGCATAATTTAGAATATACTATAGTTGGAGCGCCAGAAATTATGCTAACGTAATAGTGCTATTTTACACCAACATGACAGTGGGCGCTTTCATTTTTGCTGTGATTTTGTCCTTTTTGGCAAAAACCTGTAAAATATTAAATAATTTTACTGAACTTGAAAGGGACTGCTGTAATAGTGTAATATAGTACTGTACTTTTGCCACGGTTACTCTGAAGCTATTGAGAGGTTTCATCAAAGCAGCTGGAAAAAGTACGACCAGAGCCAACAAAATTTTTCGGGTATTCTTAAACTACCTTGGGTTACGAGCTCAGAGGTCTTTTATTTGATGGTGCACATTATCCTCACTGGCGACTTGCCGAAGTATGCAATAGCTTATCTGACGAACATGTCGATCATTCACATGCAAGAAGACAGGACCTGATATAAGACAAACACTAAGTGGGACTGTGTCAGTTATCGTTGGGCACTTTAGTGGAACATTTTTCACGGCAGTTTAACCAGATATATTAAATATAATCAAATAACGATACAAAATACTAATTAGATCGTGCTAAAAAAATGAAAAGTTGGCGTTGAGGTTCAAAAGTCGAGGCAAAACGGGTGTTTTGCAAGAGACAGGGAAGTCTGAGGAGTAAAATTCATCCCCTCGTTCCCCAGAGGAGGCTAGTGCTTAGGGAATTTGCGAAAAATGTTTCGTCTGGCGATAGACTACAAGCAGTCTCTCTTTCTGCTCAGGGATACTCGAGGCAAACGAACAAGCGAGCGAGCGAGCGCGAAGTCACCCTCCACATTGAAACGTGACGTGCGTGTTGAACCGCTAGTGCGTCACGTTTCAATGACGCGGGCGATTTTCGCGCCCCCTCGCTTGTTCGTTTTCTTCGACTATCCCTGAGCGGAAAGAGAGACTGCTCGTAGTCTAGTCTGGTGCCCCTGATTTATACAAAAGCAGTGAGACAAACTGACCTTTAGTGAAAACAGATTTAGTTCGCTGAGTTTTTATTCATCTCATTTTGTTAAAAACAAAATGCAAAGCACAGTTAAAATGAATTTAGCTGTGACTGGATAAGCTGAATTTGTTGACAATATGGTGAACTCTGTTGTCCTGTGAATTATCGCCTGCAATAAACTTCAGACTTGACTCATGTCCCTCACAGTTCGTAAAATGCCTGTAGATAAGGTGTTTTACTGTTAAACAACTGATGTATGATGCAATCCTCTGAATCCTCTGAAAAGTCTTTTTCTTATTTCTTCTTTTTTGCACGCTTGCCTTCACCTGAAAAATAAAAAGTTAAATTAAGTTACTCCTAAATTTGAAATCTTGCACTTTCAAGGTTAACTGAGCTGTGTAAGTTTGCAACATAATTTTAGCACTGAGCTAACTATAATGTTGTGGGGGGGGGGGGTGCGGTGGATTAGCGGTTAGCGAGTTGGACTTCAGATCCGAAGGTCAGTGATTCGAGGCCCAGTCCTCACCATTGTGTTGTTTCCTTTGACAAGGAATATTACTCTACTTTGTCTCTCTTCACTCAGATGTATATGATGGGTACTGGGTAACCCTGCAATGAACTAGCATCCTATCCAGGGGTCCGTTTCTTGAGCATCCCGATAACTTTTCGGGCCCAGAACCAATACTTGAAAATCAAAATTTATAGAATGGTGATTTAGCTTTTAGCCTGCAAATCAGCTTGACTTGTTTCGTCAAGATAAATTTTAGTGCTTAGCTTTACAAACCTACACAATTTTGAGTCTTCAAGGAAAATCTTGCGGACATAAAATAACTTTCCGAGCCCGAAAAGTTACTGGGACTTTCAAGAAACGGGCCCAGCGGGGAGTAGCAATACTCTCAGTTACTTCATTCCACACAAACCGGGATAAGCTCCGGCCGTGTGAGCCTCCTTGGCTCCTGTGCAACTTAACCTACCTACCTAACAACGATGTAGTTGCATCCCCTAAAGGCTTGGACACACTGTGCAACAATGCCCGCAGCATTGCAAAGTTGCACTGTGCGTGCATGCCCACCCTTAAAATTGTTGCACGCAACGTTGCATGCAACTGTTGTAGAAGTAGAATCGGCTCCTACTTCTGCAACATCACATGCAACAGTTTCATCGCGTGTCCATGATCTACAACATTGCGCGCAACTTCGTGATGCAACTTTGCGCGCAATGATGCATCGTGTGTCCGTGCCTCAAGTCAATTAGGGTTAAAACCAAAACCATTACAGTGTATGTCCCTACTGTAAACGTTTTCCTGGATTTAGCACTTGTTACGTTTTTAAATTCTGATTGGCTCATTCTGATGACTGCGTCTGTTTTGATTGGCCAAAGTGATTACAGTGGAACCTCGATTTAACGAACCTCTATATAACGAAGTCCTTGGTGTAACGAACAATATTTTTCAGCCCAGTAATTACAAAATGTATGGAAAAGAACCTCGATATAATGAACCCTCGATATAAAGAACCAATTTCCCCAGTCCCTTAGCACTTCGTTAAATCAAGGTTCCACTGTTCTTCCTATTGGCTTTAAGACTCTCAATTAAACACCCACTCTACAGCACTGTGCAACTATCTTGGTAATAGGCTAGTAGCTCATAGAGGAAAAGGAAATATTACTCTTAATTACCCAGTGCTTTCAATAAGCACTGACGACTGATGAAGAGCGTCTTCAAATTTGCTCAAAGAAGTCGTCTGCTATTTTCCCTAACCTGAAGTAATTAAAGAAATTGTTCTTTCAAACCTTGTTGATACAGTCGGCTACTATTGCCTACTTCAAATTTTATTGAAACCCCTGATTATGATTACCCATGAAAATTTAGTAGCCTCAACTAAGAACTAATAGATAGATTTAGCCAAGCCTAAAAGTGGAGCCCCCCTTTTTGTTTTGTCTGTTTTTTTGCTTTTGTTTTTTGTTTTGTTTTTTTGTTTTGTTTTTGCTGGCAGTTATTAATTTGTGAAAATACTCTCATCCAAGTCGTTTTATTTAAAAAAAAAAACAAGAAAAAAATTCTTGCTACCACTGAGTGTCGAACCCGGCTCGTCGGCGTGAGATGCCGGTAACTAGTCCACTAGGTCATGGGCGTTTGACATTGTTTTCGTAGTTAATTTTAATACTTATTTCTTTCTTCGTGACAAGCTGCCTATCAGCATGAAAATGCTGGTGTTTTTCCTGGCAAAATATGTTCGAAACGCTGTAAAAACCATGGTTGTGGACAGAAAAAACCAAAAAGCACTAGCTCTGCTATATTTGGCGTCGAAACCGCTGCGAAAAGCTGCGAACTGAACAGAACCGACGAGGCAAATTTGAACTTTTTGCCTGAACTTTATCGCCGAATTTCTTTCGCCTAGATTGAACTTTTCCCCTTCCACCAAAAAGACAACTGAGTGTTCTTTTGAACTTTTTTTTTCCACTAACAAATTTGTTTTTGACTTTTGTTGTCTTCGCTTGTTTTGCTACAACGCGGGTCAACATGCGATTTCGCGCTGAAAACACACGGGATTCAGCACAGGGTTCTATCCAGTGTAGGAAGTGTATTGGTAGCCCTGTGGTGCCGACGGACGTACGTACGGATGTACGGATGTACGGAAGGACGGTCACGTGACTACTACGTCACTACCAAAATTTTTTGGCTTGATAGATTACCAAATTTCCTTAGCAATGGAGCTCAGCTGACGCGCTAGCGCGCTGGCTCCGCTAATATCAACAAATTCTTAGAATTACCATGAAACTAAGCTTAAAGCATTATAAATCAGGATGCATTTTACCATTTTTTTTTTTTTGGGTCAATGAAATACTTACCTTTCTTGGGAGGACCTTTTCCTCTCTCTTTTCTCTTTGCTGCCATTTCTTCTCGGAAATTCTGCGAAGTTGAATTTATGAGTTATTTGATCATGTCATTACCTTTGCTTCATTATTATTAATAATCTTTATTCTAAATATATAAATATATTTTTATTTTGTCTTTCAAAGATGTTTTCCTTTCTTTTTTTCAGCAATTTTTGACATGCAGCAAGTAAACGTTCTCTGAAAATTAGTGAAAGTAATTATCACATCTACTGTTGTAACCCGTGTGCAGTCTTTTACCAACTGTACGATGTGTTGTTACAGACTGTGAGTAGTACCTTCCGATTTAGTTCATAACTGAGAATTCATCTGGCAGTGAATGAGAGGCTACGTTTCCTTTCCACCAACTTGAAAACAACAGCAAGCATGTCCCATGCATGTGATTTGCTTAAACCAGCCACAATAACTACCCATGTCTGGGAAGCATAGTGCAAAATAATCAGTATAGCATTTTTTTGGTTAGCCTATTCCAGGCTCTCAGATAGTAGGGACAGCATGAAAATTAGAAACGAAATGCAAAGATAAGACGCACAGGATCTACAAAATTGTTTTTGGTTCATTCCTTAGATGGTGCTTTGCAAGGGCTCTCGTGGTGCCCCAAAACTTGTTATGTTGTTTGTTTTCTCTGGCCACCTGTCACTACTTTTCTAAACACCCTGCCATTTTTCTGAGTGAGCTGTTGTTGTTGGTGGGTTTTTTTTAGAACAGATATGTAAAAATTTGCAAGTTTTACGGCAAGTAAAATTTACTCCTCCTGCATTTTCAGCTTAGCTACATGTAGCTACATTGTAAGAAAGACAAGCATCCCATCCGAGAGGAGAATGCTTCTACACAGTGTGAGCCACCAGCGTTGCATGCTTAACTTAACTCTACAACAACTGTTAAGCTGATAACAGGCTTGGAATCAATTCCCAAGCCTGCCTTTTGAGCCAAGATGTACTACTGCAGCCCAAATGCTTTTATCCTTACAATCGCTTTGCATCATCAGCCAACTAGAAAACATAAGCTGGTAGTTGCCTATGGTGCAAATAACAGATAAAATCTATAGCTCTTCACTAGTCTAACAGAAAGTCCACTACTTTGTGTACTGTGTTTTGAAGATTAAAAAAACCTACCAGGCTGCTAACAGTTCATATTATCCACAGATTATCTGTAGCAACACTTACCAAATGCTCATCATAATAGAATCCAAAATGTCGCAGTCTAAACAAAAGAGTCTGGAACCTCTTTAGAGGGGGATAGTAAGAATTAATCTCACTTCCAAGGGGTCTCCTGGCAAAATGTTTCACAACTTTGTATGATCTGTATAGAAAAATGAGCTTTTAGTACACCTGGGACATAAAATTGGCACCTAACACAACTACAGTATCATGTGTGTATTTGAAATTCAAGGTCTACTTGTTTTGGTAGTATCAAGAATAATTCCTCCTTGCCTACCTTGGGCTTTCATTGAAAGTTTAGACAGAATGCCCACCTACTATACTCAAACTGAGTTGATTTTGGGTTGGGATTATTTGACATACATGTATGAGTCTCAGGCTCCGAAATTGTTTTAAAAGTATTCTTGGTCTTAAATTTAAAAGTAGGGTGTCAGCATCTTGTTAAGTCTCAAACTGACCATTCGATACCCCTCGTGCAGCCTGCAACCCGGCAATCAAGGTTGTCTCCAAAAAGTTTTATTGTTTTATGTTTTATTCTCATTTGGTCAGTTGGGTGAGAATAAAATATTTTATTTAGGTTTATTCCTGCAAATGAAACCCAATCCCCTCTGGATCAGGATAAAAACTGCTTTGAAAAAAGAGAGAAAAACCTGTGGGATACGTTCCTGTTTCCCGGGTTAACCGGGACATACTAGATGGATGTATCATTGGATGAAGTAAAGATTGATGGAGAAAGATCACGTTTTGAAAAAGGTAGAAGGATGGTTAATGTGACTGCTTGATAAAAATACACAGATAATTATTTCAGTTTATAAGAATCCGTAACCTGCTACAAAGTAAAAGCATGAAAAATCAGGAAAGTTCACTAGAGAGTAGTTCATGAGCTCGAGATCAAGATATGAATTTGAATTAATTTTGCTTTCAGGCTTAGTTAATTTGTTACTTCCAAGGTAAGATACAATTTAACAACAGTAACAATTATCCAACAGCACAAGAATTCTTGGCGAAATGGGTTATTTTTCCAGAGCAAAAATGTAGAAGCACGATCGCCCCTCGAATTCAGTGCAAAATGGAAGCTATGCACCTCGACTTGGGTTAATTAATGAACAAGCCAAACTAAAAACAACTTACTGCGGGGTGACTTGGCGAGTCAACTTGCCAAAAATCCTTGCTCTTAGTAGATCCATCTTTCTCGCGTAGTTTGCACTCATTTTGACCCAGAATGCTAGCCGTTTTCACTAATTATAAAACTAATATACCACATTTAGGTTTTCTTCGTCTTGTTGGCCGCCATTTTGCATGAAGAGGAAGACTGGGCCAAGAGCTTAGTGACCTGGTCAGCCGAATCCAAAATGTCTACTGACCTGAGAGTGCGAGTGAAAAACAAAACTAAAGAGATGAACGCTGTTAAAACCACGATACGGGATGCCGCCACTTTGATTTTAGTTGCTCGAAACCGAAAACTTAATAGTCACTTCGACTACAGGGTCTTGCTGCTTGAGCGAGCTGCAAAAAGCGCATTTATGGTAAGTAATTTTTGCTCTGAAAACAAAAGTTGTGCATCCCCTTCCCCTTAAATTAGTTAGTAGAAACCCTCAGGAAAGTTTGGTGGGAACGTTTGTGTAACCATCGCCTGCTGCAGTATTCTACACAGATGTCAGAGTCCTCACCAAAGAAAATACAAGTACGAGAGTCTGAGGGGAGTTTTTGATCCCAAAATCTTTGTTTTGAAAAGAAACAACTCATGGCTAAATTCAAGAATGGGCCATTTTTATTTTATACCCACACATATCCCCCTCCCTACACCACTGAGGGGTTTCCTGTAAGACCCCTCAGAAAGAATACTTTTAGATGCCCCTGTGGGTAACTGTTTAAGAAAATTTGAACTCAGATTTCAGAACAACCCCTTCAGATTACTGTAGCTTCCAGGAGCATACCCCCTTTGGGATTTGCAAAATTTTTCAAAAGGCCCCTACGGAAATGGAAATCGCTCCCAATTTTGTTCTGTGTCATGGATAACCAAGGTACTGACCCAACCATGATTTATTGGTTTGTCTTTTCTACAGCCAAGTACGTATGTATTCCCTGGTGGAATAATTGAGAAGAAAGCTGACTTTTCAAGTGATTGGATGGAACTTTTTAAACACTCATTTGCCAAGTTTGGTACAGACTTTACCTGTCTTGTAAATATTCAAGGACCCCGTCCGCCTGTGTTAAAAAAATCTTGTACAGACATACCAAGTGAAGTTGCATTTAGAATATGTGCAATCAGAGAAACATTTGAGGAATCAGGCATTTTGTTATTGAAAAGCTTCACAGATGCACAGAAGAGTTACCTTGACTTTGATGAAATTCAGAGATGGAGGAAAGAGGTTTACACAGATGCTACAAAATTTTTTACCATGTGCAGGTAATGACTGGTGAAGATTTATTTTCCAAGGGGTTGGAAACAGCTTGTTAATGAGCAGTCTTTCCTCAGGAATAGTTGGAACTTGCAACTCCAGTGAAAGTCAGCTGCTATATAGAAACTTGACCAGTGTTCGTATCTTACGCGCATGGAGTTTCTATGCAGCGGCCTGCTTTTGTGTGCGTTCACATGTGATTCTCACCCTGATGCGGAAGTGTCCCCATTAGTTTCAATGAATGTCTTTCTACCCCGCTCTCTTTTTTGAAAACAAACAAGCACACCTTTAGGGTAGGTACCTCCTATTGTTACTGCACATACGTTCTGCACATCTCTGGATAGTCTGAGAAATGTTGACGGTACTTTTTAATTCAAAGGTATATTATTCTTGTGCGGTTTATGACTATGTGGGAAAGCAGATCTTAGCAAGGGCTGTTGGAATCCAAAGAGAAAATTGGGGGTAACCATGTATTTTTCAGAGATAACTTAGCTTAAATTTGAAAGGGAAATGCCATACATATTTTGTATTTTAAAGCTTTTTTTAGAATTATGGTTGGTTTTATCACTGAAAAATACGTGGTTACACTCATTTTTCTTTTTGGATTCCTAAAACCCTTGCGAAGACATGCTTTTTCCCCATAGTCATAACCTTTGCAAAAACACCTCTGTATAAGGAGGCACCATCCTTACCAACGATTTTTGATATCTCTTGTATTCGGTTTCCACCCCAGCATCTCTAGCAGAGCTCCACTGTCAGGTTTGCGTAGTTTTGCATTAATTTTTATTTACAAGGTAGTTATGTATTCAACAGGGAACTAGAGTGTGTTCCTGACGTGTGGTCTCTTACTGAATGGTCTAACTGGCTGACACCTGCCAGTTTACACAGACGATATGACACCTTATTTTACACCTGCTTCCTTGATAGCGAACCCACCGTGCTTCTTGATGACAAAGAGATGACTCATTCAAAGGTGATGATATTTCCATTTACAAAGTTATGTTTTGTGAAGATAGACAAGTGCAAAGGTCACTGGTGATCAATCAACTGTTGGACATGCTCCAAGTCGCTCTTTTTTGGGGGGGGGAGGTTGGGGGACAAATGTGGTGTTTAAGTGATTGAAAAACACACGTGTGGAAAAGCTGCATGTGTTGCCAGGATGTGATGCAAATGGTCTGCACAGAACCAGCTGCCATTTTGATTCATGCTCGTGGACCACACAAGCGTCCTTCATAACCAGAAGGAGCAAGTCTAATTGGTTGTTCTAGACCAGTTTTGTCTGTTTCACAGAAAGGAAGGCTGACAGTAATCTGACTAATAAAAATGGGCAATAATAATAATTATAACAATAATAATAATAATTACTAATAATTACTACTACTACTACTACTATTACTACTACTACTACTACTAATAATAATAATAATATGACTTTACTTAATGAGGGTGACATAAATTACCAGTGGCACAGTAGTTTTCATTACCTGTAATGACCTTTGCATCTTATGGAAAACAAATTGAAACTGAGAAAATATTAGGCCGGTTCTCACTAGGGCTCTTAAGTGCACTTCAAGTGCACTTGGTACGTACTTGGAGTGTGAACTCCTTTCTGAGGGGGTCTTCTAAGTCTGACTCACGTTTCAATAGAAGCACTTTTGTGATTTATTTACTCATCTTTAAATCTCTTAGAAAAATGTATCAAAGAAGTAAAAATTAATATGAGCTGAATGTAATTAAAAAGTTTCATAATTTGCAGTAGTTCATTTTCTATAAGCTCCATATTTTCCTTCTTTTTTGATCAAAAATGCCGTTTTCAATGGTACGTGCTGTTGACTTATGCGGAATCACTCAAGTGTAGCTTGCTTACTTGGAGTGTGAACGTTTTAATGACCACACTTTTTGGTTTCTTTGTTGCCCTGGCGATAAGCGTAAAACAGAAATATTCAAGTGCAGTTGAAAGTAAGGTCAACCCCTTACTTGGGAGTGCACTTGACCAATGACAGTGCAACCTTGCAGCTAAAAGCACATGGGCGCGCATCTTTGAATTCCACAGAGACAGGCTCTGGTCACCACTAAGCTCTGAGCGTTTTGGTTTTCGATTCTGCTGGAGTCAAGGGCGAGTTCAAAAAGACTCCCAAGTTTTACTTTAGCTGTCGTATTTGAAGGCGTATTTCAAGCCGACGTAGGGTAAAAAATTCTATGTTTAGAAAAAGATTGTGGTCTAATTCTCAGGCTTAGCCAATCAACAACACTGCAGCCATATGTGCGGAGTCAATACCGGCATGAGATACAAAAACATGTTTTCATGATGAGCACAAATAATTACCAAAAAGTAACAAAACGTGAGCATAGTGTTTATACACCAGGCATAAACCCTCAAAATAAGAGAGGTAAAAATGTAATAGAGAAAACAAACACAGGCTTTTTGAAAAGGAATCATCAGGATTCTTTTGATCCCACCTAATCAGACAGCAAAATCAAATGCTGTGGCTTTTAATTTATTTGAGGTGAAAATGTGGACTTAACAGTGGGACAAGTTGCAGGTACAAACAACATCAACCTAGCAGAATATATAATTCATCGTATTTATGTACGGAGCCTACTAATATAATCCCCGAAAAAAAATAAAGAAAAAACAGATGAAAAAATTAGCCGGTGTTTTAAACAGCAACAACAACACTTTTGACTTAAAAAAACTAATTTTAATGTTTTTCATGTTCTATTGTCTCTTCTTTTCCAAAGTAGACCTCAAGTCTACTTGATTTTAAAGTACACTTCAAGTGCACTTTGGTCCCTAGTGTGAACCGGCCTATTATGTTGCTTTTGTGGACACAGTGCCAATCCTATTCCACTTATGTTACTCTGGCGTGAACTACATGTACTTACCGGCTCGTTAAGTTGTCCATCTATTCTCCTTAGCTATATCCCTGCCCAGGATCCTAATAGGATCCTAATAGGATCTTGTAGGATCTTAACCAGGATCTTAAACAAGATCCTATAGGATCCTACAGGATCCTAAACAAGATCCTATAGCATCCTAAACAGGATCCTAGACAAGCTTAAAACATGGTGCCATTTAGGATCCTGGGTAGGATCCTGTGTGAACTTACAGGATCCTGTAGGATCCTTTAGGATCTCAGAAAATCCTGTAGGACCTTAGAAAATCCTGTAGGATCCTGTATAGGATTTCTACCAGGGATCCTTTATAATACATTGATATTGTATCAAGGGAAACCATGTGTTAATCTTAACATGTTAGTTTTATTGCAGTGGATGACTCCAGCATCAGCAGTTTCAAAATGTGCACAGCAACTAATCAAGCTAGGGATACCGCAGATCTATGAAATGTCAAGATTTTGCCAGTGAGCAATCTTTATCTGATGATGATTAGCCAATATTTTCATGTGATCTTTCTGGTATATTCATAGCATCCCACTGACCTGAAGACCCAATTAACTAGAACTCATTGCTAACAGTTCCTCCACCTATGTTTGTCTTTTGATACATTGTTTATGATAATTTATGACAGAAGTGGCTCTGAATGCTAAGTTCATTGTATTTCAGACAAAATTCCTATAAATTGGTCAACATACTGTTCTTTGTTAGTGTATGATACCTCTACATTTGCATTAATATTTTCTCTTGCATTAATTTCCTTTAAACTGTCCCCCCCCTCTCAATTCATGTTAAATTAAGTCACATTATTTAATCTCTAATATAATTTTAATAAAGGGTTTGGGGCATGTAACTGTAAGGATGGGCATTTTTGCCAACTGTGCAAATTGTCAACCTTCAGTCAAATAGTAATTGCAGGTTGTCTTAAACTGGGAATTTGTAACTGAGTCAAATAAGTAACAAGTTATTCTTTTCTTGTCAACTCTGTATAGATTTCCAAAGTGGGCAGCCTTTCAGTCTTTTCAGAAAGAACGTGCATCTCAAGGATGCGAGCAGTGGATGACTATTCTCTTACAGTGCCCTGACGGTATTCTGGTAAGAAGTCATTCATACATGGTGGGTGAGGGGTGTTGTTGACGTTGTCAAGGAATTAAAAAAAATCAAACCCTCCACTTCTTCTCCCATCCCCTCCCCCTCCCCTAAGGAGGGTCTGATGCTCAGGGTTAAAATACCCCATGGTACATGTAAGTAAGTTATGGTAGAAACGAAACCGGAGGCAAAAGGGAGTGAAGGCTAAACAGATCAACAGACAGAGGGGATCACTGCTGCAAGGAGGAGGGGGATTGCCAAGCGAACATCTGCTGGCAAATTAATAAAAATAGGAGTAAACACAGAAGATGCAACCTATTTGTACTCAGATCATACAGGCCTACGTAGTGAATTCTTCCATGGGTATAAAAGTCCATAGGCTGGGATATTTTGTGCATGTAAAACCTATGGAGCTATCGAAGAGAATAGGGCTTTTGATACATGATGGTGTGACTATTTCAGTTATTGGCCTCAATCACACTTTAATAACAACGTTCTGACAAATAACCCGGCCGTGTCTTGTTTTTCAGGAGTTATTTCCACATGATGACCTTTACCCATCACAGTATGACAGAGTTTTAGAGGAACTGGCCAAGAGCTCTACCGGACAAATTGCAATGTGTGAATACCCAGAGACGATAGCAGAGTGTTGCTCCAAAGGAACGAATTTCAATCGAATGTTTCATCAGTCACATTCTCCATTCAGCATAATATGCAACGTTCAACTTCCCCATGGACAGTGCTCACCTGTGACTGATCCAGTCAGAATTCAGGAACTTTCTAAAGAGTTCAAACCGCGTCTTTGACACTGTTGAGCAGAGTCATAACCTTTTCTCGCAAATCTAGATCATTTTTACGTGTATTCCTTGAAATACCTCATCAGAGAAAAGTATTCACGACATGAAATTTTTGTGGTTAAAAAAATTCTGGCAGGTTGATTCTTAGGCATAGATTATACGTGGAATTTAATTCAGACGAAGTTCAAATGAAACACATATTAAAGATGTCTGGTTAGTTTGCAGTTAACTTACCTAAGGGAAATTAACAGTGTGGGCGCATAAAAATCCCACTAGTATTTGTTTCCTATTTGAATGAGGTGACTGTTGCTTATGACTGTCGCATGCGATTTATTCACGCTGTCTTTACAGCACTGTTTCGTGTAAATCAAAGTTTTATAAAACAACCGTAAGATAAGTCGAAGTCTTATCCAACCGTTTTCTGTATGCCGGTTGTTCTCCTGATTCTCTCACTGTCTTTCTTGAACACATCGACCATGAACCTGGGACTCCGTAATGAAACACCTGTGAGAAAAACGTTTTTATCACATACGTCTTCACTTATCAGTAAAGTGAAGTATAAGGATGAACCGCTAGGCCTCTTTTAGCTGGGTCTCTTTTTAATCAGTGCATGAAGGGGTTTGAGGTTTCGCGCGTGTTCGAGCGCGCAAGAAAAGCCTCTGGCATCCAGGGTATTTGAAAATTTATGGTGGTAATACTCTAGCTAGTGTAGGTCAGGACATACATAAACCCAGTGGGCTCCTGTGTGTGGATTTCTAGTATCCATCATCTTCCCGATCTTTCATTGCCATTCATCATCCGCTATCTGACGTAAAAGGATTCTCCTCGCGCACTGGTTTCAATCATATCACAGGAACTAATTTTACCTTTTTTGGGCGCACTGTCATCATTTTACTAATAAGCTAAGCTTTACCCTTTTGAAATCTGTGCAAAATAATTACTATTTGCATTTCAGTGTTGGAGGATACATGTCGTTAAGGGTCAATCCAGAACAATTTTTATAATCATCAGCTTCACAGATTAAAAAAGAATCGGTAGCGTTTATACTCGCAAAGAATAGAATGCTTTCTTACTGATGACGGGCAAGGGGACATTGGGTAAAGCAGCTCATCGAGAATTTACGTCTACAAGGCCGTCAGCAATAGCCTACACTTAAAAGAAAAAAAGGAAAAGAAAACACGAAATCAATGATTTGCCCTTCCGCAAAAACATCTTAAAGTGAGTGAGTGTGAAGATAGAAGGAAGCAGGTGCGTTTGTTGGGGGATTTATGCGCGTGCCTGGAAAAGCGCAAATTTCTTGGGTTACAACTCCCGATAACTTACCGGGCCGAAAACTATTTTATGTGCACAATCAGTCCATCAAACGAGACTTTATTCTAATTAAAAATCTTTATTAAAAGGTTTTGTGGAAAGCGCTGGTAAGTTTGCACTAACAATTACCACCAATCGATGAGATCAAGAAGTAGATGGGAAAAATACTGATCGGCTTGAGAAAGTTATTGAGACTTTCGAAAAACGGGTTCCTGCCTCTAGCAACGCAATAAGAATATAGAGTTGCAAAATAGTTATCGAGGAACTTACACAAGGACACGCGACGATATGAAATCATGTGCCTAAACCGGCTTTACTTCCCGCCTTAGGTTCCAAACAAGCTACAATCTGTTGTCATATCAACATACCTATTCACGAGGTATGAAGGTATAAAAAGAACTCGCGAGATTAGTGCAAGTTTCTCATTTGATTCGCAAGGCTTAAATGATAAGGCGAAAAGAGTTGGCTTTCTTAAAAGGGTGCGTTTCTTTGGGAGAATCCGAAAACGGATTTGTGATCCCAGATCATATGGATTCTTCGACGCCAAAGAAACGCAAAATCCGAAAAAGGATTATTTTGTCATGACAAGACAGGCTGGAGGCACGCAATATATATATCAGGACGATATTTCTCTCGTACTGCCCTAGAATTAAACTAGAATGGAATACAAATAATTTATAAACAAGGACAGTATCTGCCAGAAGTTGAAGTGAACTCGCTATTTGCGTTCAAAATCTCGTCCCTGAATTACAGAAATGTTACACCAATGAAGTTATCCTGACGTGTCAATGCTTCTGTCTGTTCTTTTGGAGAAAACTTTTCAAATATACGGAACAGAATATTCACCTGAATTCTCTTTTTCACGATCGAAGGTTTTGTCACGCAAGATCGAGAGAAAATATGGCGAGACCAGTAAATTTGCATGGAAGACCGCTTGACAGATGTACTATTTTCGGATCCGTCCCCCAAAGAAACGCACGGATCATGAATCCTAAAAATCCGGATTTAGATTTGATCTGATGTATCCACTCGGAGTGTGGATTCTTCAGATCACTAATCCCTGATTAATCCATTTTCGGATTTAGGTAAAGAAACGCAAAATCCGTTTTTGGATACAAGAATCCGGATTTGGATTTTCCCAAAGAAACGCACCCTAACGGTCCTGCACGCCACCTTTAGTTTCGGCGTGAGAGGCATCTTTCAGAGGCACCCAAAGGTTCATTTCAGTGGAATATCTGTTAGGAATGTGTAATTCGCCTAAGACTGACTCAAATTTTTTGCGATGAAATCGAGAGTTCATTGCGGTGAACATCGTGAAAAAGCCACCTCGGACTTTCGAAAGAATGGAACTGGTCAATTTGTATTGTTTTCGAAGGGGCATTCAGTAGTTTAGATTGCAAAACAAGAAAATCTGTGGTTTATCAAAGACGGGCCCTTACAGGATGGAGTAGCCCGTGAACAGACTCCGCGGTGGGGAAATCAAGGAAGAAAAAAAAAATCGGCGAGCGAAGAAAACGAAAGGGTTAGCCTGCGTTGCAGCCGGCCCACGCATTGGTTCAAACCGTTCATATAGTCCGTCTTTACAGGCGGTGTAGAGTGTCTACGACGCAGGCTACAAAAGGGGCGGCGGCGTTCTCTTCCCCAGTCAGTTCCATCGGCTCGTTTTTTTGTTATTCCCCCCACCGCGGAGCCTGTTCACAGGCCAAAGCTGGAGTTATTCAGTTGTGGGCACCTACTGATTCACTGATTTTTTCAGTTGGGTATCGAAGGTAAATAAATTTTGCGTTATCTGCATGTTTTTTTCAGTACTAATTGGTGGGGCATTTGAACGGCCTTTTTGCCCCGCGGGGAGGGAATTTGAACAAGCCAATCTTCAAAAGTTCAAATGCCCGGGGGGGTTGCCCGGGGGAGATGTTGAACTTTCGAATTGATCGGCGCATTATTCCACTCGAACTCATTAATTCTAAGAGAATCCATACGTAGAGCTCGTGAACCATTTTATATAGATAAGGCCAAAACTATACAACCACATGGTATAAACAGAGAAGATGACTATTAATCCTCTTTTTTCTAACACTTCTCTTTATTTATTCATGGTTATTTTATTTCGTCCCCATTGGCTTGTTTAAATTTCAAATTCCAAACAATTGAATCATATATCTACTGCGGTAACCGTTTTACTACATATTGTAGCAAAAATCCGTATTTCCATTAAATCCCCCGAAGAAGGACCACTTGACTGTCCGAAATATCGCGAAAACCAACTCGCTCGTCGTTTTTTCTTTGCTGTTTTTTCATTATAGTTTATTTTAATAAACGCTAGAATTAAACCTTTGAATTGTCCTCCAAAAAGCTTCAGGCCCTCTAAGGCCCGAAATATATGCCTCATTTATTAGTTGCTGACATTCGGATAAGCCTTTTCTTTGAGGAAAATGCTATATTCTGTCCTGGAACAATTAATTCTTTCCTTTGACCAGCTTTGTGCCCTTTATTGCCTAGTTCATTTGAATCGAGACTTCCAGAACTTTCCCATTTGTTTTCACCTTTTAAATGGCATATTTTGTTCCGTACAAAAATTATGTCCAAAACCCTCTTGAAGATTTTTGCGTTCAACAATTGGTCGGGCATCCATTAATTTTTATTTTTATTATAATTTGCAGGGCCCCACTGAAAACCGCCAAGGCGAGTGGGCTCCCTGGTTAAATATTATTATTATTATTATTATTATTATTATTATAATCCATTTTTCAAAGGGTGCCCTAAAACCTTCAAATAAGCATGGGGGAGGCATTGCAATATCCCAATTGTCCTGACCCCAAGAAAACTACGGTCAAAACATAAACCCTCTCCCATCCCCACCCCCACAGGATAACATTAACCAACCAATCAATCAACGTGGCCTTGATCAACCTACTACGACGAAACGTTTGTAGAACTATAATACGGTGCCCTACACTGGGGCACCCAACGAGAATATAGTTCAAAACCACTTAACTTAGCATTATTGAACGTATTTTAGTATTTAAATGGTAGATATAGGCGTATTTTTATCCCCTAAAAACTTTTCATCTGTTCGGATTTCTTAGCTGAAAGTCTAGTGATCCGAAAATTATAGGGATCAAAACTTACCTTTTCGAAAATTTTAGCCAGAAAAAGGCTCCCGAAAATTCTAGGTGACCTTTTAAGGGTAGAAATCCGTTAAAAAATGGGCAATAATACCATATTTTAGATGTTCGAAAATCCTAGAAGAGGCAGGCAAGCAAGAAATTTTACAACAAATGTTCCGAAAATTCTAGATCTCAAATCGTCTTCCGAACAGATATTTTCCCGAAAATTGTCGTTGGGTGCCCCTGCCTACAGGCACGACAGGCACGTCTTAATAAGTAACAACAGTAACAACATAATACTGGATGACAGGTGGACCCAATCTCGTCCCCAGGGCCTTCTCCTCGTTCAAAATGGCAGTCGGAGAAACCCCTGGCCAAGGCCGCTGAAATACTCCAAGAATCGTGGAGCATTTTGTCACGTGACACACAATGAAATGGCTTTTTCAGAGGTTGTTTCCAGCAAATGGCGGCCCTGTTTGTTTTCTGCAATTGGAAACTGTTGTTCAGACGGAACGAAGACATTTCGTCGTGTTTACGTGACGAAATTCTAACGAATTTTTAGGAGCCACTTTGGCAGCCTTCTCCGATCGCCATTTTGAACAAGGAGAAGGCCCTGGGGACGAG
This sequence comes from Siderastrea radians, assembly GCA_964017195.1. NCBI lineage: Eukaryota > Metazoa > Cnidaria > Anthozoa > Scleractinia > Rhizangiidae > Siderastrea > Siderastrea radians. The sequence goes on along the minus strand of OZ024889.1, from coordinate 4,697,807 downwards.
GTTGAGGCGGACCTTCAGTCACTTTACTCTCATAGTGCCTCTCTCCACCCAGGTGTGTAAATGGTTACTGGCAAGTTTACTGCTGTGGGGTAACCCTGCGATAGACTAACATCCCATCCACAGAGAGGGGGGGGGGGGGGGAGAATACTCCTAGTCTCTTCAAGCTATTGAAACTGGTATAAGCTCCCGCCTGATGGGACACTAGGCTGGAATACAGACTTGAAAAGTTGACATCAAATGAGTAGGACCTCAACAAATTAAATGAAATACTTTTGGTCAAACAGCTTGAAGCCTGTGTCAGAGACAAACTAAACACCAGGGTTTTGCTCTTCAGTGATGCAGGCTAACCACTTGCAAAAGTTTCGAACCATTTATTGAACTTCTCACCTTTCCACAACAGGCGATTTGCTGTGCATGAATTCTCCACTAATGAGTTGTTGTGGAATCACTTTTTAGTTACAACAGATGCAATAAAACATTTCAAAGTGACCTTCAGTACATGGGTAATCATAATGATAGTATGAAGCTCTAATGATGCCAATTATGGACATCAGTAAACCAGACCTGCCAACCTCCAAAACGTGCAAATCTGGAGACCTTGCAAGAAAGCCCAGAAAAACCTGGAGATTGGGACCTCAAACCTGGAGATTTCCAAAATATGTGTAAAATGAAAATAAAAATGGTAGATTTCTTGTTTCAAGGTATTCTTTACCTTATTTGTGCTACCTATTGTATTCTTTTGCCGCATTTTTTGAAATCAGTTTCTGTTTCGCTGTCGACGCGAGGCGCCAGTTTGAGTTAACTATTCACAGCTCTAGCTTCCCCAGAGACCTAAGCACACCTATATTGACCTATGGTTTCACGGGAATGAGGTCGGAATTGTACCCAGCTTTCCCTAAAACATTAGATGTGACAAATTTGGCCATTTTCAACACGGTTTTTCAATATTGTTTCATACTACCTGAATTGTTTGGCAATTTCAAGATTTTCTGATTCACCGTGAGATTTGAAGGCCAAATCGTGAGACCGTGAGTTGATACCCCAAACCGTGAGTCTCACGGTGAAACCGTGAGAGTTGGCAGGTCTGGTAAACCATTTATCATGCTAGAGCCTGGAACAGGCTATATAGGCCCACTCGGGTAGAAGCAATTCATGCAGCAGAAATAGCAGTTTGTTATCTTCCCAGTCCCCTAAATAAACTGGAAAAGACTGAAAAGTTATTTTGGGTGTTCTAAAGGAACTATAATTCAACCGTGACATGAGAATCAGCACAGTACAAACAAATAATTCGCTGGCTTCTTCAGTAAACCAGTGCTCTTTTGACGTCCATCTTGATCATCTACGGGAACTTATTCTTCTAAATTGGATTCTCCTAGTCCCAAAGAACACAGAATTAAATCATTTTGAAGGAAACTATATAACTCCCAAAAACAGTGGAAGTTCGTGGAATGAAAGTGCTTAACTCGACGCAAGAAACTTCAAAAGTACAGACGGTTAACACTCAAAAAAGGGACATTTTCGTTTAGTCGAAACGGCGTAGATCGACTGGTGCGTACTGGTGCATTATGTTTCCCATATTAGAGAATTTCTAAGCTTTTGTTTTATTATAATTTTACGCCAAGCACCACTAGCTGAAAGCCGTGTTCAACAAAAACTTCCGACCTACTAGACGAAGAGAAAAATCGGCCATTTTACCTTGTTCGAGAAATGTCAAAATTTACCATGATAAGCTCTAAATGTAAGAACTTCGACGCCAAAACCTTACTTTACTATTCCCGAACTTTCCAAATCTAATATTGTAGCAGAGAAAAGGCCAGCGAAAGTTGTGCAAACGATGATCAAACTCACCCGAAAAACCGCTCGCATCACAACAAACTTCCGCCATGTTGGAAATTTATCAAAATAATGCATTGCGGTCATAGTGCGCACACCACCTGAGTTAAGGCGGTGACCGCGAGGCAGAGGAAGACTGAGTCGAGAGCTTAGTAGCCTGGCCGGCCAGTCTCCGGCAAGAGGTGAAGAACCGAGAAATAAACCAGAAAAAGATGAAGGCTGCTCAAAGCAGGATACGGGATGCCGCCACTTTAATTTTAGTTGCTCGAAACCGAAAACTTAACAGCAACTTCGACTACAGGGTTTTGCTGCTTGAGAGAGCTGCTAAGAGTGCGTTTATGGTAGGTATTATAATCGCATGAGCGAGCTTACGTAGCTTACTAAACACCTGTAAACACCCTTGATCCTCTCTATATACGCCGGTTAGTCACAGCTTAGCTGTGACTAACCGGCTTTTTGGACTCAATACATCTTTAAAATTTCAGCCGGAGATAAGCTCTCTTTCAGCTGATGAAATTTGCCGGTATGAAGTGCTTAGCTAAATCCCTGGCAACGGGCTATTCCATTCTGTATCTGCACCCCTCCCCCCCCGCCCCATTGGTGGATATCCTATGAGACCCTTCCAGAAGGAAACTTTTAGAATCCCCTTCGGATGACAGTTTTAAGAAAACACCCCCTCGGATTTCAGAAATATCCCTTTGGATTCAGCTTCCAGGAGCACACCCCCTTAAGGATTTTGCAAATTTTTTTAAAAGCCCCCCCCCCCAACTGGAAAGCACAAAAATAAACCCCTCCCTCCCCCTGGATTTCCATGCCCCTCATTGGGGGGGGGGGAGTCAGATAAAATGGAATGGCCCAATTTTCCCTTTGAGTGTCTAAGACATTCACTTGTGAAGCAGAATTCTGGTGTACACACAGTTACACATGATACCGTTCAAAGTTTTGTTGTTTAATTGCAACTTTTTTCTTGCTTGAATGAAAAAAACTCAGCCCAGTATGTATGTATTCCCGGGCGGAATAATTGAAAAGAAAGCTGACTATTCAAATGATTGGATGGAGCTGTTTAAAGACTCATTTTCTAAGTTTGGTGGAGACTTCTCTTCTCTCACCAAAATTCAAGGACCACGTCCACCAGCAATGAAGCAATCGTCCACAGGCATTCCAAGTGAAGTTGCATTTAGAATATGTGCAATCAGAGAAACATTTGAGGAGTCTGGAATCTTGTTGCTGAAAAGCCTCACAGATGCACGCCAGAATTTTCTTAGTAGGGATGATATTCAGAACTGGAGGAAAGAAGTTCATGCAGATGCTTCCAAGTTTTATATCATGTGCAGGTACTTATAACAATTATTTTAAAGTTATTGTGGTCCTTTGTATTGTACCAATCAAATTGACCCTTCAACATCCCCCACCCAGGACAACCCCAGAGCATTTTGTCAGTTTTCATGCCTGGAGAGCGTACGAATGTGACTAACAAAATTATGCACTTAGTGGGCAGATTGTTAATTTTGTAGCTACCTGGCTAAAAACAGTGGGCTGCAAAAGCTAAGGTAAGAAAATATGTTTGAAATGCACTGAATAATCAAAGCAGGACTATAAATATTGATTTAGATTTGTTGTCTGTCAACAGTCATGGTTGGTCAGCTGTTTGTAATGCTATCGAACTCTGACATCCTTTGAGAAGGGATTTTTTTCCCTGCTTCTCAGACCTTTAATTTTACTCCATAGTTTGAAAAAAAAAATGATTGCTTGATCACAACTTTATTGACTGAAGTTGACCCCAGGAACGACGAATGAATTTCAACTTGCAATCATTTCAAAATATGCTCAAATAACACTGTTTGTGAAATAAAAGGTCATCCTTTACTATTTATAAACCTTATCTTCAGGAAAAAATAACGAAAATTGTTATCGGAGGACATGAGATGTCGCATAAAAATTCATTTGTCGAAAGTTGATTGTGGCCAATCTTAAGTCAGCAAACTTGTTGGTCTTGCAGTCAATAGGCTTCTCATCACACTATCATTTTTTTCAAACTGGGGAGTGAAATCAAAGGTCTGCAAGGGTTTTAAAAAAATCCCTTCTCAACAGACATCTGAGATTGATAGTAATGTAAATGCACTTGTAGTTATAATAATTATAATTACAAGTGCATTTACATTACTATCAATTTTAGATGCAATCAAAAGGCTAAATGTGTGTGGGTCCACTGCTGAGCATCTTATATTGATAGCTTGAAAATCATTTGAGGTCACAAGAATTATGCTCAGGGCTTTCCCAATGGGACATGGGGGAGGGGGGGCGGGGGCATTGTGGATGTTGAAGGGTTGATTATTTTGATCTGTAGAGAAATGTAATAACTAAAATTTTTAATGGTATTTTTTTGTAATTTAAATCTGTCCAAAACCACAAAAGCGTATTTCAAATAAGTTCTTATCAATAATCATTAGTAAAAATACAACTGTACATAGTTAATTGAGTTTTAAAAATTATGTAATGTCCAGTATATTGTATCATATTTCTTGAATAACTTTCCACGACAGCCACTAGATAAAATTGTATTTTTTTTTCTGCTGTTGAACTAACTAAGGTGATGTTAAACAGGATGCAAACATGTAATGTATTGTACACATTGCACATGCACCTGTTGCAAGTTCTTAAAAAACTTGCCAGCATGTTGAAAAAAAATGTATGATCAGATTTAAAGTAAGAATTATTTTTGGACCTAGAAAGTTTGAAATTTTTCAAATATTACAAATTACACTACAAGTAACAGTTTATTCCATTAGGTCTGTTTTAACAGGGAATTGGAGTGTGTTCCTGATGTGTGGTCTCTTACTGAATGGTCTAACTGGCTGACACCTGCCATTTTCGACAAACGATATGACACCTTATTTTACACCCGCTTTCTTGATAAAGAACCATCAGTGCTTCTTGATGATAAGGAGATGACTCATTCAAAGGTGATTTATAAATATTTATCAAACTTATTGTTTCTCTTAATTGAACTTGTTTAATAGTAATGAAGATCACTTTTGTCTAAAAAGGTATACAGTGAATACTACATGTAATTAGCTCAAACATGCCAGGGGAATACCAAACTTAGAGTGTAGGATGGTCTATCAATACTGATGCATCTTAGCCAATTTTATCTGATTGTCAAAAACAATGCATTTGACTCAGACTCTCCAGTTCAACAGAATTAGGGAACATATAGGAATCTGAAATTTTTAAAGTCAGTTCTCCGGTCTTGAAGTGTTACAAAATATTTAAAATTTCTGTAAAAAATGATTTTGTTTGAACCTATAGAGCAGTCTTTGCTAGTCTTCGAGCATTTAGTGAAGGCTATTGATTTGTCTCAAAAAAAAAAGTATCCAGGAAATGACAAAGTTCAGTTTCATTACAAAACTAAACTCCATTGTGGAAAAGCATAGTTATTATTTAAAAAGCAAAACCAATTCCTTTTCTTTTTCTTACATTAATTCAAACTGTTCAGATGTAACTTTGTTATCATTAATTAATCAAGAAGTTTCATCTTAGTGGATGACTCCAGCAGAAGGAGCATCAAAATTTATTGCACGGCAAATCAAGATTGGAATGCCCCAAGTGTATGAGCTGCTAAGATTTTGCAGGTAAGATACAAGGTTATCAGCCTTTAGTCATTTATTGTGTGTGTGGTTGACTGTGGTTTTGACTGATGGAGCATTTCTTGAGGGGATGTACTCATGATTTGTATTTTAAATTGAATCATAAATTGGATTATGGTATTATTTAATTATCTTCTGTTATTTACACATTGTTTTCCTTTTTTGGCATGTTTCTTTTGGTGATTTGAGGAACAGAAGGACAGTCTCTCATTTGTATGACTCAATCATGGAAAGGGGGAGGGTTACTTTAGGTGCAATTTTAGTGCAGTCACAACCTTCTCAACCTTCTGCATTAAGTTTTAAATTATCATGTTTTGCACTTTTACAACAGTTGTAGTACAGAGCAAAAGTTACTGATAAGCGACGGATAATAATAGTGATTTTGAAACCATGGTATGTTTAATCAGGCATTACAAAATTTGAGGGATATTTGGACGTCAGTAAATCAGGGTACAAAGGAGGTGCCATCAGTCCATTAATTTTGTGTTTGCACCTGGACACCCAACCAGCCTATGATTAAATGCTAACAGGCCAGACCACAGCACCAGGGACTACATCCCTTACTCTTCTCAAACAGTGATGTGGGTTCTTTTTGTAATTTAGTACTGGCCTTGTATAGGAGACAAGTCCAATGGCTTAATGTCACTGCCAGTGACATGATCATCTGAACTGAGTAAAGCATAGCCAGCATAATGTTTATTCTCCTTAAAGCATAGCCAGCATAATGTTTATTCTCCTTACTGGTCATGCAGGGTCATAGCCAGAAAAAAATTATGACTGAGGCAATGTCAATGGCTAAATTCTCTTCCACGGTATTTAGGATGTTAAACCAAAAAAATGACCAAGGCAAGTGCCTCGGTTTGCTTCATACTGGCTACGGCCCTGCTGGTCTCCATACATTTTGTTGATTACTGATTGGGGAGAACTTCTTTGAACGTGAAGATGATTTATCTTTGGTGTTCACTTTCTTAATTCTCATGACCTGTATGCATTATAATGCACAGATATGATATGGAGAAATTTGATGCTGATCACTCATTGTAAGGTTGGGACTTCGTGAGCTCACACCTCCTACCTTGCTGTCTGGCAGTCTACGTTTTGAACTGACCAGGCAGCAGTTGGCGACGTGAATTGATAATAATGATGGTGATACTTTTTCTTGTGTTGTACAGATTTCCAAAGTGGGCAGACTTTCAGTCTTTTCAGGAAGCACGTGCATCTCAAGGATCTGAACAGTGGATGCCTATTATGTTAAAGTGCACTGACGGCATGGTGGTGAGATTTTGCATTTCAACTTTGTTATTTTTTGTTGATAGGGCATCACAAATCAGGCTTGACATCTAGGGTCAATAGTTGAATCCCTGGTCTCTTCCCCTGTGTTTTCACCTTAGACCTGACACTTCCTTCCACGATGCCTCTCTCTATCCTGGCACTGCTGAGTCAACCTGACTGGGAATAAGGTACTCTTGCCACAGACTTAAAGGGGCTGTGTCACAGGGATTTTGGTCACATTTCATCAAAACTTTGCTAAAATTATGATTAAATGCAATTCCATGCCGCTTTCACACAAAATGCTCCTGGAACACCGAGGAGAAGATATGAACTGAACTTTTGCAAGCAGTGCAACCCATAATATGTTTTTCAATGATTTCTGCAAGAAACAAGGACAGAACTTGAAAACGTTTGCCAAACGTCAAGTTTTCAAGTTGTAATCCATTTCCATCCTGGCCATCCTCAGCCAAAGACACATAAAAGTTCACTGAATTAGTATGGTACCTGAACAAGAAATGGACCATTATTATTTTTAGATTTTCATTTAGTATGTAAATGTGACTATTGGCTTTTTAAAGCATTACAAAAACTTTAAGCAAAATCCATACGAGACTGCCCCTCCAAGGAGGAGGGCTAGGGGTGGAATGCTGCCTCTCCTATTTGCTTAATGCCATAGATACCAAAGATAAGTGCCATTGGAGACTGGCGGTGGTCGATTGGACATTGGGAAATAAAACATAATTTATTGAGTTTCTATGGCCTAATAACTGGATGCATGACAATGAATGAAAATGAATATTCCCTCCTTAAGATGACTACCAGTATAATAGGAAGATTTCTGCAACCCTAATATACCAATGGTTAGCCAATAAAAACACTCAAGATGATGCAGTGTAAAAAATAGGGCCAGGAAAATAGAAAAAAAGTCGTTCAACATTGAATGCGACTCTTTTTAGCCTATGTTAAGCGGGGTGGCCAAATTAATTCAGCGTCATTGCCATAAACTTGTTGAACGCTTTTGGCAACATTTTGAATGTTAGAGAAAGATGTTTATTCAGTCAGTGACACAGGCCAGTCGGAAAAAAATCCGAGTTCTCCCGACAGGAGTCGAACCTACGACCTTCTAGCTACTAGTCCAGATGCTCTACCACTGAGCTACAGGAGACTCGTGGGAGCTAAGTCGCCTGTGTCACTGACTGAATGAACATCTTTCTCATATACTCACCAGGCTTAAAATTCATCGTCACATTTGTATCATTTTGAATCTTGTTGAATGGCGTTGATTTGTGTAAATTTCTGTTTCCTGTGCAAGCCGGCCAAACGAGCTCAACGTTGCTGTTCTGACACCTGAGAACAGAAGAACTGTTGAATCAAATGTTTGATGGAAATCAAACTTCATTCAATACCATAAAACACATTCAACGGCACTCAACATCAACAGCATGGCCAAAGAATTTAAACATGTTTAATTCGACAGTGTCGAATTATTTTACATTGAAATACCAGATCCCTTTGGCTCGACCTTTAGGCTGATTTTGACCTGCATTTATTTCAGGTTTTATTTCCACATGACGATCTATATTCGTCACATTATGACAGAGTTGTACAAGAGTTGTCAAACAGCGGTACCGGACAAATTGAAATTCATGAACGTTCAGATACAGTGGCACAGTGTAATTCCACAGGAAAGAATTTGAATCGAGTTGTCCTTCGGTCTGGTCATCCTCTTGAGATCATGTCCAATGTTCAACTTCCTCATGGACAATGTTCACCTGTGACTGACCCAGTCAGAATTCAGGAACTTGCCAAAAACCTACAACCACACATCTAAGGAGCGTTGTGGAACTGGAGAGTTGAGATCTGTTTGTTGTCTCCTAGACAAAGATTAACGGGTTTATTAAATGTTACTAGCCTTGGCAGTGTTGTTGTTATGATATCGGGATACAGTGATGGCACTGTGTTGAGGGCACTTAGGATCCACTTAGGATCCACTAACCTTTGTGGATCCTTTGTGGATCCGGGATGCACCTACGACGAATTACTCTCCGCTGCACGTTTCCCATTTGTAGATGGTCGACACCATAACAGCGTTGCTTAAAAATTTTCACTGTCACTGAAACTTTTTCTAGCAACAACAAAAACAAAAAAATCCAATTCACCACCCCGAGTAGAACTCGAAACCTTTCGCATGTATAGGTGGTTTAATTATTGAAGTATTCGTGGAGAGATTCCAGTTCAAGTATTGAAAACAGCGACAGCACAGCATCCAACTGTAGTTCGTGCGGCCGAAAATAAAAGTGCCTCAAGAACACCTCGGTCCACTTCGGTTAACCTCATTAAGAACTCTCTTAATTCGCTTATCAGCCTTACCTGGTACTGTTTTGAGGTAATTCCTAAACCTCAGATAAGAGGAAGAATTTTTTTCTGTTTATGCTTGCGTTACTGCCGTAATGCAAGCATAAACATATTTCCTTTGCTTCACGTGTCTATTCTTCCCCACCCTCTATAGCCTGTTGCAGGCGTGCAGATCAGGGCGGGAAACCTTTTTCCGCCCTGGTTCAGATAGTAGAGCGCGAGCGAAAAAGAAAGCGAGCGAAAGAGCGGGAAAAAACGAGGGGAGACTGGGGAACTCCCCTCGTTTTTTCCCGCTCTTTCGCTCGCTTTATTTTTCGCTCGCGCTCCACTATCTGAATGCCTGGAACAGGCTACACCCGCTAACGCCTGACCCTACCCTAATTCTCAGACGGTATGAGGCAGAGTTTGGGCGAGCGACTTCTCGTACCGTCTCACGTACCGTCTAAGAATCAGGCTACGCCTAACCCACGCCTTCACCCCTCCCTCTCCAATTTCGTTCCCAGATCTCTAATCTACTCGGAACTGACTTTTTGTGTGTGCTTACATGACGGGGCTGTTGTCCCGACCAAAACAACTCGAAAGGGCTATATAGAACTTGGGAGGGCTATTTCACTGTACGAATCGATAATTTGTAAATTTGCCATGACTCACAACGAAAGAAGAATCAACTGGATTCAAGAAGGACTCATAGGTCTTGGAGGTAAGAGAATTTGTCTCGCGAAGTTTATCTTATCCGATCGATCGAGCTGTTTTACTTGCTGAGGGTCGCATGCGTGTGACAATTCCATGTGTTCTATTCATTTGAATAAGTTGAGTCTTAATTTTCTGTTCGTGTGGCTTAATTTTCCTTAAGGACGCCATAGCTAACAACATGGGAGACATTTCAATCAAAGTACAAGCACTGTACTAGAGCACACGCTTGAAGGACAGGGACTCCACGCAGGACATTGTTCGCGCCAAATAAAACTGAATAGCTTAAGGTGACTCGATCGAAATAAATAACGCGCTCTATGCCTCTATAAAAACTCTAATAACATCGCCATTTCTCACTCGATTGCCTTGAAACTTTCGCATTTTACACACAATTTATCGAGGAATAATACGTATGTCAAACGTAGATGAACTGTGGGTTAATTTTGCGCGATTTTGCTTTTATTGAACACTACTTTTTTGATAAAATTGCTATTCTAACAAAACTGAGCGCTACGATTGGGTTTAAACTTCTAGAATCAGCTTATAATAACATCTTACCTTGACTCTTCAAGTTTCCGCAGAATCGTAGGAACAGAAATCCCGGTACAATTTGAACGTCAAAATAACAACCCCAGACGGTCTTCAAAGTTTGGACCGCTCCAGCGCTTTCCAAATTTGACTGAAGAGTGTAATAACTCCAGATAAAGTAAGTTCAATGTATCGTTATAGTTAGTTCCAAACCGCATTTGGCTATTCGCAACGATGAAAAAGTTTGGGCGGCTATTATAAACTCACTTTCTGCACCAAAATATAACGAAGTCGCCAAATTCACGTTTTTCTGAATTATATGAAAACTAACCGGACGAATTGAATAAAACTACCGGACCATGAAACTGAACCTTTTACACATACTTTGCAGTATTTTACTTTGCTGGGGCGGTCTTGGTTTGGACAATATATTTTTTGAAAGTGATGCGCTATCGAAACTCTGTTCTGTATACGGCTTTGTTGTTATCTGAATTCCACAGTAAGCGCTATGCAAATTTCCTTTCAGTTGATGAGAATTTGAGGAATTTACACATTGGCTAGCTATAGGGGGGTACATTGACGGTGTGTGTGGTCGCTACACGCTTTGGTGGTTTTAGGTATTTGTTCTATAATTTCATGATCATGCTAATTGAAAGTAAAGGAACAATTATTATCCTATGAAATCCTATGTTGATATCAGGCGACACACTTTTTTGTATATCTCAAAAGGACGATTTTATCCTTCACTGGCATGACATTGTAGACATGCAAAACCACTCAAGCGTGTAGCGACCAAACATTGTCAATTCACCCCCCTAGCCAATGTGTAAATTCCTCAAATTCTCATCATTTTTCTCATCAACTTATTTCGATCGAGTCACCTTAAGCTTAAGCTTCTATTCACTCGTAATTTTAGCTGAGTTCCAATATGTTTTAATGTTAACATTATTCAACGTTCTTCTAGTTGGTGTTCTTTATGGCACCACAAGTGTGACAGTTGGACATCCTTTTGATACCATCAAAACCAAGATGCAAGCACAACATGGATTTGAAAATGAAGGGATGATCAGATCATTTGTCAAGACAGTCAGATCACAAGGCATCAAAGGTCTTTATAGGTTAGTGATAACTCTTTCTCTCTGTTTTAAGCGTTTAAACCGTGAAGTTCAAAAAGAAGTGACCTTCATTCCTTTCAGATTTAAGACCCATTTAACAGCCTTTTTCCATTACCGCGCTCGCAGACTCTACACTTGTGAGGACTTTCTTCTTTTTGGTAACTAGAATGTGTATCGTACATATGCTGATTCATCGGAGTAAAATCAGGACAAATAATAAAAGCATACAAGTCAGAGAAATTTAATTTAAAGGACATAAAGATTTTAAATGACATAAATAATTAATTTTAGTCTTAATCCTTTGGCAGTCTCGCAAATGTACTCCACACATTTGGTTTGGATCAGTATAAAATTCCTTTTGGGCACTCGTATCTTGTCCTTTTATCAGATACTTTGGTGCAGGTTGTTTTTCAAGGAAAAGGCATGTTACAATATTATGAGAATAGAGGGAGGATCCAGTCTGTGAAAAAGTTGATCATTGTTACATACCTTATTTCCTCTATTAACTCTCCCAGGGAACTCATGGGGAGCTTATTAAGGTATTGTGGGGGAGGGGGTAATAAAGGGAGGGAGCTTATTAAATTTTTCTTCGTTAAAATTCTGCATTTGACCCAATGCACATACATAAAGAAGACTTCTACTGATTGATACATTACTTACAAAAAATTTCGGACGTTAAAAATTTGGATGTTTTATTTCAGATGTTTAATTTTCGGACACTTTTTCTGTCATTTCGGACAAATTTCAGACAAAAATTTCGGACAGTTTGCTGAAACATGCCTGAAGTAAATTTACGCCTACAAAACATGAATTAGACTGATTCAGAAGTGAAATCTGTAAAAGTGATAGTTTTACTGCACCCTCAAGGTTTTACAGATACACCGAGGGGAAAAACACAAATTCAATCGAGCTTATGTCACTCCAGTTGCAATGGGAGGGCTTCAGATAGTCCTCCAAGCTACGTTTAGCTATGTTTTGACGACAACAAGCGACTTCTTCTCCGTCGTCTCAAAGCGCTTATTCAAAAGAACTATGAGCTTTTTGATCAATCACCTTAGTCACCAACAGCTACAGATGAAGAAGAACCACATGCTAGTGACAATGAAAGAACCTTTCAATTGTGTTGATTGATGATGAAGCAGAAGAAGACTAGCACCACTGGCATTGGCAATGCAATTATCATAAAACTGGGCTTGGATCGAAGACTGACATAGCAACTGCAAAATGGCATTTATCTATGTTTTTGTCTTTCATAAAATCACGGCACCTGAACAAAGCCTAATCCGAATTTTAGCTATATCATGGATATTGGCCTTGAAATATGTGATGGAGTCGCCCAAGAAAGTACTTTAAAGTTTTGTTTTTTGTTTTTGTTCTGTAAAAATTTGAGACGGTTTTATTTTTGGACACTATTTTTGTCCGAAATTAAAATTGTCCAAAATTTTTTGCTAGTAATGTATTCAGCAGGGTCCCAAAGGAGCTTAAGGGCTTCAGAGCTCTGGCCTAAACAATGGAGGGCTCCAGGACTCCAAGATGGAAAATTTGGGGCTCTGGCGCTCCATTGCTTCACTCCAGGGCTCCGTTTAGCCAAAAACAGCATTTTTGTTCAGGCTCCAAGTTGAGAGAGGCTTTGGGCTCCGGGCTCCACGGCAAAAATTTCAGGGCTCCAGGGCTCCAAAGATGGCCCCCTTTGGGACCCTGATTCAGTGCCAAAGTCACAACCTGTCATCCATTATATGACACTGTTTCAACAAACTGCAAGCTAAGGTAACTGACAAAAGTGAAAAGGTAAAGAAAGTCTTGAGTAACAGTAGATGCCAGATCATCAGCAGCAGGTTTTTCGTCAAAGTGTTAGTCAACTGATCAAAGTGGTGGGGGGGGGGGAGGGTGTGCTTACACCCTGAAAAGGTGTGGCAGGGAGCTTAATAGAGGAAAGGGAGTATAGGTATTGTATGTTGGAGTTACTGCATGTACATGACATAATATTTATAATGGCATAATGTTTTCAGGGGCTGCATTCCACCACTTTGGGGATCTGGAATCTACAGGTCGACACAGTTTGCTGTGTTTGAAGCACTGTGAGTATAATACTGGTCTTCTGTGCATTACTGGACTTCCTGTGCATTGGAACACCATCCTCTGGATTCCATCCCACATCCACTGTCAAAACTTTATTAATTAATTAAACCATTATTATTATTATTATTATTATTATTATTATTGTTAATTAATATTAATATTATTATTATTATTATTATTAATTCTCAGGAGGATTGTGAGCACTAATGATTACTGTAATCTACCTGCCAATTCGCCGTAATAATAAGAGTTAGTACTTAAATTTTGGGCCTTATCCTGCCATCATTGACCATTGACCATAAATGCACATTGACCTGTTGTCTTAAATCTAAAAAATTTTGAACTGAAACCTGTTTTCAAAAATTGTTTTTCACTGTCACAGTGATCAAATTTTCATTTCCTTTGGTTGTTATTGCGACATAAAGCTGGAATTGTAAGTTCCACCTGCTCCAGAACACTCCTTGCACCGCTTTAGACTCCTTTGAGGTCTCATTAACTAAAAGGGGCTCAAATGCGTTCTTGGCCTTGCAACGCTTCAGAAGTCTCCTATCGCTCCCGCGCTTCTCCTTCAGTTCAAGTCACACCTCGACATCACCACTCCAGCAGACGCAGCCATTTGGTGCCTCTTCACAGTAGCCTTCTTCTCCTTTCTTCGGCAGTCTAATCTCACAGTGTCCTCACCCACCAGTTTTGATCCTAATCAACATCTCTGTCACAACAACATCAAATTTACATCACATGGCGCAGTCCTCTGCATCAAGTGGTCAAAGACTCTCCAGCACAAAGACCGCCTCCTTCTTGTTCCGCTGCCACGCATCCCTGGCTCAGCTCTATGCCCTGTCTCAGTACTTCACACTGGTTCCCGCCCCAAATTTTGCGCCGTTCTTCTGCACTCCTTCTCGTGGCTCCCTGCGTCCTTTAACCAACGATTTCTTTTCCAAAGCAATCAAGTCTCTCATCTCTTCAATTGGTTTGTCTCCCTCTGATTTCTCGCCACACAGCTTCCGTTGGGGCGGTACCACCTTCGCATTTCAGGCTGGAGTTCCGGAGCACCTTATTCAGCGACATGGCGACTGGCATTCAGACGCCCATCGGCATTATTTTTCACTTCCACTCACCCAACGAACTGTGGTTGCCGACTTAATGGCCGCTGGCGTTATGGTTTCCTGACTTTGACATTTCACTAGCATTCTATTCATCTATCTTTTTGCATTTATTTGTTTATTTATTTATTTATTTTTCTTTCCATTTTCAGTTTTCTTTTCTTCCAATGTTTGGGCCTCCACAATATTTTTTCTTTTTCTTCTATTCGGGGACAATTTTTCACGCCAATAAATTTTGTTTCGTTTCTGGCCCAAACATTGTCAGCGTCTTTCCTCTTGTCCAAGTTTTGAGCGTTGTGTTAATAACTTGAGTGTTGTTGGCGTTTAGCTAAAACTAGTTAATTATTACCAGTCACGATGCGGAATTTCAATTCTCCACAAGCTCGGATTTCATATTCCTCGTGCTTGGCGTTAGTCTAATCTTGTACCCTTCTAATCTTGTACAATTTTTCTCGGCAATAAATTTTGTTTCGTTTCTGGCCCAAACGTCAGCGTCTTTCCTCTCGTCCAAGCTAAGTTTTGAGCGTTGTGTTAATAATTTGATGTGCGGTCTCAGAATATGTCCATACCCACCTCATGGAAGGTTCCAATGGGGTAGGAGGTCTCAAAAGCCAGAATTTTTCAAGGAAAGTATGAAGCTAAACTGGAACTTCCAGATGGGTGGGATATTTGAAAGCAAAAAAAAAGGACATCTGGTGGATCGGAGGGGGCAATGGATATTTTTGGGAACAACACACTTAGTCCTTGTTTTTGCCATCTGTTTTAGGTATACCTATTTCAATGGATTTGGGCGAAGAGAAATTCCTTTCACTGGTGGACTACAAGTGTAAGTAATGTAGTTGAACTTTACAATTCAACTGCGGTGTTAGATGTTAATTAACATAATTTATGGGTACATAAGATGCACAAGAAATTGAGTAAGAATGAATAAACAAAGAATGAATAAACAAAGAATGAATAAAAAAGGAAATGCAACCGCGTTTCGTAAATGCAAACGCAAAATTAATGCAACCAAGACTGGAAACAAGAAGCGACTTTGAAAGAATCTGAGCAAACGCTTGCTAACTTTTTTTGTTTTTGTTTTGTTTGTTTTTTTGTTGTCAGTCGAGTGTTAATAGCAGGAGCAGCAGCTTCAACAACGAGAGCCATTATTGAGACACCTCTAGAGCTTGCCAAGGTACAGAGCTCCAGTTACAAGTATCTATTTTTCAACGATTTTCTGCGTACACGGTACAAATACAGCTGGCCAGTAGAAATGAACTGGGTTCAATTCCAAGGTGTTAGAGTACAATCAGTCCCCATCCTAGGTTTAACTCTTGGAGGTGTTATGATGAATTCTTTAGACTTTTGCCTTCTTTCAGTGCAAAAAGTAAATAATAAAATCTACAGTGCATGCAAAAACTAAGCCCCTGTTGAACCTCGCCTTTTAACCATTGTGCGGTCATTTTGTAGCAAACTGAAATGAGTTGAAGAAAAGTACATGTACAGACTCAATGTAGACTGCAATACAGTTGTCTTTTCTCTTAAGACTCTCAAGAGAAGTGCGCGAGAGAAGAAAAGTGCTAACACGTGAGGCGCGGAGCGCACATAGGCCTTACACCCCCACAGAGCTTGTGAGAGGGCGTGTGAGGGCGTGTGTGTTTGTGTGTCATATGAGAGCTTATGATAATTCTCTATCCTGTTGGGTTTTTCATCTTGGTTGTGAAGAAGGAGCAAAAAAGACAACAGTTGTGATAAAACCTTGTTTTCTACTTAATTTATCGCCCAGGTACGGAGGCAAACAGGTCAAACATGGCAATTCAAAGGACTATACAGGGTAGGAGTATGTTTTCTTGGGGTTTTGCCTTTATTTCAACTCCTGTGTTTACAGTAGATATATAATATATTATGTACATCATGATGACAAAGAGAGACACTTGTGGGATGTGGCTAAAAAGACAAAAAAGTCACAAGTCCCGCACATGCGTGCTCTGGGTAAGGTTGTAGCCACACACAAATGGGCACTACGGCCACGTAGGTAGCGGGCATTACCCCTTCATCTACCCCCCCCCCTAAAAAAAAAAGATAAATAGTGAGCCTGAGTGTTAGCAGCCATCGACAGCTGTATTATATATACATAATGTTCAAATTTACTCTCCATGTAGACAAATTATTCAAGTGTTTGGGTCCAATATCAAGGAATGATTTGATAAATACAGTGCGAGTTAAAAAGAGTTCAGGTCAGATAAATTTACACTTTCTTTTTAACTCGCACTGTATTCATTAAATCATTCCTTGATAATGGCCTCATGAAGTCGCCGAAACGTTGGAACTTAATTAATCTCGTTAGTTTTTACTTGTTTATGTAACAGGAGAATCGTACGAGATAATTGGCGTAGGGCATCTGAAAAGTTCAGAAAAAAAAAAACATCCCGAAGTTTTATGTTTGGAAAGGAAAAGTTTCGAAAAGCTTCGAAGTTAAACAAATTTCAAACGATCTGTACACTGCATATATCTTTTCTTTAGCTGTTTATAATCGAGTCGACGCATTTTTGAACACTTTATTAATTCTGGCTATACTTCCCCGATATTCAATTCAAACTTCCTTGGTTATAATTCCCCTCCTCCCTTAAACCTCCTAAGAGCTATGACCAGTGTTCACGGAATAAACGGTTATGATTGTTGCTCGCTGCAGGGCTTCGGAGTCACGTGGTGCCGTACCATGGGTCTTATGTGTACGTACTTTATTCTGCTGGATTCTGGAAGAAGAAAATTTCCTGAACTTTTTAGAAGACCGATCTTAGGTCCATTTCTTGCGTCGGGAATTGCAGCAACGTATCCTTTAATAAAGCTAGTACAAAAAGTATTGTATTGCAGAATTGGACGAGTTTCTGTTTGTCATCCAGCCACTGGATGACAAACATACTCAGCATGAAAAAACACTTGCCAGCAAGTTTGCAAATTTTGATAAAGCTCGTTAGATTTTAGGAAATGGAATGTTTCTTTTTGTAACACAGGGTTCGTACAAAACTTTTCACGCCAAAATTCAATAGCCTGCGTGCAGACGTCTCCTATTTCCTTGTGGAAGGAAATAGGAGACGTCTGCACGTAGGCTAAAATTCAATACTTTTCTCGTCCTTTTTTTGTGAACCATTTTTCGTTTTTCAAAGAGGGTTCTCTCAGGGACCAAAGGGCTGGGATCGGGGATCAGAATGGTGGGATCTAGGATCACAGCCCTGGGATCGGGGATCACAGACCATGGGATCGGGGATCACAGCCCTGGGATCGGGGATCACAGCCCTGGGATCGGGGATCACAGACCATGGGATCGGGATTAGCAGTTTTTGGAGGGATCAGGGATCAGGCTGTAGCACATTTGTGGGATCAGGGACAAAAATTTGTCACGCTTTTGGAATCAAGGAACAGAAATTGGGTACAAAAATGGGATCAGCGCTGAAAAAACATACCTCGTTACCACCCTGGAGGTGCGTGTGACGAGTGTACATGTGTCTTTGGAGCAGTGTACTTCATTGTTCTTTTGTGGTATTTCTCCTTGACGTTTTCTCGTTTTGCTTGGTGGGTTGTGTGGCCATTAGAAAACATGAAGTCACAAGTACAAGGAAATTACGGCAAGTATGTACATCGCTTTCATTTTTCTTTCCAAAAACACTTGTTAAAGTGCACCTAACCCCAAAATATTTTTTACACTAATATAAAACTTTGCACCTATTTGAAAAACATTTCGCCATTATTTGCAGTTTTTGACTTTTTTACGGACTTCAAATCTTACGAAAAACTAAGCATCATTTGTCGCACGACCGAGTCAGAAGGGGCATGGGTCTATTCCTGATTTGACGTCACGAACTGCTATGCATGCATGTTTACAAAGAGATGCAAATCAGTTTGTGATGTCAAATCAGGAATAGACCCATGTCCCTCACTAGCTCGATCGTGTAACAGATGATGGCCAGATTTCTAAACTTTTTACACCCTATAAAAAGTCAAGACTGAAGGGGGGCTCATAAAAAAAGCGTAATGCTTTTCGAACAGGTGCAAAGAGTTATTTTAGCGAGAAAAATATTTTGGGGTTAGGTGCACTTTAAGTATTATGCGTAGTGATGGAACTGTTTTGCAGTGACTGTGGACAAAAACGCAATACAATACATGTTTATTGTAACACAAACAAAAACTAAAAGCAAAAAACAAAATAAATCACTAATTTCAACAGTAATAACACATCGACGCAGTCAGAATTCGAAGATGAAAACTCAACCAGTTACGTGTACCTTAGTTCTTAACATGTTTAATTCCTGTTTGAAGGGACCTTCCAGTGGTGGCGCGCATGCGGCTAGTAATTAAGGAGAGGGGCGGTTTCTTTGGACTTTACCGCGGAATTGTTCCAGGATCAATCAGAAGCTTCATGTCAAATGGAACATCCATGATAGCTATGAGCTGGGCCCAAAGAAAAGTGTCCCAGTGGGGCCTCAGAGGATGATCCTGTCTACAGAATTTCTACAGAATAGATCTAGGAAAAATTTTTGAATTCCGAACATGACGGCCTAGGTTTAAATAACGTGTGTCGCGGTTTTTTCTTTTTCACCATTGTGAACGAAGACTGTGGCAATGAAAGGGTTAAATCTTACCCAATAAAGATTTTTAATCCGTTTATTGCTGCAGGAGAATCTCGATAACTCGAACTCCTCTTCATTCGAAAATGTGAACTCCGCTACTCTCTGTGCTCACGTTTAGCGCTCTGGACTGAATCTTCCTTCTGGAGTCTGTCACGCAGGCTGCCTTCACTAATCGAGATAATTCATTCGAACGGTTTTGTGGTACTCTGGCCTTTCGAGTTATCAAGATTAATTCATCTCTAGTTAGCGTTCTAGCTTAACATGAATAATGTAATGCAAGAATGAAAAAATTTTGCAGAATGCTTGCAGTATTTATTTTTGTTTTTATTAAAAGCCCGGGTATATAATGTTATGCCTCGGTTGCTGTAATATACTCATATTTATATGTAAAGAACATTGCAATAGTAAATTCTCTCGTGCGGCACTTTCAAAATTCACTTTTTTACGATATCGAGGGTATTGGCGCACGGAGACCTCATCACAAGAAGATAAATTCCGTGTCTTCAGGCAGCCATAAATTATTGTATTTGTAATATTTCCTCTGCCATTATTAGAATATTTTTAATGGTTCCGTAGGCGTCCACTGTTCAATTACGCCAACGATGGACAAACACATAGCAGCAAACTCTCTGTCAAGTATATAACGTTATGTCATATGTATATAACGCGATGTCCTATTTGTAATAATAAACATAATTGTAATTAATAAATATAATTGTATCTTGACAGTGCGTTCAGACACCTTTTTAATTGTAATTCAGTGCAGTTTATAGAATAAAACAATTGATAACATATGCATTACTGTTTACCCATCTCTTTGGTGAATATCAGTATAAAATTCTTATGCAACGTTCTAGACACTATGATGTATCAGACTTCTAAAACTGGCAAGCATGGCATTCAGATTATTAATACTGCTCTATCTCTGCCCATGACACGCACGGTTCCACACGTTAGACTGCAGTCAAAACTAGTATGAAACAGTGTGAAAAACCTTGTTGAAAGCTGAAATCACTGTTCGTATGCTATTTGTTGGTTTGCTTCACCTGTCGCCTATCCAAAGATTAATAGTCTCCCCCCCCCATATATAACCTATGTACCGTATCATTATAACTGCCATCGGTGGAGTCAGGGAGAATACAGTAAGATTTAAAATCGCGCCAAAGAAAAACTTTATTGTACACAGCAAACGAAGAAGATCGGCAAATTGTAGCGATTAAAACTGAAAAGGAACATAGAGAAAGTTACAACAAAACCAGAGCCGAAGCAACACAAAAAGCTAGATCCCCAAGCAATGGCAAAAACACTGCGGTCCTGAACCAAAGCGGGAAAGAAAATTTAGAAAATTTCCTGCGGCTAGGCACATACGAAGAAACAACTTAGCCTGCGCTCCATGCGCTTCAAAAAAAAAAAATAAATAATAATAATAATAATAATAACCCGCTGGCGTTGAAAAACTAGAAGTAGGCCAGAACGTCATGGTAGCCCACAGATAGATCTATATACTGCCGCATGCGAGGTAAATTTATGAATAATTACGATACATTCCAACGCAGGTACCAAAGGTGCTAAACTGTGTAGCTGACAAGAAAAAACAAAACAATAGAAAAAAATAAATTGACCTAAAGGCGGTTAAGATGGAATCCATCAGGAAATTGAGTAACCAGTGGACAAAACCTTGTACCAGAATAATTTAAAGTTTATCGCATTCTTTTTTACACTTTGTGTAAACACGGGTAAAAATAGGTAAATTTTTATGCGTAAGATTTCATTTTGTGAAATTTGAAATTTATTTTCTCGGGCTCCCATAAGAAATTGTCTGTGGGGTTATTACAGATAACAAATTACATCCATAGCTCTCAAAAAATGTGAAAAGAGAATGCAATATGCTTTAAATTATTCTGGTACAAGGTTTCTGTCCACTGAAAATTAAAATTACTTAATTTCCTAATGGATTCCGTCTTAAAAAGGGGAAAAAAATTCTTCAAACTTTTGTTTCTTGTTTTCTCAGTTTGCTTCAAGGCCTTTTAAAGGAATATTTTTCTAAGCTGCCAAAAACAAGTTGATATGTTCGGATTCTGGCGTGAGCTGAAAATTTAAGACTCGGAAAACTTTACTGGATAAGAATCTCATATCCCGAATTTCCGAGCTGCTGTTGGGTTTTCGAAAACGCTAGTTGGTCTTTTTCGCACTTTCAACTTCACATTTGTCCGCTCCGAAAACAAAAAGGGATTAATTTTGCCAAGTAGTGAGGTGAGATTCTGCCAAAGAAAACTCTAGTTTTACATCTTAAGTTCTTGCGAACAGATATCCCGCCTAAACGAACCTTTGGGTGCCTCTCAGGTGTGTGCAGCTTTGGTGCACCTTGTGGAAATACATCGATGAGAGAAGTAAGTCTTCCTGTTTGGAAGAATTCAGGGTTAGTATGGGCTCCTAAGGAGGAAAACACGCAAGCGTGCGCTTTCCCGGCGATAGGGACGGCGAAAGGCGATAGGCGATTATTAGGCTTTTGAGGCGAGCATTCTGCCGGCAGAATAAGGCATTTTCGAACAGAATTTGAGCAAAATAAAGGAAAATCAGTGACACTAATGATATGCATAACAGTTGTACGAAAAATTGAAAACTAAGTACAAAATAAATGGAAAATAACTTGTGATTAATGTGATTATTAGCTAAAACGCACTCACATGATTCCATCAACCTACTTTGAAGTCAGTGGCATTGCGTAAAAGTGCCCACGGCATAGTCTATGCTCTAATATAAGATGAATTATAATTTTGCTATGCATAATGAATCTAACTAGCATTTAGGGGTTACGCCCAGGCTCCCTTCCATACTTGTGAAAATACATAAGGCCCGAAGGGCCGAAAATTTTTCGGGTACCGAGCAGAATTCGAGCAGTATAAGGGTGTCCGAGCAGAACTTCGAGCAGAATACGCAATTTTTACGAACACTGCCGGCAGGCAGAAAAAGCCATTTTACGAGCAGAATTTATCCAAGATCCACACAATATTCACGCGAATATTGCGCGGGAAATCTAAATTCGCTCCAGGACTGCTCGGTATCAGGAGTAGCCTCCATATTGCACCGGCTCGCACGCAAACATGGCGGATCTGAAGAAAGTAGTCGTTGCCGTGGATGGGAGCGAACACAGCAAAAAAGCTTTTGAATGTAAGTATCGAAAACCGTCATTGGTCTATAGAAACCGCCTGGCTGAATTCGGCAACAATGCCAGCATCATAATTGTAAGTTTATCATTCAGACTTAGTGAGGTGTTAAAAATTATCGGTTGTTCTGCAACGTGCCAGTTGGCACGAAAAAAATATTGGCTGGCCACGCATTCAGCAAAATTGTATCCAACAACGGCTACCAGAACTATGTCTGTAATTTCTTGGATGAAAAGATTGGGGCATTTGATGAGAAGAAATATTCTATATTTAATAATTTTGATTGAAGCCCTCTCCCTCCTTAGTTCCCTCGCCACGTTTTCCACAGTGCAACTCAAAGCCTGTAGTCAATGCTTGTATTGTGCATTTCGATGTATTAGGCTGGCACACACAAGGGGACCGAATGCAGGGACTTTTTGTGTCTCCCTGTAACAAGGTACACGCATGACACACAAAATGGGGACTGTCCACAAAGTCCAGTCCCCTGTACTGGACTCATTGTGAGGACATTCCCACTTTGATTACTCAGAAGCGTATTTTGATTTTTTTTATTTGGTGTTTGGTCATGGGAATGGAGTCGCAAAAAGTACACACAAGGGGGGACAAGCACAATTTAAACAGACAAATCCCTGCAACGTGTTTGTGGGACAAGATGCAGGGACCAAATTTGGGTATTTGCATATCTGATGGAACTTAAAGTAATACTTATGTTACATAAGTTGACTACAATCAAAGGTCTCGTAAGCGACCACCTCGGGAATTCAGAAAAGTGGTTGCAACTAGATCTGGTTGCTTACGAGAATGGGCTCTTGTAAGCCACCACGTGATAAAAGAATAGAGGTTGGCCACTTACCAGAGCTATTAAGCATGAAGCTTGGGATATGTTAAAGTGGTACTACAATCAAAAAATACTTTCATTTTTTCTTCGGATCTTGAAACTATGTGTACTAAACACTCCCCAAGCGAAATCTTAAGCCTTAATTTTGAGAAGAACTGTTTATTTGAACTGCAATTTTCCAATTTAATGGTCCACCATCATTACACCAGAAAGGATACAATGACGTTATTCATTCAAGAGCTTTAGAATCCAGTGTGTGAACGCAGCTTATTAATTATGCGAAACATGAGTTTGAGAGTTGGAAAGCTCAAAACTCCCGTGCTGCTTACTAAATAGGCCACTTTCACACACACTACATTCCAAAGCTTGTAAGTGAATGATGTCATTGTATCCTTTCTGGTGTAATTATGGCAGACCATTAAATCAGAAAATTGCAGTTTAAATAAATAGCCTTCTTCTCAAAATTAAGGCATAAACATTTCGCTTGGGGAGTGTTAAGTAAACATGGTATCGAAATCCGAAGAAAAAACAAAAGTGATTTCTTGATCACAGTACCACTTTAAGTTTGAATTCGTGGGACCAGTCCCGGGGACTTGTCCCACAAACTATGCTTGGTCCCTTTGTGTGTACTGTTCGTGGGACAATTCCCTGCGACCAAATGAAAATATTTCATCGGATGTTTTACTTTTTTCCAGTTGACCTTGTCTTTATAGGGAGTCTTGATCGAACAGTTGTCTTTTTACGCTTCTGCACTAGCAATGTAGGACACTGGAGAAAAAACTTTATCGAAATTGCAATTGACAGACACTGATAGACCGCATGAAGTATGAACCGGTTTGCAGTTGATTTATTTTAATGTTTTGTGGTTAATCTGGTAAATTCAGTTTCACTGTTGAGGATCGCTTTATTTTTTGTCTCCACATTTCGGCGAATTCTAGTTAAAGCGCCCTAAATTAAATCCTTCAAGGGACTTGTCCCTGCAACTATTTCCTTCGTGTACACACTACAGGGGACCAGTTGCAGGCAGGGACTAGTCCCCTCGTGTGTGCCGACCTTAATGGTTACTAATAGTATTGAAGTAACAGAGTTTAAATGACAATTCGAACGGGGGTTTACAATGCTGGTCGTAACTAGAACTGGTCGCTTACGAGAGTGGTCACAATGAAGCACTTTGACTGTAATTGATTTATATTATATAATTGACTAAAACAAGAATTGATAAACCAAAATCTGAATGTTGGCAGTTACACTAAGCACAGTCCAGGCAGAAATTCCCCCAAAGTTTCCCCTCTTCCTCTCCACACCTGAAAACCACACAGCGAAGGCAGTAAATAGTCTCATATCAGTAAGGAGTTACGTCTCCACAACCCTGCTTTGAAGTCTTTTGTTTCCTTTCATTTTTTTGCAGTCTGCTTCGCAGGTTATAAGTAAAAACACTGTAAACAAATCAGCTAACCAAAATAATGTTGTCTGTTTTTAGGGTACTGTGACAACTTGCACAAGTCTAGTGATCAGATTGTCTTTGTACATGCCATTGATCTGGAGAGGAGGCCAATTGTTATGCATCCCCGTACGTGTAGGTTTGAAAAAAGCAAAAAAAAATCTGTGAAACTGAGGAAACATGTTTTCCCTTGTACAATAACATCTTACATTTCTTGTAGATGGGATGGCATACCGTGAAAGTTTCATGAATTGGTTTGATAAAAGTAAAAGTGAGGAAAAACAGATGCTGGAGTCATTTGCTAACACTTGCAGAAATAACAAGGTAAGTGTTATTACAATACCAAAAATTCCTTATATAAGCCCTAGGATTGTAAACTTCTTAATTTGGGGTGTCTAAGTGTTTAAGTGGGGGTGTCTAGGTGTTTAAGTGTGATAAAGAAAGCAGTATAAGACATATCCAGCTTTTCTTTCATGGAGTGTCATTTGTTTAAAAATTCCCTGTAGGAATATTATTACTAAAATACTTCTAAACAAAATGCAAAAAAAAATGTAAGCTGTGCATGTGACTTTTGGAGCCCTGTAAATCCTTTTAAGGCTTAATTCGCAATTGCTGAAATTGCGATTACAACTGCAATAGTAACATCTTCATTTCATGTGACTTTTGTTCATGCACACATACTGTGAAAGCTCTATTAAGCCCCAGGCCTAGCCAAGACTTCATATCTAATTTCAGGTCTCAAGCAGTTCAAGTTATGTTGTTTTAATAAAGAGGGATGGCTTATTCAAAGCATAAATTTTCAACAAAACTTGCATTAATTTTCCCACAATTCCACCACAGACTGAAGAAGAATGCTTAACATGATGCTTCTCACAAAGATAAAATGCTGTGCAAATACTTAACAACACCTTACATTAAAAAACACATTTTTCTACAGAAAAGACTGTTTGTATTTGCATTTGCATTATGCATTTTTATGACCAGCATTCAATACTTACCACTTGATGAGGGGTGAGGGAATTTAAACATAGAAATGCACTTATACTAACAAATTCTGTCATCGTAAGGGGACAGGGGACTTAATATATCTAGCTTTTATAGTAGTTACTTTTCAACTCATTACAGCATGTGCTATTTTTTTATTGTAGTGGCACACTTTGCTCTGGATAGGTTTTTGTCTCACTTTAAAATGTAGTATGAACAGGGATTCTAGTCAGCAAACCATACAGAGTTGTTAATTTTGCTGTAATGCAGAACCTTAACCCCTCCAGTGTGAACAAGTTTATTTTCACTCTTTAGCAGTGAAGACCATTGATCTGGAAATTAGCAAGTCAGAAGCATAATATGAACATGTCCAAAATGGACCAATCAGATAGCTGGACATCAGAATAAAACACCAAAAGGTCATTATTTGTTTGAAATATGGCTCCCTGATTGGATCTGGCACAGATCAACAGGTTTTTGTATTGTCTGTACTGAATAGTTTTCTCTTCCAGCATTGTGTAGTTCCCAAAAATATCTATACTCCCCCCACAGAAGGTTTTTTGTTTTGGCCCCCCCCCCCAAGACATTCCAGTTAAGCTTCATACTTTGCTTCTAAAATTTTGACTTTTAAGGTCCCCCTTCCCCTAGGAATTTCAGATGACCTTCCATGTCCAGGGCTGTGCTCTAGCAGCGCCCGGGGGCCTCAGGCTACTAACTTTTGTCTTTGGGTGACTAGTTAAACTCATTTTTTGCATAATGCTAAAGGGCTGGGCACCCCAGAATTTATGATTGGGAGCCTTTGGGCACCCTGTGATTCTTCTTAGAGCACAGCCTTGATGTCCTGTGATGTGAATATATTTATTAACATGGCCTGTTGTTGTTCTGATTGCTACTGTGTCTAGTACAACTTCAAGCTAGTGACAGAGGTTGGAAATGCTGGAGAGGTTATTTGTCAGACAGCAAATAAAGAAAAAGCAGATCACATTGTGATGGGAAGTCGTGGATTAGGGACAGTGCGACGAACGATACTGGGCAGCGTTAGTGATTACACTCTGCATCACTCCTGTATTCCAGTATCTGTGGTACCATCAGCACCTGTCCAGGAATAGCTCAGCCAATCTCGTTGTTTGAAGGGCTTAGTGCAGGAGGTTAAGTAAGGGACATTGTCATCTATATAGTTTTTTAGTGTCACTTTGAGAAGCGGAAGAAACAGTTTGCATTCTAATCGATGGAAGCCTAAAAATAGTGGTCCAGTTTTGATAATTAACAATATTATTACTCACCAAAGTGGAGGTGAAGGGTGATGGAGATATTATTTTGCTGAGCCACGAAGCAGTGAGGGAAATATCTACTGCTCTTCACGGCCCCTGAGGTGAATAATTGTTTAAGTATAATACCAAACCACTGGATACTGCCAGTACCAAATTGTTCCTTTTTTTCTGCGAAACTCGTGCACGAAATCTGGAGAGATGGCAGGAGGTAAATAACAGATACAATCGTGAGTATGAGTAGCCAATCAGAGCATGTGAAAACACTATTCACTGGTTTGGTATATACTTAAATTGGTTATTTCAGTGCATGGAAATAATTAGTGTTTTTGGTCTTCGATGGGTACTATAAAAATTGAAAAGGCAGGCTGAGGTCTTAAAGTTCTTCCCTTGGCTTGATTGTAGCTCATTCTTTCTGCGAAGATCTTCTTCATAGTCATCCTCACAGTGATCAAGAGGCAATTCATGAATGAGCAGGTTACTTACGTAATTTATGAATTTAGCCAATTTTTGACCATAAACTTTGAAAAGTTCTATGATATTGCCCCTTTAAGTGATATTTTAGCCCCCCAAAAAAGTAACTTTACATTGTCACACTATATTGAATTTATCACATAACATCAAATTGAATGCAAACATTTAAAAAAGCCAACTACAGTGTATTAGCTTATTGGTTGTCATTGGTTGGCTAGTTAGGTAAGATAGTCTTGACATCGACCTTAGAACTACGTGAATTATTCATCAAGTCTTCCACTGTGGTTTTTGTATACTGAACGTGCTGTACTCGCTGTTTGCTGTAGCAATATCCTCCAGAAATTTTAGCCTCCAGTATGAAAAAAGGCCAAAGTTTAGCAGTCATTGCTACATAATTATAAAATGTGGGCAATTTGCCAGCATTTTTCTACATTTTATTTCATTTTTTTCTTTTTTGACCCCAAACTTATGCTGTTTGCACCAAGCCTTTCAATATTCATGTAGGTATTAGCGTTTTAAATCACAAATTAGATATAATTTAGCTTGTTATATGGCTATATTAGGTATAGCTCTAGCATGGTGTAGTTACAATATGCATGTCTGCAACTGTTTAAACAGGTATGAACGAATTTGTTGCCTTATTTGTTATTTGAGTTATTTGAACGTTGTTTAGTCAAGGTTTAAGAAACCTTTAGTGTTAACCAGTTTTAAACTACATTAAAATTCCTTCCTTTGTTAAAGAACATGGTAGATTTTAAGAGAAATTGTCATTTAAACTCCTGACATACAAGAATCTGTTGTAGCCTACAAAGTGAAACAGGTTCTTAATTGGAAAATAAAGGACCTTTCGTGGGTTTAGATAAAACCCACGAGCCGGGTCTGTATTTTTAGAATGTAGTCATAATAGGCATATCGTACTTTTCATACACAAATGCATGGAACCACAGTCATATTGAATTAGTTATCTGTCTGACAGTAACAAGCAGTTTTAATCTTTAAAGGGAACCTCCACTGTTACAACAGATGGACGTTAAATTGTTGAAAATAAAGTCTAAATTTCAATTCTTTAAGTTGACATGTGAAAAGAAGTTTTAGTGTACCAATTAGTTAGATAGGAATGTCACCTGTTTTCGCTTTTGAATATCCCCCGCACTGCCATTTTGAATTTTTATGACGTCAAATGGTTGCCGCTATTGTTATAAAGCA
Source organism: Siderastrea radians (assembly GCA_964017195.1). Taxonomy (NCBI): domain Eukaryota; kingdom Metazoa; phylum Cnidaria; class Anthozoa; order Scleractinia; family Rhizangiidae; genus Siderastrea; species Siderastrea radians. The sequence continues at coordinate 4,669,194 of OZ024889.1, read as the reverse complement.
ACTGTCATTTGTGTACAGCAATAGTGGCAACCATTTGAAGTCATAAAAATTCAAAATGGCAGCGCCCGGGAAATTCAAAAGCAAAAACAGGTGATAATAAGCACTTAATGACTGGCCCCAAGGGAAACAGTGAGTTTTGTTTCCCCGAGACCCTCAATGTTCCCCGAGGCAAAGCCGAGGGGAACATTGAGGGTCGAGGGGAAACAAAGCTCACTGTTTCCCGTGGGCCCAGTCATTAAGTGTTTTGTTATACCTCCCAACTCAAAAATAGAACAAATTAAGCTTACATACGTGAGCAAGGAGTTGAGATCCGTCTTGTTTAGTTCTTCAAAGCTTTGTGGTAAGTTTTGTTCCTTACAGAACTCTTATAAGGTTTTAACAGCATTCTGTGATGCGTTGTTTGTGGATTTCGAAATTTCATCCCATATCAATTGTTTAATTTCTTCTTCTGTTCGGACTTGAAAGCGTTTCGCGGCCATGACGGAGAAAAAATTATATTCTTGACGCGGCTGGACACTGAATTTGCCGCGGATTCAAGGCGCACGACCTGATCACGTGCGAGTCGAAAGTTCAAGTTGTTGTTTCCCTAGGGAGTTGGTGAGTTTTGTTCGCCCAAGGAAGTTAGACTGTTTTGACCCATGCCACGTGACACGTTCTTGTCCAATCAAAAAAGGCGTTTGAGTTGGGAGGTATAACAATCGTATCTAACTTTTTGGCACACTAAAACTTTCTTTCCACTTGTTAACTTAAGAATTGAAATTCAGACTTTTAAGTCAAACAATTTACATCAATTTGTTGTAACAGTGGAGATTCCCTTTAAAAGTTACTAACCTGTTTCTGAAGAAGCCTAATTTCTCAGCAGTATACGTTAAATACATAACAAACAGGTTTTTACTGTAGGCATAACACCAGTAGACTTGCAGTCTCTACAACAGTAAACCATCAGCGTGACCACAAATATTTCTATTTATAGCTGTTGTGTCATTAAAATGTGCACCTGATGTTTGCGGCATTGGTAGTTCAATAAATTTCCACTTAGCTGTTATACCTAGAGGGGAAGGGGGATTCTGAGGGGACACTTTTCAAGATGCCATGGGAGTGTTCCTTGGAAGTTGTGTTTTATGATATTGACTGTTATATCTTCTGTGAGATAAAGAGTTATGACAGTTGTACAAATTGGTCATGTTTCCTGAGTAAAAACTGTGGAAAAAGCCAAATGACATTCAGTTTTTTATGAAATTCTGCACATGAATCTGTTATGGATTTAAATTTTGTTTTAGGTTTGATTCTCCTGTGTCCTTTACTTTAGGTTATGACGGTTTATGATGTTTATGATAATGAATGTGAAACACAGGAAAATAAAAACAACCCTACAGCAAATTTGAACCGCAACTCCTAATCCCTTTTATTTTAGCATGTGTCTTATCGATCCGGGCTTTCGGGGGCTTTGTGAAGATTTTACCCCGAGATTTATCTAAACTATATTTTGGACTGGTACCCTGCACATTACTCAGTTTCTGCGAGGTAGTCGTTGCATATGGCAAAGGTCATTCCGGCGGGCCAATTTTGCACAATTTTCGCAAATTCTAAGTCCGCGAAGTTAACAATACCACAAGGTAATGGTTGTTGTCATTATTAGCCGGCCGTCGCCAATATGGCGACGAAAGGGTCTAGTAATACCCATCTTTTTTACCGTATTCGTCGTAGGTTATTTACCCCAACCGTCTGGTTTTCGCTCGGCCAACAAATAGTCCAGATAACTTACGGTAAAAAAACTTCCGGATCCGGTCATGACGTCAGGATTTCTATGCTTTGCTGTTACGTTCTAGCGTGGCTATTAATTTTGTCTGTTTAATCTTATTTCTCGTAATTTGGTGATCGCAAACTGTTCAACAGAGTGTACAACAGCAACAAAATTCCATCTAAACTAGCAAAAAGATCCAGAAATCTAAGTTAAGCCTATATTTCTTCTGCTTCATATGCTAGCGCTGGTAATCATAGTGAGGCCGAATCTAAAAACAAAGGCTTTTATCTCTATTAAAGAACGTCACTGATGATTTATTCAGCCAACAAACTTGCAGTCTTTACATGTAGATATCACTTAACATTTTTCGCTTTAACTAAAAAGAAACTAGTAATCAATTATAAGCCGCCTTAGTTTGTACGTAGTCTAACTTAAAGTGCAGCTTCTATGCACTTCTTTTGCACCTCCGAACACGCTAAACTGCAGTATCCATCTTGTCTGTTGCTGCCTTTTCCTTTACTGGTACACAGCATCCCCTGTTTAAAAGGATGATATTTTGTCAAAACACAAATTAAATAAGCCCGATCGTATCCAATCGGTCCAATCGGACAGGCATGAACAAGCAAGGCTCATCGGTTGCTGCTGTTTTAAGCTGCCGTTTTTGTAGCATGAAGCTCTGGGAACATTTATACTACCTCCACCCCCAAGCCTCCCGATGGGAACATCTTAGGTGGTGTATACCCCCGGCATTTTAATAAGTTTTCCTAGCAATCGTGACATGGTATCAAGTTTGAATGTCCTACTTCAAGGCCCCACGTTGAACTCCTCCGTCCGTTTCTGAAATGATAACATGGCAATCATCCTAGATAGTCACACTAAAATAAAGTGATATATTATCTATGGCGGTGCAAAATGTTGCTACTGATTCGATAGTTGAACTTACAGATGTTCATCCTGTTTGACCTCGTTTTTCTTATGTACCACCACAACACGGACTGAAAATGCAAACAGCTCCGTCTGAGTTCCTTGATGACATTTTGTGTTGTCGTACAAGACATGACATTCGGTGTTGTCGTACTGGCTACCTCTGTTATCCCGCTCCTCCACCTCGTTAACGTTTTGTTCACCACTATCAGGAGTGACATCAAATTCCCCGCTATCTTTCATGGCACCATAAACTGTGGGCATTTCTATTTCTCCAGTTTGTAGCTGACTGTTAAGGACGTTCGTTTCGACCACTCCACTGATTTCTCCTTGTAAATCGTTGAGAGGAAGGAGTAGAGCCAGACAGCACGAAATGGACCAATGCGGATTTTTGCGCCACTCCTTTAAGTAGTGATATAGCGTCAATGCGTACTGAACTGAAAGCAAATGAGACAGTAGACTTACGTAACTGCTCGAGCACAGTAAGGAAAATTCCGAAGTATTTGATCTTTAAGTTTACTTGTGTTTTGGAGCAATGCTTAGAACAAACGGATTCTAAATCAGATTTAAAGAGCCACCACTTTTTTTTTTTTAGTAAAATTCACTCGACTTCTTCGAGAGTAGCTTTCTAAAAACCATCCCATGACCACAAGTGACCTTGATTTGAGTTTTCTAAAATTAAATGCTATTCTCTTATTCTGATAGGATATTCGATCTGATTTATTTATTATAACTTTTAGTACTTACCATTAGTTAATATGTGGTCCCTTTGCCTATAATGGTCAATATTCTGACTATTGTAGCTTTTATTTCTACTTGTATTAAATATGTAGTTTCGCACTCTGGTCCCTTCGCCCACACTACACACTTAGTGTTAAGTCTTACCTCAGGCCTTTAACTTGAGTACGCTGAACAATTTAATTCTGTTTAACGATTATTTTGTTTAAGTGAAGACGAATCAAGCTAATGTTTATCCCTTAATGCTGGCCTCAAAGCAAACGGTTTTGGTTCTTTCAGACCTTCAGTGTTCTCCCAAGGTGTGTCTTTTTGTACTACCTCAAAGAATTCACAAATAGTTCTAGCTTTCAAATATGCCGCGCTTTTCATACCCACAACCTCACAGCGTGCAAGTCTAAACAGCTTAAGATTTCTTCCCGTTAAGATTTACGCTTTCTTAAGGCATGGCACACCACTCTTTCTCGTCCATTCCAAGAAGGTATTCACTTGAATTGGAAGATACCGATAACCAATAGCTTTGTAAGTAAAAAGGTTAACTTACCAGCAAGCAAGGCAATCACCAAGGTATTTGCTGCAAGGATCAGTATCCTAAATAAGACTGCATCTGTGTACGGGTCTCTCGTGGCCGGTAAGTTTTCTGCAGGAATTCTACTCACTGCTCCAACACCCAAGTTGAAAACTGTAACAGCAAGAGACACTGACATTAATCTGTTCTCAACACCGTCTTGTATTGGTTTCATCCAAGAGAAGAGCACTCCATACATCCCAGCGATGACCCATGCGAAACCAATGTAGGACCTGCTCTCTTGCCCCACAAGAATCAGACCTGATGTAAGGATTACCTTACGAGACATCTCAACCAGTTCCCAATACCACGAATGGTTTTTATAGTTTTCGAAAAGAAAACTCAACCCCGAGATCATTTCCAAACCAGAGCTTGGATTCTGAGGAACATTACCATCTTCTGTGGCTAATTCTCGTCGTCGTTTCCAAAGGGCGATGAATGAGGCAAAAGGAAGGGCTAAGATATACGCAGTGGAAATATATGCCCCGATAATCAACTGTTTGTACTTAATGCCTTGGCACTGTACACTGTAATCTGCTTTCAGGTACTTGTTGCACATCTCCCTTTGTTCATCAAGATCTCGGCAGAATTTCCGGCAGGCCAGCGGCAGGACATTGGCTGTCTTCGAGCACGTGCTTAGGTATGTCACATACAAGAAGAAAAACAAATTCCTGTAGACGAATTCTTTCGTCTGGGAGACTTTTGTTGATTTCTCCTCCTTGTTGAGGCCCTGATTAGTTAAGATTATCAGTTTCCGCACCCCGTAAGCGATGCCGAAAAAGACAATGAAAGCTGCATTTAATATCGTCATCGCAAACAAGCTTCGAAATGCATCCACGTGCAATGCTGGGACAAGGCACTCAACTGGAGCGATCTGAAGGATGTCAAGTTGGAGTAGCTGAGAATATTTGGCAACAACCTGAAGAGAATCTGGCCATTTTATGAACGAAAATGCTTGCAATAAACCATAAGTGACTTGATAAAAGCCAATGACGATCTTAAGTTTGGATAAAAACATGTCTATCACAGTCAGTCCGGTGGTCTTCTTCATATTTTTCTTACCCGTCCACACCAAGACCGCAATGATTATTATTAAGACGACAACAATGATTGACAATTGTCCCACAATCCACTCCTTTGAAGGACATTTTTTGCATATTTGCAATTGCTTGTAGTATCCAGAACTGCAAACTGCACAGAGTGGACCTTCGTACCCATTCGCACACAGGGAATTTAAACCACCCTTGCAAGACTGTTCCACTGGACATTTATAAGGCGTTGGTATTTGGTATGGGTATTGTACGCTGGAAGCATCTAATGCTGGTAATGACGCCAACATATTTTTAATAAAATCCCTGTAGCGATGTTTTCTCGTCTCATTCCGCCATTCCCACCAATAACCAGATTTTAAAGTAGCATACTCCTCTTTGCATTCCAGTCCGCTTTGTCCACACTTGTGACATTCTTCGAACAGGTGAGTCCGATAAAATCCTTCCAAGCATTTGCAAGCACGGTATCCAGCAAAGAAATCAGTCTCTGTTCCTTTTTTAAAAAGGAAATTCAGAAATGATTAAATTTCTAAATGGCAGCATTTTCGATTTGGTTTCATCGCATAGTAGTACGAATAAACTTATACTTAGATAGAAAAACTCATTTACCTAGGGGACAAGACTTGCAGTCTGAAGGTTGGGCTCCAGGTGCTTTATCAAATGGCACAAATGAACCAGTTGGACAAAGTTTACAACTTGTTCCCACGTGGCCGACCTCATCTGAGTAGAAACCTCCTAATTAACAGGGAACAGGATCAGTGTATTCACACGAAGTGCTGCAAAGTGTTATAGTTATTATTATTATTGGCTATGCCAGGACACTTTCTTTGCGCTCATGTATTAGATAATTTGGATGGTTGGGGATCCTGCTGTTCAGAGTGATAAATAGTGTCGTTTAGCAATGATTTCACACTCAGTAGTATTCAATATGTTGCGGTAAAATTAAAGAGAAATAGCGTTAGATCACAGCGAACAGCGGTGTGTTCTTAGAATAGGTTTTGTCAGGAGCATATCGTGATTATACTTATGTTGATTGTAACGTCAAACGCAGTCGATAAGAACGTAACAGTCGATTTCCGGTCGTTATTACATCAGTAATAATCTTGTCTGGTGCAGTGTTTGATTTTGCTGACGTGACTGTAAGTGGAATTCTGTGTTGGAACATTCAATCCACCTTTTGCGTCTCCTGTCCATTGGCGATTTCTATTCAAGAGATACGCTTGTTGAGTGTGCTAATGGAAGGCTAACGGTTTCGGAACCTAAAAACTGGCTAAAATGCACTTGAAAGGCTTTCAGACGGTCTAGAGACATAAAGACAGTATATGATCTGATATGTACACTTAACCGGCTAGTTATTGTCCTTTTTAGTTTCCTGACTAGACTAGCGATCACGTTCCATACAAATCCGTATATTTTAACACTAAAGTGGTCTTCTCATGACCCTGGGTGTCCTGTGCAACTACCACTGGATCTCGTCCGTGGGACGGTTATTATTTTGATTGTCGAAAACGTCCTTTGTCGAAGTGATGACGTCACAAACTGTGCAGTGACCCTGGCCACTCGTGGCCGCTTTAATATGGCCAGTCTAAAAGCGAAAGGGTAAATTCCAGAGTTTTTGTAGACTTAATAATATTGCAAACTAAAAAGCGGTTCAATGTTTTTCTTTAGTGTCATTTTTGTAAAAATCAGGTAAAGTTTGATCAGTTGAAAGTGAACATTATATGCTTGACAAACTACCATATGCCCATGTGAAATTGCTGCAAACGTTTAAAAGAAAAGAGAGAAGATCTCATGCAAACTCCTCTCAAACAGTGAGCCTTTAAGCATTAGAAAACTTTTTCTGTGTTTGCATAGCCTGATATAAACACGAGAGGTGTTGAAAGAATTCGAGACAGTTATGCAAACCCGAGACGAAGTCAAGGGTTTGCATAACTTTCTGGAATTCTCCCAAACCCTTCGAGTGATTATATCAGGCTATACAAACAGAGGAAAAAGTTTTCTATTGCTTTTATAAAATAAGTTAGTCTTCTTAAAGATCGTGACGTAACAACTGTTTACATACTCTCATGCAAATACACCAATCAGCCAATCAGACCGCGCGTAGTATCTTAGTTATTTTATAAAACGTATTTGCCAACTGATGCTGTGACCTCCAACTTAACTTAAATTTGACTTTAAGTTAATTCTTGTCGTGTGAAGCAGACTTAAGGTACCTGGAGGGCATTTAATACATCCTTCAGCTCCTTTTGAGGATGAGTTCGCAAATGTTCCTCGCGGGCATGGTAGAAATCTGTAATCCCCTGTGCTATTGTCAGGTATTCGCCTGAATCCTGAGGCAAGGAGGGCAGAAATAAGGGCATCCCCTTTGGGAGATACTTCAATAGCTTCGTCATCAGAACTTAAAGGACTCCTTCAAGAGAAAGAACACATGCAGGATTTCTGTTAGTTTACAAATAGAAGTAAGGAAATGAATGCAACTTAATAATAGCTAATATTTTATTTATAGCTATAATATTTTACTTAGTTTCACATTCCAAAAAAATATTTAATTAGGAAGAGTTCTTACCGCAAAACAGTTATTGTCGAGTAGAGGGTCTGCATGGGGGTGCTGGATTCTTAGTTATCAGTTAAAATTTCGGCCATTTCTCAGCTATCAGTCAAAATTTGAGTCATTTCTCAGCTATCAGTTAAACAGTGTCGAGTAGCATTCGATGATTTCCTTTCACTTTCCAGTGACTTAGAACCCTTTCCCCTAGGACTTAGCTTCACACTAACTGGCTACTTCGAGGTATCTCAAACTTTTCCTCGTGAAAGGTGGCAGCTTTCCTGATATTTAAATATTTAGTCTTAAACTTCAACAATCTCGTATCTCGAGTCTTCGTTCCTCACTACGCAAGCTTGATGAAACGAGCGACTCTCGAAAGTTCCGTTCCGTAGGATCGATTTTGATTGGTTTTGAAAACAATAAAAATGGCCGGAAGTAACACACCAAGAAGTTCTTTGAGTCGCTTTTTTGAAAGCTAGGCATGCGCAATTATGAAAGAAAACATGTCTCTTTTTAATACTCATCAATGAACACATCGTTGAAGAAAAGAACACTTTATAATGCACCTATCAATTTAAAGCCGGCGGGGGCGGGGGGGGGGGGGCGGGGGAGGCAGGGCATGGGGTGGGGATTTGACATTTTTCAAAACTTTGGCGTCAAATTCCCTACCCACGGGCAAACCATCCCAGTCAAATGCACAAAAAATTCCCCACCCCGGGCGGCATATTGCTGTCAACCGATTCCCAGGCTGGACGCAAGAAAGAAGCAAGGAAAGCAGGCCGAAATAAAATTCCATAATTTTCACTTCTCAACGTTGCTACATCCCCAAAGGTACGTGTTTAATAACCATTCCATCTGCGTTTAATACACTGTGTATGTCTAATTTCAAAATCAACAGAAACTTTAGGAAGAAGCTCGTGTTTTCTGCAAAGGCTGCAGAAAGATTGCAGCGACTGGCCAGTACACTGATAGTTTGCATTGGCCATAAAATCAACTTGATTTCTCTTTTTCCCCCTTTACAATGCAATGCCTAAAAACTTTCAAATAAACAAAAACACAATTTGACTGTATCTCCATATTTTCGATTAATTAATAATGGAAAATATGGAGATAAAACAGTCAAATTCACGTACCTTTCTCGATTTCGTCATTCTCGTCCCCAGAGCTACGCGGCTTGTTGCGATCTCACCGCTGACCAATAAGATTGCAGGCTCTGGTATGAGGACAGCCATTATGATTCAAGGACGTATAGCGCAGGCGTGACGGGGGAAAAGTAATTTCTATCTCAGGTAGAGCCATAATCGATTATGGCTCCTGTACTGGTCTCAGCCTCTTTCGTTGGGTGAAGACAGATTCAAATATCCCCTCCCCGGAAGACAAGATCAGTCAAAAGACCCAGGCCCCACCCCAGGGCCAACAATAACAATCAAATTCCCACCCCATGCCCTGCCTCCCCCCCCACCCCCCGGCTTTAAATTGATAGGTGCATCATGATAAGTTCAACACTGTGCATTCTTTGCTTCAGCGACATTGCCTGCCGGTAGCGCCGGCGGCCTTTATTCGTCCACTTTGTTTTATACTACATTCCCTGTACTTTTTAAAACAAGTATAAGATATGATTATTTTCTTATGTGCTATAAGAAAGTAATGCACCTTGAGGACCAGAAAAACAGATGAATGCACATGCCTGCTGATTGTGGTTCCACTAGCAGCCTTTCTAGGCCTCAACCATGCCGTACATTTTTTTTTAATATATCGAGTGTCGCCAAGCGAGTCGTTCGTGTAGTAAAAAAGAACTACGCAAATTATTCTGGCGTTACAAATAAACAGCGCTCACTAGAATTACCTAGAATCGCTTTATTCTTCTAAAGGTATATATAATATTTTGGATTGACAAGAATCAGTAATTACATAGAAATTCAATGAATTATATTCTGACTCCCGTTCGAATACCAAATACAAGTCGCCGTAAGGTTACCGTACGAATAGCCACTGCGTTTTTTTTATAGCACATGGAAAAAATAATATAAAAGATCGTACCGTTGAGTTTGCTGTTACCTTCTTCGGCAATAAGGTTCGGAAACTCCAGCTCCCATTGACCTTGTGTAATGATCGCATAGTTTTCAGTCGTACCGCCGCTCTTCGCCAAGGGATAGAGCCTTAGCTCATACGTCCCAAAGCCGCACTTGGCTGCCTCCTCCTTTATATATACCAAGAAAACGCACAGATATTTTTTTAAAAATTGAAATATTTCGTTGTTCATCGAAGTTTACTGTCAGACGACTTCTATGTCTTTCAACTGCACCTTCTTCACCATGCCGAAAGAAACTTAAAATCACTTTGACAAAACCACACAAAGCAGCCATATTGTTAAAAGTTCTAAAAATCAAGAGTCAAGTCTCGTCGAATATAATAGCGCGACTTTTCGCGCCGTTTTTATGCGTCGTAAGGCGACCAGAAGGCCTCTTGGGAGCATAGTCTGCGTGGTCACGCAACTTACAAGTAACGCTAGCGTTAGCGCCTACAGGTAACGGATAGTCATGGGGTTTAACGCTGTCTACTCTTGAGTCCACAAAGTGGCTTAAATTATTTTTTTAAGTAAACGTTACGCTGTATCCACCTCTATCCAGGCCAAAAAGGTCAACCATCTCAGCTGACAGTTATCTGAACGTTTCTCAGCTATCAGTTAAAAAACTACCATTTCTCAGCTGACAGTTAAAATTTTGGCCAATTCTCAGCTATCAGTTAACTCCATGCAGACCCTCCAAGTAGTGTGAAACGCCATGTAGAACGAATGCAGCAATGTTTATTAACCGGCCGTCGCCATGGCGACCGCTGGTTTATGAAATGAACACGGTTTTTGGTGAAAGCAAGTTGGCTTAACATACGAAGAAAGTGCTGTAAAGCTTGTGGTACGGGTACTCAAGAGCGATGCTGTCTTACATAAGACGCATGCGCATATTAGTCTTCTGAATGTTACCTTCCTATGTTTTTGTCTTTTAATTTACAGTATTTAACCCTTTCACTCCCAGAGTCAGTTGTGCAGACAATTGAGATGGTTCTGAATTTTGAGTCTGTGGATGAAATCCTATAGTGTGACGATTCAAATGAAAACTCTTCAACAGTACTTTCACATGGTACTATTTATGCTATCCCTCTGGAATGCTCATGTCTTCTCAAACAAATTTAACAGGGGCTAGTTACTGATGAGGGCCTTAGGACGAACTGAATTATTCATAATGACGGAATTATAATGAACTACCGAAGCGAAGATGAGCGGGCGGATACGAGCGAAGCAAGCGAACCCAAAATTCGTAACAACAAAAGATATGTAGAAGAAAAATACGTGGAAAGACGTAAACGGTTCTGAATGCAATCAGTAGAGGAAATGGGGAGCTAAAACACACTTACCTGACAAAGAAGGCGGAAAAAGGTATAAAATTGTAGCTCTGAAACTCAACAAATTGCTCGAGGCTAGATCGCTGGAAGCACATGGCATACAGGTCTAGAGGGTATACCCACTAACCAATTCAAGGATACCCCTAGAGTATTGTCCTTCCCTCACGTGTTCAAAATTGAAGTTAATCAATGACAGCGAGGGATATTGTCAGGCCAATAATGCCTTTATATTTAAGTATTTTACCAAATGAAATTTGGGATTTGTCTTGAATTTTGATCTTCGGCACTCCTGGGAGTAAAAGGGTTAAGATATGAGCGGCGAAGGGTTGTTAAGTTTGGGGTTTTTTGTATTTGTCTTGTATAACGCATGCGCAATTGAGTAAAGGAGCTAATAGGATTGAATGCGAAATTGGCTGTGTTGTCTGATCTAGTTTACTTTTGCATGGGGATTCCGCGGTTAGCAAACCGGATTTAAACATCACGTCATGAGATATGCCTTAACGTGCCCCATACTCTGACGATCTCCTCGAGCTCGTGTTTATCAACCGTTATATTTTGATTCTACTGCTATGTTCACTGTTTGTATTTAAGGTCTAGGCACAACACACAGTAAATATATAAAACACACAGTAAATATATAAATGATTGTAAAAATGAATACTGCAGGGACTGATCAAACGACGTGAAAAGACGTGTGTTACGATAACACAACACCACAGTCAACAAAACCCGGCAAGATCCGACAATCATTTATATTTTTATTAATTTTGACTCATCACGATCTTTCTGATCCAACGTTGAGCCAGGTTGATCGTACACGGTTTTTGCAGTGGTTTTTTACCTTAACTTCGTACACAGTAAATACTTCGTCGTCCCTGTGTGAGCATTCTCAGTTGTGGACGAATTTATATCGACATTCAACGTTTGAGTGAATTTGCGTTTTTCAGCACAAATAAAAGCGATAACAAAGATAACCTGAGTCATCAGAGTTTAAACATTACGTCATCCAGTAACGCTATAGTCAAAATATTGTGTCGCACAATCACACTTCTCGTCACGCCGGTTCGTATAAATAGAGGATCGTGCTAACATTTGTGAAACCTGGGGTGGGGAGGGTCAGAATGGCCGGTTAAAATGCCCAATGGGCTTTCTTGTTTCAGTTAAAAGAACTGGCAATGTAAAATTTATTATTTTTTTTTACGTTGGGGTTTAGTTGACACGTTAGAAGAAAGTATGATAATCTCTGGCACGTTATGAACTGCAACAGGATTTGTTGGCTCGAATTTTCTAGGCTCTTTCTTTTGAGCGTAGAAACATCAGACTTCATCAGACCTTGTTTAGCAGTGAAATATTTGAAATATGATGTATATGATAACTATGGATGAAAAATTTAATACACGGAAGTCTCTCGTAGCTATGTACGCAACTTCGGTAAGCAGTTGCAAAAAGAGTCAAAAGAGAGTCTGAAAGAAAAAACGAGCTTAAACGGAATTCGAATCTGTGAAGGTGCGATTACTGAGGGTTTAAGTCGGACAGCACCTGATCGCTAGTTATAATTAGAAAAAGCAGAAAAACAACAACCTAAAACTGTTGATTCCAATATATAATTGAACATAGGCCCGGAGCCAAAGAACAGTATATTTGCTATGTCATATCTGATTTAATCCTAAATGTACTGACAGATATATTAGGCAATTTTGGCTGGAGATCTTGGAAAAATATTTCAGTGTTCCAACTGTTCTACTCCGTAGCACCCTAAAAACGGAAAGGTTTAGAATGGTGTAAAATCAGCTTGCTTTTACATTAGTACCCTGGACAAAACAGAATGTTTGGCGCGAGAACCGAAGTGGCCGCGCGTGTTTTCCCGCCCTATTTCTGGTCTTAAGGTAAACACTCTTGTATTTCACGAAATTTCCATGTGTACAGCTTTCTTTCCTGCTATGTTGCCGTTTATGGAATTAAGGGAAATCATTTAAAAGTTGAAATCGTTTAACCTATCCTGAATTGTTTTGTCCAGGATACTATTTTTACTCTATGTTAATTTCTGTAAGTATAAATTCTCCTCCTTACAATCAGTGAAGCACCCCCACCATTAAACCTTTGAGTGCAGAGGTCCACACGACGCGTAAATGAACCGCACTGGTTCGGTTTTGCCGGATCTCTGGTGTAGAGATGCTGGAGCCAGACGTCACTCGAAGTGTAATTGAACAAAACAATATTTCGGCTAACAAAATTAGCCTTCCTCATGGCCAGAGCTATACAGAAGGAAAAAATGTATAGCTCTGTACAGCTATGGCCCTGAGGAAGAGTAATTTTGTTAGCCGGAATATTGGCCTTAAATAAATCAGCCCTTTGCCGTAGTGCCAGTCTTGCATTCAGTTTTGTTCCATTAAAGCTGTTTCGAGTCCTGCAAAACCCATGACCAGGGTACGCCATGAGATTCGACAAGGGGAGAGAGAGAGAGACTGAGGTATTTAGGTTGCCTGAAGTTTCAATACAGAGAAGATATGGATAGTTTGAGGGGACAGTAACTTTGACAAATTTGCCGTCAGAGTACTCAGTAACGTGGAAAATGTGGGCGATTGTCACACGATTACTGAAGTGACAGGAAGTTGCAAACACCACGCATAGCCAGTTAGAGGCATAGCCAGAAGATAATGATAACGATAATGATAATGATAATGATAATCACAGTGTTGCATCAAAACCAAGTATCCCGTAGAAAGACTCAAGGCTCAGTGTTTTCAGTTTCGTCCTCAGCAAATGTCTACGAGAAAGAAGTTAAGAATTATTGAATTAAGCGTTAACGTGTACAAAATGGTGTCCTAAAATATTGTCCTATTCCTCAAAATATTCACTAATATCCCCTTCCCCACAGTGCTCAATATGGATACATTGAACTAGGCAAGTTTGTTTTGTAAAAAGGTTCTGTTGCACATTTGAAAATAGGCATTCGAAAGCTTCCTTTTGACTCCTTGAAGGTACAAATAAAACAAAAGACTGTCAGCTATTTTTAGTAACGCTTTAAAGAAAAGACACATTTGCATCAATGAACTTTTATAGATAGTGGTTTGTTTTTGTTCACTAGTTACTATCAGTAATGCACTGAAGTATTGTGTCATTAGCTACTGAAGGCTGAGGTGGAAATAAATTGCAACTTGAAAGCGTAGGTTCTTGTGACTTTGCCAAAAATAGCCAAAAATTAGCATGGTTTATTCTTCAAGCATTTACTTGATGGAGGGCTCTTGATCATAATTCTGGTACACTCGGGACCAGGGCGGGACAAACAGCCCCACTTCAACAACTCATACCTACACAGCGACAATCTCAACCATAACAACAAAATAGTAGCTGACCCCTGCCGCGTAACTCTTTTACCCAAAGCAGTGGAAAACCTCTGAAACTGACCAACTAACTAAGATTGAAATTTGTGACATCTGGTACTTCGAAACTAGAGTGAAAATCAAGCGACCAGAATGAGTCATCAGCATGTTAGAGATGGAAACTTACATTCTGAAATTGAAGCGGCCAAGTCGAAATGCCTTCGGTTCGATAGCCGTTATTGGGTTATCTGATAACATTCTTAACAAAGGAACAACAAATATGATTAGATGATTACAACCAAACAGATCCTTAAATCCATAAGTAAAAAAAAAAAAAAAATTACTACGGAGATTATTTATGTACTTATCCAACGTGTAATATAACGTTTTTAACAGACTCGGCGTCGTATTTTTTTTTAGAGGAAGAAGCCATAGCAACTCTCTTAACGTCAGAGATTCTTTCAAACAACACCAGTTTTCCTCCTGAGTTAAATTCATCTTTCACAGAAATGGAGATTGTTTGGACTTCAATCGGGACTTATCCTTTTCCCGGCCATTGCAATCCCTCTGTATCTCATCAAATATGTGGTTAAAAAATAATAAATGAATAACTGATTCAGTTCTAGACATGGATGCAATATAAATCTACTTTAAAGTTGCTTCATCTTTCAAGAAAATAAGCGGAGTAATTATAAAGCTACACGGAATATTCTACAGAGCTCAATATGGTCAGTCTTATTGAACTCCTTTCCTTAATTGCTTCATACGCACATGGTCTGGTCGCGAGATCCATAAATCTGTGGATCCAGATAAAAGAATGCCCGATATGGAACATTTTCCAGTCGATTAGCGGTTAAAAATCTGCAGAATAAAAAGGATGTGAAAGTCTTCAAGCAAATGTGACTTACACCCTGTTATACTTGTTATTACTTCAAGGGACTGTATTAATTATTCTCCCTCTGAGTTGTCTCCGTGACCCCACGAAAGACCTATACAGGCTGGGACTTAATGTTCCCTAAAAGCTTTAACCATGCCCGTTTGATTGCCTTATTCAGGCACAGAGAGGCGAGTTGTGGTTGTATGTCGCGTTTTGACCAACACAGGCCTGCGTCAAAGCTGAGTGGAAGCCCGAGGGCCGACAAAATATAGTGGGAGCCGTGTCTCGAAAGTTCCGGTAACTTTTCGGGCCCGGAGCTATATTATAAAATCAAAATCTATAGAACGTTGGCGTAGCTTTTAGCCTGCATATCAGTCTGATTTGTTTTATCAACTTAGAATTTTATTGCGCAGCTTTCAAAAACAACAAAATTTGAGTCTTTAATACAAACATCGCGCACATAAAATAGCTTTCCGGACCCGAAAAGTTATCGGGACTTTCGAGAAATCGGCCCCCGGATCGTTAAGTAGAATATTAGAACCACGATTGCTCCAAGGAAAAGAGTACAGGTTTCGATAATGGAAGTGTCTAAAGGATATGGAAATATTCACGTAATAATCTAATACTTACAGATACATGATATGGGTGGAGCTGGCAAAAGTCTTGTTTGATATATTGGATATATTGTTGTTTTGCAAAAGCCTACCAGATTTAATGAGTACGAGTAAAAGCTTACGTTAATTTTAATATGTTGTAGGTGTTTTAGTCGTGCTGTACGAAAATTTTGATTTGAGAGATGCAAAATGGTAAAATGAGATGCAAAATTTTGTATTCTGTAATATGTTATTTGTATGTAAATTTATGTTAAACAGAGCCCCATTCAAACCAGCCTCGCTGAACTGGGCACCTCTGTCTAAATATTGTTGAAATAAATAAATAAATGAAAAACAATAAATAAATGAGTGAATGAACAAATGAATGAATGAATGAATGAATGAATGAATGAATGAATGAATGAATGAATGAATGAATGAATGAATGAATGAATGAATGAATGAATGAATGAATGAATGAAGAATGAATGAATGATATAAATAGATAGATTCGTGAGTGAGTGAGAGAGTAAGTAAGAAAAATGATAATTATCAAGTGTGTGGGTAATAATTAAAGTCACTTTTAAATTGGTTAATAATTCCGACTATTAATCAGTCGCTACAACAACCAGTAGCTACAACAACAGAGGTGTCAACGAACATTTTTGAACAACTCACAAAATATATAAGCTCTCCACACAACAGAACACTTGGTTTGGTAAGTATTGAATTTTGTTGTAAGATAGATCCCTGGAAATCGAAATATTGAATCAGTACGACCTCATAAGCATTTCCTTGGTCACTTCTGAAGATTAGAGTTCTCAGTTAGGCGATGTGCTGTCACTTAACTTAGAAAAATCGTTAATCTGTTCAATGCCAAGAGTGCCCAAGTTAAAACACGGCCCGCTGTTCGGAAGGTTTCATTCAAATCTGTTTTTTCTTTTCTTTTAAGTAGGGGGTGGGGGTGGGGGGGGAGGTACGATTTCACCCAAAGACTTGCTAAAAACAACAACTACGTCCCATGACTCAAAGTTTTCTTTTACACTAAAGTTAAAATCACAAAAGTTAAACTCCTTTCCAGAATTCAGTGCTCTTGGCCACTTAATAAAATGGATACACAATAAAATCAACGATGATACTTATTTCTTGTGATGTATTTGGTAATCTAGCTCAAAGGTTCGGCGTGCACTTACAGCCAAAACAGTTCTGAGAGGGTGGCAAACACTCTTTCAGGTAGAAATTTAATGGCGTTTGAAGACAAATAACTGTCGAAAGGTAAAAAAGTGAAGTATAATCATGATTTCCTTTCATAATACACAAGAGTTGGACCTCAGATCCCTCTAATGATGTATCAGGCTAGCGTAAAGTGATATCTTAATTTAGGTCAAACTTGTTTATTGTTTGTTTGAAACGATAGAAAAGCTGGTAAGGGCGCTTGTTAACGCCGTCCCAAAAATAATTTTCTCTCTACTATCATCTAAACGCTAATTCCGTATGGTTCAAGGGCAGTCGAACAGTGGGCGAAACCAGGAATTTGCGATCAGAGGGTTCAAAATGATGACTTCTACTTGATACCTCGAAAGCCATTAGAATGGTAGCTTAGCCTTAGCTTAGGAAATTTAAAACAAATGGTAAAATTTCCTGGTAAACATGGTATACTCTGTACACTGAGTTGTTTTCTTTCTTTGTATTCTCGAGTTGGCATATTTCAGAATCGAACACAGGAGTACAGGTTTGGACGAGGGAGGGAGAGGGAGGGGTGTCCAGACGCCCTGGACCCCTCCCCCCTTGAATCTGCCACGGATTTCTTATTTATGATTATAACAATAAAGGAATTGAGTTTCTTGCCGTAAGCTACTTGGGTTTACAATTATTCACTTACAGCAATGTCAGCTTTCTGAGACCTGTAAACACTCTCTCGGGCAGAAATGAAATAGCGTTGGAAGACAAATATCTGTGAAATAAAGGACCCAATGTGTGAGGCTGCACAATAACATGCAGAGTTACACTGTTATGACATCACATAATTTTGGAGAGGGCTTAGAGGAATTAAGCCCTGCAGTGGCTAAGCGAGACGTTGAATTTTTTTAATTCCTTAGCCTGCTTGGCAGGCACAAAGGGGAGGAAAAGGGCAGGGGGGTAATTATTGGCAGTACATAAAAGATGAAAGCACCAAAAAACTAACCAGCCAAAAAATGCAAAACAATAATACAAAACAAAGCAAAAAAAAAAAAAAACAAACTAATAACAATTAACCAAACAAGAAAGGCAGCAGTGTGTTTTCAGTGGTTGTCCTATTCTTAACTTACAGGCTGCCGAGATTTGTTAGACCAGCAAACACTCTTTCAGGTAGAAAAGTAATGGCGTTTGACTGCAAATCCCTAGAAAAAGATTCATCTGATAAGCAAAACGCTAACAGTTTGCATTTTCAGACTGAATTTGCTATTTATTAGTCCACAGCGTAGGCTGTTTTTTTGCCGGCCAGGGCTGGATTAATCCGTGTTTGCACCATCTTGGATTAGCAAAACGCGTGAAGGATTGAGAGAGAAGCATGACTCCTACTCTCTTAATAAAAAAAATTGGATTTATCAACTGAGCTAGTTGATCAGGTTAACTGGGCCACCGTTCATTCATCTAATTTATTTTTGTTTTTTTCTACGCTGCCATGTTCTTACCAATGGCGTAGCTCCACCGTTCTCCATATGAACAAAGCACAACCCACAATTCCCTGATTAGCTAGCGCTCGATCTTACGAAGGGCTAACGCTCGAAAAGTCAGCTTTCAATTTCTCTACGGTGGCCCAATTTACCTTATCATCTTAGTTGATAAATCCAAATTGTTGTTTCATTTGCATTTGCCTACCGACACTGCACCACAGCTTCTTTAAAAACCTATCCTCTATTCTCTTGGTCTCCAGCCCTCCCGTGTTCTCCTAATCTAAAATAGCGGCTTGCAAAACCGAAGGAATGTTAGCGCTTGGTCGCTCAAAATACAGGTAGAATCCAATTTCTCCCCATGCAATAGAAATTAAGACTCTGGTTTGGCACTGATTACCTCTCATACAAGCCGGTTCCATCTGAAGTTAACCATCAGCCGATAAAGATGAAGTCGGGAAAATTATGGGGCATTTTTTTCCAAATATGAATTCTTCACTTACAGGTAACGTAGTTTCTTCAAGTTCGTAAAAATGCTCTCAGGTAGAGATGTTATGGCGTTTGAAGACAAAAACCTTTGAAAAAAGTTGGTCTGATGAGGTGACATGACATTTCTATTATATGTTTGTTTTTTTGTCGATCTGGCGTGCATATATGTCAGAGGAATATTGATCCTCAGTTTAAAGAATTTAGCTTGACTTGATACAAACCTTCCTGATTTCCACAGTGACACGTAAGTTGTGCTGATTGGCCTTGGACCATCATTTGCTCATGAAAAGCAGGAAGGTCCGCAGAAAATAATCCGAATATCTCAGGCGATTTAGGCCTACCGAGCAGATATTCTCCGAAACGAATTGTTGGGTGTACCTGGACCTACTGAAACTCGATCATTAATGTGTTGATCGAACTGACAATGAGGTATAATGAATATATGAATATGCAATTCAAGCAATTACTTTTCTTAAATATGTAGTTCATACATTCATTACTTTATCCATTCCACATGCGGAATACGACAGTCCACATGCTTTTAAAATTTGCTCATACACACTGCGAAACCAAGATCATTTCATCCAGCTCGTGTTGAAGAATCTTGTGTGCTGTAGCCACCACGCTCATCACTTACAAGAGCTCCAAATTTGCCAGATTCGCAAACACTGCGTCAGGTAAAAATGTTATCCTGTTTGAAGACAAATCCCTTGAAAAGGAAAGTGAATGGCGTTAACCAAAAGAACTGTCTTAGGGATGAAAATGTTGAACCAGTGTGTTGTGTACTTCTCAAGTTTTTTCCTCTCCCTTCGCACCTTTGTTTAAATCTCTGGTTGCCGATAGGATATTTAACTGAATACAGTACAGGGAAATGGAAACTGCAGCAACAGCAACAAAAAAACAAGAGCAGCAACAACAACAACAGCAATAACAGCAATAACAAGACCATCTTTATTTTATAGCTATAATTAAAAATAGTTTCTGTCAGTAATTGTTTACACTGCGCCGACCACCTTCGTCCCCTAGAAGACGATAGACGCTGGAAACGAAGTTGCATTTGCAGGCGGAAAGGTCAAAGCTGTGGTTTTAAAATTCGCTAGTGGAAAACAAAGAGAAAAAAAAACATATACACACAAAATAGTACACAAATGCGTGTTATCAATTCCTGACTGCATAGCCCCATTCACTTACAGGTAAACCAGCCTTCTCAAATTTGAAAACACATCCTGAGGTAGAAATGTGATGTTGTTTGAAGAAAAATCCCTATAACAGAATTTCATCGTTTGTAATGAAATATCCTGCTAATAATGGCACCCACGTACATTAACGTATTAAGGATCAGGCCATCGGGCCCAACAAACGCTTCACAAAAAGCCCACAAATAATGAATAAATGAATGCTTTGTCAGACAATCTTACATCCTGTTAGTATACGTTGGAACGCATTGGAAAGTGTGGATGAATGACGTTAAATTCCTGCATACAAGAGTATTCCCAAAATATTCTTCCCAACCATAAGAGCAATTAGCTCTGCAATCTGAGAAGAAAAGAAAAAATAGATAATTAGCATCATGCACACTGACAAATACGACGCATGTAAAATGTTTCAATGCAGAAGTATCCGGTGTGATCTTCCAGAGGCGGTGAGAGTTGTCAGTGTTTTATTAGAAGGCCACCACTGGCGTCATCCTGACCTCAACTTGCATTCAAGTAACCACATACTTTGGTTTCTTCAAATGTTATCAAAACAGGTCTGATAGAGCGCTTTTCAAATGAGTGTCGTAAAACCAAAACCAAAGTAATTACCCCAGCCAATCACAACAAACACAAATTACCCAATGAACCAATCAGAACTCGAAGCAAGTACATGTAACCGGCGTCAAGCGCGGGAAAACGCGTGCGATCGCGAGCAAGTCATGACTGATTGGTTTGAGTTTTACTCCTGATTGGTCGAGAAAGTGGCGCGAAAGGTTTTAACCAATCACAGAGCGAAGTAAAGCAAAACCAAAGCAAAACACGAATTACTTTCGACACTCAAATGAAAACCGCTCTAGTTGCAAACAACCTGAGTAGAATCATTTTCAGTGCCAAGTAAAACGTTTGTAGAACGTTATTGGGTTAACATAAATGTTTGATTTCATACATGTGGTTGTTGTACATGAAGACTCAAAGAGCTTAGACGGCTACTGCAGACTTTCCTTCCCCTCAGGGATAATACGCGAGCGAGGGCGAAATCGCCTGCCGCGGGGACACGTGGCGCACGTGCGTAATGAGCCGTAAAGTCTTTTCGGCACACTACACAAGTGGCTCATCAGGGCACGTCACGCTTCCATGCGGCTGGCAATTTTTGCGCTCGCTCGCGTGTTCTTTTTGCTCGACTAACCCCGAGGGAAAATAGAGAATACTCGTAGTCTACAAAGAACTTCGCGTGTCGTAAATTGTTATAGATCAGTTTTCATCGTCTTTTGTTAGTCTATGTTTCGCAATCTTTTCATAATTAGCAATTATATTGGAATTGTTCGGAGTTATTTATATTAGGAGTTTTGGTATAATTTTAAAAACTCCGATGCGCTAGTTATAATTCTTATCATCTGCAGTTCAAGCATATGATTATTTTATATATTCATTCTCACCTATTCTCCGTCTACAGGATTAATACGAATTAACAAATGACCAGCTCCCAGCTGCCTTGTTAGCTCAATTGGTTGGAACGCTGCTTCCGTATCACAGAGGACATGGGTTCGAACCCCGTTCAAGCCTGAAGTTTTCACTTGTTCTTTTATCAACTGCTTAAGTTGATATCTTTAACTACGACGCTCGTTATCAATTCTTATCACTCTTTGTATAGAGCGCTTTTCAAATGAGTGTCGTAAAACCAAAACCAAAGTAATTACCCCAGCCAATCACAACAAACACAAATTACCCAATGAACCAATCAGAACTCGAAGCAAGTACATGTAACCGGCGTCAAGCGCGGGAAAACGCGTGCGAGCACGAGCAAGTCGCGACTGATTGGTTTGAGTTTTACTCCTGATTGGTCGAGAAAGTGGCCCGAAAGGTTTTAACCAATCACAGAGCGAAGTAAAGCAAAACCAAAGCAAAACACGAATTACTTTCGACACTCAATTGAAAACCGCTCTAGTATATACCAAAATAGTGTTTTTCGCGCCCTCTGATTGGCTACTCAAACTCGAGAAAGTATCTGCGATTCACCTCGCTGAACGATTGTTAATTAGATGACTATACAACGAACTGCCTTATTTTCGTCTTGTTTCAAAATTAATCATACAATTTTTCTTTTAAAAACCAAACCTCTCACCATTGAAAATGACTGAGAACTCTCTCACGTCAGATCCATGCTTGCTTGTGGCAGCACAAGTGTAGTTTCCTTCCTTCTGTACTAGAATGCTCGCAGATTTTGTTGTATTCACCAGGACTGTAGAGTTCCGCATCAGTTTTATGTATATGGGAGGAGTTCCAGAAGCTAAACATGACAAAGTATATCCTGATAATGTTCGTACTACAGGGTCTGGTGAAATTGCTCTTGGCGGAGCTGATGAAAAAAGGAATTGAAATCAGGGTTAAAAAAAAATCAGTGAACTTAAAATACATTTGCAATTCCCCTCGGTAAATCAAAGGTTTGGTTCATAAAATTAAGGCAGGTTAACCACAACAGGACAAACAAAGGGCGTGTTTTTTTTAATTGAGGGTGTATTTTTTTAATTTCTTTTTTTCTTTTCGCCTCTCGTTATCGTATATTATTAGTTATAACATAGAGGGCAAAATTACTGATTGCTGATTGGTTGAGACAGAGGGCATTTTTTCTTAATTTTCTTTCCAACGAGGGCAAAATTACTGACTCCTGATTGGCCACGCGCCAAAAATACTCGCATTTGATTGGCTGAGCGCGAGAGCGCGCCATTTGCATTTTGTAAGCGTCTTGAAACGAAAAGCAGATTTTGAATTGGATTTTGAGTTGTTCAACACAAGAATATCGTTTCAGAGTTTAAATTTAACGGAGTTGGTTGGCAAAAATGGTTGGAAATCAGGTGATAGCTCGAAGAGAAATTCCAGAAGGTGAACCTGAATGTTTTACGGGAAACAGCAAATGGTTATTTGTTTTAAAACTACCGAAACCTTGGTTAATTCAGCGAGCAAGAGGTCGCTTCGCAACTCAGGTAAATAAATTAAGTCTTACTTAGTTTGAGTTTTGAGTGAGTTTGTCAATGAACTAGAACTGTAATTATCTCAAAAGATGAACATATGCATAAAAGACAGTTTTCTTTTCGTTCTGGACGCTGAGTAGCAGTTTAATAAACTGCTTGTGTGGAGAATTGTTTATTCTGAGGGCCGGCTGCGGATTGTGTTTTAATGTGCATAGAAAGTTTTCAGAAAATTTTGCCCTCTATGTTATAAACAAGTAATCGCATTGAGTCCTCGTAGAATTAAGGATAAATTTTCACTTGTATTTTCAAAGTTTTCACAAATTGCCCTCGTCGCTACGCGACTCGGGCAATTTTGCGAAAACTTTGAAAATACGCGTGAAAATTTATCCTTAATTCTACTCGGCCTCATGCGATTACATATACTAATTGTTATTTTCCTCACCACTGTCGTTCTATATATTGTAATTTAACATTAGTCGAGGAAGCCCAAGCTGTATGAGCCTCATGGTTTCTTTGGGATTCCTCGTAGTTTTCCTTTATGCACTTCTTTTTCAACGATTCTGTAATTTAAATTTGGTTGCAAATAAACAAAATTAAGTTGCTCAATGTTGGATAAAGCTATGGTTAAATAAATAGCCAGAAGAACTAAATCTTCAGATTTTTACTTATCGCATTACACGAAAACTCCCATGCAAATGTTAGCTGAAACCCTATAAGGGATAAAATTTTTCCTCGAAAATATTTCCCTTCCAAAAAGTTATTTTGTCAAGACAATAGCAAGTGAAAAAAATATTTACTAATGACTGAAACGTCATTGTAGGGAAATGCATAGCAAAGGCTCCAAAACTGATCATATACTGATGCATTGCAAATGAAAAATCAACATTCGCACACATTAAAAAAATAAACACCAAGGTCAACTCAGAATCATTGTGATGAAACTTAAGGATCTACTTAAACACGTCAATGCATCGCCTCCATAATTTAGCGAAAATGCCACCTTTTATAAAGTCGTTTTCAATTGAACGTCAAAAATAATCTGCATTTGCTTCGGTCTTGGACGTATTGCTTTACCTCACTCTGTGATTCGTTAAAATATCTCGCG
The DNA here is from genome assembly GCA_964017195.1 of Siderastrea radians. Classification (NCBI taxonomy): domain Eukaryota; kingdom Metazoa; phylum Cnidaria; class Anthozoa; order Scleractinia; family Rhizangiidae; genus Siderastrea; species Siderastrea radians. Next base: position 4,645,024 of record OZ024889.1, on the reverse strand, counting down.
CCACTTTCTCAAACAATCAGAAGTAAAACCAAAATAAAGCGTAATCTGCTCGCACGCGTTTTCCCGCACGCACGTAGCTCGCGTTTTCTCGCCAGCTACATGAATTTGTTTTAAGTTTTGATTGTTTCATTACGTTGTTTGTATCTAAAGTGATTGGTTAGTTGAGTAAATAACTTTGGTTTTGGTTTTACGACACTCAAATGGTGTATCACTCTCAAATCTTTTTTCGTTTTGTTAGTTAGGTGCGTGGACTTTCGTTATGTGACTCACTAAACCATGCATCACTGTATTTTGAAGTATCAAGCAGCAATCACCTTGTACTCACCAAAAGGAGTGAGCGTTATCCTAAATCCTCTTCGTTGCCCATTTCCGTCTGAGTGGAATGATAATAGTGCATAGTGCCCGGATACAACAATGCTCTCCCCAGTTCTCTGACCACAGAACGTACCAAGTGTCTGGTGGTTGTCATTAGAAATCATCAAATAGTCATACCTGCAGAGAAGAAGAATTGTTGAGTACTTACCACAATCTTAAATCACCAGTTTTGGAGGAGACTTGCTATAAATGTACTGCCCCAATAACGTGCTTTAAAACATCAGAAATTAAATCATAAATTTGGAAAAGATATATTATCTACGTCACCGGAAAAAGAAATTGTGTTTGCAGTTTTAAAGGTTGTGTTGTTTTTCGCTCTTCTAAATGACCTTGATAGCATTTTTATTTCACGATTCTATGAAACGAAATCGAATGAACCGGTAGTAGATGATCGTGGCTTGTCAAGCGGTAAGTCATATGAGGCAAATTGGCCATCTTGGATTTCATGGGTTGCTGGTAAAACGCCTCGTGTATGATAATCAAAAGACGTAAGTACAACGCTAAAATTTCGCGTGCTCCAATTGGTCAAAATCGATCAAGTGACGCAATAGTGTCTCTCCTCACTGGGCGCCTGTCAGTGCATCAGTGCCCGTTTTTGGCAATTTTCGGTGAAAAAATTGCTAGCTTTTTAACCATTCCAGTGTAAATTTATTTATTAGAAATGAAGAACATGCAAAATGGCTTCCGTGTACACGTCAATCACCTTGAGGGCTTTCACGCTCCATTTCTTGTGACATGATAATCGCATTGCAATTGTCAGCATTTTTTCGCTCAAAATTCTGCGTTGTACAATAAAAACTTTAGAGTCCTTCTGTCTCAGGCCCTATGTGTGATAGGTTCCCTCGGAAATTTGATGTTCAAACGTCATATAAGCCCTCGAACTACGTTCTCGGGATAATATTTGTTGTGAACATCAAATTTCCTCGGGCAACCTATCACACAATAGTGCCTTCGACAGAAGAACTCTATTGCTTAATTAGTTAAGTCGCATATGCATGGCGCTGCGAGTCGTCTACGGGGCCGACACTTAACCCAGGCTTCTGTACTATAATCAACTAGGAACATCACTTCTCCCTGGGTGTCAGTCCATCCCAGTGGTTAACCACAACAGTTTGTGGCGGTAGATAGGCAATGTGGAATAAAGTTTCTTGTCAAAAGAAACAACACAACGTGCAAACCAATGTGAATCAAAATTGAACTAAAACTGGAAAAATCTTTTAGGCGGGTAATTCAATCAAACTCCATGCCTCATACATAGCAATAATACGGAAATATTACAGCAGATCAGGGAAAAGCATGCATTAAGAACTACATTTGACTTAACTCACCTGCAAGATGTCGCATTCTCCACTTCAAAATCACGGAAGGTAATTTCCATCACCATACCGTGGGGAATATGAATCCAATAATTACAGTCCATGTTGTTTGGGTAGCCTTTAGGATATCCTGGACTTTTAAGTTCGTTTCCTTGGACTCTACCACAGCCTCTCAAAGGAAGCAAGAACCTTTAGTGTTATGTTCACTTCTCAGTATTATACTGAGTAGTATGGGAGGGACCAGTTAATCCTTATTTATTTATTTATTTATTTATTTATTATTTTTTGTGGTGGAATACTTCAACATCGATGACGTCATAGGCTATTGTCTGTATCTCATGAATAAAATGCTGTGGAATCTCGTTAGCGTATTCCCGGGATCTTCAATGACGCCATAATCTATTGTCATTCAGGTGACGTAATTACGCAAGCGTCCATTCTTTCTGCATTCAATATCCACTGCAGACAGGCATTACTATTCAATGACAGGTTCATTGATTCTCGGCAGCTAAATTAATGATAATTCTTCCTACACAATCAAAGTCTTATTTCCCTCCTCCTCCTCCTCCTCCTCCTCCTCCTCCTTCTCCTCTTCCTCCTCTTCCTCCTCTTCCACCGCCACCGCCATCTCCACCATAATTCTATTGTTCCAAGACCACCACCCGCACCTGCACGACCGCAATCCTATACTTTTCGCCACCACCACCATCATCAGAATTCTATTTATCCACCACCTGACAATTGTATCGTTTTTACCGCCACTACCACCAACACCAACATCACAATTCTATTGCTTTCACCACCACGATTCTATTGTTTTCACCACCACCACAATTCTCTTGTTTTCGACAACACCATCACCACAATTTTATTGCAGCCAAACCCAGAACTAAACTCACTCCGTACATTTTCCTTTTTGCTCATTCTGGCCAAAGCAATTCTCCTTCCCGGAATATTGAATTTGAACTTTTCACATTAGTTTAAACGGCACATAGAAATGGTTAGACTAATGCGGGGCCCCACTAATGCTAAGCAATTGTTGCTGAGTGCATTTGCTTACCTTGTACAGCAACAGCGCTGTCCTTTACATTCCACATTAAAACTAAAAGAAGGACTGAGATTATTTTCATGATGCAGTAATATTTTCAGTATAAATCACTCAAAGGATGCACAGTTATTGTCTGACCATCACAGTCCTGCAGATAGCATGAGAGAAAAAGGATAATACTGCATAGTTCACCTAAATAAGCCCTAAATAATTTTCTTCGCCACATGTTCCGCGGTGGTTATAACCTTTCAATATAGCTTCAGGTTATCAGTGAAAAAAATCGAAAAGATTGAAAGCTGAATTTCACATCAAATTGTTTTAATGTTTTTTTTTTCATTAAAAGAGAGAGTTTTTCGGTAAAATTGTTAAGCATTGTATATAATCTTATGTAGATTATAAATTTATGGTGAATGCAACCAGGAAACTCTGTTCTTATTCTTACCATAAGGCACACTCACAGTCGGTATCAATGTTATACATGTCGAAGGTCTACGTTCGTCATTTCCAATCGATAACCTATAGTTTAACCTTCACATTGGTTTGAATCAAAGTAGTTCATAAACTAAGTGACACGTCTTAAATGCAGTCTTGAATGCAAGAGGAAGACTAATAATAATACATTTGTTTTAGGTCAGGCCCGTGTTTTTTAAATGGAGCAATTTGTGCTCAAAGTCAATTTTAAAAACAATTTTTTCCAGTGAAAATGTTTTAGAACATTGGCGTGGCCTATTAAAAGAACACAAATCAGAGATTTTTTACAGTATTTTTTTATCAGGTGTTATTCACCTGTTCAAGCGTAAAACAGGACATACATCCCCCGAGGGGGTTGCACAGGTGTATATATAAGTGACGGGAAGGTGCGAATGAATACCCAAAAAAGTCCAAAGGCACGGAACGTAACCTTAGAAAGATCCTTTTCATCTGCATAAAAAAGAAAACCCTCCTTTTCTATCTGCATAAACAAAGAAAAACCAGGAGAGTCGAAGACAGTCCCATGAACCCGACAGGCGGGATAATCGGAATTCTGTATGTTAATGAACCTCAACAGATACAATTGTTTGATATAAAATCAAGAACTCTGGAACAGCACGCTTTTTATCAGCCCTAGAATTAGTCCTGTCCAAATCTTCTGACCCAATAATATGTCCACCAGAAAATTTCTAAGCCAAAAAAGTCCCAGATCGTCGCTAATTTCAATCCCAAAAAAGGTCTTTTCGTCGCTAGTATATTTGAGCCCTTCCCGTTCAAAAAATCTAATTATCATCGGTTCCATTTCACTTGTCACCAGCAGTAATTCAGTTCAGGCTGCGCTGTTTGACAATTTTCTCTTGATTCCCAGTCAATGAAACTACCACCAACTGTACTTGTTTTTTATTGGTTGTGTGCTGATCGGTCACTACTAAGTTAGTTACCTGAATAATGTATTCTGATTGCCAAGCAACTAAAGGCATCAAACCAACTTCAGCATGTCTAATTCTGATATAGAAAAATTGATTTAAACTCTCTGGTTGTACAAAGAGAGGATGGTTTTATCAAGGGCAAAAATCTCTTTATCCAGAGTTTGTGTACAAAGAAATACATTTTATCCCCTCGTCTCTAGGGATTTCTGCATGGATCCCGAAGAGCGCCCTTCTTTCAGATTGGAAACTCGTATTGTATTAAAGTTGACGCCGCTTCCAGATGACTGCAGTATAGAGTGACCTGTTATTCATGAATTTATTGCAGCAATCTTTCGAAGTTGCTGTGAGTTCTCCAAGACAAATTGAATTCGACTTCTTACCATATGGTCGGTCAGTTTTGATAAACAATGAGAAATGATTACGTTTAATGGCTTCGTGGGACCTCTGAGAAGTGTATAATGAATTCAATAAAATAACTTTGAGATACAACATATCATTGAACTTGACCCCTTTTTTTCCAGATTGAACACCTTTATCCAGTGTATAGATTATTATGCTACAAATGAAACGTATCATGCATATTTTATATATTAGTTATTGACTGTACTTTATCCAGAGCATAAAGATTTATACCGTACAAATACATTCTAGTTATTCTAAGAGCGGATAGTTTTACAAAAGCCTCGGCTCTGCATTTTTAGAATGACCAGGCCTTTGTCAATTTTCTTAAGATTACATGGCCCATCAATATTGGTTTGATTCCTGTTGTTTGACAATTAGAATCTGACTGAGTTATTAATTGGCCAATGCATAGAGCTGGCCAATCAGCATGCAGAGAACCGCTCCGAGAGTTCACAACTAAGGTTGGTGTCGTTTATTTGGTCGGAGAATTTGCAAAACTAGATCAAATAGATTTATTTTGAAAGCTTCTCCGAGTGAACCCAGGATGCGACAGTTCACCGTGAAAAATGAGGCCATATGGCATATATGAGCCATATAGTTGAGGTCATATTTCTGAATTTGAAGAACTTATCGTGTTTTTTCCTTAACGGGCAGAACGCACAAAAAGTGCACAAAAATCTGAAATAATTTTAACTGCTTCTCCTTCTTTTCCAATAAACAAATCTCGAATAGGACCAACGCAACGGTCAAATGGGTCATTGATTGAACTGGGTAGAGGAACGCCTGTGCTTGGAGCGCTGTTCATTAACTTAAACAACGTTTGGTTATTTACCAACGGTCTTGTAAGTAGAAAGCAAGTCACGATTTTGAGAGATAAAGCCGGCAATACTCTTAAAACTCAATATGTTTCGACAGTGTTATCGAGTATTCTGTTGCTTTTTAGTTACGGTTTGTCATTATCAAAATTCTAATCACAGTTTGATGGTTAATTTAAATGCAACATCCCACTGGAGAGAGCATGCGCGCCTCGAAGGAGTAAGCAGCGTGGGCAAATCGTCCGCCAAGGCCGTCAAAATTTTTCAATATTTAATGGCCGAATCCCATGGAAACGTTGACAAAGAGAAAAAATAGGTCGTCTAACTCCTCTACGAACGAGTCGCCAGAACAAAAAAAACCTCGGAACACGCAAAATAACACCGAGCAACTCCACGTGGACGACGAAGAAGAGCCGCCATTAACGGGTCCGTGCATCATGAGTGAAGCTGATAAAATGCAGGAGACACTCCAACAAATTCTCGAAAAGCTTGGGAAACTAGATGCTATCGAGCAGTCTGTCAACAATATTCAAGCTAACCTTCTAAAATTAGAAACGAGAACTGAGACTCTGGAAAGTTTTCAAGCCAGCGCCACCAAAGACATCAACGACTTGAAAGAAAGCTTGAACTTCGCTGAAGGGAAACACAGCTCTAAACTTGAAAGCATCAACAAGCACAATGAAAACATCAACCTGAAGCTTACTAACCTCGAAAAAGAAAACCAGGCGCTTAATAAAAAAGTGGCCGACTTGGAAACAAAACGCCTTTATCTAGAAGCGTACTCGCGACGGGAGAACATAAAGTTTGAAAACATCCTCGAATTTGAAGACGGCAGCGACAGGGAAGACACCGAGCAAGTCCTCCGTTCGTTCTTAGAAACTGAGCTGGGCTTTTTGAACGCAAGCATCGTAGAAATTCAGCGGGTGCATCGGTTAGGAAAAAAGAAGGAGGGCGAGCCAAGACCTATTCTCGCCAGATTTCTAAGATACAAGGATTGCGAGCAGATCCTTTCCCTGGGAAGACGTCTAAAAGACAGCAACTACAAGATGTATCAGGACCTGCCGTACGAAATCGTCCAGAGAAGGAAACGACAAATGCCGACACTGATGAAAGCGAAAAAAAATAAGATTCCCGCAGCCTTCAGCAAGGCCCAGCCAGACAAATTGTTCATTAGAGGTAAGCTCTGGCCAGATGGAAAAATTCTAGAAATCTCGTAATAACATTTTGTTATCGACCCGAAATAGGAAAACGTATATGTATATTTAAGAATATATATTCATTACTGCTGTTTGTTTTCCTCTAAGAATAAGCCCGAAAAACGGCTTATGCGGACGGTAGATCGCTTTGAGGTAGTAAACATCGACACAGCGCATCCTAATAGCTAAGTTTTATTAAGCTCTAGGCAATTTACTCCCGAATTAATCTAACTTTTGGTTTTGAATCCAAAATTTCGAGGGCGATTGCAAGAGCCGCTTCGTTTGTGTGTGTTTATGTAAACTTTTGTTGTTCGTTTGATTTACTGGCCTATTGTGCAAATATAATGACACTTATTTTTCACAAGTCTCATGGCATACAAAAGGGTAAACTAATTTATAATAGAGGTCTCATGAATGGGTCAAACATTTCTGAAACGGACTGCATATACCCCATGAAATCTATGTTGAATGGGTGACTTAAAATTTAGTTCTCTAAATGTAAGGGGTCTCGGAGAGGTTTCTAAACGGAAAGAAATTTTTAACTGGCTAAGGAAGAAAAAGCTTTCCATATACATGCTGCAAGAAGTGCATTGCACAGAAAAAAATATTCATTTGTGGACAGCCGAATGGGGATACAAAGCCCTGTTTAGTTGTTGTGCTAGCAACAAGGCAGGCACATGCATCCTGTTTAATAACAATTTCCATCTGCAAATCACCAAAACACGCTCAGATCCTAATGGTCGTTTCATCATCTGCGACATTTGTACAAATGGTAAGAACATCACTCTTTGCAATCTATATGCGCCAAATGAAGATAAACCTGATTTTTTCAGAGATATAGCCATTTATTTACAAGATTTCCAATGCGACGAGATCATTATAGGAGGAGATTTTAATTTAGTTATGGATGTTTCAAAAGATAAGAAAGGGGGCCGTGCCAGCACACATAAAAACTCACTTGAAGAGGTTAAAGGCATTTGCGAAACCTGGGATGTTGTAGATATTTGGAGAGTACTAAATCCAGAGGAAGAAAGATATACTTGGCGACAGAAGAATTTACAAATTCAATGTAGGCTCGATTTCCTCTTGATCAGCCAAAGTCTAATAAACAATGTCAACACCGTAGACATTGTTCCTGGATACAAAACGGACCACTCGATGGTAACCATGGAAATTACAACAAACGCTAACCCCAGAGGGCCGGGTTTCTGGAAATTGAACACATCATTTCTATCGGACATTGATTACATCTCAAAAATAAAAGACACGATCCAACAAACAAAAAACGAATATTCAAATGATCCGTTTGTTTCTCCTGCTCTCCTTTGGGAAATGATAAAACTTAAAGTGAGAGAATCATCGCTATATTATTCCAAAGAAAGAAAGAAAAAAAGCGCTCTTCAAGAAGACGAAATAGAAAGGACCATAGCCGCGATTGAAATAAAATTAGAAGACAAAAACATTGAAGCGAAGCAGCGGGAAGAACTTTTAGGCGTGCTGAAAAGCAAAAAAGATCAACATGAAAAGATAATAGAATACCGAACAAAAGGGGCTATTTTAAGATCGCAGTGTCGATGGCATAATGAAGGTGAGAAAAACACCAAATATTTTCTTAATCTGGAAAAAAGACATTACAAACAAGGAACAATAAGCCAGCTAAAAACCGACAATGACATCGTCATCACGACAGACAAAGATATTTTAAAGGAATGTCTTTCCTTTTATAAAAATCTGTACGAGACAAAGCTAACTTCTGAACAAGATCCATCTATCATGGAAAATTTTTCCCGGCCGAAAATACAATACATCTTTCACAAGAAGAACAAAATTTGTGTGAAGGCCCACTCACGGAGAAAGAGTGTCGCACTTCCTTAAAGCAAATGGCCGACGGCAAAACCCCTGGAACTGACGGGTTACCAGCAGAGTTCTATAAAATATTTTGGGATGATATTTCAGGCGCTCTTGTCGCTGCTCTTAACTTTGCATACGAGAATGGGCAACTCGCAATGACACAGAGACGGGGCATAATAAAACTTATCCCTAAAAAAGAAGCAGACCTCAAAATATTAAAAAATTGGCGGCCTTTATCTCTGTTAAATTGTGACTATAAAATAGCAGCAAAGTCAATCGCAAATAGAATCCAGTCTACTCTTCCAAAACTTATTAATAACGATCAGACAGGATTTATTAAAGGTAGATTTATCGGCGAAAACATACGACTGATCGACAGTATTATTAATTACACCAATGACCAAAGCATCCCGGGCTTGATTTTGCTTCTAGATTTCGAAAAAGCCTTTGACACACTCGAATGGTTTTTCGTTGAAAAAACGTTGCAACACTATGGCTTTGGCCCTTCCATTCAAAAATGGATACAAACTCTTTACTGTGATATCGAAAGTGGCGTAATGAACAACGGATGGATGAGCGAATGTTTTAAAATTGAGAGAGGCGTGCGACAAGGCTGCCCTCTCTCTCCATATTTATTTGTCCTTTCCGTCGAAGTTTTAGCTAGCGCAATCCGAAGTGACCAACATATTAAAGGAATTTCAGTCAACCAAAAAGAAATCAAATTAAGCCAATATGCTGACGACACGACATTAATCCTTGACGGCTCAAAAGACGCGCTTGAAACTTCGCTCGATGTTATCGGAAAATTTAGCAAGATTTCTGGTCTCAGACTCAATAATAAAAAAACCGAAGCATTGTGGATAGGTTCAAAAGCAAGAAGCCAAGACATTATGTTTCCCGAGAAAGGTTTCAGATGGCAGCATTTAAAAATCAAAACATTAGGCGTGTGGCTCTCAATAGAACCCGAATTAACGGTAAAGCTGAACTTTAACGAAAAAAAAGAGAAAGTTCGAAATTTACTTAGAAACTGGCAGTACCGAAGGCTAAGCTTACTTGGAAAAATCGCTATATTAAAGAGCCTAATTGCTTCACAGCTTGTTCATGTTCTTTCCCCTCTCCCAACAAACCACCAGGCTATCAAAGAACTGAATGGAGCTTTCTATCATTTCCTCTGGGACGGGAAACCCGATAAAATTAAAAGAAACATTATGATTAACGATTACAGTAATGGTGGGCTTAAAATGATTGACCTTTTCTCATTTAATAAATCTTTGAAAACTATTTGGATTAAAAAATATCTTGACAAAACAAACTTAGGAAAATGGAAACTTTTCTTTGAACGAGAACTTGGAAGGTATGGCGGAGAAGCTGTTTTTCTTGGAAATTTAAACAAAACAGATATCAAGCATCACTTCTCATCTACCAATATCTTCATTAATGAAATTCTGATGATCTGGTCCGAGGTTAATTACACTGACAATATCTCCTCCTTACAACATTATCAATCACAGCCTCTCTGGAATAATTCTCTTATCAGAATAGACAGCAAACCCATCTATTTTCGAGAATGGCTTGCAAATGGAATATCGACCATTAGGTCTCTCATGAAAGACGCAAACAAACCTCTCTCCTATGAAGAATTTCAGAATAAATACGGACTCAAAGCCTGCCCTTTAGCATTCGGGGGGATTATTGCCACGCTGAAGAATCTAAGAAAACGTTTCAAAGAAAACATAGATAGCCCCGAAAAAGATGAGATTGAACCATTCATTAAAATTTTCCTCAAGGCAAAAAAACCCAGCAACTTAACGTACAAAATTCTAGTTGCAACTAAAAGCGAAGCACCGGAAACTTCTCAGGCGAAATGGCACGAAGATTGCGACTTGGAAAAAGGTGAATTTGACTGGAAAAGAGCTTTTCAATCTACAAAGATTTGCACAAAAAGTACCAAACTAATAATATTCCAATTTAAATTTCTTCATCGACGTCTACCTACAAACTCCTTTTTGTATAAAATTAACGTCAAAGACAGTGACCGCTGTTCCTTTTGCGAAAAGGAAACAGAAACTTTGCTCCACCTTTTTTGGCATTGCAACCAGACCACTCGTTTTTGGGAAAGCTTTTTTAAATGGCTTCAGGCATCCCTATGTACGCAAAAAGGGAATAAATTAGACATGACCATTGCTCTCGGCCTAAAGCCAGACACCTCAAATGCAAAGCTGCAAATTAATTTCTCTTGTCTGATGAGCAGATATTGTATCTGGGTCTGTAAATTAAAAAACGAAATCCCTAATCTTTCGCACTTCTTGCATCTCATGAACAAAAGCTATGAAATTGAAAAAAATGATCCTAATTCTTCATCAGAGAAATGGAAACCTCTCCTCGGCCACCTTTCAAATTAAAAACTTATATAAAAAAAAACTGAATCAAATTTAACTTTTCAGTCCTGGTTTGACCCTGTTAGTAGTAATTTTTTTTCTTCCGATCTCCTTAATTATACAATATTACTCTCCTAAAAAATATTTGTTTAAATGCTACGGGGACTATTTTCTATAGGGTATAAGATAGGCTAGTGTTTGTAAGTTTTTTTTTTTTTTTCTTTTATTTCTAATAAGGTTAACTTACATTGTATTGTAACTGTAGTTCGTAATGTATTGTTAGAAGTTAGTTTTGTGCAAATAATATCTGTAAGTAGTGTAATAATAACACTGTTAATGTAATGTTTGTAAATGTGTGAGCAATCAATAAAAAAAAAAAAAATAAAAATAAAAAAAAAAAGAAAAACATCCCACTGGAAGCAGTATTCTAACGACTACAGGTGTCGAAACATGTTTATTTCTCAAAATTGATTATATAGTATGCGTAATAATGCGGATGCGTTCAATCATACCTTTTTGTCTAAACTGCTACTTTAATCGTGTTCACCTCACGGTTTTTGTTTTGTCTCTATGAGCTTGCTTACGTACAACGCTTTATAATTTTACAAAAGGCTTTACTTGAGTGTGACCCAAGTGAAAATGGCCAATAATTTTAGTCTTTAACTACATCCACGAATAGAACTCCGGGAAACAGCACTATTGGTCCCCATTTTCCTCTCGGCCGCCATCAGGAGAAATGTTAGTTACCACACAATAAAGGTGCCTTTGATAACACAACTGCATCATGAAAATAATCTTGCTTCTGTTCCTGTTAATGGGGAATGAAGATGATGGCGCCGTTGCTGGACAAGGTAAGAGGACAGCTTATTTCGTTGTTTAGTTAGCATGGAATCACCACTGCTACACCGCTACTACTGGAACCACAATTAAATTTTGCAAATGTCATATTTGGACACCAAGAACAAGAATAGCACGAGGTGTTAGATACCAGTAGTGGTATAAATCTAATTAGATTTTGCCCTTTTTTCCAAAAGAAAAGTTTCGTCTAAATGAGCCTAAACTTGATATCATTTGACATTTTGTTTCGGAAAGACAACTTGGATCTTAAAGCCTAAACTTAATATTATTTACCGAAACCTTGTCCCGGGGGGAGGGGGTACTCCTGTCAATTTTGGATAGGTGTGTGCCGCCAAGGTTCTCAAACCCTGACCCTATTTAAGGGTAGAAAATCGAGAATTGATACCCTTTTAAAGGCTCAAAACCAAGAAATCGCACCCTATTTAAGGGGAACAAGATAACTCATAATTGTACAACTGATAGGTCGTTTTATTTCTTTTCCTCTGTACACGGACGTTTAGCATCAAGCATAGAATATTAGACGTGTATTCGGGCGTGTAGTACAACTTTAACAGACCATATCTTTTTCATTTTGCGCGTTGAGGTTGATACTGCAATTTAGTGACCCTATATCTAAGGGACATCTAAGGATCACAATACCAAAAAAATACCAAAAAGGATATCCTATTTAAGGACTGAGCACCTCAAAAACCCTACCCTATCAGGCGGCATATACCTATATAGAGTATATAAGGGAGTACCTTCCCCGGGAACCTTGTATAGCTCGACCCATGATCACGATTCCACTAAGCCGAGATATGTCGAATGTAGGGGCTAAGTGGCATGCAAGAAAAGCAGCTGATATAGCTGATGAACCGGGCAAGGTCCACTTTGAGAATTCCTGGATTAAAATAACTTATAAAGGTTTAAACCCAACACACTTTGGAATAAAGATTACCCTAGACAAGGTGGTAAGAGATAGATCATTGAAATCTATCAAGGTCAAGCTAAAATTCCCATCCTCTGCAGTTTACAGAAACGGGCCCACAAATGTAATTCTTAAAGGCTAAACATAAAAAGGGCGTTTTTGGTTTAATAGGATGTGGCTCGGTGGTAGGAAACATACTGAAAAGTCCAGGATATCCCACAGGCTACCCAAACAACATGGACTGCAATTATTGGGTTCATATACCACACGATAGGGTGATGAAAATTAATTTTGTTCATTTCGACGTAGAAAATGCATCATCGTGTAGGTAAGTTAAGACATTAATATTATCGATTATTCATTTCTGTATATATGCTATGCCAAACGTCGAAAGAAATGACAAGGACGCATCCAAACCAGTCCCCCTACACTTCAATCTCTCTGATCATTCTAGCCAACACACGACGGTCCGCGGCCTTTCCCTACATCACGGTAACACAAAAAGCCGTAAAGATCTAGAGCAAACTAAATTCATTTTTTAAATTAGTACACTTAAATGCCCACGGTATTAACGAACACCTTTCATTCAACTAAGCTTATTATTGTTTATATACCTGTGTCATGTTTTCACCAACATGCAGCGTAGCTCTTTCGTTGTCCATATAAACTATGCAAAACACACTATTCCTTGATTTGCTCTGACGTAGGGCTAACGATCGAAACGTCAGCTTTCAATTTCTCTACGGTGTGCAATTTACCTTACAAACTCAGTTGATCAATCCCAATTTTTGTGTTTTACTCAAAACTGTGACTGTAGGTTCTTCAGCTGGTGGATGGCAATTCAGGCGGGCCCTACAGAGAAATTCTTTCTGGGGATTTAGTACTGTGGGAGGGCCTTTGTGTTATTGAGCTGGTTGCAGGACCGAACAGCTTGATTGTATCAGGAATTTTGTCTTAAATTGTGCGGAGGTGCTCGGTTCTATTGGTGGGCCACAAAGCGTATAAATTGAGAGAAAAAGCTTTTCGGTGAGAAGTTTGTTTGTGTCTAATTGTTTGCATGGAGCGAGAAATTGCAGGTCAAAAAGTCAGCCGTCCAGGAGGTATTTGAAGTAGCTGCCTAGTTTTAGGCCTCTAGCAACCTGCAGTATCACTTGGGTAAAATACGGGTAGAAGGAAGTTGGAACAAGCACAAAGCCTTGCTTCACAAATTTGCAAAGCTTGAAGATTCTCAGATGACACCACTCTTGCCGAATGCCTTGCCAATGTCCATCTGCTCGATCGCTCTCTTGACCTCATCCATTCCAGGAGGTTCATGTAGATCTTCATAAATTGGTTTCTGTAGAATCTGGCCTGCTGCTTTATGGTGGACTAAGGGTGGACGGTTAAGCTAGGAGCTGGCTAAAGTGCATTTTCAGCTGTTGCTAATACCAACTGTGGTCTTAATGAGCATTCTCATCCCGAGGACAACTAAGCGGCAGAGCTTCAAGCTTACCTGATGGAATTAAAGAGCTGTCTGTAGCTTTTAGAAACAACAAAGTGTTGCACTTCTTTTACTTTCTTTTCTCACCACTATTCTTGTTTTCTTGGGGATGAAACGGAGCCGTTCCGCCATTAAATAAATATGATAATTCAGGTACCCGGTGCTGCGCATAAGCATAACCAGGCATGACTTTCAGTTGAGTTTCAGTTTTATTTCTTGACACTGTTTATGATATTTAAAAGGGGCTACTGCGGCAGTAAATTTAAAATCAATCTCTTTCTAGTCTCGTCATTTGCAATGTGGAAGGAGCTAAATACATCTCTATCTCTACAGATATGACTATTTAATGATTTCTAATGACAACCATCAGACATATGGTAAGTTTTGTGGTCAGCGGACTGGAAAGAGTGTTGTTGTAACTGGGCACTATGCACTGATATCATTCCACTCAGATGCGATTGTGCAAAGAAAAGGATTTTCGTTTAAGTTCACTTATTTTGGTGAGTACAATGAGAATGAACTTGATACACAGTCAGTTATGAGATCCTGACACTGGAAAATAAGACAAGAGTTGGTGATAAGGAAAGTGCAACAAAAATGATAGGGCAGGGAATAGCGTTTTTAGATGAACAATCAGTTTTGTTTTAAAAGCACTTAGAGGTTTTCTTTAACTTTTCTAACAGCAACGTGACGTCGTCACACCCACTTTTCTCGGTACCTTACTTCGTCATTTGGTAAAATCTACCTATTATCAGCTGCAAACTGCCGTGTGCAGTCACTAGAATTTACACATATGAAAATTAAGAGACAGCACTTATCCTTTAACTATGCTCTTCTCTTTCAAACCTGTAGCTCGTACATGTAGAGTAAAACGGAACTCGACCTTCCTTAATCTGGTTGTAACTCGTACGGCTACTAAATCAGATATTTCTCCTGTATCATGCAATGGAAAGAAAGGAATCCTCGCAGCTGAGTATCTGAGCAGCTGCGAATTCAACATGAAAAATTCAGACTTAAACGGCGGCACATAGCTATCGATGCACACAGTTATCTATCGTGATTTCTTCTTGATGTTGACACATGGAAACGTAGATTGTGTTTTAATCCCGATTTTAATTGCCAATTGCTTTTCATCAGCTCCACCTGTGATAATTTTGCAAGCTGGTGTGGTGCAAGTATTACCAGGATATCGCTTGTCATGTCCAGTTTCTGGAACTCCCCCTATACACATAGCATTGATGTGGAACTCTACAGTGCTAGTCAATGCAACAGACACTGCAAGCATTGTGGTAGAGGAGGAAGGGAACTACACTTGCATTGCCAATAGCTCGTATGGATCTGACGTGAGAGAGTTCTCAGTCGTTTTTAACGGTGAGACGTTTTATAATTAATTTAATTTAATTTAATTTAATTTGATGTTGACACATGGAAACGTAGATTGTGTTTTAATCCCGATTTTCCTTGCCTGTTGGCTGGTTTAAAAAAATAGTTGACAAAGAAAATGAAATTTATTTCCAAAGAAAATAAATATATATGTACTTCGTTTTCCGAAAATAAAAATGTTGTTTTTGTTGTTGTTGCAGTTTTCCCATCATCCGGTTAGGGCGAGTTCCTCCTATCCAGGACTTCACTTTGTAGTGTCGTTATTAGTTGCACTTGTCTTCCGTATTCTTGATTTCATCCCCGCCATGCTTTGTGAAAAGCCAACTAGCTAGCTTCCTGCCAGTTTTGATTTTATAATGTTTGTGTTTGCTTCACTTTTACTTTTTCGTGTTTTAGATTGCGGACCTAATTGCTTTCACGAATGGCCAAATGGTTTTGAAAACACTATTATCTGGAGGAATTTATCTTCATTCATCTATACTTTGAAATGTGTTCCAACGACAACTAAAAAGATGTAAGGTTTCCTAACAACGAGTTCTTCAATCATTTATCATGCAAAGGTCATGATGGTCTGGTAGGTAGGCGTTGGACATTCCACGTCAAGTCTAAGGATGCCAATACTATTGTCTCTTTCCACCCATGTGTATGTAGATTATATTATCTTTTCCGGAGATTGCATAAGCAGTCCTTTTTTGAAAGGATGTATGGACCGAGTGGGTGATTATCTACCGAGATTACTTTCTTAAAAATTTTACAGTCTTGCTTATTTAAGAGGTCCTTTATAGAAACAGGATAAGAAATAAAACGACGCTTATGACATCTATCCAAAACGTTCTGGATAATATTAAGATCAGGTTCAGGTGCCCCGTAGACAGGTAGACCATGAGAAAATTGGGCAAAACTAGGGAACTATAGAGGTGCGAGCAAACCGTTTACTTACGAAAACCTACAACTGTTGAGTACAACTTGCGATGGGCTAACATTTCATCCAGTGAGGGATAGTAGCACTCCTAGTTCGGCAAAAACCAGAGCACAATCAAGCGGCCAGCCGTGTGCGGCGTCACTTTTGGCACTTTTTCCACATAAGGCTGAGTTACGGGATTTATTCTATACGTGAACTTTTGAAACTGAACATGACTTGTACTTAAATATAAACATTACGAACTTATTTTTATTATTTGCTTACTGGAGGAAACTTTTTATAGGGATTTTTCTTTAAACAACATTTCGGTTATACCTCAAGGAGCGTTTTCCAGTCTAAGAAAACTATGGCATCTGTAAGTAAACGATATGGTCTTGAAGTCAAGAATTATTGGCCGTATTCGTGCATTCATGAATGTGTGCAGTTTTCCTTCCCTTTATTCATGATATCTCCTTCAATAGCTTTTACTTTTCAATCCCTCTACTTTTACCCATTTTCTGAAACTGATTGAAAGTGTGATTTGTCATTTCCCTATACTTTTAATATTTTCTTTCGGTCATTTGTTACTTCTGTAATTTTAATCCTTTACTGTTGCAAAACGTATCTTTATGAACCGAAGCACCTGAAAACCTTAAAATACCTTTAATTGAAAAGTATCGCATCCAGGACTTTGCTGAAAACGCTTGAATTTATTTATTTGTTGCGGAAAGATTTTCCGGCGCATTAATGCCGCTACAAAAAATACAGCAATCAGATTAAGTTTGTGTAAGATATACACATGATACGTTAAGGCGTTATGATAAACTGACATTAATATTATAACTTTATTATGTGTCATGTATATCGTAGATGAGGCGAAAGCCCCTTTAAAAAATCTAGTCAGTTCCGTCTAGTTTTCTGTACCATTTCCCTTTTTACAGTAATTTGGCTTCAAACAGAATAACACTTTTGCCTGAAGATGTGTTCGGCAATATGGCAGGCCTACACAACTTGTAAGTGACTTTTGCGATCAAATGAGTCCATCCTTTCAGTTTCCTTGCGAGGAGGATTTAACTATATCTTTCCTATCATAAACAAGAAATAAAATACAAATAATACTTTCACCTCATCAGTAACGGAGCCTTTTTTCAAAGGTATTTGTCTTCAAACGCCATCCGATTGCTACCTGAAAAAGTGTTTACGTCGGTACCAGGCCTCGTCTATCTGTAAGTTGAGAATTAATGTAAGTAAAAAATGAATTGGTTTGAATTAGTATTTTTTTTCTGTGTCGAGTGATATTGAATACGTATTTTACGGGCGCTAAATCGTCATAAATTCGTGACTTAAAACCCGCAAAAGCTTTGTATTTGGGAAAAACTGAATCGGAAAAATAACGAATTTATAGTATCGCTAACTATGATATGAATGCTGAATGGCGGACAAAAATATGTGAATAATTTCTTTACTTCGTTGCAATGTTTGAAGGGTGGTCAGCTACCGTGAATGAAATATACCCAGTTATCCAAAATCCTCTATGTACATGACTAAGAGCGCTCTCTGATTGAGTTCTTCTTCTTCTTCTTTTTCTTCTTCTTCTTCTTCTTCTTCTTCTTCTTCTTCTTCTTCTTCTTCTTCTTCTTCTTTGTGTTCTCGTCGAAAAAATCGGACGACGATGGGACGACGAATGTCTTCTATTACCCACCAGTTTTCTGCAATGGTGGAAGGCCTGTAAAGTATAAGTTTGGGGGGCTTCAATAAATTGCTGTTTTATTTTCCATTTATTCTTCTTCCCGTAATACACTTGCTATCCTGTCGATGAGTACATTACAAATAATAAACATCTTGATTCTACTCAATTTCGTCGAACATGAATTCATTCTCAGACAGTCAGTCAACGCTATGTGCTTTGCTTGTTGTGAGTTCATATACGTCTCCATTTTGTAGATTAACTGTTAACTATAGGCCTTCACTCTAGTTTAACACTCATCGTGTAAACTGTAGCCGTTTTCTTTCTTATTGTCTTATTTTGTTTTGTTTTTTTCTGGTCTTATCTTCAGTATTATCTTTTGACAGGAAAACACACCCTTGTAACGATGACGATGCAATGATTGAAGTCTCCTATTGTTTCTTATAGATATTTGTCTTCAAACGCCATCACATTTCTACCCGAGGGAGTGTTTTCCAACCTAAAAAGACTGAAGCTTTTGTAAGTGAAGATTTATGTAGATCTTTACAGAAGTGCAAGAAATTCTCCAAATCCTGTGTGACTGACACAAAATACCAAGAACAGCCCCAGTAGGTGCTGTTCGACTATCGTTGTCTACCTCAATCTACAATCAAAAGAATTTCAACTTTAATTTTAGTCCACTGTTTTAAATAAGAACAATAAAGGCGATCAAGTCAATGAATGCAAATCGATGTAAGTTGCTGCTGCAAGTATATCTCTTATGACCAAAATATCGGTCGCGATTGGATGACTGCATCTGGGTATCCTCTCTCGATGTCTGTAAAAACAAAAAAATTATTTGACTAATTTTTCGGATGACAAACTGTGCAAAAACTTTTGGTCGATTTTTTGGACGTAACACTCGAAGACGATACAGCACGTAAATAATGTAAAAAACAAAATTGTTAAACACAATTCAACTCGTTCTCGAAATGCTAGTCTCTCTTTTTACTTCTTGAAGCTACTTGCCTCATTGAATTTGGGTCACAACTTGCAAACGAGTTCTGCGGACCAGGAGCGGGAGCCCGGTAGCCTGCTTGCAGGCTGTTTGAGGGTGTTTTTATTGCGGAAAAACCCCGGAAAACAATGTCACTCGCCCCAGACCGATTTTCGCGTCTGGGGCGAAATCCGGGGGTTTCTCCGCGATAAAACCACCCTCAAACCGCTTGCAAGTAGGCTAGGAGCCCGGGAGAAAACGGGGCAGGAGGTGGACGGGAGGCGGGAAAACAGGTGGTGGGAAGCGGGAGAAACAGGGAGAAATTACGCAAAATTACGCAATATTTTGAAATCAAAAAATTAGAGAGAGGCGATAACCATCAAAAGTAGGGCGAAAAGTTTAACCCTCCTGCCCCTCCCCCCATTTTTGCTTTATAAACTTTTTGTGTGATAATTTCTAAAAGCACGGGTACGGGAACCAATTACAGGGGCCCATAACCCGGAGGGTGCAACTCTCATACTAAGCCTATGTCACGGCTCTTTTACAGAACAGGTTATTTTTAGACAGGTTTACAATTACTATTTCCCCGAGAATATAAGTTTCGGAGTGCATAAGTCCTCATCCCTCCAAAAACAGCGGCCATAGATCATTCTTTCCCCTTCTAAAATGCCCAATTCATAACGCAAAGCATAACGCCAGGCTGACAAATCATTTGCAAAAGCTTGTGATTGGTTACCAAGGCTCCTTCCGGAATCTGAATTCGTGGGAAATTCAGTCTCAAAATAAACTGATCTGTGAAAAACGCCGTAAAATATTTGGACGGCAAAATGTTCGGACTGTGTTTGTTTATGTTTGGAAGGAAAACTTTCCGGTACTCGGCACCCACAAATTGACCCCGGTAGTGTTATACCAACTAAAGCTCAACATTTGTATATCATGAAAGAAATCATGATCGTAATAGTTAGCATCTGTTATGTGTGTGTGTTTTTTTTACCCTTTTTCAGGGATTTGTCTTCAAACGCCATTAGATTTTTACCTGAACGAGTGTTTGCCACACTCTCAAACCTATTTTCGCTGTAAGTAACAGAACCACTCGCCCGAGTTTGCAACATTGACTTTTTTGTATTGTAGCTATGTTTGCGGTAAACGAGGACTAAATTGTAATGTTGCACAGAGCAATGAAATGGGTTGGATTTCTCTGATTGTACGGTTAGTGCCAAAGACATTAAATTTGGAAGGCATTTGGAGTAGTTCTAGCTATCAAATGAAAGTAATTTACTTCTATAAGTAATGCATCGGTTTTTTTGCTGTTAATTCAAGGTATCTCTAGATCTTGAGCCCATGAATATAATCCCAAAGTGTGCATGACTATTCAAAAGCATTGGACTTAGCGTTATTGGCATGAATCTCGAAATGAACACAGATATGCTACAAGGTGCTGTTTAGTATGCCGTAAATTTACTGGTGATTCAGTGTGGATGAAATTCTATCCAAGTGGCTTAAAAGGAAAGTTCCTGGAAAGTGTTTCGCTGTTGTTTGGATGAACTAATTTTCGAACTGCTTCAATAAAATTGGACTAAAAACAAGCCGGCTCAGCATAGGCTCAGCATAGCTGCTTTCGGAAAGCAGTTTGAAAATAACTACCGTACGTTAAGATTCGACTTGGCGCTAATTTACTTTTGGTAGCTCAAAGGAGTGCGCTAATTAGAGAGGGGACGCTTAATTTTTTTTTTTGCCAAAAAAATCAGACGCGAAAACTGTAAAGATACGGGTTCCCATAGTCTGAATAGCATTCGCTTGTCTATTCAAAGTCAATATCTTCAATATTACTTTCAGATGAGAAAGAAGAGCATATAATTCACTTGCATAATTAGTCTATTCTAATTCACGATTTTGATTTGCAGGGATCTTTCTTACAACAAAATTCAAAACTTACCAAGCAAAGTGCTCTGTTTTATGAAGTATTTAGAAGTTTTGTAAGTTGGCGAGAAGTATTTATTAACACATTAATTGTTTTAGTTACTGGTTTTTTGCCCTGTTTGCTAAAATGTCTCAATAAAAGATGAACTTACATAAACAAGTTGTTTGTATGACTATGGACCGGACGCTTATGATGAAGTAACGAAAACCATTGAAACATTAACCATTACTGATTCGACTTCTTCACTTTTCTGGTTAGACTTTTGCAGAATAACATTATTTCCAACATATCAAGGGAGAATTTTGCTTGCAGTTCCTCTCTTATGTATCTGTAAGTAGTATATAATTTTTCGTTCACAATTCACGATTGTGTGAAAAATAAATAAAAATAATCATATAAAGAATTTTAAGGTCAGTTTTAAACATTTCTACTTCTTAATAAAAATAACTAAATAAATTAATGATAAAGATAAAAAAGAATAATGATAATAATAATATTTATACACCCCGTCGGTGTGTGTAAATGACTAAACACATAGGCGTGTTTATGATCTGGCATCACTGATTTCTGCGGGGTCTTCAATTCGTTTGCCAATATTAGAACCAAAATATCTGTTACACTTCTTATTCTAAGTCTTAAATTATGAAAAAACACCTGCATATATGATGAATTTGCATTTTGAGCTATTTTTTTTAAATGACCGGCTAGTAGAGTGAAATGTACAAAAAAGAGTTTTCCTACCACTCTCTCGCTTCTCAATTTTGTGGTTGCCGTATGGGATAACTAGAGCACTTATTGAAGCGATTCTGTAAAGAGGAGCTATTGTTCTGCCACTTTTTTTCAAGCAGAGAAAGAAACAGAAACATCTGGTTATGCGTATTATGCAGAATACTGTAATGAAGAGGATAGAAGGAGTATTGGCCACACCTGACTCAAAGGCTGTTTAAAAAGGCGGCTTTCTGCTTTATGGCAGAGTTCAGTGGCTAATTGTTTCCGCAAACATTTGGGGGTAGACACACCCTATTGTCTTCCGTTATGACGTTCTCTTTCGGCGCTAACACTTTGATTTAGTGAACCTTTCCAGTAATCGTCAGCGCTGGGTGAAAGACGATATCAGTCTCATTTGTTTTATTTACTTATTTATTTATTTATTTATTGTTAATTTGCAGATTTCTAAGTGCTAATCAATTGGAGCATGTTCCATATCGGGCATTCTTTTATCTGGACCCACGTACTTTCGGAACTCGCGACCAGATAATGTGCGTATAATGTGGGTATTATCAGAGTAAAAAAGACATCATAAAGAAAAAGTACTATATCCGCTTCCCACAAAACCTGCGCCTGGTTTCAAAGGAATGGCTATAGCGTCCTCTTCTCTTAAATTATAAGAAGGAGTGACAATAACTTTGAGGAAGATGAATAAGCAATTATATGAAATAAATATATATATATATATATATATATATATATATATTTTGGCTAATCCTGTCAATATTAATATCTTACTTTGAAGAATGTTATCAGATAACCCAATAAAAGAAATCGAACCAGAGGCATTTCGAATAGGACGCGCCAATTTTAGGATGTAAGTATGTACCATTGCGATATGCCTTAGCAGGCTAATTATAACTGTTTCTTTTCTCACCCAACTCTTTATAAACAGCTCATTTTTAATCCTCGTTATACTACTGTTATAGGATGTGTTGGTTCTCTGACATTTCAGTTGCTTGATTAAAATACCGTTTATGTTTTGTTTTTGCTTTACAATACTTGGACATCCATCCTTAATCTCCTAAGAGACTAAATTTCCTAATGTAGAAGCCAATACGTAACTTATCATTTTCGGAATCTAGGAGTCAAGACTTATGCCCCATTCACACTAAAGCTTAAACACGTTTAAAAGCTGTTTAATTAAACAAGGTTTAAAATTGTTTTCTTCATAAAAGTTGTTTGCTGATTTTTTTCTACTGCGAATTTAGTGCAAATGAAAAAACAAGTAAAAGCTCACTTGAATTCTTTGTTTAAACTAGTCATTCAGCTTTCTGTTGCTAAATTTCATTTTGTTAAACCTGGTTTAATTAAACATGTTTTGTTGGTGTGAATGGGGCATTAGTTTTACATTTAATGATTTTTGTCAAGCATATATGTGTATCCTTTCTGGTAGATTTTTGCTGCGGACGAAGCTGAAGACATTAAACCTCGAGTCGACCTTCGTTGGCCTGCGTCATTTTGATACAACTAAACTGTGATGTATCCTTGATTTGTATGCATGAGTAAAATGTTTTCAGGTTTCAAGTTTTATTCAAGAACATTAATGAAATTTTCATACATACTGCTCTACCCGCAAATAACAAAGGCTAATCTAGGCGGGTAGAGCAGAAACTACTATTACTATAAGATTACTATAATAATACTGAGACTAATTTAATAACCAATCTATACTATATATTTATCATTTCAGGGTCATCAGGAATAGAACCATTGGAACGTTAAAATATAAATCTTCGTTCGTCAGACACACCTGCAAAATATATCTGTTAGTGCATTAAACAAATAGATCTTACCATTCTTGGTTTATACAATACATCTTCAAGATCAAAGACGGAAAACACGTAAAAGACCTTGCAAATAGATTGGTGTTTCTTTACTTAATAGCGATCATCCAGACTTTAAGGAGGCAACAGTTGTGTTATAGACATTATTTTTCGGTGAGCGAACAATATCCCAGGTCAGTCAATTGACAAACTGATGAAAATTCAACATTGAAAAACAACTGAGTCTGCAAGGCTTAACTAGATAGTAGGCAAATATGTTTTTGAACCTGTTTTATAAAGAATATCCAGGGTCAATGGTTTTTGCCCCAGGTGAACATTTCTAATTTCTTAGGGTGAGCTACATGCTCTCATTTAAAAAAAGATTACTGATACACGTTAAATGCCCTGCCTTATGTACGTACTCATATTAGCGGAGATCGCCGAGCACTATGGGTAAATAAATCTGGTAATAAACTATCGATCCGAGAAATTTTGGTTGTGACGTCAGCGTACGCCCGTAAGTCCGCAAGTACAGACTCTGGGGGAAGGAAAGGGGAGTCCCAAGACAACCCGACGGGGGGGTGGAGAATGCCATATTTTCTTGGTGGGAAATCGCGCGATGCATGCTTTCGGGCCGGCAAGCGGCGTTTTTCTTGGCGGGAAATCGCATGACCATCGTCGCTTTTGAAAAAGAAGCTTATTTAGCAAAACGGTTGTTCGACAGTGCTGAAGTTTTAAACTTGAGGAGAACACCTAATATCTACGATTGAAAAGAAAAAGTTCAAAAGAATACTGGTGGAAGGCGAAAAGTTCAAGTTACGAAAGCTGCCTTCAAGGGACTTCATCTTTGCATCTTGGCCGGATTCTTGATTTCTCCAAAACGCCACAAACCTTTGAACTTTGATTCAAAACACATTAAAACCAATAAGCATAGATACGCAAAAGCAAACGATAAAAACCGGCGTTTCGGACTCGTCATAACGCCATTGTCAAGGTAACTTATGTACAAAATATAAATTAACATCGCTGTTTATCGTTTGTTTTTGCGTGATCATGACTGATAAAAACCAATAAAGAAACAAAATAATATGAAAACGTAAAGACGACAAAGGGTACGACGAAAAACGTAACAAAGTGAAGGAAAAACAAAACAAAAAAACCGAAATTTCGGGGAGAAAAGGCCTATATCATAATATGGCTGTCATGACAACAACAAGTTGCCTGAAAAAAACAAAAAACAAAAAATAAATTGTCTCCAGGTGGTTGTTACTTAAGAGAAAGTTACGCATGTTTAAGTCAGCTTGAGAACGTTGCATGAAAAGCGAAATGTTCCTATGTTTTCCAGGAATCCTATAAGTTCCGATAAAGAAGCTATTCAAGTGGATACTCAGTTTGAAGTAGGGTCGACCACACCTTACATGTCCGCTCTCCTGGCCTCTGGATTCAGACGATTGCCAGACAATCGCACATTTTATTACAGATTTCTGCCGTGCCCACTGGGAACATTTTCTAACATTTCCTCTAAAGGAGCCGAAGGATGCATAAAATGCCCTCCAGGTATATGTTAACTGGCTCTTTGCGTATTTAGCTGTTTGAATTAAACCAAACAGAAACCTTCATATGAATCTGCGGCTAGTTCTGGTAAAAACGAAAATAACGATGGTTTGTAAAACAATAAGACAGTGTCTTTGGTAAAGATGGTTAAGTCAACCTCTACCTGTGGACAGCCCGTTATTACAAATAGGATCCAGCTATTTAGGATTAAGTCCGTATCACAGAATGGAAGTGTGGCGGACGGTTAACACTGAATGCCGTTGTTTTAACTCTTGGAACATGAACGCCTAAAACATTTCAAAGCGTTTCTTTTTTTTCTTTCAAAAACTTCACATTTTTGTTGGAATCAGTTTGGCTATCTTCATCTTGTTCACCCCACCACAGCACACCACAGCACACCACAGCACATCATATCAAAGCACAAGTCCACCCATCAGATAACTCCTCCCTGCTGACAGACAAGGAATCAATTATTTGGAGAATGAAAAATGGTCAGAGAAGTCTCCAATACGTGAACCTCTATGCAAAATGTGAAGCTAGACTGGAATGTCTCATCTATACAGACAGAAGTCAAAGCTCCCATAGTCATACTCATAATATTATTATAATCTGCCGTGGATCGATGGCCTATCGATAGAGGTTTTCAATTCTAACGTGAATGTCCGAACGGATGCTAGGCAATATTCAATTGAATTTTACGCGAGTAAAAACGACTGTGAAAAGTCTTAAAGACTGTCAGATTTGTTCTTTCAGGTTTAAGATTTTGACTGCTCCTTATTTCTCAGGTGGTTTTTATTCTGATGAGGTTGGCCACGTGGGTACAAGTTGTAAACTTTGTCCAACTGGTTCATTTGTTCCATTTGATAAAGCACCTGGAACCCAACCTTCAGGCTGCAAGTCTTGTCCTCTAGGTAAAATGAGCATTCTCACCTTAACAACATAATTAATATGGTAAAACAAAAAATTGGGCTTATCAACTGAGTTGATAATGTAAATTGCCCACGTAAAGAAATTCAAAAGCTGACGTGTTGAGTGTTAGCCTTCGTCAGTGTAAGAAGGGCTAACGCCCTAATCAACTCAATTGATAAATACAAATTTTTGTGTTTCACTTTCCCACCGTTGCAGCTACACAGTCAGTTGTAATCCCAGTTACACAGTTGTAATCCCAGTCAATAATGCTGCCATTTAGAAAATGATATCAGGCCTCAACAGTGCAAAGTAGGTCGAATATAATTGCAGTTACGCCGGACTTTTAACAAAATGAAGGAGTGATCTCTGACGTTCTCTTGTCCTTTAGCCAAGAAACGCAACGTAATATTTTCCTTTTCCACCAAGGTGAACAAATAGGTACCAGACAATCGTTAGGGAAGGTGATGAGTTCTGGGGTGTGGAAGGGAACCCTGCAACGGACACGCATCTCACCAAAGGGCCCAAGTAATAATAAACCTAGCGGCACACAGCGGCCACAGAGAATGGAACAAACTCTGGCAGCTGTACTGCTAGGCTACTGGATAATCAACAACCTTTATTACCTCAACGGGAACAGATACGGATTTCTTTGCTGGCCACCGAGCTTGTAAATGCTTAGAAGGATTTTATCGGGTTCATATGTTCGAGGAATGTCACAAATGTGAACAACTAAGTGGACTGGAATGCAAAGAGGAGTATGCTACTTTAAAATCTGGATATTGGTGGCAATGGCGGGATGAGACAAGAAAACATCGCTACAGGGATCTTATCAAAAATCTGTTGGCGTCTTTACCAGCATTAGATCCTTCCAGTGTACAATACCCATACCAAATACCAACGCCTTATAAATGTCCAGTGGAACAGTCTTGCAAGGGTGGTTTAGATTCCATATGTGCGAATGGGTACGAAGGTCCACTCTGTGCAGTTTGCAGTTCTAGATACCATAAGCAATTGCAAATATGTAAAAAATGTCCTTCAAAGGAGTGGATTGTGGGACAATTGTCGATCATTGTTTTCGTCTTAATAATACTCATTGCGGTCTTGGTGTGGACGGGTAAGAAAAATATGAAGAAGACCGCAGGACTGACTATGATAGACATAATTTTATCCAAACTTAAGATCGTCATTGGTTTTTATCAAGTCACGTATGGTTTATTGCAAGCATTTTCGTTCATAAAATGGCCAGATTCTCTTCAGGTTGTTGCCAAATATTCTCAGTTACTCCAACTGGACATCCTTCAGATCGCTCCAGTTGAGTGCCTTGTTCCAGCATTGCACGTGGATGCCTTTCAAAGCTTGTTTGCGATGATGGTATTAAATGCAACTTTCATTGGCTTTTTTGGCATCGTTTACGAGGTGCGGAAACTGATAATCTTAACTAATCAGGGCCTCAACAAGGAGGAGAAATCAACAAAAGTCTCCCAGACGAAAGAGTTTGTCTACAGGAATTTGTTTTTCTTCTTGTATGTGACATACCTAAGCACCTGCTCGAAGACAGCCAATGTCCTGCCGCTGGCCTGCCGGAAACTTTGCCGAGATCTTGATGAACAAAGGGAGATGTGCAACAAGTACCTGAAAGCAGATTACAGTGTACAGTGCCAAGGCATTAAGTACAAACAGTTGCTTATTGGAGCATATATTTCCACTGCGTACATCTTTTCCCTTCCGGTTGCGGCTTTCATCGCCCTTTGGAAACGACGACGAGAAATAGCCACAGAAGATGCCAAGGTTTCTCAGAATTCAAGCTCGGGTTTGGAAATGATCTCGGGGTTGCGTTTTCTTTTCGAAAACTACAAAAACCACTCGTGGCATTGGGAACTGGTTGAGATGTCTCGTAAAGTAATCCTTACATCAGGTCTGATTCTTGTGGGGCAAGAGAGCAGGTCCTACATTGGTTTGGCATGGGTCATCGCTGGGATATATGGAGTGCTTTTCTCTTGGATGAAACCAATACAAGACGGTGTTGAGAACAGATTAATGTCAGTGTCTCTTGCTGTTACAGTTTTCAACTTGGGTGTTGGAGCAGTGAGTAGGATTCCGGCAGAGAACTTACCATCTACGACAGACCCGTACACAGATGCAGTCTTATTCAAGACACTTGTCCTTGCAGCAAATACTTTGGTAATCAGCCTTCTTGTTGGTAAGAAAATATTAATTATTAGTGCTTTTTAGTGAGGACAAGTAGAGCGGTTTTCAAATGAGTGTCGTAAAACCAAAACCAAAGCAATTACTCTGACCAATCACAACAGGAACAAAACACAAAATGAACCAATCAGAAATCAAATCAAATACAAGCAATTGGCGCTAAGCGCGGCAAAACGCGTGCGAGCAAGTCACGATTGGTTTTGGTTTTACGCCTGATTGGTTGAGAAAGTGGCGCGAGTTTTTTTAACCAATCAGAGAGCCTAGTAATGCAAAACCAAAGCAAACACAACATTACTTTCGACACTCAATTGAAAACCGCTCTAATATACAATTTACTGTAAAAATAATATTATGAACAAGAAGCTTAAGGAAACACAGAATTTAAATACGAACTTAGGCAAGTATATTATTGACAGTTTCTATACTGAGCGATTGACTTAACCCCTAAAGCCCTAACAGTGACGAAAATGAAATTTCTCTTTACGTTATTACTCCTTGTTTAAACATTCAAGTGATGAGAATAAAGGAAGTGATGACCAAGGAAAAGATGTCTTGTTATTTGGACAAATTCTCCTTACTATTTCCATAAGAAATGTATGGAGAATAGCAATGAGAATATGCATTTTTATATCAGGGCTTAAAGGGTTAAAATTATTCCAATCAGTAGGTAACGGAGGCGCAGGCTACCATACTTTTGCTTAATTTTTTTAGTAAATAATTATGGAGATTGTAAGAATAGATGTCACGATTTCTCTTCGTAATAAAATTATTAGTAAGGTACTTACGTATTTAAAAATGTGGTGGTGAAATAACCTGCGTTTTACACACGTCACCCTGCATTTCAAGTGTTACCCACCAACGTGCATCTTAAATGCTTGTGTAGATGAAAGAGGAAACTTGATAAACTAAGAATGATCTTAGCTCTCTGTTTTGAAACAACTGTAGCCCATACGTTATTACGGTTAGCATTGCCCTTACCGTTCCAGATATGGCGTTGGCGTAATCAAACAGGGGACAGAACCTCTTTCCTTACAAAATTGTTTGTTCATATATCGATTACAAGTGATGCTTGCAAACGTGTAGTATAAACTTAACACGTTATCAAGTCGTGCATCCTGAGAGCACGGAAAATTTAAAATCCGGAAACCAGAATGCAGGCACTTTTTCGTCTAGGAGAAATATATTTATTTAAGTTATTTATTCATTTATTGATTTATTTATGTATTTATTTTCTTTTCCATTCAGTTCAGTACGCATTGACGCTATATCGCTACTTAAAGGAGTGGCGCAAAAATCCACATTGGTCCATTTCGTGCTGTCTGGCTCTACTCCTTCCTCTCAACGATTTACAAGGAGAAATCAGTGGAGTGGTTGAAACGAATGTCCTTAACAGTCAGCTACAAACTGGAGAAATAGATATGCCCACAGTTTATGGTGCCGTGAAAGACAGCGGAACTATTGATGTCAATCTTGAAGAAAATGAACAAGAAGTTAACTCAGAGGAATTGCGGAACAGTAAAGGTAAAAGCTTCGTATATGATGGAAGGAAATGTCATCAAGGAACACAAACGGAGCTGTTTGCGTTGTCTTTCACTCGTGTGTGGTAAATGAGTAGAAAGAGGAGAAGGAGGATGAGTCTACGTGCGTTTAATGACCAGAAAGGTCGTAGTCTGATGATGGTATAGCCTGCGCTTTCTTTATTTATATCTGTTGTCTGCATTTCTGACACGATGCAATTGTTCGGGTTAATTATCCTTTATTCTTTATGTAATCAAAAAATAATAGGTTAGCAACTTCGTCATCATCCAATCACGCAAGCCACAACAATCTCGCCCACAATGAAGTTTTGTCGCCTCTTTATAGCAAAATCAACATTACATAGTAAAGCCAACATTTTGTAATATACAAATTTAGCCAAGCCTGAAAGCGGAGCTCCTAAGGAATAAGCTGGTGTTCGTTTCTCAAGAATAGTCCTGAAACGTTTCGGTCCCAGTTATATTAATATTTCGGGGCTTTTTTTCAGAGCGTTTCTCAAAAAGCCCAAAAGTGTTCCGAATTGTCCTCCAATATTTTGGGGATTCGAGCTCGAAAGGTAATTCTAGAGGCTAAGCATCGCTTGATTTAATACTTTTTCAGCCAACAACCTAAATTAAAACTCTCGTGAGCCGTCTTGCTTGGTGTTTGCAATGTTTCCATATCCTGGCATTTAACTGTCAAGGCTTGTCAAATCTCTTGGATTATTGGCTGTTTGTTTGAATGAACTTGAAACGGCGCTCATTTTAATACAACAACAAAATATAACTTACTCTGGAGTATTAAAATGGTTCATCTTTTTGGGTTTTTATCGTGTTCGGACTGCCACTATTAGTCTAGTCAAAATTTAATCTGGCATTTTACTGAGATTGCCTGAAAGAAACGATTTTGGGGTCCTCTGTTCCGCCTCGGGAAACATTGAGATTGTCGGGAAACAAAATTAACTGGTTTCCCGAGGGACCAGTCATTAAGTGATTTGTTATATAGCACAACGAAGAGATTAGAAGACGTTATGTGAAAACAATCGAAAATTTATTGATTTACTTTGGAAAACACGCTGGTCAAACGCTATGATCACACCATCTTCAATCACGTTCTGTTCACGTGCAACGTCGATCTTTGGTCAACATTCGCGGGTAACATCGCATTATTACCCGCGACGTAATAGACTTTGCCATGTTGCCCGCTCAGAGACTTTTGGCGGGAAACAGTTTCATTGTTAGATGTCATGTGATCCCGAACTAACCCAATGAGAGCGCACGCACTATTAGAGGAAAAGCTCCAGCTATATAACAATGTATTGTATTGTATTGTATTGTATTGTAAACCGAAAACACAACTTTAAATCGACAACTGCTTCGCTTAAAAGATTATTACTATTGAAAACTTCTAGGACAAGAAAATCGACAATTGCACAAAGAGATGGATCCGACAGTCAAAATTGAAAACAATTATTCGCTGACATCTCACCGAAGTGATGTTTGTACACGGTAGACAACAGCACATGTGCTGTTGTCTACCGTTTTTTGACCTACTGTTAAGAATAAACAAACACAAAATGATGGATCGCATGGACAGAGAAATCATTTTTGCAAAAGTTTATAATTATCCAAAAACCCGTAAGTCTATACTTAAGTTCGCGTTACACGTTCTGCATCGTGATGGCAAAATATTCAAGACCACAGCTGTCTCATATCTGATCGCGTTTTCTAATTTTTTTTTAAGTCAACGACGACATAAAAAGTAAATGACACATTTCTAATGACATAAATTAAATTTCCATTTCAAAACGTAATTTCTTTGACCGTAATGCTCATAATCATGTACCTTAAACACTTTAAAGGTCCTTAAAAACTTCACTCACTCGGTTGTGTTTCAGAACAGGACAAGCTCTCCGCCGTGGAACAAAGATGAAGTCCTTTGAGGGCAGCTTTCGTAACTTTTCACCTTCCATAAGTATTCTTTTAAACTTTTTCTTTCCATTGATAGATATTAGATGTCTTTTCTCAAGTTTAAAACTTCAGTACTGTGAAACAATCGTTTTGCTAAATAAACTTATTAAGCTTTTTTAAAGAAACCTCTTTTTCAAAAGCGACGATGGTCATGCGATTTCCCGCCAAGAAAAACACCGGTTGCCCAAAAGGCACCGCGTGATTTCCCGCCAAGAAAAGATGGCATTCTCCACCCTCGTCGGGTTGCCTTAGGGCTCCCCACCGTCACAACCAAAATTTCTCGGATCGATAGTTACCAGATTTGTTTACCCATGGTGCTCCGCGAGCTCCGCTATAAATATGTGTCAGAGTAAAAACTCAATTTGAAAGAGCTTCATTTGTTCGTTAAGTAGAATGTGTCAGAACAAAAACAATTTCAAGAAAAGTGCTTCATTTGCTATTGCAGTTGATTAGTTCAGTGTCATCTCTTCTCTTTTTCTGTAAAGGCATGTTTTCAGCCAGTTAACGTCTTTGTACGCGATTTTGTTGTGGTCTAGTTTGAATGTGGGTGAATTGACCATTAAGTACAGGTGGAAGTTCTAGACCTCAATATGCCATGTCTTTCATTTATGAAAGGCTTTTTGCTTAGTATTAAATCAATAACAGCTGAACAGTGAAAAGTATTATACAAAATATGCTGTCCAGGAAATTTACCTACCGTCTCCTGTGATACCGCAAATCACTTCCGTTTATCTAGAGTATCTAGAGAAACGTTAGGGTGGCGTATATCAATAGGGTTTCCATGGAAACGCCGTTTTTTGCGTCCTCCTCGGCTTGCAATTTGGTCAATTCTTAAATGAGCTACCTTATCCCAGAAAAATACATTAGATGTCTGTCAAATTCCATCGAATCACTTTTAGCAGGAGCCATAATCGGGGACGGAGACCGTAAGCGCGGAGTCCACGCGGCCCCATCGAAAAAGACAAATGTGCTATTTTTAGAAAAAATTGCGCCACCCTCAACGTCATAAACGCACGTGGCTACACGCAAATTTGCGTTCAACGTGGATATGACCAAGATGGTTATAATTATTTGAAATCCAGTATGCCCGAGTACATATAATGGTTTTTATTATTAAAAACACAATCGCTAATTGCTATGAAATCAAGAAAGAGAAAAAAAAGAGAGAAACTCCGAGATAAAAGGGAAGAGGAATCGATCGCGATCACATGACTGACCGAAAAAGGCTCCAAAACCTTGCGAAATGTTGCAGCGTTTCTTTCCAGAGCTGAATGAATCAATGAAACTGCCCCGAAGTGAACGTACAAGCACAAGGTTTGGGAAAAATCTTCCAATTATGGGCTCTGAAATGTGGCACGTGTTTGAGTTTTCCTGAAACTTGTTGGAATCGTCGTTCAAAGCGGATTGAAGCTGTACGATCTCACCGTTATGGCTGCTAGAGTTCAAATGAAAGAGTTTGTAATCACTCCATTCGCACAACGCTGACAACGGAGCCATCATGTGTTTGTTTGATCGAACTGAAGGCAGAATTAATAATTAAGCTTGAACGATAATTTCTATGCAGCTCACTGAAACAAGACTACGGAGGTGAGGAACATTAGAATTCACCATCTTACTTTTTAAACGCAAACCACAAAACGCAATTGTTCTCAGTTTAGAGCCCGCGGACGGAATGGCAAAAACAACACTCAAACAACTGTGAAAGCGATTCAACGTATTTTACATGGCATCCGACTTGTGTCTAAATGTCTGGAGCTGCTCAAGGGAACACAGATAGAGCCACAACGAGTACAGGTAAACCAGTGTCAATTTTGCGTGGTATAGCCACAGGCAGCCCAAATTGGCAGTATGT
Source organism: Siderastrea radians (assembly GCA_964017195.1). NCBI lineage: Eukaryota > Metazoa > Cnidaria > Anthozoa > Scleractinia > Rhizangiidae > Siderastrea > Siderastrea radians. The sequence goes on along the minus strand of OZ024889.1, from coordinate 4,611,591 downwards.
GTACTAGGAGATTTCATTGACAGTCTAAATATAAGCTTAAGCTTAAGCTTAAAAAACGAACAAGTTGAAATGAAAACACAAATAAACAAACGTGTAAATAAAACATTGCTTACGTTTTATTTGTTGTTGCTTGTTGTGTCTTGACTGTCCTGGGAGCTATTTCCACAAGTTTTAAATTTCGCTGATTGGTACCGTATGTCTGTCCTTTATATAGCGAAGCAAGGCTGGCGGGTGAGAAACGAAGAGACTTTTCAACGGAGCTCGACAAAAGCACTCAAAATACTCCCACCTCCACAAAATCCGAACCAGTACAGTCCCGCTTGCAATGCTTTCGGAAAGTTTTCTCTTCGGAGTCATAAGTTCACAGTAAGTAGGCAAAAATCTCGCCGTTTTCGCCACAAAAGCGGCCTTTTGTTTTTCGTCTTATCCGCTCGCCGATCGCTGCCGACACGGGTACGCGCCATCGTAACAAAATTACTCCCGACCCTGGGTAGGCTTCGTTTATTTGACCCAGCAAAAACAGCTCCCGTGGTGCATAGATAGTTTAGAATTTAACCTCGCGCATCCGCGCATGGACGAAGCACGTGAAACAGGTCAAGGTTACAGAGTTGGCGCGAACTCGGCGAAAAAACAATTTTTGCCGGCTTGAAGGAAAAAAATTTTTGCTTCGTGCGGTGCTGTTTTATCGTGGTTGGTAGTGTTCATTTTGTTCTCTTGAGCTGCCCTGGAAATTGTTGCTACGTAACAGTTCTACTAGGAGCTAACTCTAAACTCTCTAGGCCTCCACACGGGAGCAACCCTCCGGGGTCGGAAGCAATTTTGTTACGATGGCGCGTACCCGTGTCGGCAGCAATCGGCGAGCGGATAAGACGAAAGACAAAAGGCCGCTTTTGTGGCGAAAACGGCGAGATTTTTGCCTACTTATTGTGAACTTTTGACTCCGAAGAGAAAACTTTCCGAAAGTATTGCAAGCGGGACTGTACTGGTTCGGATTTTGTGGAGGTGGGAGTATTTTGAGTGCTTTTGTCGAGCTCCGTTGAAAAGTCTCTTCGTTTCTCACCCGCCAGCCTTGCTTCGCTATATAAGCTTAAAGGACAGAACATACGGTACCAATCAGCGAAATTTAAAACTTGTGGAAATAGCTCCCAGGACAGTCAAGACACATCAAGCAACAACAAATAAAACGTAAGCAATGTTTTATTTACAATTTTTTTATTTGTGTTTTCATTTCAACTTGTTCGTTTATTATATTTAGACTGTCAATGAAATATTCTAGTACCCATACTGCCAATTTGGGCTGCCTGTGGTATAGCCAAAAAATGTCGCCTTTTCTGGTACTGAATTTGTCTAATGCTTTTTGTTCAGACTGACAACAACAACAACAAGCTTTATTTGCATGACTACATAGAAATTTGGTAGTATTGCAAAAGCTACTTAAATTTAATTACATATTATTTCATTAACTAAGATAATTAGTAAAGTAGAAAATAACATAACATAACAAAGAAAAAATATATATATTATATATAATATATGAAACAATTACTAACAATAATTGTTCATTTAACTGTTCGAAGTGGTGATCATTGTAACGAGATTGTCTCTCAATTCAAAGCATGCCGAGATAAATGAGATTAGCTTAATGTTTACAAAGTAGTCAGTGGAATTCATAAGATGTGATAATAGAGTTTCGCGTGGTGGTAGGCGTAGTAATGGAAGTTTGGATTCTATTTTAGAAAAGAATATGCCGCGTACCTGAGAATAAGCTGGGCAATCTAACAAAAAATGAGTTTCATCTTCAATTTTGTTGCAATTGCAGAAGTTGCATATTCTTTCATTACGAGGTATATTGTCGTATCTACCTGTTTCGATCCTAAGTTTGTGACAGCTTATTCTCAGTTTTACTAATGTTTTCCTTAAAGGGTTCTTCCTTGTTAAATCTAAGTAGGTAGAAGGGCTATAATTATTTTTAATAGTGTTATAAAAACTAAGTTTTTGCGAGTTTTGTAGGGTCTGATTCCAATGTGAAATATATTTCTCTTTCATGATATTAATATACTGTTTAATTTTACAATCATTTAATGAACTATAGTTAAAATGATTAAAATTATAGTATTCATTTATTTTCATGACACTAGAGTAGAAACTATTTTTGTACTGACTCGCCATAAAAAGTGTGAAAATTTTTATTAAATGCTTCTTTCCTATTTTACTGTGCTTATTTTGTCTTGTCTCGATATTTCCGACTCAAAGCCTTCCGTATAAAACCTACTGTTTGTGAAATTTTAAGAACAAGTGATTGAGTTGACGATGAAAGAAATTGTAAACACAGCGCTAAATGCTTATATTTCTATTTCTACAGTTTCTGTTCGTCCTAAGAAATCAAGCATTTGTGTCTCAGTGACGTTCAGTTGTAATTTCTCCTTGATTTTGCTTCGATACAAAGAGATTTTTATCGCCGGGTTGCTGGCGGAGAAAAAAATCAAACTCACTCTGTCGTTGATACCCTTGCCATGTCCACTACGCTATGTATCCCTTCTAGGTTCGTAAATTACCCAGTAAGTAATATTCAGTACTAGGGCAGCATGAAGTTTCACTTCATCTTTCTCCTTCTCATCGACGGAAGTAGTTTTTTTCTTGGTGTTTTTCCAGTTCTCTATTTTGTCGACGATTGATAACGCACCGCGAGAGTATTTGATTGAAAACAAAGCGCGCTTTTCACTATTCTTTGTCTTCATTATGCGCCGATCAATTCGAAACTTCAACATCCCCCCCGGGCATACCCCGGGCATTTGACTGTGCATCGTGCCCTGGGAGGGGGGAATTTGAACGTTGCGTTGGAGGGGTGGGGAATTTGAACAGGATTTATCTCTTCTTCTGACGTAATACGCCCATGGTTTTTTTTTCGGTTTTTGCAGGGTTTGACGGATTTACAAGTTAGGTGTTCGCCTTTGTTAGTGAATAACTCTTTCAAAAGGGTCTTTAAAAGAAGGTTGAAGGTGTCATTATGGCATATCTCTCTCTGAAAGGCATGTAAAGTGTTTGATTGAAGACGAAATTTGTCTCTGAGGAGAGGTAGTTCAATACTAATTGGTGGGGCATTTGAACGGCTTTTTTGTCCCGAGGGGAGGGAATTTGAACAAGCCAATCTTCAAAAGTTCAAATGCCCGAGGGGTTGCCCGGGGGGGGATGTTGAACTTTCGAATTGATCGGCGCATTATAAACATTTCGGTCATTTCGGTAAAGGCGGGCATTATTTCAGAAAACATACGCTGCGAAATCTCGGCAAACATTTTCTTTACTGATTTGGTATTTGAATCTATGTTACGATTTTTCTTGTTGGGGAAATAGTGACAACGATTTATCAGTGCGTTACTTTTCTTCACAACGTGCTTGAAAGATCATTTTACAGTCTTTGCGGCTGCCCTTCAATCTCTGTACGTCCTCAGAGGAAATACGCTTTCGGGATGTAGTTTCCCTTTTCGTGCCTGATTCGCCTTCAACTGATTTTTTCGTCGTTCGACGCCTTTTTGGCCCGGAAAACGTTTGTTCTGTCTAACGGGGAAATCCTCGTCCGACATGTCCGACGCATCTTCGCTACAGGATTTTTCTAAAATATTCTCACTGCCATCATCGGAATCACTTGTACAATCCTCATATCCAGAATCACTATCCAAAAAGTTCTCCTCAAGGGCTTGCCTTAGATTTGGAATTGTCACTGATGACAAAAACTGGATTTCTTCATCTCCAACGATTGTAATTTCCGACGCCATTTTGTTTGTTTTTTCTTTGCGCGGCATCCTCGCAACATACACGCGTGTTTCACGCGCGCGATGGCGCAATTTTCTCTAAAAATAGCACATTTGTCTTTTTCGATGGGGCCAGCCCCATCACTGAAAATGGTATTCAGTTACGGTCTCCAGTCCCCGATTATAACTCCTGCTTTTAGTTTTGTTCTACGGTCATATTCACGAAAGTATCGAAACATACAAGAAAGTTCTCAACTGCTGTTGAAACATGTCGAAAGTTTTTCCTAAGCACTTATCCTGAGCTGTTCACAATGTTCGTACATTTTTTCTACGAATTGTCTTAGCTGGCTGGGATTTCGTGAATACGATCCAAAAGCCTTGGCATCAAATATGATGCTTTCAAACAGAACATTTTGTGTACCGGCACAGGAGAAGGAAGGCCACTTGGATACTGCGGTGTGCTTCAGTTTATAAAAGAGCCTAAAGTTAATGTCAGTTAAGTTTAAGTCAGTTATGCTAGAAGTAAACGACAGTTAGGGTTAAGTTAAAGTCAGCTAAGCCAAACAATAATGTCAATAATAAGTTAATAAGTTAAAAGTTGGTGTCAGTTATACATTAAATAACCTTTTCAATGGCGGGAACAAAAGGAAAGTTGTATCCTTAAACCTCGTAGCATTTAGATCACGCAAAACAGGACCCGATAAACACAACATGCAGTGGAAATTTGGTGCTGAGTATTAGTTGGAAGGTAATATGTTTGTAACTCAGGATTTGTTTTAGAGGACAGAGTGTAACGACTTAAGACTCAGCACATCCCAGCTCACACATTTTCAGTATCATCTGTATGTAAAGGGAGACGCGGTTGTGCTTTGGTTATACCGGGGGCCTTTCCATCGGAAGATCGTAGGTTCGTTGTCTCTCTCGACCTCACCTCACTTATCTGCTTCATGCCATGTGGCACATAAGGCCTCTGTCTCTCTTGACTCAGGTGTGTAAATGGTTACCGCAGAAAACGATGCTCGGTCTAGCCTCGCGATGAACTAAAAGAACGGTTTTTAATGGAACACGCCTGTAGGCAATCATGGTAGTTGTATGCAAGATAAGTCCAAGATGAGTTCAGACGAGTACATCTTATTCAAAAGGTTGTTTTACTGATCTTCTAACCTGAAGTACTTCATTTAATTCATTTGAAGAACAGAAAATGGCCAAATCCATGTCATTTTGCATACAACTCCCACTGGGCTCCTGAATTTCATGATTCCTTGCAGGCGTGTCTCAAAGAGGGAACTGGGCATTGAGCCAGTGTCGAAAGTAATTCGCGTTTGTTTTGGGTTTGCTCTACTACGCTCTGTGATTGGTTAAAAAACTCGCACCGCGTTCTCGACCAATCAGAATTAAAATCACACCCGATCATGACTTGCTCGCACGCGTTTCCTGCGCGTGACATCTGTTACATGTAACTGCTTCGAGTCCAAATTGGTTCATTGACCCTTTATTGGTTTGTTCATGTCTGTTGGACGTCATTGCCCAAAGTAATTGTTTTGGTTTGCGTCAAAATGCAATATGCGAGATAAGCTCCGGCCACGTGGGTCACATCTGTGGCTCTGAAGTGCAAAAGCAGGCTTCTTTGTTGTCCATTAACTGCCAATTAACCAAGTCATGTCAAGATAAATACTTTAGTCAAATGCCCACAAAACGACAAATGATTCTCAGACTTGTGATAACATTATCACGGAGAGAAAGCGGGGAACGTAAAATAGTTAGAATGATGTAATGAAAGTAATAAGGATTTGGGGCTCGATGCCTAAAACTATGGGGGGGGGGGGGAAAGAAAAGAAGAAGAATATGATTACCTTAAGTGGTAATACACGCCCCCCTCACCCCTTTCCGCCGGCAAATCAACAAAGAAACGACCGCAAAGGATCGCAATGCGCTGAACTTACAAAGAAGGCTAACTAGGAAGGTGTAAACGAATATCAACGAGCTAATAATTACCAAGATTTTAATGATTAGCTTGTTAATATCCGTTTACACCTTCCTAGTTAGCCCTCATTAAAAGTTCACCGCATTGCGATCCTTTGTTAACTGGTTAAGTTTGATAATGGTCTTGAAATAAGAACTGAAATAAAACGACCGCTATCTCAAACTTTCTCGCTGCCTCGAACCAAACACGTTCTTATGATTAATTGACAAAATCTGAAACATACTATTTAAAAGCACATGGAGTGGCTCACACGTGTGTAATGGTTTGAACAAAGTCCTCCGCCCTTGCACAGCTGCAAGGAAACTACAGCTAAAGAGCAACATCTCCCTGATATGAACTGTAAAACCTGGGAGAAAAAGGGCAGAGCGAACTATTTCTCTGCTGAAGTCGTTGTTTAAATTTCCTTCCTGCACTTAGAAATTCACAGGATAAATAAAGAGATATCACAACTAAAAAGAATTTACAAAGTATAGTTTCGTTGCCAAATTTTAGAAGAAAAGGGACGAAACTTATTCCAAACGAGGCATTCAGACATTTACAGATGCTTGTATGGCCCATATATTGTCAACTCTTGCCCCACAGGAAATATCTCATTCGATATTACACAAATTCGTCTCATATTTTCGACATCTACTGAATGAGTCTTTTTTTTACAGCACTGTTTGAGAGAATTTGTTTAAACATCAAGACATTTTATCTTTGTTGGTTAATGAGTAATTCAGAGAAGGCGTACGTAAACAAAGATTGTCCCTAGCCTATGAAAGGAAAAAAATTCTTTCAGGATTGAAAATTTCCAGTCTGTAATAAAAGCTTTAGGAGGGGTGTGACATTGAATCTCTATTGCCTCTCTAATTCTTCCCCTCTCCTGATCGAGAAGTGAGTTAACTCAGTTGACATTAAGGACTGTAAGACCATCTTTTTTGCCTCCTGCAGAAGGAAACAAGAAATTCTGAAGAATTTACAGGCGGCGCATAGTCTCTCACCCCCCTCCCCCCTCCCCTTTTCTTAAGGAAAAAAGGTTTAACTTTCGTAGTTCGTGGTTTTCGGTGACCTGTTATGGACAATTTGCACTTCCGGTATGTAAGGAATGAAATGTAGGTATGCAACTTGAGAATTTGGTTTGTTTGTAACCAGTGACCTCTGTACGACTCTTGCAAATCGTTCTTAAACCGTGATATCCTTAAGCTACAGCAGGCGGAAACGCTGTTTGCTCAAAAAGCTTTACTTCTCCTCTTTTGAGCTCAAACTTCATTTTATCTAGTATTCTTGATTTTACGTAGGGGTTCAGACCAATTTTTTGTCGCCAGAAAGCTGTGTTTCTAGAGACATCTGGAAGACATATTCACGTCAATGCTGAGACAGCTAACCGACTCGTGACGTTTATATTTTTGCGTGTTAACCCGTGCTCTAATACAGACTAAAATGAATGAAACTTTATTAAATTAGTTTGAAACCGTGGAAAGACATAAACGAAAGACTGAGAGGTCTTAGACAAGTTTAGACAACCAAAAATCTAAAAATTGAGCAGAACCGAAAAGCAGAAATGTATTTCTGACCTGGTACGACGGAATCAATTTAGATTGGTGATACTCAGGCCTTGTTTTTTATTTGATTGAGATTTCATCACCACCGAATTCTTTTGTTTGCTGTTTTCCTTTTTCTAGTGTAACAGTTTTTTGGGACGTTATTTATTAAACTATAGAAGTTAGTTCCAGCTTTGATTCTGTAATGGCCAGGTTTACAGTGGCAGGTATAGATTGCTCTCCGTCTCGTGCACTAAGAGAACGCACGTGAGCGCAGATGGGCATTGGACGCACACAACTCCCAAGTTCTCGCTAGCCTTTGTAAACACTGCCCCTTAAAAACGAAATGTCCATCAAAAACAGCGAAATAAACATTTCAACGCTTACCTTTACTCAACTTCAATACGCGGCGAAACTCAAAACAGCAAAATTACGCTTCACAAAAATCCGTGTCACAAACAAATCGTGCGGTATTTGAAACATTAGCTTTCAATCTCCTAAAATCCACGTCATTATAACGAGCCTGATTGTTTAGAGCCCGTGCGAAGACTAAGTCTACTGTCTTCCGACAATTCAGGAATGTGCCTTGCATTTTATGAGACGGCAGCGAGGTTTGAGACGTCGCACCGCCTAATAGAGTCGATCCCTCTGTCTGGAAAATTAATCTCTCTACGTTGGTTACTTTTGAGAGTTCTTTGACAGCAATTTGGCTATCTCAAACTTTCTCTAACTTTTTTTGGTTTGTTTGTGTTGTGGCCCCAGTTGTTCAAAGAGCGGATAACATTATCCACCGGATAAGCTGTTACCGAGCAGATACAAAACGTAGGGAAATCTCTACATAGCCCTCTAATTTATGAAAAGAGCAAGAGTGCATCTATAATGAAGCGTGTGGCCTTGCAAAACTCTGGCCAAATGTGTAAGTTGAAGTAAAATTGCTCCGTTGGATAGCGACTTATCCAGTGGATAAAGTTATCTACTCTTTAAACATCTGGGGCCTGGTTGTATCTGAAATAGCGGTAGTATGCCATCCCGTACTTCAGTTACAGGGTTAATTTGTACGAGACCAACGAGCATGCATTTGAACTACTTTTTATTTCAAAAAAGTTACAGAGCGTGTTGTCAATTACCATATTTCTGGATATCAATTTATATTGTAAAATAAGCTATTCATTTACACAATAATTAGATGACACGCTTTTATATACATTAAATTATTTCAATATACTGTATGTCTGAAGAGTTTGGAAAAATAGCACGAGAGATGTCGGTATTTTTCATTAATATTAACAATATCACAATAGCGATAAAAAATAATGAATAAAAACAAAACAAAAAATCTCACTAAAAAGCCGTTGACACTGCAAAAAGCTTCAAATTGGAAAGTAAGTAGAAAAATTTATGATAAATATTTTAAGAATACGGTGAGTTATCAGTTGTGAATTAAGTTACTGAGATATACAAGGTGAGTTACCAAATCTTGAAAATTCAAGATTTGGCCTGCCTAATTTTGAAAATTCGAGATTTGTCAGGCAAATTACTGAATTTTCAAGATTTGCGAAATCTTGTATTTTCAAGATTTGGCAACACACCCCATCGCTAACTCACCATGATAACTCACGAAGTGTAACTCGCCGTGTTGGCGGACCCAAATTTCCTAAGTCATATAGGCGAAGAGATTTACATTTTTGCTTTAAAAGACAAGCATTTTTGGCTGCGGCTTAGTGGAGAAATGAGCGAAATGAGTGAAGTTAAATGAAGCTAGCAATTTACAACGCTCATCTTCTTTGCTGTCATCTTGATTGACGTGAGTGTGTGAGAGTGACTGAGTGGGAGTGGGGCGGTACAAACAATTAATTAAACTTAATCACCATTTTGTCTCAAATTTTTCCACGTAAGTTCTAAGACCCGTTCAAGCTCTAATTCCCCTAAAAACGTTGCTAGAAACGTTTCTCGCTGGCCAAAAGTATGGCAAAACAGAATTATAATTTTGGACTGTTTTACAGCTGATTTCACAGCTATGTGTAGACCCGGGTTTTTCAAGCATGCTGGATTCGCCCGCTATGATTCGCCTATCTTGATTCTCTCATAACGACAAAGGGATGAAGGAAATTAGCAAATCCTCTGCTTTTTTGCGACTCGGTTTATATCCCAGGAAGTTAGTTTTTTTTTTTTTTTTGTAAACTCATTTCATGCACAGATTTCCAGAATTATTTCAAGACCATGGGCGAACACGGCCTGAGGCGAATCGTGATTCGCCCATGGACACTAAATAATTCTGGAATGAGTTTACAGAAAAATACTAACTTCCTGAGATACAAACAACGAGTTTACAGACGAAATACACACTTTCTGAGATATAAACAACCACAAAATAGCAGAATATTTCCTAATTTCTTTCATCACCTTGTAGTTACGTGAGAATCAAGAAGGGCGAATCATACCCCGCGAATCATGGTTGAAAAACCTAGGTCTACACAGAGGAGTGAAATAACCTGTTCCACCCATTCTGCGGATGTACGGACCAGACGCTGTTTTCTTTTAAATTTTTTCGCTTTTTCTCATTAAAATAAACTATGACCAAATGAATTTGTACATTGGGACTTATATCTTGCACAAACTATGCCGGTGTATGCGTTGACGCCCTATATTGTTCAAACAGAAACTCGTATCCTCTTATACGTTTCTAGTTGAATTCATAGAAACGATTAAAAAACTAGTAACTAGTGGTTTTCTAGGCATTTAGCAGAAGAAGAACTTCCCACTGCAGAAACTCTCCTAATAGATAATTTAGCGGTTTTGCAGGCTATATTGTCAGGTAATAATCCGAAGTCAAGTAAATTTCCAGAGACGTGAAATACGATTACGTCTTACAGTAGGTCAGTAAATCGTTTGCCCAGATCAAGAATGTTTCAGAACTCACTTGGACTCCCACAGAACATAGTAACCTAGCGCACAATACCTATAAACCATTGTTATACTTGTTATTTTTAAAAGTTGACACTCATAAAAGACTTAAGAAAAAAGCCTTCAAATTCACTTCTTGCCAAATGATCTTAACATTATCCCGGGGGGGTGGGGTACTCCCTATAATGGGCTCTACTGGGAGGTGCCGCCCGAAAGGGGTGCCTTTTTTAAGCTCGCAGTATATTAAAGGTCAGGGAAAATGGTCATTTTAGCGTATGAAAGTGTCACAAAATTCGCTGCAAAGTGGAAGAGATGGCGGCTAAAGCTAAGAATATGAAAGGGTGCCAAATTTTACGCGAAACATACAAAAGCTTGCACCCTTTGAGCAATTTAACCAGAACGACTGAAATTCTATTGTTTTGGGTAATCCTTGAGGTTTAAGAAAGGGGCGCAATTTTTCCTCTAGGTATTTGAAAAGAGTACCATTTGGTAAAAATTAGTATATTAAAGGGTAAGGGTTTGAACCTCCGGGCAGAGCCTCCTTGTATAAAACTTTGTTGAGTACCCCCCCCCCCCGGGGAACATTATCTTGCCAAAGTGCAAAGGCGTCTGCACAGTACGTATACATTACTGTACAGTGTTTATCCCGCAATCAGAGCCGCATATAATCTAATATAGAACTGATATTAATACAGGAATCACCTTAATCTCTCATCTTGTACAACATTGGACGAGCTTAGCTGGCTTTTTGGTTTCGAAGGCTTCATCTTGTACTACATAACGCCAAGTCCAGCTTTTCACCCCCCAGAGACAAATCTGGAATCAGTCAAAAGCGGTTTCAACTTTAAAGGTTGTGGATGAAATCCAATCCAAAAAGTGCCAAACGTTACGTTCCAGATTGCAGTTTGTGTTTCAGTGATTCGGAAGGCAAAATTTTGTAGTTTTGTTATAAATTAGAAGTTGGTCAGGCTGGGTAGCTATAGGGCTAACAGTGTACAAAACTGGATCATATAAGTCTTTCTTGCGGAGGAGGTTTAAGTATTGAATCCATTTCCACTCTGCCAGCCTCTACTTCTTCTTTGCTAGGGCTGTATGTACCGTTAGATGTTCGTTTTCTTAGCACCACAACAAGGAAAACAACCAGCACAATGAGAAGGACACCACCCGCTGCAACCCCACCAATGAGAAGCGGTGAAGGATCGCTCTTCGTCTCTGCCGTGGTTGGTTCGAGCTGTGTTTCACAAAACTCTCCAGTGAAATCCACCGGGCACGCACATGAGAAGTTGCCAAACTGGTCATACATGTTACAAGTACCGCCATTCTTGCAGGGGTTAACTTTGCAGCGGTCTTCAAATTGACATACGTTTCCCACCCAGCCAGAGGGACAGTCGCACCTAAACGCGTCAGGCAAATCCTCACAGGTGCCACCATTCTGGCACGGGTTAGAGTCACATTTCTTTATGAGTTCACTACAATTCACCCCTGTATATCCTGGGTTGCATTCGCACCTGTAGTTATCCATCAATGGAGTACAATTTCCATGAACACATGGATCAGGATCGCAGTATTCCAAAAGTCCACTGCAGTTCACATTTCCAAATCCTTCCGTGCAGTTGCAGAAATACTTGCCTTGTGTGTTCAAGTTCACACAGGTCGCGTTGTTTCTGCAGGGGTCTGGCGAGCAGTAATCTGTAATGTTCTCGCAGTTTCGGCCATAGAATCCTAATGCGCATGTGCAAGTGTAGTTACTAACAGGGTAGTAGGTAGGGTGGCATGTTGCTCCATTTCTGCAGGGTGCGCTATGACAAGGCTTGAAGATAGTACAGTTCTTGCCTTTGTACTCGGGTGTACAGTTACACCTGTACTCATTATACGCTAACCTCTCGCACGTCGCATTGTTTTTACAAGGTTCTTCTTTACACAGGTCGATTTCCGTTTCACACTGTTTTCCAGTGTAATCCACCGTGCATTCACACCTGTAACCTGCGAAGAACGGCGTAGAGGCGTTAAAATGACTGTCAATACATGTTCCATTGTTCTTACACGGCTGATCTTCGCATTCACGAATGTCAAACTCGCATGTTGTGCCATTAAAACCCTCGGGGCACGAGCAACTGAAAGCTGTCGCGTTGTCTGAACAATTTCCTCCGTTTTGGCAGGGCTTTTTTAATTCGCAGGTCATGGAAGGGTCATATTGACAAAGGCGACCAAAATATCCTGGTTTACATTCACACGTAAAGTTTCCTACCGAGTTATTACAACTGAGAGTCCCATTAGCGTCACACGGACCGTAAGGCTCCATTTCAGCGCATTCATTGATGTCCAGCTCACAGTAAGTGCCATTAAATCCACTCAGACATGAACAGTTGTATGAGTCAATGCCATCAATGCAAGTGGAGTTATTAGTACAGTTGTGCTTGCCGACTTTACAATCATCGATGTTTTCTTCACAGTTTCGTCCTGTGAAACCCCTAGCACACGTGCATGTATAGTTGAGGTGTAACTCCGTACAGGTGCCTCCATTTTGACACGGATCAGGGACGCATTCTTTCGTATCGCTATCGCATCGCTTTCCTTCAAATCCCGGAGTGCAGTTACACTGAAACATGTCATAGCCTACGTCACTTACTTGGCTCTGATTGGTTGAAAAGTCCACGTGCGTTAGATTATAACACGTGCCATTCACGCAAGGAGAGTGTGCGCACGTCATGTTAGCTGTCAGATTACAGACTTTTCCCGCCCATCCTTCTGGGCATGCGCAAGTGAAGAGGTTCCAAATATCACCGCATACACCGCGTACACAAGGATTCAGGGCGCAGACATCATCACTATGGCAACCAAGCTGCACTCCACTAGCGCTAACATTGAAGTGAGGCCTTAATGGTGTCACGTGACTTACATTAAACGTGCTGTTGTAGTAATCAACAAACGGTAACAGCAGACCTCCGATACGTACGTTATCCAAGCAGCCTTTGAACATTGATTGGCCAACCATCACTGGGGCGTGCTGTAACAAGCTGGTTATGTCCCCGTTATTAGGTCTGGATGAATTAAAAGTAACGGATCCATCTACATTCACATAACTCCGGGTATTTGTGATGTTAAACACGACATCGTGCCATTGGCCGTCATTAACAACAACATCTGGAAGTAAGGAAGATAAGGTTAATAACATGTCCTAACATACACGTACGTAACATGGGGTCCATCTCATTTCACCTTCATTCAACTGATTAACGGTTAGACGGGGTGATTTCCTTGAAATTCAAGTTGACAGCCCTCCTGTTTAAAACTTCCGCTGGTGATTCTCACCAAGTAATCTTTCGCAGAACACGCCAAATTACAAATATTACACCGACTCGACGTTTCGATTTTGTCGCGAACATCACTATCAAGACTAGAGAAAAAATGATTAAAATAAGACGGTATTCCAATGTCGTTCTCAAGTCATTTTCTTCTCTATCACCATTAATGTCTTAGTCGAGACGTCGACTCACTCTAATTTTTGTTTCTATAGTGAAATGCTTAAGCAGGTCAACAACATGAAGAATCAAAAAGGGTTGAGTTATCGTCCCCACGAATGAGGTATGATCGTCTCAAGTTACCCCATAAATCTTCCAGTATATCCCAAGGTTTTAAATGCACGGTACAAGCTACCAGTGCAGAATATAGAGACACGGCAGGTATTGCTCAGAGGCTACAAAATAATCTTCCATGACAGAGACAACCAGCAGAACCTAAATGGTCTCGATTAAATACGTCAGTCGCGTGCGTGTTCTCGAGGTCAAAATTTTATCCCCACCAATGATGAGAAAATTAACGTTTCTAGCGATAAATTATTTTTCCACAAAAAACTGTTTTCACTTAACAAAGGCCAGCTGCATTGTTGACTGAACAAGTTTCTCTGAGAAATATGAAAATTCTCTTACTTGATAAGACTATTCCTGTTTTTCCTTTCAAAACGTAACGGATGTTTACTCGGCCATTGTTGAGGTCCATCTTGAAGAACGCATTAGAATCTGCATTCACTTCAATCAGCACAGTTGATAGCTGCCTTGTTCGCACTCGTAGAGACACATCCATGGTCACAGAAACGTTTGAAGTGAAGGTGAACTCTGCACTGCTTAAACTACCATTCAAGGTTACGGGATAAACACCTGTTGAACAGAGAAGAAAAATGCGACAACAACCTCTTGAGATCATCAGTTAAAACCTCTTGAGCAGCACTTTCTTGTGGTGTTGTATATTATGCTGGAACTTATTATATTTTACTGTATATTATACTGGAACCTTTATGACAGTATATTATACTGTACGAGATGGTTCTAACTTTTCAATCTGTGAATGAAATCCTAAAGCGAGGCGATTCCATTTAAATGAAATCCACTGAGCACTATTTTACCGTGGTACAGCGCGGTTCTCTCTTTTGCATTCAAAAAGCGTGACGATTTAATAAAGCTAATGAGCAGCACTTTCCTCTGACCAAGGTGGTTCTGATATTCGAGCCCGTGCGTGAAATCCCAAAGCGTTGTCATTCAAATTACTGTGGTACTGCTTCCTAATCTGGTTTCAGTTCAAAATGAAAGCCACTATATTGTGCTTAGGAATTATTCCATCAGCAAAAACCTTCCTTTTATCTGTAATAAAAGTTTCTTTAATTAAAGCACTTACACTCGTAATTTTCACCGACGTCTCTGCAGGTTGTATTAGCAGGACACAGGTCAACCAGAGAGCAGCCATAAAGTGCACAGTCCGGCCCACCGTAGCGCGGTTTACAGTCACATTCGTACTTGTTCCATAAGTCCTTGCAGTAGCCTCCATCACCACATGGCGCAGTTCGACAGACATTCATCCCCTTACAACCTTCACCCAGGTGACCACGATCAAGTAACTGATAACGCTCCACGGAAACCAACGAATTAAACCCAAAATCAAACAGTTTGTTGTTAAGTCGAATGTCCTGCAAACAGCCCCGAAATGGGGCTTTAATGAGATAAGCATCGGGGTAACGAGAGATGTCATCAAGACCTCCAACGTACGTAAGAGTCAAGTTAATATTCTTCCCTTGAGTGGGTCTCGCGTGATGGCTTAAATTATCAAAGCGCAACATGTTCGCTTGAACGTCAACATAGTGCCAATTTCCGTCACTAACATTTTCGCTTCCATTGATAGTAACATTCGAATTAACGCCATTTAACTTCACTTGGATAACCAATTTTCCTTCGTGAATTACAACAGCGAAATGGTTACTGTTGCTATCAGTCATAAACACTACAAGGCCGGTCATTTCTCGAGTTCTGATGAAGAATGACAGTTCTCCACTAGCGCCGAAACTTGTATCGTTGGTGAGAAATTTAGCAAAGCTTCCATTTCGCATGCTGTCAACATCACGACGCCGTCTGCTGTTAGCAACGTTTAAGGGCTCAGTCGCACCAAAAGTTCCTGGAATCAAAGCTAAAAAGAAAAAGAAAAACATTGAAAATTAACCCACAAGAAATCCTTCGTCTCAGAAGAATGTTCCTGGTGTATTAAGTCAAGATATTGACAAGGTCCAATACAGCAAATACTTAATTAATATACGACACCGCCTCCAAATTATGACGATAGACAAACTTTAAAAATAGCCATACGTACGTAGTAAAATTTCTTTGAATTAAAAATATCTCTGATGTGGTAGTTACGAAATTAGGAAGTTCTATGCAACTTTGAAATGCACAGAACTTCCTGAATCTCAAAATGATAATCCCATCAGGCAATATCACCTTTCCACATCTTACACACAAGCAAAGTGAAATAGATTCCGGAAATCGCCACATTCGCCAATGCTCAAAGAAAAACGCAGGAAGAATTCCATACTCAAGAAAAAAGGAAATGGCGCACATGCCCACATACCGTGTAGCACTAAATTTTTGCGGGAGTTTAATTCTGCGAATGGGCGATTTTATGCGTTTTGCGGGAACTAATTTTTGCGATTGGGAAAAACTGGTTTATCTTGCCGGGAATTAATTTTTGCGATTTTCAGAAAGTCGCATTTTATTTGCAATTATAACATTCTCGCTTTTGAGACAATTTGAGTATAAACAATCGAATGAAGTTGAACAACATGCAGATGTATAACACGTTAGTCGAGTATCTCCTGTACCGACTGCAATTTCATCGTTTTATTTCTGAATGTTTTGTTTCTGAACAAAAGAGACGGTTTAGGTAAATGGGCACCAACATGATTTTACATTACATGTAAAAGGCGATGTTTGACAGTGGAGTAATTTTTACGGAGAAAATTTTTGCGAGAGCTTTTTTTTGCGGATCGTGAAAATACCCGCAAAAATCGCAAAAATTAAAACCCGCAAAAAATTTGTGCCACACAGTAACCTGATTTATACACGAGAGGAAGATAGGAAATGTCTGTTAAGTTTTAGCGAACTCAAATCGTAAGCGAGTGTTTACAAAGATACTATAAAATTCTTCCAAACCCTTCTGATATTTGCACCAGCCTATTAACCTGTGAAAAGGCTCCTTAATGGGGAAAGAGCGCTGTGCGAAACTTGCCTCCCCCGTCCGCACTCGCCTCGCCCTGCTCTCCGGTTTTTCTTGCTCCTTTATCCCCACTAAAGAGCCTGTTCACAGGTTACCACGCTCTGTAAGCACAAAATAAGTCGTGAGTTCAACGTGTTGAACATCGCCCGCGCGCTACATGCCTGTGGTCACTGAATTTCGCGTGCATAGTGCGACAAAAATTGTCTTGTGGACACGGTGTTGTGCTAAAAATCGTCGTTGCGAGTCGTCCTGTGTCGCAACCAATCAGAACAACCAGTAATGAAATAAAGGACTCACTCGTATTGCACTGTGGGCCGATCCAGCGCCGCTCGCACTCACAGCTGTACTTGATCCATTCATCAACACACTTGCCATGCGTACAAGGGTTCGACGCACACACCTCACTGCGTGGACACCCAGTACTGGTGTTGTATAACAACACTGCTGTGTCTGTGGGAATCACTGTCCGCCTGTCAATCATCACATCTTGAATGCAGCCAGTAAAATTATACAGGGTCTTATGATCATAGTTTGGAGCACGAGAAGACCCTCCAATGTGTAGTTCCGTTATTCTAACTGGTGCTGCTATAGGTGAAGACACTCCACAGTGTTGGCCGCAAGAGGAGTTATCTATTGTAACGCTCACAGCGTTTCCAGAGATGTTTATGTGAACTGTGTGCCAAAGCCCATTGCTAAGGTTGGCTGTCATTCCTGTAGTTAGTTTGGTCGACTTATACACTACAGTGACATTATCATTATCGAGGAACACAAGGAAATTGTTACTAGAATCGGCAACTAGCAGGCCATGGCTAAGAGTTGTCCTAAACTGAAACGAGAGTTCAAATGCTTGTTTGACAAGCTGGAACTTCATGAACGAGGAGCCACTGAATCCAACTGTAGTGATGTTCTCACAATGTGTGCCTGCAAACCCAGGGGCACATTCACAAGTGTAGTTGAAAAGTTGTGGCTGTAGCTTACAGGTGCCATTGTTGAGGCAGGGGTTATTAGGAGCGCAGGATGATATCTTGATGTCACATGTCTTACCAGTGTAGTTTGCAGGGCAAGTGCAGTTGAAATCGGCTATTAAATCATTGCATGTTCCATTGTTTACGCAAGGGCTGGAATCACATTCATTGATCTCCTTGGAGCAATTCTTTCCTGTGTGATGACAAAACAAAAGCTTGATTAAGCAGTTTTAGACTAGAAATAACAAAAGAAAACTGGCTTGCGTTCATAACAAAAGAGTAAGTTTTTAATGATTATTTCTTATTTATACCGTAACATTTTCAATTAAGAGCCGCTATTTCAAGTTGACAGTAAGTTATCAAGCACCGGTACTCTTTTATCACCACTTCACTGTCTTTCACTCATTTTTGATGCGTTGCCGCCTATAACTCACATTCAGGACGGTGCCTCCTTTTGTTACTGCGCCTCTAGGGATATTCAAGTTTGTCAAGGAATTTGCCCACTAATACAAAAATATTTTTGCGCGGTTTATGACTATGTGGAAAAAGCCAGATCTTAGCAAGGGCTATCAGAATTCCAAAAGAAAATTGGGGGTAACCGCGCATTTTTCAGAGATAATTGAGCTTAAAGCTGGAAAGAAATTGCCATACATTCTTTGTATTTTAGCCTGTTTTGGAATTATGGTTGCTTTTTAGAAATTATCTCTGAAAAATGCGTGGTTAGCCACATTTTTCTTTTTGGATTCCAATAACCCTTGCTAAGATCTGCTTTTACCCCGTAGTCGTAGTCAACCACGGGTTTACAAGACGACGCATTCAAAAGTCTCCAGCTTTGATACCGTTTTCAGTTCGAAAGAGTAGTGTGAGCGATAAGTGAAAATGCATTCAAAAAGTACGCAATGCATGAGTGCCCTGAAATTCTAATAATGTTATTCTACAAATTATGATTGCCTTAACCCTTTGAGCCCCAATAGTGACGAGCATCTAATTTCTCCTTACAATATTACTATGTGATGAAACATACAGTTGAAGAGAATAAGGCAAATGATCACTAAAGAAAAATATCTTGATATATGATCAAATTCTCTCAACTAATAATGTATTACATATATGGAGAATAGTGAGGAGAACATGGGTGTTGACACTGGGGTTTAAAGAGTTTAAAAGAATATAACTTAAGAACTGATTATGAAAGAAAGCTGTACAAAAAAACAATATTCACCTACAGTAACTGAGTTTCTGGGTATTAGACAAGTACTTGATTTGATTGATTGCAATCTATTTTATTCAACACAGAATCTACAGGTCTAGGTTTTAGCCTACACTACCGCTCAAATGTAAGTTGACAGTCAATTTCGAGTCTCGATCCTCGACTCGATTCTCGAAACTCGATTCTCGCGAGAATCGTATATCGAGAATCGAGAATCGAGTATGGTGATTCTGTTCCGTTACCTGTATATCCAGGAAAACAGGTACAGTTAAAGTCGTTAATCAAATCTGTGCAGTTTCCATTTACACAAGGGCTTGATTCACATTCGTTGATATCAGTGGAACAGTTGAAGTCTGTAAACCCAGGTGCACATGTGCAGTTGTACGTTCCATCTAAGTTAGAACAGGTTGCACCGTTATCACACACTCCATAGTCACACTCGTTTATGTCAATTTCGCAGTTCCGTCCTGTCCAACCAGCTGTACACGTACAATTGTAGTAAAACACATGATCATTGCATTTTCCTCCATGTTGACAAGGCGAACTTGCACAGTCATCAATATTGAGCTCACAGTTTCGACCTGGAATAAAAACCGCAAAACAGTTGCATAACCTGTGAGAGATCGTTACTGGGATAGGAAAGGTGGAACTTGACAGGCGTTTGTCACTTATGGGAGATTCCAAGTACAGTGTTTAACCCTTTAAGCCCCAGCTTCATTATTCAAATTCTCCACTGGTCTCCGTACATCGCTGAGTACTAATTGGGGGAACTTGTTAAGACATCAAGACTATTCATCTTTGGTGATCATTTCCACAATTCTCATGACCTTTAATGCGAATGTGTTACAACACAATGATATGATGAGGAGAAATTTGATGCGGATCACTGTTGGGGCTTAAAGGGTTAAGATGATTTCCGCTCAACGTTCGAGCAATAAGTGCAAAAGTTAAGTTACCAAAAAATCCTTATAGCACGGTCACATTTTGAGAACAGATGAGAACTTATCGATACTTTTGCTCCCAGGCTGACCCCGCGAGAGAAAATTGGATTTGAAGTGATCCATATTTCAATTAAAAAGACGCTTCATGTCAGTTCAAAACACAATGGCGCCTGTGTTTAGCATATGATTACTAGAATTGACATTAATTTTCTCGAGAATGCTTGAGAATTTAATCGCGGGGTCAATTTGAGAAGTGAATTAAAGTGAGATGTTTCAAATAGCATTGAAAATGTTGCCATGCTATGGGTGTTTTTTTAGTAAATAGTTTTTGCACTTATTGCTCGAACGTTGAGCGGAATCCGTCTTAATAAGATTTTGATAATTCATTCAAAGAGGAGTCCCTAAGTACATGTACTGTCACTTACATGAGACGGTCTTAACAATGGAGGTGTCCGTAATACAAAGGTAATGTTTATATCAATATTTGTCCCTCTGGTACCAAATGAACTGTCCATAACACAGAGGTAAAGTTTATATGAAAGTTGGTCTCTCTGGATGAAGTAAACTGTCCGTTATAAAGAGGTGTCTGCATAGAGGTACAGTTTATATGAATTTTGGTCTCTAATGGGAGAAGTAAACAGTCTGTAATATAGAGGTGTCTGTATTGTAGAGATAAAGTTTATATGAATATTGGTCTTCTAAAGGACTAAGTGAAGTGTTAGCCCCATCCTTTACAACTTTTAGTCCTATCCCCCTTTGAGTTTTCCTATCCTTGAGTCATGTTTACCGTAAACCAGAGGTGAAATCGAGTTTATGTGATGCTTTTCTGTGGAGCAATTGAGTTACACATTAAAATACCTTGGAATCCATTTGTACAATAGCACTGAAATCCTTTGTGTCGTTCACAAGGTTGGATACTTGAGTCCTCATTGACACAGATACCTTGTTTTTTCGGCCTGTTACAGAGGCTGGCGTTGATTTTGCACTCATCAATGTCCGTCTCACAGTGAACCCCTGTTGTTCCTTTATTACAGTCACAGCGGTATGAACCAGGAAGATTGAAACATGTCCCACAATGGCAAAGGTTGGGTTGAGCTGACAATACAATCACACACAAAAGTTACTAAATGGACCCCCCATCCAATCAAATAACAATGGGATCTTTACTCTGATATAAGGATGAGTCTGCGTACATTGCAGTGCTTTGAACAAGCCAGCTGGCTGATGGCTCCAGTATCTGTAGTATGACATGACTAAGGGTACACCTGTATTAGTACTTTCCCTACATGTCCAGGCTGGCTTCCTAACAATTTGCAGGCCTCTTTAACCCTTTCACTCGTAAAGTGGTCAAAACAAAAAAATTCACCAAAAATTCCAAATTTCGTTTCGTAAAATCCTAAGAAATAAATAGTCCTATGCAAAAGTTCTGCCAAAGAGGTTTTATTTGGATGGTAACACGATAGGATTTTGTCAACAGATTTAAAAGTTAGAGTGACAAATCATCTCACCATAACTTGGTCTAGGAGTCAGTGAAAGGGTTAACACTTAATCGAAGAGTGTTAATGTGTCTAACACCTAAGGGTAAATCATGAAGCAACTGGAGGCCACGTTTTCATCACAGACCACCTGCCTTCAAGCTGGAAGCCTGAGGTGTGTATTACCGCACTTACTTGAATAAGCGCCGCCCCCAAATAAGTGCCGGCCTCGAATAACCACTGCATTTGGGACCAAAAAAGTTAATAAGCACCGCCCCAAAATAAGCGCCACGGTCCCAATGCGTCGCTTATTCAAGGATTTCTGTATAACTAAAAACAGCATTGGAAATTTCTTTTCATCAAAAGCGATGTTCTTCAGTTCAAAGTCATTATATTTCACCGCTCGCCCATTAAGTTCTCTATCCAGAATTCTGGCAATACGTAGTTCTGTTGTGAAGGTTCTGAACTTGCCGGCACAACAAGCCCAACTTCTATCTTCCTTTTTCCAGTTACTTGTGCAAGTAGTCTGTTTTCAGCATTTTTTTCTTTGCCGTGTCCAATTTTTAACTAAGTGCCGCCCTCACATGCGCTGCCCTCTAATAAACGCCGCATTTGAGGCACGAAAAATTTAATAAGCGCCGCTGCACTTATTCGAGTAAATACAGTAAGCACTTTAGACAAACACCCCTAAACTGCAGAGAGACAGTTGGTCAAACATGGTGCACAAAATTCACAACGGAAACACCTGCTCCTAACAATTATTATTACAAAGAGTCAGAAAATCAGAAAAGCTTTTTCAATCATAATCATTTTTGCCAATCATTTTGTTCAAATGTAGTTGTCTAACAACAAAACTGTAGTATTTTACAGGTTACAAATCTAATCTTCCATTGTAGCAGTCACTTATAAAAGGTTTGATATCTCAAGTATTAATTTTATTTTACACCACCAATTAATCCCGAAATCTATGTTGAATGAGAAATTCAAACACCTTGGTCCCATTTGCTGAAAAAAAGGTGCTCTAAAATGTGCTGTGGGTGAGGGCAGTGGGCCCTCAAAACCTAAATTCTAGAACATACCCTGAACCATGAGTCACTTGATATGATCACATGCCATAGGGTACTCAGAATGGAATGGGTTTGCAGAGTAAATAGTTAGATCCTAAAAACTATATCAAGAAGACGACCTGGAATTTTCAACATTTTGTGATCATGGGACAAATAACATATGTCTCAAGAACCCACGAGGTCTGCACTCAGCAGTGTTTAACATAGGTAAAAAGGTAAAGCCGCTCACGAGCCAAGGTGGCCCACATGGCTGGAGCTTTACTCGGTTTCTGTAGCACGAAGCAACTGAGAGTATTGCTACTTCCCCTGGATGGGATGCTAGTCCATCGCTGGGTTACTCCCAGCAGTATGTCGCCAGTACCCATTTACACATTGTGGAGAGAGACAATGTGGGGTAAAGATTCTTGTCTAAAGAAACAACATGATGACAGGGTCTGGGCGTCAAACCACTGACCTTCAGATCTAAAGTCCAATGTGCTAACCACTACACCCCTGCCCTTTAAAATAGGCGGTAAAGTAAATGTACAAGCAGGAGATAAAGTATGTGTGAGTGCTCTGATGCTGTGTGTACTTACCCCTGCATTCATCAATGTCCGACTCACATGACTGCCCAGTGAAGCCTACATTACAATTGCATGTATAACTGTTAATGCCATCAACACATGTCCCATTATTGCACCCATGAGATGGACAGTCGTCAATATTGTTCTCGCACTGCGTGCCATTAAACCCTGGTGCACAGGAGCAGTTATAGCCATCAATCACATCAATGCAGGTTCCATTGTTCTGACAAGGGTTTGAATCGCACTCCTTAATTTCCAAGTGACAGAACTCTCCATGGTAACCAGCAGGACATTGGCATGTGAAGTTGTTAACACCATCAACACATGTAGCATTTGCTACACAGGAGTCATTTCTGCAGTCGTTAATATTGACTGAGCAGTTTTTACCCTCAAATCCTGATGCGCAGGTGCAGTTGTATGTGTCTCCAGCAAAGGAACAATTTCCATTGTTATCACATGGATTAGGATGACAAGCATCTCGCACTTTCTCGCAATCATCACCATAAAATTCCACTGGACAATGACAAGTGCGGTAATTTACACCATCATCACATGTGGCATTGTTTTGACAAGGATTAATGATACAGTCATCAATGTTGACATCACAGGTGTGTCCAGTGAAGCCTGCTGTACAGTTACATGTGAAGTTGTTAAACTTGTCAATACAAGTACCATTGTTTAGACATGGAGAGGAAAGACATTCATCTTTCTCATTTTCACATCTGGAAGATACAAACAAACAAGATAAAGGAAATATTGAGTGATTAGAACCAACAAATACATATACCATAATCATATCCCTTAAATTACAAAATGATGTCTAGTTTAATCACCCCTATTCAAGAACAGATGTAGAGATGTTAAGTAACCCACGTCATTTAAAAAAAAAAACTAGTAATTAATGTGGACAGTCTTGACTGCATCAGCCTTGTGTAGAGAAAAACCAGGGGCAGAGGGATGGAGCACTAGTGAGAGAGCTTGGTGTCAGTGTCATAAGTGGGTCGAGTTTGTTATTGGTTCCTGTCCCTGCTGCCTTGATTCTCTGGTTTTCCTCCTTCATTAAACAAAATTCTAGTAAATTTCAAGTAAATCCAGAATCTAAGAAACTCTGGTTTGTCGGAATATGACTGACATTATTTAAACAAAGTTGATTTGTTGATTTGTTTGGCACAATTGGCAAAAACAGTTGTAGGTTGAATAATATTCTAAGAGAAATCAATGGCATAACTTCACCACATTCCTGTTAAGAAATGTAAGACCTCTAGCTCACAGCAGTACAATCCTTTATACACTGCATTACAACAACTGTTACATCAGTTGACAGAGCATTAGTTTGTAGAGTGAGAGGTTGGGAGTGTAACAAAACATACTCTCAGCTCACTCTGCATTACATGTATATTGACCAGTCTACCAATGGGCTTGACTCCTAACAGAGATGTATTCCTTTCTAGTCCATTGTTCGTGATGAAAATGACTACTGACAGTTTTCATCATTGCTTGAAGTTATTAAACACAAATAATTAACTTAAAGGAAAGTGGTCAAAACAAATTATTTTCGTGGACCAGTGGGTACTGTCTGTGTACAATAGTTTTGACCACTTCATGAAGTGTTCTGACCTTGGTCCTTCAAATCCAGGAAGACAGGTGCAGTTGAAGTGATTGACACCATCAACACAAGTTGCGTTATTCCTGCAGGGATTGCCAATACAGTCATCTACAGTGTCCAGCTCACAATTTGTGCCATTATACCATTCAGGACATGTACAGTTGTAGAAGTTTATACCATGTGTACAAGTACCACCATTTTGACAGGGAGATGAATCACACTCATTTATGTCTGAAGTACAATTTACTCCGGTATAACCTGAAATGTACGCCACAAATGGGCATGATTATTTAATGGTAAGAAACATTGAAAGTATAATAAGTGCATCTTTCAATAACACTGGAATTCTGCACTACCATTGCAATGGATGTCCTAGGAAGCAAACAAGATAGGGAGGTGAAATTTGGGTGTTAATTTTTATTGTTTGGTTGCAATCTATTTAAACTACCTGTTTCATTTATTTTTTACAGGTCTGCTCGCTGTTGTAGCAATTACATGTATGATAAATGACCAATTAAAATACAACAGTTGGTTGCCACTTTGATTGAACAATAAATGATAAGCCTGTATGGCTGATCAATGAAATTACAGACTTACCAGGTTTACAAACACAAGTGTAATTATTGACACCATCCTCGCACAGTGAGTAGTTGTTACATGTGTGTGACACACAGTCGTCAATGTTCACCTCACAATGGGTGCCATTAAAACCTGATGCACAATTACACCTATAGCCGCTTACTTCATCGTGACAAGAACCTAAAACAAAACACAACACAATGAGTTCATTAACATATTCAAGGCGAGCTCACTTGAAAGAAACATTGTCCAAAAGATAGTGTTCAAGAGAGAATTTTGCAGCCTGTGTTATGTGGAACAACATTATTCTTTAAAATTTGTTTTGAATCATTGTTTTGATCTATTACATTTTGGAGCAATTTTGTAACCTAGCCCAGTGTCAAGACATAATACATAATTTAAGTTTAATTTAAGTCTTGTGCATCTCACATGAATGCAAAGAAACTGGTGCATACATTCTGTTTATCGATTTCATGACATTTTTGATGTCTGAATAAAACTTAAGTATTTCTACACTTTAAATTTTGCCTGGTGAAACACTGTAATTTTCCTCCAGAAAGGTCTATTCCACAAAAATTTTTCATTAATAATCAGCTACATTAACTGATCGTTAAATAAATGAAACTGGAATCGACGCTTATATACTGTACAGGTTACCGTACTAACACAATTAAAATCCTAAGGCATGGCCATTAATGTGAAAGCTGTTGAGATAGAGTTCTTTAAAAGCAGGGTTCTCATTAAGTGCCGGCAGCCGGCTAAAAAACCGGCTACTTCAAATTTTGAGCCACCTACTTTTCAGGGAAATAGAGGAAGGTTTGAAAGTGAAAGCCTGAAATCACTGGATGCCGTGGAAAAATTAAAAGTTTTACTCACACTTAACTTATAAACAGACAACTTTCTTGCTCAGTGTTTTCTCACTGAACAAAAATTAACCGTCACATTGTCTCCCTGTAGCTTATTACGCTCTCAGGTCTGTACTTTTGTATCTAAAAATACGTGCTTCCGACGCGGCTGCCATATTGATTTTAAGTGCATGCGCCCGCGATCACACAACAATCCCAACACGCATCTGTGTCACTATCGCTCATCGTTTCGGCTTGTACAGCTATTTTAGTTGTGTCACTCAACTTTGACACTCGAATGCCAAGCCACCTACCTTTAGATCCTAGCTATTCAGTTCAAAACTTAATGAGAACCCTGACTTTACCACAGTACTGTTCATTTCACTGTAAATGCACATGCATGTACCTTCTACAAAGGCAGTTCAAACTTCTGTTCAAGTCTGTGGACAAAATCCTACATTTCTGACCATTCATGAGAATGCTGTTGAGCAGTGCTTTCCTGTGCTGTTGTCGGTTTTCAAGAACAGATAAAGGTGTTAATTTATTTGGTCATGATTTGATTGACATACCTCCATGCTTGCAAGGGTTACTGCGACAGTCATCAATATTCTCATAACAGTTCTTTCCAGTAAATCCTGGTTGACAGTCACACTGATATGTACCAAGGTGATTAATGCAAGTAGCATTAGGATGACAGGGGTTGTTAGTTTTACATTCATCAATATCCTCAGAACATGTTGGACCAGTGTAGCCGGATCCAGTACAGTTACAAGTAAAGTTGTTAATACCATCAATACAAGAACCTTGGCCACATGGATGTACTGCACAGTCATTTATGTTTGTATTGCAAGTCTTCCCTTTAAAACCTTTCAAAAAATAGTTTTAAAACATATTAAATACAGTAGGATTACAGTATATATATAATTATGCTGTAGCTTAAATTTTACTTCTGGTTTAATTTTTATTTTCCTTTTTCAGTTTCATTACCATTTAAATCAAAAACAGAATAACTACATGTACATGTAATAAACTGTAGCATACTGGTATA
Source organism: Siderastrea radians (assembly GCA_964017195.1). Lineage (NCBI taxonomy): Eukaryota > Metazoa > Cnidaria > Anthozoa > Scleractinia > Rhizangiidae > Siderastrea > Siderastrea radians. Next base: position 4,584,595 of record OZ024889.1, on the reverse strand, counting down.
ATGTTGTGGTTTACAAGCATCAACTGAAGTTAACTGGCATAGACTAGTGTATTAAGCTGCTATGTGTGCTGTAGTTTTTTCCAGATTCCTTTATTATAAGGCTATGTAAACAGAGAATCATGCCCAACCATCTGATCTGTTATTGGGAGGTATAGGGGTGTAATACGACACCACTCTGCTACAAGTGAGTTACAAAAAGGACAAAGTACTTGGTCAGGCCCCAGAATTGGTTGCTCTTGCAATAACAAATTGTTGAAAACAAAAGGATGGTGATGTTGGAAAGTAAGATATGCTCGAAGATCCAAGGATCTGTCAATCTTCTAAATTTTCAGTTACTGGCATGTGACAGGTGTGGGAAAAATAGTTACACAAATCCTTTTGTGGCACACTGTGAACTTGATAATATAAATTCAGCACACAATTGAGCTTTAAGGTGAGTGTGTATACAGAAAAATCAAAACATCAGGCTGCCACTCAAAGGTATTGCATAACTAACATGTGTTTATTCATCTTTTACTGACCTGGTGGACAAGAACATTGAAAGTCATCGTCGCCCAGCGTGGAGCATGTTCCACCTTGTTCACATGGCGAGCTGTCACATGGATTAAATTTCAGCTCACAGTTCCTTCCAGTGTAACCAGGTTTACAGGTACATGTGTAGTTGTTCTTATCAAACGTATCTTTACAAACACCTCCATTTTTACAGATAGTGTCATTACATAGAGTCCCTAGGAAGACATCGCAGTGTCGACCAGTCCACCGTGGTCCACAGCTACAGCTGTAGTTACCAATAAGATCAATACATGTACTGTAGTCATGGCACAGAGCTTGCGCACAATCATCAATATTGACTTCACAATAATAGCCAGTGAAACCAGCAGAACACACTAAAGGTCATCAAATAGAAAAAATCATTATATTACACATCTACTGAATACAGTTAATACCCCAGTTGCTTCAAGCTGCAGACATTAGGCCTAATTACTAGCTATACCAGTGTGGCTGAGGCTGAGTTTTGGGTTACACAAATGTGCTCAGGACTAAGTTTGAGCATTACATAATACATGTACATACATGTATGTATAATGTAAACATGTACCAGTGTATGACTGTGCTCCTTAGCATCACCCTAAAAAATGGACAAATATGTTCCAAATTATGCTTGTTTGCAGCTACATATATTATGCTTGTAGGACAACCACACCAGTTTCCTTTGTAACCATTTGGTAATCAGGCCTACAGCTGCTTGAGAGAGAGTTAGATATGAGCCTACAGTGCTGCAATACTAACAACAGCCACCTCCAACTAAACTGTCTGACATTTTGCAGTTTTCTCACAAAAGGACAAATGTCACCTTCAAAATCATAAAGAATGCTGTTATCGTGCAAAATGGCCCTAATAATCATACCATAAAACAGCATAATACTTTATGCTCCAACTACAGTACTATGTTCTGAATACTGTTGGCTTAATGTGTCAGCCGGGACTGCCTGTGGTCTCAGAGAAACTTAACCAGGATTTGTGCTTTATCTGGAATGCTCTGACTTGTAACATGTTACATGTACAATGTGGTTGTACTAAGTCAATGTACAATGTACCAGCTTTCCAATATAAGCCCACGTAAGTTCAGGTCGTAGTCAGGATAATGAACATAATGCAATACTGGATGAAGTACCATATACCAGAGCACTCACCATTTATTTCTTTGAATAAATCTTTTTCCTTATTTGTGTTTGAGTCTAGTCTTGCTAATAAAATTATACAGCCAAGTGGTAAAATACTTATTTGTGTCTGGGGCACGTTTCTTTGGAATCATTTGTTTACAATCGCTTAGCGAGCATATCACCAAGAAAGAACCTTGAACAAGTGGAATAAAAACCATATAGCATTTCATCAAACCACTCTCCCTTCATAAAAAATTTAGATTAAGCAATAGGATAAACACTGACCTTTCTTGGGACATCCTAGCTGGTTATCAAGTGGACAATTTTTCTTGATGTTAATAACACTTCCAGGCGGTCCAGTATCAGTCAGCTGAATATTTGTTCCACTTATAATACAACCAACAAATCCCTCTCCACCAGTTACATCATAGCCGGCCATTAAAGGGCCAGAATTTTGAAATCCTAAAATACTGTTTGAAATGTCTACAGTTTCAAGGCCATCTAGTGTAAGCGTCGAATTGATGGCTCCATTTCCAGGAATAAATTGTACTTTGTAAGGAAAATTTTTATCCAAGTCTGTTCCTAATGTAATCACTTCTCTTTCACCATTAATATTCCACGTCATTTTAAGGTGACTGCGAATAAACAAGGGACTAGGTGTGGATGAGTAATTTACAATTGTGGGCACAACTTCAAGAACAAAGAAACCATTGTTTGTGCCTTGTTGACTGAGCAAAACTCCTCCTTTACAAGTTCTAAAACTGAAGTCAAAACCACTGTTGACGGGAATTACCCCAGACGATACTTGAATTAGTGATGTGCCATTGAAAAAGAACTTGTTACATGTTGCTGAATGAACAAACTGAAGAAGAAGGAGACCTAAAACATAACAGACAACATAAATAAAAACACAGAAACATAACCCAACAGATTTGACTCATCAATTTTTCATTGATACAAAGACAATAATTTATTTTATGCATGCACAGTGCTCTCCTTATCAGGCAGTAACGGGTAAAATTTACCGCTTGTAGCACTGCTCGTTACCGGTTAGAACCACATCCCAAGGCCTTCATTAGAAATAGCCAACAGGTTTGGATTGTGAAAAGACTTGTTATCGGATTGAATTATAAAAAGATTTATTTCAGCCTTTACGTACCATGTAAGACTTGTCTTTAGTTAGTAACCTTTCTCACAGTGTCCATGCATCTGTACAATGTTAAACGAAGTCTTATCCTCTCCACGTTTCTACATTGTTCGTTTCTACGTTCATAATCTTTTAGGCGTTTCTCGGTATGCTTCTATGTCTAATCTTTTTCAGGTTTCTCCGTTTATTTAGTATGTTCCTAAGGTGTTAGTCGGTATGTAAGTACGTTCCTTATCGGTTAGTCTTATCTTCTCGACATTTCTGCATATGTTGGAACGTTGAAAGATATCAGTGTTATCTTCTCGAAGTTTGTTTGTATGTAAGTATGTTCTCACGGTGCTGTTAGTTATATCTCCTTGGCATTTCTCCGTGCGTTAGGACTTTCATAAGGAATTAATGTTATTTTCTCCACATTTATCCAATCGTTGGTACGTTCGTAAGGTGCTGTTGGTGTTACCATCTCCTCAAAGTTCTTCGTTAGCACCCTTGCAAAATGTAAAGTCTTACCCACTTGGCATTTCTCCATACGTTAGTAGAATTGTAAGCCTTTTCTTCTCAACGTCATCGATTATCAAGATGACAATCGATATCAATCAATGTCAATCGATATCAATTAATTGATTGATATTGATAATCGATGACAAATCGATGAAGTAGATCTTTGTGACTTTTTATCGATTGTCATCGATTTCCAATAGCAATTGATAGCTTAATTGATATCGATTGGTTGCGAATTTTTTCCTGTTCCACAGTTTATAAGCCGACGAAAAAGGCACTACGTATCACATCTTTTCACGTACAGATTGTCAACAGATTTTACTTCATTCCGCGGAACATTAACAGGAGAATAAGACCTTTTTTCTCTCTCTTCTGTCGCTTTATAGATCTTAAGCAAACACGACGGAGACAGCTAACGAGAACGTCTCAAAATTGAAGCTCCAATTAACAAAACAATGACTCTGTACGTGCATTATACCTGTTGGGACGTTTCTTTGTCATTCTGTGCAAAACTATAACGTGAAATGACCAAATTAAAATTTTTGTGTAGAACGGGAACACACAGCAGTAAATTTTCCTTTCCCCCCTGGACTGTAACGCCGTTTTGAATTCACCTTCGGGATACGTTGTCCAGCCACATAAGACCAATTGAACGAGTTGAAGCTATAATGAACTGAGAGTTTAAAGATTGCGAACTCGATTGGGAGCAGTAAAAAGCTCACCAGTATTCACTTCAAAATGGCTTGGTGGTAGCCTTTAACGATGCCGCTTATGGACAGTTTAACGTCTTGCAACTCAAACTTTCTCTGCGTGTCCGCCTTGACAAGTGGTATTAAATTCAAGTGCACGTACCACACGGTACTTATTCTTCGCGTTAAGTAACTGGGAGCTACTTGTTTTGCCAATTGATGACAATCGATTAACGAGTTTCATGTGACTATCGACTGGTCATCGATTGGCCGATATCAATTGATATCAATTAACTAATTTTATCGATTGATAGATTGCCTTACCGATCATCGATTTCCATCGATTGGAGACGCCAGGTTATCTATATATTAATATGTTCCTTGAAACAGGAATCGTAAACGTTAAGTGTTTTCCAGGGTTTTCGAGATGTGTGTGAGTCTAGTGTCATGGGCAACATTCTGGGTACCATGCCGACAATTTCACTCTAGGGTAGAAAAGGATTTCAACAGAGCTGCTTTACCGGTCTGCAAAACTGACTTACCTGTTGCCCTGGAAACTATGGAGAAGACTGTATGCAACTTATCTTTAATGACCCATGTTAATAACACAGAAAACATACACCAATGTACCTCGTTTCCTCAAACAATAGCAATGTCTCAATCTCCTTCCTCAAAAAACTACCCCCCCCCCATGTGAAGAAACTTTCAAAATAAAACTTTTAAAAATAAAAGTTATGAGTATCTTGAATAATCCATCCTTTCAAGAATAATAATAATAATATTTAATACTTCTATCTAAAAAGCACAAATTTACAAACATGTAATGTACAGGAACAAATGTGTCCCATTTCTAAACAGATGAAAAAAACAATGCCTGGTTGTTACTTGATGAAATGGGGTAACTAATCAGCCCTGTCAAAATGATTTGTAGTAGCAGGCAACATAACAGAGGAAGTTAAGGCAGCAAGTCTTTCTATCTGCTAGGAGGTTCCTTGGGAACTCCAGTGTGAAGCAAACGGCAAATGATTGCCCATAGACGGCAAAATTGCCGGCTGCCGGCACATTTTGACAGGGCTGACCAATAAATTATGACAGTGACTGTTGCAGCCACTATATATTTCTGTTTCTATTCATTTCTATGCCAAAGGACCATTCATTATTGATTGATATATGTAACATGCATATTGATCAAATTGTTATATTGACTTCTGTCAAGTGACAACCTCTAGCATGTAAGCACTTCTCTCAATAGCTGTTTGCCACCTACTTTTATTAAAAATTAATTTTTCTTTTCAGACACATAATGGGTAATAAAAAATAAATCACCAACTGAAGATTTTTATCTAAAACAATAATTGTTTTTACCAACCAGTGAAAACCAAAAAGGAAAGCCCACATGCTAAATTCTCTTAAGTTTTAGCAAAGTGGCATTGTTTATACAGTTTATGAAACTAGCACACTGTTCATACAAAGAGGACCTATCTTTGTAAACAAATGATAGCTAAGCTGCTCACAATATTTATCGAAAACAATATATTGCAGTGAGAAAAATCATCGTTTCTTGGTATTGCAACTTAGACAAAAGAATTCCAATAACATAAATCTAAGAAACATCCTTCAATTTCAGTATTCTTCCGAAAGTGACAAAATTAATAAAATATTTAGCTTAATTTGTTCACACTTGAAATATCTTATTAGTTAGCAACGACCGATGCAATATCCATTTGAACCAAGACACCAAAATTTACAGAAGGAAATAAGTTAAGCTTAAGTTTATAACATTTTTTTCGGACAGAAGGCATTCACATACTAGAAATAAATCAAAAGAAGGACTTAAAAATAGGTGTCACAGAATTCGTGATTATTTATTTAGATTTGTATTTAACGTGACAAAGTGGAATTCCCTTCAGCTTCAAGCTCGGCGCCAACGAGCTCACATTAGAGTGTGATGTAGTGATGCAGAAGTCTTCGATTCTGTGCAACGCACAACTCGCATACGACGAAATTTTAGTTTTAGAATGGTCAAAAATAGAAAGTGTTCCGGAAACAGTTCGTATATTCGAAGAAAAACAAAGAAAAGCAGCGACAACGGAATTGTTGTCATACGGCTTGAATACGAACCCCCCGGCGAAGAAACCACGTAGTGATATTAACTGAGCGACAAACCAACTTACCTTTAATGACGAAGCGAAATAAAATAGCCAGATTCATTGCTGCCTTCTGTCAGACGCTGACATCCAGAGTAAATGATATAAGGGCCGGTTTTTGCGGTTGTTTGAGGTCGCCATATTGGTTCGTCTTGCTATAGTTAGGCTTGATTTGTCTGTGAACCATCTAACGAACGCCGGGTCATAGACTGCAGGTGAGGAGAAAACACGATTTGATGTTAAAAAAAAAACGAAACAAAACACTCTGATGCTTTCGTCTATTGGTTGAAGTCCTTTGCCATATAATAGACGTTTCATTGGATATGTAGGAGCCAGATTATATCTGAGAGGGTTATTCTTTTTTATTTTTCACAACACACGATTATTAAGGATTAGTAACTTATCGTTTCGTCGGTGACAATACGTCATCAAATTCGGAATTCTCTTTACCATCAAAGAATGATAAGTATTCGCTCCATATTAGTGCCATAACAACGTCATTGTTTTATGAGAAAACTTTACAGAAAATGCGTGCACGGCGAAACGAGGAAAATACGCAGAACAAGAAAACCTGCCCTTGATTCCGGTCACGTAGATACAAACCATTTTTACTAAATCTTCAAATAAAACATTTAGTCCGAAAATTCGTACTGTATACAACTGCTGATTTATGGCATTCATAGTTGCAAGGCAGGTGAATAGTCGCCTACAAAGTTTATGACGCGTGATCTATGGTACATGATCCTTCCAGTAAAGTTTCGTGAGTAGTACCGTTATCAATCGAGATTAGCAAAAAGATCAACTTGTAAAATACAATAATTGAAAAATGTGCGTGTTGTTGTCCTGTCGCTCGGGTGAGTAATGGAGACTTCAGTTTACTGCACCGATCTGAAATCCGCAGCAATTGTCAGAAATGTGTCAGAATATTGCTCATTTTTTTTTATCAGCTATGTTATTCTAATTGGCTCTCCTGAAATTCGTAGCGAATGGAATCTCGGTAACAAAAGTGTCTCCGACATATTCTGCTTGTCAGAAAATTCATTTGTTAGCCGATTCAGTTAGGAACTTGTAAAGGTGGTCTTTCAATTTGTGGTGATTGTGTAAATAAAACAGGCAGAACAGAATTCAATTAAAATACTATTTACAAGGCTTAAAAAAGGGTTAAAAAGAAGATGACTTTTAATTGGTCGCGAAAACGTTCGGTTTTTTCCTTTTTTTTAGCCCTTTATTATCCTTGTAAATAGTATTTTTAAATCGTAAGGAATCAGTTATGGATAGGATTAAAATACTGGAGTATATGCTTTGCCCAGCTGCCGTATCCGTCCCGAAAGTAAAATATAGATACCGGTATTGAAACCATTACAAATAATGGAACGTTTATCAGTTAATTGTCATTCAATGAAAAATATACAGTGCTGCCTATACAATATTAATTTGATTTCCTTGTTTCCATAAATCAGATCAATTCTAATAAACAAGCAAGCTACAGCTTTAAAGAAGTTAAAGATCGGTATTTCTTGTCCGGAACAGCAGCTATTTGATACGCGTTTCTCTTTTGATTTGATCAGATACACAAAAGCGCCAAAATGAGACCGAAATTAAAATATGCGATTAGCAGCAAAACAGCCGTAAGACTGAGGACAGAGAGAAATATTTCAAAAGTTACCAATACTGGATATTTATCCGATTAAAGAATTGGCTAAGACGTTTTAAAAATGTCACACACAGAACAAAGTTTCATAGTAACTAAACAACCAGTAACGTAACGGTTTCTTGTTTTCGTGCTTCGTTGAAAGAGCGACTAGTTTTTTAAGAGTTTTTCGGTGACTCAAGAGAAAGGTAAGGTAAAGACTTGTGTCCAATTAATCCACTGGATTGAACGAGCCATATAAGGCTCCTCCTATGCGATGACCACTGCTACGCTACGGCGCCTTCACAATCGGCTCAAGAAAGGAATTTCTCGAAGTTTCCTTAACGTGGTACTACGATTAAAAAAATCACTTTTACTTCCTTTTCAGATTTCGAAAATATGTTTACCAAACACTCCCCAAGCGGAATTTTAAGCCTTAATTTTGAGAAGAAGACCGTTTATTTAAACTGCAATTTTCCGTTTTAATGGTCCGCCATTATTACTGATTATTACACCAGAAAGGATATACAATAACGTCATTCACTCAAGAGCTGTAGAATGCAGTGTGTAAACACAGCTTACAATTTATGCAAAAAACGAGTTTGAGAGTCTTAAAGCTCAAAACGCCCATGCTGCATACTAAATAAGGCACTTTCACACACGCTGCATTCTAAAGCTGTTGAGTGAATGACGTCATTATATCCTTTCTGGTGTAATAATGGCGGACTATTAAATCGGAAAATTGCAGTTTAAATAAACAGCCTTCTTCTCGAAATTAAGGCTTAAAATTTCGCTTTCGCCAATTACATTTTGAAGCAGATGGGGGATAAAAGCACGGAAAACAAAGTTCGAGGCGTCATTGCTCACAGCAGAGGTCAGTACCGTGGATGGTGAATGACTTCAGCAGTTTGCGCAGACTTTGAGAACTGAAGTTCAGTCCAAGCAGACAAAACATGAATATGACTGCGACCTCGAACAGCAGAACTGCAACATCTGAATGTCAAATCTACACTATCCTGGGAGGAAAACTCGATGAAACTAGCACTGAGACTTACGCGGTTCTTGTCAGTTCATCATCGTCATAACCATTATTCAACTTGTCCCGTCACAACTGTTCTGGACACGTTAGTCATCATCGCTGTCAAAATGAGACCGCGACTGAAAACCAAGTCTAACAATATACTGGGTAGACTTGCCTAAATGTCGACTTTTTTGAGCGACGAAGTCCCGATCGATGACCCACCAAAATGCCACCAAAACGGACTCTTAGGAAGTCTATATACTGGGGTGTTAAGCTGTTACAGATGGACTTGTGAGGATGATCGCACTACCGGTTGTTATCGCGGCCAAAATTGCAACCTTACTGGATAAAACGACCAGCGATTTTTGTGCGCTGCAAGATCTATCACAGAACGTAAAAAGGACATTGGGGGGGGGGGGGAGGGAGGGGCAACGCGCTCCACTTAGTCGTGATGAACGTTGAACGGCATTCGCGGCTCTGGGGACGAGAATGCGTACAACGGTACTTAGCATTAAAATACCCGTTACAATGCATAACAATGGTCACCAAACAGCGTGCACTCGGTTCGTCTGCTCTCGTGTGGACCACAGTACTGTTTATAACTATATAACTTAAGCGCTCGTGAAAGATGACATTTATCTAACTGTTACAAACGTTGTGTTTGTGTTCATAGGTCAGTATGGTTTTTATCATCTACTGTCAAGTTATAGTTTACCGTGAAACTCACCCACAAAAAGCACTGAATCATGCTCAGCGAGTCTCTGTGGAAATCAGGCAGACGTTTTTAAAGGAGAACAACTAGGCTTTCAAATTACAATAATTACTGTACTTTTGACACTGTTATTGAGTTATTCGCCAATATTTGCTGTTGGAATTCTTGTGAAACCTCCTTCCTGACTTAAAAAACCATCTCCTTCTTCACTGCTACCTTTGTACTAATTCTCAACTCATTAATTAACCCTATTATTTGCTGTGCCAGAAAAAAAAAAAAGATCGAAAAACAGTTTCCTATAGGGTTTAAAGAAATATTGCTGGAGAGAAGCAATGCACAAGCTGAGGAATTTGAAATGCTAGTTTTTGGATCAACAATTAATAGCAGCAGCAGCAGCAGCAACAACAACAACAACATCAATCATAGTAATATTAACGACAACGTAACCACAACAATCACGACAACAATAACGACGTTTTCCGGCGAAAAAGAAAACAACAACAATAACGACAGCCACAACACATCGACAACAATAACGAAAACGATGGCAACGACTAACGCAGCAGACAATATCAACAGCGATAACGACAATAACGACACCGACACCAACGGCAACAACATTAACAATAACAGCAATATCAACATCAACAACACTGATAATGGTGAAAACGGAGACAAAAACCATAATGAAAACGACATCATTACTAATAACGAAAACGACAACAACAATAACAATTAGAGCAACAACGACAGTGGCAACACTGAAACAATCACTAAAACGACAACAACTACCATAACGACAACGACAAAGGGCAGCAACAGCAACAACAACAATAACAACGACATCAATAGCGATATAAATAACAACTGCCCAGCAACAATACTATTGAACAACAAAAACAACTTAACGGCAATAACACCGATAGTAGTAACAACCCAGTAAAGGCTGTAAAAATAACGACATTGGAGACAACAACAGCCATAACGAATTCAACGACAAAAGCAAAATCAACAACAACAACAACGGGAATGAGTACAATGAGTAACAACAAGAGCAAAGCAATATAACGGTATAAATATTGTGAAAGCATTTTAGAATCAGTAAGAACTAATTAAATATCACGTAAAGTAGAAATAACCTCTTCTCGAGGAGACTTCCATATTACAGAAAGTTTACTTGGTCCCTGAGAGACTGCAGCTAATCTGCGACAACGTGTAACATGCATTTTGCAACTGACTCGTCCCTCGCAGTCGTCTCTCCTATTCCTTAATCCCTAGTCTTTCCCATAACCTCTTGCGCTTCCTTTGACACGTGCTTTTCCCAGATACCACGCAGCTCCTTTACAACCTCTAATTTCATTGGACCTTGGTATCACGCAGCTCTATTATTTTCAGGGCTAGGATCCATTGTTTTTTTGTTTATTCTAACTTTTCCCAACGAGAGAGCCGGAACGACTCGGGTTTGCAACTTAACCATCCCTGTCCGCAAGTTCGCCTGCTTCTCTGGCTGGAGACACTAAGAGGGCCATTGCTAATTTTCTCTTTACGTCTACTTCAAGATGGCGGCCGATAAACGTTCTTAGCAGAAAAAATGAAAACTACTGTGTAAAAAATTAAACTGATCGGTGGGATTCTCTAAATTTTGGCTACCGAAATGTTAGCTTCTCGAACTAACGTCTTTTTAACGTGTATATAGTGACACCAGTAGATTATGAGAAAACTGGCTTTTTTCTAATAATATATAATCAACTAAAATATTCAGTTTCTGATTGCGACCAATTGCTGAAGACAAACAGAAACACAGTGCTTAATTACAAATGTTTGACGCCATTTGGACCTGAAAACGTCATAGGTTGTTTAACCCTCGGACGTAAAAGCGAACTCACACCCCCACCCTGGTACAAGAGGGGGGTTGATGGATCCCCCTTGGGTTTTTGTAATGTTACAATATTTCGAAGATATTTCACCTTTAGTAGAAAGCCTGTGGTGTGCTGTACAAGGTGAGGTACATATTATGGGTTGCTGTGCTGCTGGGGGCCTGTGACGTTATCCAAGATGGCCGCCATTTTGGGCGCCATCTTGGATTTTACCCAAGTTAGAAATTGTCAAAAAACGGTTAAAAATTGGAAAGTTTTGATGCTGGACATGTAGAACATGACATAATTAAACATTTTGTTGCTTCTTGTTGACATTTTCGGCATTTTTCACCTAAAAAGGGTAAAAAACACGCATTTTTCTTCAAAAATGGCTTGACCACCTGCTACTTATGACGTCATATCTCGTAACCATAGCAACCGATTCTCACCAAGCTTGTGTCAAAACGTGTCTAAGGGATATGGGCACAGCTACGAAAAACGGCATGTCTAGATAATATTTCGTCTTGGACAAATGCGTCTTTTGTCTTTCTATCAAGCGGCCTGGATGAGTTGATACTGGACTTGGGACTGTAGCGATGTTTCTATCTACGTTGCGTAGCCAGTTACAAGACAAAAACTGCCTTGTTAAAAGAGCACCTAGTAAGAACACTAACTAGCCCGCACCTGGCACGCGCGAATAAATTTTTGAGTCCACTAATTCAAATACACTTGCAACTTCGCACATTCGCCTTACTACATCTCGATAATATGACCACATCTTCACTGCGGTCAACTTTTCTTGGCTTGAACATAAGCTATCCAGCGGTGATTAAACCTAATTTTAAAAACATGGAAAAGTCGGCCGTAATATACTGATGTACTTTGTCAGTCTCTCCTAGTCGCGTGTCAGTGTTACACTGCGAGCTTCTTTTGAGGAAACCCCGAGAAATTGACACTGAAAAAATAATTATTAGTCAAGCGTATTAATTATTAGTCTAGGTATAAACTTATAAACTTGTAACGCTATTTAGTCTTCTTATGCATTGTCGACCTTGCATACATTTTTTTGTACTTAATTTCAAGGGTCCCACTGAAAGCTGCCATGGCTTAGCTTGTTTCCCTTGACAAATAAGATTATGTTTATTATTCGAAGGAGAAGTGTTCTCATCTCGTTTAAGCCTGCATGGTCTATACTTCGAGTGGCACTGACGTCCTTACGGGTCTAGACCTGAGGTGAGCAAAGATAAAATTACACTAAATACTGACGCACGCGATATTTGTGGCTTTCAGCGTCAAGCACGCTCATCGCGGCGGGGTTTCCTCATCGCGGCAGGATTCCTCTCGGGGACGAGTTTCTTCGCCAGACGAGTTTTTTTTCCGGTGTCTATTGGATGAAATGAGTTTCCTGCCGTCTCTGCGCTAAAGAAAGAGATAAAATTATTCTGTGTGTGGTAAACTATTTCTCCTCCGCAGAGACCTCCTACAGTCACGCCTTGACAGCACGCTTTTTCTCCTTCCCTGTTGTTTATTGATAGGAGCCTCTGTGGAGGAGAAAGAAACTGACTCGCTTCACTCGCATCCACGTTCTCTTCATCTCCAAAACAATTAAACAACGACTAGGTACGGTGTGGAACTCTTTCCGTCAAGAAACTTATCCCAGGACTAATTCGTTCATGTAAACGGCATGGTTTATTTTTGGAAGTTGTCGTAGCTAAGTCAAGGACAGCCAAATTTCTCGTGGTAATCTTTTTTAGCGGTTCTTTACATTGAACACAAACTAACCTGTTCCAGGTGTTCAGATAGCGGCGCGCGAATGGAAAGTATTAAGAGCAATATTTTTCTTCCGCGCGCCACTATCTAAACGCCTGCAACAGGCTTAACACAAACAAAAGCTTACTATCTACAACTGCCATCTAGAAAATGAAAACCAACTCTAATGAATGCCCCCAATCAAGGAGTCTCCAGATCTATAATTATCTCAACTGTTCATTCGTAAAAACAAAGAAATATAATGATTGCTGGAAAGCTGGTATTATAAAAGGTTTAGGACTTATGTATTCATTTTTTACTCAGAACTTAACACCTTCCAGTAGATTCCTGATAAAAATGTCTAATCACCGAGGAAATACAAATTGAAATCCAATTAAAGATTATGACTACAAGCCTGCAGACAATGAACTATTAACATATAGAGTGACAAAACAATATCCCCAAGTGGGGCATATATCAGTTAGAGGAGAAATGCTTGTTTAAAATACTGAACCGCTCAAGTGGAAAGAGAATTGGTAATTAAGGAGTTGGAAATAGCGTTGAAAAATGAACTCATCAGATAACATGAACGGCACGCTTGCGAATCTCAAAGCGCGGAACGCTGCACAGGAAACTTATCCGTTACCACTAAGAAGCCCAGAGGAAGTGATTTTTGAAATTGTCGTAGGATGCATTCTGATGTTCCTTGGTATAACAGGGAATGGACTCGTCTGCTACGTGATAAGTCAGAGCCGATATACGAGATCTTCAATGTACTTCTTCCTTATTCAGCTGGCAATTGCTGATATCTTGGTATGTTCAGTATCAATTCCTCTTACTTTGGTGTCCACACAGCCAAGACCATTACTGCTGCTCCAAAGCGACATTTCCTGCAAAATGGTGCGCTTCATTCAGTATCTTCTTCCACCTGCGTCAGTCAGCATTCTTACAGCCACAGCAGCCGACCGCTTCCTTCATATTTGTTATCCTTTAAGATTTTTAAACGGAGCCAGGAAAATAAAGTTCCTCGCCATATGTTCATGGTTATATGCGGCGATCCTAACAATCCCGGTTTTATATCTGATCAGCGCCCGACCGGTCTTGCTCAACAACAAAGTTTACCAGTTCTGTGCAATAAAGGAAACGTCCAGGGATGAGAAACTTGGTTCGATTTATCTGACAGTACGAGGGATTCTAGGACTGTTTATACCGCTTGTAATCATAATCATTCTCTATTACAAAATTGTCAAGACAGTGTGGAAACGGAAGACCATCAGAAGCAGAATGCGGCGAAATGTGATCAAGAGTTTGACTATGGTAGTGGTGGCGTTTTTCTTGAGTTGGTCGCCTTTTTCAATCATATCAAAGTATTCTATTTTAGTCGAGAAGCGTTATGACAGCGTCTCTAGAGCAGAGATAATCACTTTTTGGATCGGACTGACAGCATCCGTCTATAATCCTCTCATTTATGCATTCTACAACAAGAATTTCCGGGACGCGTTCAGCGAACTTGTGCTTCACAGAAACACGACGAAAAAAACGTTTGCTTTTCACCCACCAGAGATGTCTCTAAGAAAACTAGCAATAACATCCCGCATTCCTGACATAAAAACTGGAACACCTATCTCGCTTAAATACGCCGCAAAGCTCACTTAAAGCTCGCTTAAAACTGCCAAGTGCCCAGCACTGTAAAACCGTTTTAGACGCATAAAACGTCTGGAGAAGTAAAAACTTACGCAGTAAAATCTGGTGCATGAACAAGATTTCGTTCGGCCATTTAGAGACGGATTTCCGTCTCAGACAAGTTCCTGGTCGGATTCAGTTAAATTAAGTGGTCTTATAAGCCTTGCATGATAATCAGTTTTCGTTTTCAATTGAATTGTTATTGGAATTACAGAAAAGACTACAGTGACTTTTGTTCAGTTCGAGCACGGGGGGCCCAGACAATCTGTTCGATTCGAAATTTGAAGTGTTTGTATGGGAATATTACGAAGTTCGTATTTAAAGCAAAATACTAGGATAATGTTGATATTTTTCCTCAAAATAAACGTACACTTACCTCAATTGCTGTACTTTGTCGTCCTTAGAAAAATAGCAACATTATCCCCAATATTTTGCTTAAAATACGAACTTCGTAATATTCCCATACAAACCCTTCAAATTTCGAATCAAAGAGATTGTCTGGGTTCCCCCTTGGTTCGAGATCTAACAAATTTATTGTTCGGAAATTTACTGCTGCATGCTGTTGCCACATAAGAATTCATTCCATTTATTCAAAGGCTAACAGTCAGAGCTACATTATTTGAACGAGCTTACGAAAAAATAGCGGGTTTTGTAAAAAGCTACAGTTTATTGCAAAATGTGTTTACATAAGCAAAGGCATGAGGAAACATTTGTATGAATAAAACTGTATAACGTAGTATATGTCCACATTTGCCACGAGCCGGTATTCTCATACTTCTTAGTCCTCATCTTGTTTTAAACCTCCAAACACCTGAAACAAAACACACTGAATGTTAACAAATAGGATATAATAATACGTGTCACGGATGGTTTTAATACACCACAAACGGCCCGGCTAAACGTCTGAGTTTTCAGTTGATATCACACCACGCAATTTTTCCCTCCTGCAACGGGTAACGTAATGAAGACGAAAGCACCGCGAAACAACTTGCAGAATACATGTTACGTTGCAACGTATTTTGCAACGTTGCGAAGAGTAGATTAGTCTACTTTTCCTCCAACTCGCAACGCAATATTTCGTTGCCAGACAGGTTGCGAGAAGGGGGTGTTACACGCGCAATTTCGATCGCAACTTGTCTCGCAGCGGTGTTGGGTTGCATGTCGCAAAAAAAAAAATACCTCGAGTAACAGTGCCTTAACACTCAGAGGTGTTGTTAATCCACCAAAAACCAGCTCACCCGGCCTTTGAAGCCCTTAAAGCTACAATTAGCTAACTTCTCATTACAACATCACTTCATGATCAAACATACAGGTTATGAGAATGAAGGAAATGCTCATTAAAGATAAAATGTCTTGATGATTGAACAATTCTCCCTACTTGTACCATAAGAAATACATGAAGGCTACTAAGGAGAATAAAAGAGTAAAGTTGGTTTTCTGGTAGCTATCCTACATTCTAAATGAAGGCCGATCTTTGTTATGGCAGCGGTCTTTGATTTCTGCATTATCACATAATTAATTACCGAAAATTGAATCATGCGTAGCAAACAAAAAACTACGATCAACTAAAAGGCTGACACATTTAGTAAATGTAACGGATACGAGAGAAAAAATTAACGGACATATTCCATTTTCAAAAACGTCAAATTTATAGACGTTTGTATGGCTATGAAGCAAGAGTTTTCATCCAGCTATACGAACGCCTGCAAATGTTACAACTTTTGAATGTATCGTTTGAAGCCGGTTCTCGCCCTGTTTCTTTAAACTTCGCATCTTAACTAAATTTCTTACGCTCTTTCTAGCTATGACGACTGTTAGTTTATCAAGTGAATTTCAATTTTTAAGATGTCAACAATGACACAAGGCCCGATTACCAGCCGGACCCGAGTGAGCGGCGGAAATCGAGCCTACAATGACATCAACAAATATCGCCTTATTTATTTATTTATTTATTTATTAAAGACAGATTTTGGCTTACTTGATGGCTCTGTGACGTCGCTCGAAGTAATTTGATTTTGATACGGATTATGTCTATTAAAAAGCATTTACCCTAAACAGATTCGGATTATTCTGGCTGTAAACAAAATTTAAAAATTTCATATTAATCCTTCTAAATACTGCGAAATTACAAGCGACGCGAGAGTAAAACTTCGCGAAAGTCCATTTCAAACTTTCTTAAAGTCCGTCTTTGGCATGTTGCGACATCGCCGTTCAAGCTTCTCGCCCAGTTTACACGCTACGATTTGTCTGCTCGACAGTGTCGGAGCGCGGATCGTACGAAACTTTTGACACTCGATTCACAGCCGATTCAGAAATTTTGTTGCAGTGCAACAGATTTTTGCCATGTCGGCCCGACATTCTCAAAGAAGTCGCTATATCAATCAAGATTCACAGAAACGGGTGTCACAGTACAATTACGATTCACGTTCCCCCAACAAATTGGGCCGACCAGAAGACGACAAAACGTAGCGTGCAAACAAATGTACTATTCACGCTCCGATATTGTCGGGCCAACATATCGGGCCAACAAATCTTAGCGTGTAAACCGGCTTTTAAGATGTGGACTTGCAGCAAGCCTACGTGAGAGCTTGCTGTTTAAACAAGAAATGAAAACATCTTCAGCAACGATACGAACCTTGCTTGGGACTGTCTGCTGTTCAACCTGCACTTCTGCAAAAAAGGAGATTGATAGTGTGAACATACAAGAAACACCATAAATGGGTGTGCTTTTTTCCTTCAATGCAGCAAAACAAACAAACAAACAAACAAAAAAACGAACAAACAAACAACAAATACAAAAACAAAAAAGAAAACAAAATGAAAACAGTAAAACAACAAAAAAGGTCAAAACTATTTCTCTATCATTTGAAAACTAACTGACCAAGTGGCCTGTGCTCAAATATATATTAAAACCAAAAGACGCCCAAAACCTGTCGAAAATAGTCCCACAAAGGTACCGTGTTTCATTTTCAAGATGACTTAAAGCGCGCGAAGCAGACATCAGATTAAGCACAGCTGGGCTGCATGGCTGTGGTCTTGTTCAAACGTCGAACTCTTCACAAGCCGAAACTAATGCAAATTAGCAAAAACAACAGCTTTTGCCTGATTGCATTAGGCTTGGCACATGGAAAGTTCGAAGTCTGAATTAGGCCAAAAAAAGATTCTCTTGCCGCATCGTTTCCGCATTTCGGTCGCTCAAACTTTATCTTCATGGGAACAGTATTATAAAATACGCAGGCTAGGTAACTCGAGGCTGACAAAATGATAAAACTAAAGCACACTGTCGTAACACAGACTTGTGATGTACGTTTCCTCGAATGACCCAGCTATCACTTTTGGCGTAAACTAAGAAAACAACAACAACGACAGTAACGTCGCACCATTTTCATCTTCATCATCGTCATCTTCATCGATGTCGATTTCTTCTGGGTTTGTTAATGGTTCTGTATCTTCTTCACTTTCGGCATGGCTGGTTTCACCCCTAACAAAAGGCAAACAAAGTAACGAAAGTAAGTTGTGTTGTTTCAATATACCATGAAATATGAAAGACGCGGTTTTGTGTGTATACAATCGAAACTTTCCGACGGCCGAGCCGAGAGCTTGTAAATAACTCGGGTTTTTTCCGGAAACGGGAGGATCTGGTCACAGGGTCCAGAGGAGAAGAATTATCCTTCGTTCATCTTATCTAATAAAATAAATAACCATGTCATTTGATCAATAAATTTTCCCAATGCAACCTTTGTGAATTCAATTTAAACGGCTTTTTTCCCTTTCCATACGCTGTATTTCTCGATCTCGATCTCGCTTAGTGCGCCATACCGTCCGCCATATTGAAAATTGCTATTAACCGCAGACTATTTTTCCGCGGTCGCCTAACACGTTGCCCGAAGGGCAACGGCTTTTCGTCGGAAAGCGAAGCTAAGCTAAGCTAAGTCGATCTCAGTGATTCTAAGAGCCCACAGTAATTTGACCTGCGGTAAAAATATAGGTAACGCGAGTAACGCAAGTTCGCAGCAAATTATGTCGGTTGTCTTTCGCTAGGAAAACTAAACGTTCTGCTCGAACTTTGCTCCTCTGGACCCTGTGTCTGGTCCGCCTGCCCTGGAAGCCAAGGGATTTTCTGGCACTCTCTCAGTGTCGCTTATATGACGTACCTTAGTGCTGTTTAATTAGCTCAGTGGGAGATCGCGGGTTTGCACCCTGGATGGGTGCCATGAATTCGTAAATGGGAGGCTGCTGTTGGCGCCTTTATACGCTGATTGTAAAACGCATTTGAACAAATCTACAGAATTTGGGATTCACGCCGTACAAATTCGGCGTAAACACTATGACGGAAGAAAAGTCGTCCACTCCGACAGTGCACGAAGTAAACCTCAGGTAGCCAGAGTATGCTCCGGTTAGCGAACATAAATCATTTGTTGAAGAAGAGAACAAAGTTGTCTTACCTGACGAACAGGACTTTTTCTTTTAACTTGGTAGTTACATCCTTACTGGCTGCTACGGCTTGAGCCTGCTGTTCTAACCGCTGCATGTCATCAACAACTGGTTCATCAGTGGCTTTACAACAAAGAAAAGAATTCGTAAGCACTTGCTGGCAGAAGACACGCATGAAAATTCCTAACGTATCTAATCCGAATTCTAACCTTCATCTTTCGCTCCGTTTTGCTTTTCCTCAGTTCAGAATCTGATCGCAGGTTACACTGGTCAAACACGAGTTGAGAGAACATCGACGAGCTTTTGTTGGGCTTTAAAGAGTTTTATTCATTTTATAGCCTTCTTGGGGCCTTTGAAACTCACTTATACTCTCCTTAATACCCAAAATCACTATTTTAATGAAAACTACTGAATTTAATGCAGGCCTCTACTCAGTTATAAATTTTAAACAACATTGATTCAACGCGGTAAAACGCCTGTTTTAACAGGGAGCGGCCCACTAGCAACAAAATTTATAAGCAGACTTGCGTAAGGAAATTTTCAGATTTTTCGCACACCATCACGCATAAAAATGTCAAAAACATTCAGTTCTTACTTGCTCCTGCGGTCTTGCTAGCTGCTGCAGCCAGCATTTGGGCGGACATAAAATTAACCTGAAAGAAGAACAACCAATCTTTTCATATATTCTTTAGGTTGAGTTAATCTTGTTAAATTTGCCGGGGCTAGACTACAACAGGCGTGCTAGCTTTTGCACGAAGTCGAATAGATGAAGCACCCGACTTTACAGAAAGCTGAGCCGCATTCAACTTTTCCCCAGAGAGAAAACGTTCAATTCATTTCTCTATCTAAATAACAATTAGTCTACGACAATCAGTCTACGACGCCGGCGTAAATAGCCAATGAGGAAAAGCCGAATTGACTAAAAAAAAAACCGTGTCTACTATGCACCGAATAACTTTGACAGTTTTGTAGAGTCTAACCTGTGTGTTGAACTGCGCTTGCACGCTTCGCTTTATTCGTAACATTTCACGAAACGTATCCTCGTTTCCATGCCGAACCTCGAAGTCATGCCACACTTTCCAGAATGTTGGGGTAGTCTGCAAAAAAAAAAATTACAAAAATAATCCAACACGCGTTGTAAAGCTAAAAACATATAAAGTATAATGCTACAAACACAATACGTAAATTTACAAACGTTAACTGGATAAATGTTAGAAATAAAAACTGAAATACAAAGTTAAAATATAAAAGATAGCTGTTAAGGTTAAAATTGAAGACTGACAATGACTGAAGATGGGCAATTTCTTTACGCTCTGCCTCCGTGCGCTGGTACGAAATCGTAGCAATCAGGCTAAAAGCCCTAAAAGTGGCACATAGCTGTTTTATTTTTACATATAAGCCCACCTCTTTCCATAACAATCTTCAATTATGTTGATATGAATGGTGAAAATTTTACACTCAATGGACACAAAGTATGTTCTTGAAAGTTAAGGCTGAGCCATAACTGGACACAAAGTATGTTTAAGTTGGGTACCTACTCAGTAAATGGCTCAGCCTTACCCTAGGATCGGCCATCTGTGAAGCGTGCATGTAGATAGCTCTTGCTCGGTCAATCTCGCCTAATTTACGCTCCAGATCAGCAAACCTGACGCACATTTCTCTGAAAAGACAAAACATCGGTAAATTACTCTTACAGCCTCAGAGTTGATAGAGAAACGAGGATTCAGGACATGGGGCAAGCTTGCAATGCAAGTTCAATCTAGAGGTAAATGGGGGGGGGGGGAGTACTCTGACCTACTAAGAAAGACGAGAAAAAATCATCCATTTTGGAAGCTGCTTGGAATGATTTTTCTTTTCGATTATGAAACCATGTAACTATACAGCTCTAAGGTCCCTGCTGGTTTATGATAACCAAAAATCACTATAGGGTGGGTAGGGTAGGAGAAAACCGAGGGGGTGGTGAGGAGAAGGGTTTGTTACCTGGATTGCTCATCAGGTAGCACTTCAATGGCTTTCTCGTAGATTTCACGTGTGTGTGTGACGCCAAAAATCTCCGCAGCTTGTTTGATGTAAAGATTGAACATCTGTGAAGAGAACACAAAATAGTAAGATACCAGAGTTTTAATTGCAGAGAAACAAGCACTTTTGTACTCTACTGTAAAGTACTGTATAATGTAAATGACAATTTTGCAATTTCAAGTTTCGCAAACAGAAATTTTTCGATTAAGTAAGTTACAAAACGAAAGAACAGAGAAATTAAGCCATAGTTAAGTGTCTCCACTTGGTTTCTCTTAACTCTACTAATCTCAAAGTTTCTAACAACCCTCGTTCTTCCGGATTAGGTAGCCTTTTACTGTGGTCACTTTCGGGAGTTTGGTACCAAAACAGTTTTCGGGTCAAGTATAAGGGTCTGGCTAAACAAGAAAAAATTGTTGCAGAAACATTGCTGCAGACACAAATGTTTCTCAGTTTAGCCGCGCGAGAAACATTGTTGCGGAAGCAAATTTTGCGTCTTGGAAGCAAGGAAATGTTTCTGAATCAAGTCAAAAACATTTTTGCTTCACGGACGCAAATTTTGCTTCCGAAACTTATGTTTCCCAGGATAGCCACCCAAGGAAACATGTCTGAAAACAATGTTTCCGCAACAATGTTTCCTAGTTTAGCCAGGCCCTAACGTTCACGAGCCGATCCACTGCAATAAAATCGCCTCCACTCATGTCCAATACACCCAAACTGAGTCGAATCGTCTTAAAGCAAAGATGATTCGAGTCAGCTCGAGGATCAAAGACTTCCGACTCACCGGAACTCGACTTACCGGAATTCAGGTCGCGAATAAATGCGCAGGGAGGTGAAAAATTTTGACGAATCGACTCGATTCGAGTCGATTCGTATTCCTAAAAGTCGATTCGACTCAACGGAAATCAGGTCGTAAAGTCCTTCAAGTATGTGGGCGTGACACAATAAGACATAACAAGGAACGCATAACATGGACCTTTCTCGTTCTTAAAGCGCCACTGATGCGACACTAAACAGGAACATTGTAATGAACCTTCTTCCTCGCTTGTGTTGTCTATCTGAAGGATTTGCACACGGAACGACAAGAAGATAACATGAACCTTCCTCGTTCTTAAAGCGTGATGCGACACTAAACAGGAAAATTGCAATGAACCTTCTCCCTCGCTTGTGTTGTCGATCTGAAGGATTTGCACACGGAACGACAAGAAGATAACATGAACCTTCCTCGTTCTTAAAGCGAGTCGATTCGACCACTTTTCCTACCCTCCCTGTTCGCCTTCTCGAACCGACTGCACAGCGGACGATTCGAGTCGATTCGACCACTTTTTCTACCCTCCCTGTTCGCCTTCTTGTGTGATTTTTTTTTCTGTGTCTCGCAAATCGACTTCCAGTTAGTCGAACCGACTACACAACGGACGATTCGAGTCGAATCGACTCGAATCGAGTCGATTCGACCACTTTTTCTACCCTCCCTGTTCGCCTTCTTGTGTGATTTTTTCTAAGTGTCTTGCAAATCGACTATCCAGTTAGTGGAATCGACTACACAACGGACGATTCGAGTCGAATCGAGACGAGTCGTCACTACCTTAGACGAATCGAGTCAGTTTGGGTGTATTGGACAACCCTATAAAATCGAGACAAATGTGACAACAAAAGCTAATTTTTTTCGTTAAAGAAGGCATTCAGAAGGCGTTCTTTCTAGCAAAACTTTGAAAAGTTCAGTCTTCCGGCAGTTGTATTTGCAACCTGATGTTCTTTACTGTGCTCTTAGGGCAAAGCGGTGACACAGTTTTTATATCCTTTTTCATCATTGTTTTTGAATGGAAAGTGAAGTAAGGCTTTCAAAGGTCGTTCGTTACTTTGGGAAGTCGCTCTTTTTGGGATTTATTAATAACAGTCAAACCTTATCATAACATCAGTATTAACATTAGTACCTTGAAATGTTGATATGGTTTAAGTTCTTATTTTTTAAAGATGATTTTAACACTAATGATTAGTGTAATTTAGCTTTTTTGGTAAACTTTCTATCTTACTTCAAACTGTTCCTCTGGTAGCACAGCTTTCGTTGCTCTCTCATATATCGTCATAGCGTGTCGCGCGAGACCATGGTTCTCTTCAAGCTTGGCATACATTAAATAAAAAGCTAAAAAAAAAAAGCAGCAATGTATTGAGCAGTTTTGCCTTGAACAGTGAAGAGTTAAACGTGAAAAAAACAATTCAAAAAACTTAAACACCAAATTTGTCTTACATTTAGCAAATTTAGCAGGACAGCCTTCAAGAACTTGTTCGAAGAGGTCTCTTGCACGCTCGAGTTTTTTACCACCCTAGGAAAATAAATAAACAAATAAATGAATGGTCAAACTGACAACTCGAAATTGGCTCTTAGCCTGTTGCCCCCGAGTTACATTTTTTTCTTTCACTTTAGCTGAATCATTAGTGTTCAAGGGAGTTTTTGAGTCTTTTGGGTCTGTGGATGAAATCCTAAAGTGTGACATTCAAATAAAAGCTACTGAACAGTACTTTCCAGTGGTGCTGTTAATTATGCTGTACAAGGTGGTTCTAACTTTTGAGTCTGTGGATGAAATCCTAAAGTGTGACTATTCAAACAAAAGCTACTGAGCAGTACTTTCCAGTGGTGCTGCTTATTTTGTCCGACAAGGTGGATCTAACTTTTGAGTCTGTGAAAATGGAAGCTACCGAGTAGTACTATTACGTGGTGCTTTTGTTTTTCTATTTTCTTGAGGATGAGATTTTCGTTTTCGAAACTTCGTCACTCGTAAGAGGTTCAAGTAACAGCTGCCCGAGATAAGAACTTACGTATCTCTGAATAAACTTTGTGAGGTACGTGTTCCAGATGTCAAACACATTTGGCCATTTGAACATCGCCACTCCGCGCTCATACACCTGCAAACAAAACACACAATGAGATTGAACGTACGAAATAATCCGTACATGTGAACTGCGGATGAAATAAGAAATAAGGATGACCCTCGCAGTTTTAGATATCAACTTAGCAGTTGATAAAAGAACAACCTGAAAAATTTTCAGGTTTGAACGGGATTCGAACCCATGACCCCTGCAATACGGTGCAGCACTCTAACCAGTTGAGCTATCAAGCCAACTGGGAGCTAGTCATTTGCGAATTCGTAGTGATCCCGTAGGTGGTGAAGCAAATGAGAGTAAATATATGAAATATGTGAACTGTGGATGAAATAAGAAATGATGAAGACCCTCGCAGTTTAAGATAACACACAATGTTCGGAGATTGTGTAATGTGTGCGTCGTGTGTATTGCGTCGCCGTCAATGGCAACCTCGTCCCCAGGGCCTTCTCCTCATTCAAAATGGCGGATCGGAGAAACTGCTGGCCCAGGCTGCCAAAAGGACTCCAAAAATTCGAGAGTATTTTGTCACGTAAACACGATGAAATGTCTTCGTTTCGTTTGAACAACGGTTTCAGATTGCAAGAAAACAAACAGGGCCGCCAGACGCTGGAAACATCCAACCTCGTCCCCAGGGCCTTCTCCTCGTTCAAAATGGCGATCGGAGAAACTCCTGGCCAAGGCTGCCAAAGTGGCTCCAAAAGTTCGTTAGAATTTCGTCATGCAAACAAGATGAAATGTCTTCGTTTTGTTTGAATAACGGTTTCCGATTGCAGAAAACAAATAGGGCCGCCAGATGCTGGAGACAACCTCAGAAAAGGCCATTTCATCATGTGTCACGTGACAAAATACTCCACGATTCGTGGAGTATTTCAGCAGCCTTGGCCAGGGGTTTCTCCGAGCCGCCATTTTGAATGAGGAGAAGGCCCTGGGGACGAGGTTGGGAAACATCCTCCGAAAAAGCCTTTTCATCATGCGTCACGTGACAAAATATTCCACGATTCTTGGAGCATTTCAGCAGCCTTGGCCAGGGGTTTCTCCGAGCCGCCATTTTGAATGAGGAGAAGGCCCTGGGGACGAGGTTGTGTCAATGGTTAAATGCAACGTGCTCTCCCTATCTTTCATTTTAATTTGTACTATACTAATATATTACTCTAGAGCAGTTTGAAAAATTAATTTGTGTCTGCTCTTTCACAAGACATGCTATGATATGATTGTGTGATGAATGATGCTACGGCTTCTACTGTGATAAAAGAGTGTTAACTAATAGTGTGCCACCCTCATAGTTTTTCAAAGTGAATGTTGCTTGGACCTAATAGCCATCAGTACAATCAAAATTAACAAAACTTGTAAAACTTAACATAGGTGAAGGTCCACAAAGGTGAAGATAGGGCTCAATGAATTTGACGATTTTACAGACGTCTGCATGATTAACAGAACTTATTTTGCAAAAGAAAAAAAAATGCTCTGGAAACTTCGACTTGAATAGAGTAAGAGGAGGTGATGTTGCTACGCGCATCCCAGCTTCTTCCAGGTCCAACAGAAATAAATCAACTCACCTTGAAAGCCTCCTCGAAATAGCGATGCTCTTCCAGAAACGTACAAAAGTTGATAATAATCTGAGGAGTTGCTATCCGCAGATCCAGAATTCGATTATACACTGCTTTGGTGGACTAAAACGACAGAAAAGAGAGATCAAGCATCCATCTCATGGTATCTTATCACTCTCTGACAGTTGACAATCGACGTGCCTCTGGTGTAAACTGGCTAATACCACAACCTTTCAGCGCCTCGCTACTTTCGGGTAATAAAAAAGTGTTCCGCATATTCCCAATTTATCTGAATAAAATCTTGACAAATATGATAACATAAGTAGGTATACACAGGTAGAGAATGAGTTCGCAAAGAAATCAGTTTTTGCCCCTTGCGGTCTTACGCTATACATTATTGACAGTAAACCAGGCGGTTGTTCAGGTTGTGTCGTTCGTATACAGTATCTCTCGGGAATTTATCTCGTCTTGTTGGGTATTTGGTCCAGCGTGTCTTTTAACTTATTCCTCATTTTCTTTTTTCTCACCTTGAAAACCGAGCCGTACTTGAGAGATCATTATTTTCGAAGGGTCGCTAAAGTCGGGGCCCTTACCCTAAGAATTCATGGTCAATGCTCCCGGGCATTATTTTAGACCGTCAGCCGTTCAGGACATAGGGAACTTAAGCAAACACGACGGCTACGGCTGACGAGAACGTCACAAAACAAAAGGTTTTAAAATTAGCAAAACAATGACTCTGCACGTGCGATACAGATTTTGGTACATTTCTTTGCCGTCGGTCCTCTGCAAAGCAACAACGTGAAATGACCAAATTCAAAGTTTTATCTAGAACGTGAACACACGACACTGAATTTTCTTTTTTCTACCTGAACTGTAACGCTGTCCTTACTGGGGCAATCCCCGGATTGTTCGGCTACATTACACAGATTGAACGAGTTCAAACTATTGTAAAGAAGTTTGAAATATTTGATGTCATGTTTAAAGTGACGTTTTCCTTGGCGTTTCCGTCGTGGTTTAAGCTCCCTAATGACTTCTGGACAGGTAAATGGATACGTTTAGCCCAGTCATTTTTCTTCTTCTACATGGACTAAGGTAGTGTGTCGATAACATGGTTACCTGAAACGTTCCCAAGCTCTCCTCCAAATCAGCGTACATGGACCAGAGCTTCAAAGATTTGTAAACACGTCTCTGTACCGTTTCAGTCTGAAAACAAAAATCACATTGGACTACACAACCTCGCGTAAACGCAGTCCAACTTAATTACAAACTCTCACTAATACAAAATTACGAAATCAGCGCTCTGTTCATCAACGTGAAGTTCATTTTTCTAAATTTGGGGTTTCCAGCCAAGAAAATAATTGAATGGGCTATCCTTCGGGCCAAGAAAAAGTGTTGTTCACCACATCACCTCAGAGGACCACTACAGACTGTGAAATAATGTCCGGCTTCCTTGTCGTTTTAGTAATGCGCCTGGTTGCTTCATGCTACGAAATCGCAGTTCACCTTTTAAGCCCTGACAGTGACGAAAATGAAATTTTTCTTTACATTACCACTACTTGTTCAAACATTCAAGTGATGGGAATAAACGAAGTGGATCACCAAGAATGAGATGTCTTGATATTAAGACAAATTCTGCTTACTAGCTCCCTAGGAAATGTATGGAGAACGGTTTGGAGAATATGCAATTTCATATCAGGGCTTGAAGGGTTAAGCGCTGGTTGGAATCGAGGGCTGCCGGGGGCTTACATGTGACGTTGACTTTACCGAATGCTGTTGCAGCCAGCTGGTGCCGATTCTCGCTACTAGAGCCAGACATCATGATGCCAAGGGTGTCCATTGTGTCCGGCAGAAAATGATATTGTATCAGCCAATACAACCCACTTACTTCATCATAGTAGTCTGTCTTGGTTGATGGCATGGCTGTTGCTCTTCTCATAAGATCAAGGGCCCGCTGATAATTTCTACGAGAAATTGATTGAAAAACCAGAAAGAAGAACTTGTCATTCAGAAAACTACCCTGGTATGTTGTTGATGCATACAAATAATAATGACTTTATTAACGTGTCAAGCAAAAATCTAGCAGAGGGGATTCCCCACTGCTGATAGAGGACACCTAACTTTCTAAAATACAATCTAAAAATACAAAACGAATTAGCATAGAGTCAAAACTAGAAACTACTAAGAGTTAGAATTAAAAACTACTAATGATAACTCACTCAACATACATACAACAAAAACTCCATTTATAATTATCAATACAAAGAACACATTATGTTTGCATTAGCATGAAAAGGATTGTGACCACGTTACTTTGTGAAGGACCCAAAGAAACGTTTGAACAGTCTAAGCCATACCAGACAAAACAACGTACAAATGTGTGATTAACGAATTCAATGCCACATGCAAAAAGAACCTAGATATCAAGGCCGGAGCAACGACGAAAGAAAGAACGAACGAAGAACGAACGAGAAATATTTTAAGTGAGTTTTGCAACCAGCCTTTCAATTTCGTAAGTGCCTTCCCCATTTTGGTAATAAACTTCACTTACTCATGCCTAATCTCCATTTCGCTATTCTCGCACCAAACACTAGCCAAGTCGTCCACTTTACGGTAATTCACTTTAGTGGCTTTGTCAAATATCACCCTCGCCTCGGCCAGCTGACCATGCTGCTCATAAAACTTAGCAAACTCCACCCACAAGGTGTGAGGTTTGCCTGTCGCCAGCTTCGGATCCACCGTCTGCACAGCCTCTGTGTAGGTGTTAATGATCTCTTTGGGTTTCCCCTCGTAAAGTCTGACTCTTTTATGCCACTCATGGACATTGTGGGGGTTTTGACGCAAAAGCACGCTATAAAATAAAAGCAAAACAGCAAAATTTTAAGTGAAAGTATGAAAATTTTATTAGAACTGTTCATGTACGCGGAGCGAGATGTTCTTGTTAATGTAGCTCCTGAAAAGAGATTTTTGAAATGATTGATCAACGTTTTCTCCAGCGTTTTCACTGGTCGAGAAGCCATTAGGTTACAGCGACTAACTACCCACTCACGGCCTGACTATATCCACTACGTTACAAAGCTGTTTTGATGCAAATAATGTTCTGCTTATTTGCAGTTTTGTCCTCCTCGAATCATCTAGGGATCAAAATGGCAGCTCCAGAGTGTAATTTTATTTGTTTTCTTGAGAAAAAAAACATAAATTTAGAAAGAAGGCAACTAGGGCTGTTCTTAATGTACTTCGGCAAAAAACACAGGAAAGTGAATTACTGGAAGAAAGAACTGGCAATAAAGTAAATGTTTCTGAGTGATGTGGCTGATTTGAAGAACTGTGTGTCTTGCCTTTGAACAGAAAGGGCTTCCAATATTTATCGCCAAAAAAGGCTGGGTTTACCGATTTGTAATTTACAGAACAAAATATTAAAGTTCTTTATTGAAGAAAAAAGCTTGTTGGCATTGCTTTAAGAGGGGAGCTTTCGTCTCTTTCCATCTTCAGAACTGTTACTGAAAACACAATATTGAAGAATAAAGCCACTGATTGAATGATAAAACAATAATTAATTACTGATGAACTCCTTTTTTGAAAAAAAAAAAAAATTGATCTGTCAGTGTCTCACAGATCAATTGTTTTACCTATCCCTTCGGCATGGCCAATTGGTCTACTCATCACTGACAAATAACTATATTTTGCGCAACTTCATCTAATAATTGATTATTATTCAATACAATACATATTTAAGATTTCTAAAAACTCTTTTTCTCTTTGAGAAAGTACCTGCTGAGGAGAAGAGGTCTTCTGTCCATCAAATGCTCAAATCGTGCCATCCTAAGTTCCAAGTCAATATCGTCTGAAATACAAAAAGGTGTATTAAAGTAAACTTGTAACACTACAAGTAATCCCCCCAAATTTCAGACCTTAAATTTTTGGAATAACTTCAACTGATTTTGGACAAGTTCAGACAAAATTTCAGACCCTTCAATGCTGCACTTGAGATTTGAAGACAATATGAGCGAAACTGCCGGCAGCGAATTACATGTAACTGATAGAGCATGGAAAAGGCAAGGATTATTTTCGCAAAACCAAGTTTTGGTTTGTTACAAGATAACTATAAAATATACGTTTTGGTTCCATCCAGAGTCAAAGTCAAGTGATGATAAAATGTCACATTATGAGTAGGCAGCGTAACTGATAAATTTATGAGCAAGAACACACAAAAAAGATGATTTCAACATGAAGTAGACATTGCCTTGATTGATGACCAAACAAGATGTTGCAGATGCCGAAATATGCAGCATTCAACTGAAGTGCTCAATATGTACATAATATGGTGTCTTGCCACATTTTGTTCCACACATCTTCCATCGCAACTTGCCACTAACAAATCCACAATTTCCAAAAATAATACATGTACTGAGCAAAGTTGAACTTCCCAACTTAAAAACTTCCATCAGCCATACAATGCAGAGAGGTCACCCTGTAATTTTGCAGCCAACTTTTTGTCCAAAATTAAAAGCATCCAAAATTTTGGTGGATTAATATAATTATAATGAGAGGAATTTGGAGAAGTGTACACAGAGGGTACAGTAGAAGGTAGAAAATGGACTTATTTACTGTACATGAGAACAGAAAAGTGCAGTGGTACAAATAAGCAGCAGAGTACAGAAAAGGAACTGTGAATTTAACACCATGAATCTAGGAAAGACTTAATAGAAGTTTAGCAGTGATATGATGTGATGTAAGTACCTTCTTCAGTAGCTCCCATCTCTGCAGTTGTTTCCATCTTAGCGCTGATCATGCTTTCCTCAAACTGTGCATAGGCATCAAACACCTCAAACAGACATAACAATCAATCAATCAATTTATTAATATTTTTAGTAAGTCAGTCAGTCAATCAGTCATTAATTAAAAATCAATTATGATGAGTTTATTCAACAAAAAATAGGGCTGCAACGATACATTTCCCCACGATATGATACATTACTATGCACGACAAAACTAGTTACCAACAACTTACACTACTTTTAAATAATTTATTTCAATAATAATAAATTAAACACAGTAATAACACAACATCAAATCACCTTACAAGGGCTAAAATATAGAGCGTGGGTAAGGAATATTAAAGACAGTGATTTCCCAGATTTGTTGATGTATCATATTTTCTTGCATCGTCATATCGCAATATCTTATTTAAATATTGATATTCGTATTATTGAAAAAATATTGTGGTTCACCGATACATCAGTGTATTGTTGCAGCCCTACTAAAAAATTTTACATTGTAAAATTTTTAATAATACCTGCCCAAAATCTCTGACAGTCATTACAGTTTGAATGGCTTCTTCATAAACATCTCGGGCCTAAGAAATAATAGGAAATGCAAACGATTGTTACTAAAACTCACAATGAGTGATGATGTTTAAAATAGGTACAGGCACTAATCCTATTGAATACTAACAATGTCTAACAAAAGATTTCTCGATAATCCAGAATGCTACTAAAATATGAGAGTACAGCTGATACCGAATCAAAAACAGTTTTACATAACAAAGCAATGAAAAGAACCATTGGATTAAAGTAAGCCTAACCTTTTCAAAGTGCCCACTTCTTATGAAGAAATCGGCAAGTGAATTCCAAAGTTGTCCTAAGCTGTCAGAAAACCGCCGCAGTCCTCCACGAATAATGTCAGTAACTTTGAGACTTTTGATCTGAGGCAAGGCAAAGATTGAAAAAAGGAAAGGAATTTGAGTCAATCTAGTACTCAGTCAATCAATACACAGTTGTGACATTAACTGGCCAGTGACTATTTGATATTTTCTCTTCTGATTGTACTGAGATACACTGGTAATCTATATGTCACAATTACAGAGTACAAATGCTGTGTACAAGTAAAATGAATAATTATTTATTGTT
This sequence comes from Siderastrea radians, assembly GCA_964017195.1. Classification (NCBI taxonomy): domain Eukaryota; kingdom Metazoa; phylum Cnidaria; class Anthozoa; order Scleractinia; family Rhizangiidae; genus Siderastrea; species Siderastrea radians. The sequence goes on along the minus strand of OZ024889.1, from coordinate 4,553,013 downwards.
CAATCAAAGCAGTCAAAAGTTACATGTAATTAGTTGTTAAGACAGCTTATTCAGCAAATAAAAGCCTAATAAAGAAAATCAGACATTTTTGAAAGGTATGTTAGCCATTTTTAGCAACACTTCAATGAAAAGCTAAAATTCACATTAATATTTTTAAACTAAAACCTAATAATAATGGTTCAGTTTTGTTTAAAGTCACTACAAACTAGGGCAGAAAAATAACTATTAATAAGCGTCCTTGGCCCTGGATGGCCAGAATGGAAATGAATTACAGCTTAAAAACATTGAGCCAACAAGTTCAAGTTCTGCAGTTGTGTCGTGCAAAAGCTGCAAAATTATGGTTTGCTCTTCACGTGAAAATTCACTTGATAACTTCCTATTGCTGTTGTTGAAGTAGTTTGTGTGCGAGCAAAGATAATTAAATTATTCATAAGTTTAACACAGTTCTGTGAGTGGTAGCGTAGTGGTATGCAAGTTGACGGTCAGTGGTTTGAGGCCTAGTCCCTGTCATCGTTCCTTAGGCAAGAAACTATACCACACATTTTCTCTCTCCACCCCTGGTTATCCCAGGTGGCATACTACCGGGGGTAACACTGTGATGGACAAGCATCCCATCCAGGGGGGGGGGAGAGGGGTGGCAATACTCTCAACTGGTTGCTTCATGCCAGGCTAATTTCCGTCCGTGTGGTCCTCCTTGCCTTGTCTGCAACTTTACCTTTACCTTAACAAAGTTCTGTCAAAACGACAGCAATATCCCCATGACATAGCTCCTTTAACCCTTTAAGCCCTGATATGAAAACTCTTATTCTCCTTACTGTTCTCTATACATTTGTATGGAACTACAGAATTTGTTGAAATATCAAGACATCTTATCCTTGGTGATTGTTTGCATTTTTCTTATCATTTGAATGTTTGAACAAGCAGTGATCATGCATGGAGAAATTTCATTTTCGTCACTGTCAGGGCTTCTATATACTTTATTCGTCCATTATATTTCTAATTTACAGAAATGTCATATATCTGCTAAAAATATTAATATATAATGACTGGAGATCTTAGCAAGCTCTACTGAGCTTTTCTAAAGAAGATCCCCATATGTTAAAAAACTAACAATAATATAGCAGATGGATATAATTTCTATAAATGTAGTCACTAACACGGGTTTTGCTATTTTTAAAAAATTAACTATAATCTAGCTTAAGGAATACATATGATTTTGCACATAAACTTTTGCTGATTTTTTAAATAGGCTATATGTTTTTAATACTTTAAGTTCCTTAGGTAATTTGTTCCAAATTTGGGCCCCCCTAAATTTAAGAGAAAATTTCCCATAATTTGTCCTTTTATAATCAATATATATATTTGAGGCTGTTCTAGTGTTATGGCTATGGATCACTTCATTTAATTTAAAATAATTAAATGCAAAGAAGATCCTCGCAGTTAATAACGCAACTTATGCAGTTGCGAAAAGAAAGCCTGAAAAAATCAGGCTTGCCGGGAATCGAACCCTGACCTCTGCGATACCGGTGCAGCGCTCTAACCAATTGAGCTAACAAGCCAACTGGGAGCTGGTCATTAAATTGGTTCGTAATATACCCGGGAAAGATGAAGATGAAATTATGAATATATGAAATTCATATATTTGAACTGCGGAATGAAGAATTAAATGTAAAGAAGATCCTCGCAGTTAATAACGCAACTTATGCAGTTGCGAAAAGAAAGCCTGAAACTGCATAAGTTGCGTTATTAACTGCGAGGATCTTCTTTACATTTAATTCTTCATTCCGCAGTTCAAATATATGAATTTCATATATTCATAATTTCATCTTCATCTTTCCCGGGTATATTACGAACCAATTTAATGACCAGCTCCCAGTTGGCTTGTTAGCTCAATTGGTTAGAGCGCTGCACCGGTATCGCAGAGGTCAGGGTTCGATTCTCGGCAAGCCTGATTTTTTCAGGCTTTCTTTTCGCAACTGCATAAGTTGCGTTATTAACTGCGAGGATCTTCTTTACATTTAATTCTTCATTCCGCAGTTCAAATATATGAATTTCATATATTCATAATTTCATCTTAAAATAATTAGTAAAATAACTTGGTAGATTATCACTAAAGTATGAGTACATAAAGAGTGCCATCAGGTATGTATTTAACTCATATATATTAAGAATCTTTAATGATAGGAATAGTGGTCTAGATTTTTCCTTGTATTTTGCAAACTTCATAATTCTAACTATCTTTTTTTGCAGCATAAATAATGATTTAAGCCTGGATGGATAAGTACTTGTCCAGACGATATTACAGTATGTCAAATAAGGGTATACCATGGTGTCATAAATTGTCTGTAGAGTTTTTTGAGATAAGTAATGCCTTGCCTTGGCCATTATACCTGTCATTTTTGATATTTTAGTAGCAACTTGGTCAATGTGATATTTCCATGTGAACTCATCATCTATGTATAATCCCAAAAATTTAGTATACTTAACTTGCTCAATTTCTTGGTTGTTTATTGTGATTGAAACATTTTGATTTGATTTCTTCCCTCTGGATTTGAAAATTATAAAGTGCGTTTTCTTAATATTTAAAGAAAGTTTATTAGCAGAAAGCCAAGATGCAATCTTACTTAACTCTCGGTTCATTGTTTCTTTTAGAGTAACTAAATTTTTATGACTCAAAAACAGATTTGTGTCATCAGCAAAAAGAATAATTGATAAGATCTCTGAGCACCTTGAAATATCATTCATGTATACGAGGAAAAGAAGTGGTCCTAAGACAGATCCCTGAGGCACACCACATTTGATTGTTAAGCTATCTGATTTTTCTGATTTATATTTAACCATCTGTTTTCTGTTTGTTAGATAGTTCTGAAACCATTCAAGGGCAATTCCCCTTATTCCATAATGTTCCAGTTTTTTTAGTAATATTTCATGGTTTACTGTGTCAAATGCCTTTGCGAGGTCTAAAAATACTCCGATTGTGTATTCACTGTTATCTATTGCCTGTAGTATCTTAGTAACAAGCTCTATGGTTGCTAAGTTGGTTGAATGTTTTTTTCGGAAACCATACTGACTTTGAAACAACATGTTGTGTTTGTCCAAATATTTAACAACTCTTTTGTACATAATTTTTTCTAGAATTTTACTGAAACATGGAAGGACAGAGATTGGTCTATAATTTGAAAATTCCTCCTTGCTATTTGCCTTAAATACTGGTGTAACAAGTGCTATTTTTAGCTCATTAGGGACAACTCCAGTGAGAAGAGATTGATTGTAAATGTGTGTTAATGGTTTTACAATTTGTTTAGAGATTTCCTTCACAAGTTTGGGTGGTATTTCATCATGACCACATGATTTATTACTATTTAAATTGCTTATTTCAGTTTCTACTTCTTTTTCTGTGACTGCATCTAAAAAGATAGAGTTTACAGATATCTCTCCTAAGAATGTTGCAAAGTTTACATTGTTGTTTTGAATTCTGTCAGCCAGCTTTGGTCCAACATTAATGAAGTATTCATTAAATTTATTGCTAATTTCAACTGGATCTGATATTAATGTTTCATTTTGTTTGAAGTTGTCTGGTAATTCCATTTTTACTTTGTTTTTGTTTATGACTTCTTTTATTAGTTTCCACAAGTATCTCAGGTTGCCTTTGTGCTCATTAAACTCTTTGCTGTAATAATATTTTTTAGCTGCATTCTTTATTTTGTTGAATTTATTCCTGTATGTCTTATAAATTGATTCATTTTTTTCGTTTGGATTTTTGATAAATTTCTTATATAATTTATTTTTGGTTTTTCTTGATTTAAGAATACCCTTTGTTACCCAGGGTATTTTTTGATTAGTAGCATTATTTTTGTTTTTGCTTTTCTTCAATGGAATATTTATTTCATATAATTTAAACAGCTTATTATAAAAATTATTATAAGCTTCTTGTGGATCCGTTTTATCATAAACATCACTCCAGTCTTCAATTTCTAAATCCTGGCGTAGTCGATGTATAGTTTTTTTATTCATTACTCTATGTTTAATTTCACAATGTGTATCATTTACCTTTTTTATGGAGGATGTTATTTTAAACACAGGTAAATGATCAGAAAGGTCTGTGAAAAGAATACCACACTTATGGCACTCATCAAGATTGTTGACAAATATGTTATCAATTAATGTTGCACTAGAGTTGGTTATTCTTGTCGGCTTTGAAATTAGTGGATAAAACGTTGAGGAAAACATTTGATTTATAAAATCCTTTATGTACTGATTTTCATCTAATTTTAAAAGATCAAGATTAAAATCTCCCATCAAATAACACTTCTTATTCTGCAAGTCAAGTTTTTGAAGCATCTCAGCAAGGCATTCAATGAATTGCTCTATCCTGCTGTTTGGTGGCCTATATATAATTCCAATTAAAGTATTTTTTGGTTTAGATGTTAGCTCTATAAACTGTGATTCAATTACGTCATCAATATTAACAGCTAGGTCATCTCGCTCTCTGAATTGATATGAGCAGTTTACGTACAAACCAACACCACCTCCATGCTTGTTCTTCCTAACCTTTCCAATATTATGGTAGCATGGCAATGGAAAATCATTAATATTATTTTGATTGAGCCAAGTTTCAGATAGCCCTATTACAGAGAATTCATATTCTAAGGAATTCAGATATGCTTTAAGATCATCAAACTTGTTTAGTATGCTGCGAGTGTTTAAGTGTAAAACAGAAAATTCGTCACCCTTAGAATCCCTTGTCATGCATTTAAAAGTATCTTCATCATGGTAATCACAAGACTCGACTTGAGTTATAATTTGATTGTAATAATTCTGGTCAGGGTCCAAATCTGAATTGAGTGTTAAATATGTTAAAGATTGCTCACAAATATTCAAAATTCATTGTTATTTAGCTGCGAAAATGGCAGTGAATCATTTAGACTAGATATATTTGTAATCATTTAGGTAACTAAACAATTTAGTTATCAAAGACACTAAATACCTTTCTATAAATGTCATTATTCAATGTTTGCAATGTCACGCCAACTTCTAATCTTCAAGGGTTATTACACTCACCTTGTCTGGATTCTTGGAAATAAGTTCACAAAGCTCCTGCCAAAGCTGAAAAGAAAATGAACAATCTTGTGGAGTTTGATCCCATAATACACAAGAGCACTGGAATCTGTGGCACTTCTAGAACTAACTGTTTTAGAGTCATGATATTTTCGAGTTTGAAAATAGAGGTTTTAATTACCCAATGAATACAAAGAGGAGCAAAAACTAACACCAGCATTTAACAACGTTTTGGTGCCGAGGATTAACTTGCATGAAACGTTATAATGGTGTCATGATAGCCAAGTGTGCAGCATTTCTTGATGAATTTTTTGTGTGTGGAGTTTTTCTCTTGAGCTCAACCAGCAAAACCACACATTTTCTGTCACGTTAAGTTAATGAAATCACTGCACTGACTTGACTATAATTCAATTTTAGAGTCCAAGATTTTGAAAACGGTCACTGTTTTCATATCTTAGCTTTACCTGATGATTTGATTTCCCCTCCTTTGAAACAAATTTCTCCTGATAAAAAAATAATAAAATGAGAAGTTTGTAATATTATGCTCTTTTCTCAATCCTGCGACATGTATTGTAAGTAAAACTATACTGTCTTATAGATTTACAGAGAATAACTAAAGTTAATAATTATTATATAAAAATTAATATTAAATTTAATATTCTACAATAGAGATGAGATATCTTCTTAAGAAATCTTAGTACAATTTACTTCCTCTTTTAACCCTTTCACTCCTAGACCAAGTTATGGTGAGATGATTTGTCACTCTAACTTTTTAATATGTTGACAAAATCCTATCGTGTTACCATTCAAATTAAACCTCTTTGGCAGAACTTTTGCATAGGACTATTTAGTTCTTAGGATTTTAATGAACGAAATTTGGAATTTGTAGTGAATTTTTTGCTTTGGCCACTTTAGGAGTGAAACGGTTAACAAAAATAGGAGACAACATTTCAGTCTTAAAAGATACTTATACACTGTATTATCAACTCTGGCAACGTGCACAGAGCATAAATACCTTGTTGACAATAAAAGCAAGTCGTGTAGCTGCCTCGTCCAGCCATCCCACTGACTTGAGATAATCAATGTAATCCTCTGTATTCTCTGGTTCCAGCTGTACAAAAAGTAATTAATAGTCTGATTAAAAGTCAAACATAGCCCATTCAAGTCACCATCATAATAACAATAATAATAATGATGATGATGATGATGATGATGATCATGGCCAGCCATGAACACTTACGTATTCGACCACCATCAAACCTTCATTACCTGGACTAATTCTTGGACTTACATGTATCCTTGTTAACATGAACATCTCACAAACTTGAACCAAAAGTATTAAGAAACCCAATAAAGGTTTGTTAACTCAAAACATTTTGCATTTCTGGTGGTTCAAGTTATCAAGTTCTATTCTAAGATGTTTTTTAAAACCGAACTTGAAAAAGAACTATGGTTCTTGAAAGTATTGTTAGTAGTAGCTCTCAAGTTGTGACAATGCATAAAAGGACACTGATTACACATTTTTTCCACCATGCAATACAATGTAAATGAGCACAAGTGAGTAATTTAGGAATCCCAGCAAAATCTTGGAATAGACTACCATCTTGGTAAAAAGCACCGGCACTAAGACTAAATTTAGGATAAACTTACCTTCAGGTATCTTCTGTAGACTCTGACTGCAGTCTCTGGAATGTGGTATTTGCGGACAAATTTAAGGTACAGAGGCCAGATGCGACTGTGCTGAGTTATGGGAAGAGCTCTTAATGCACGATCAAAGGTGTGTCGTGTTCTTGTCACTTTACACTGGTCCACTAAAAACTGACAGTAATCTATCCAAATTCTTGGCATCTAAAACACAATGAAACAAACAAACAACAAACAAATAAACAAGGCCATTCACCTTTACTTCCTAAACTAATCACCATCCAGTTTATCTGTGCTGCGATAATAAATGGATTATTGTAATTATCTTAGTTAATAATAATAATAATAATAATAATAATAATAATAAATATAAGTTTGAAATAACTGTCACAGTGACACATATCTCCATATAAAACTTTTGAGGTTGAGGCATGCATTTTGTGAACCTGCCCTTAAACCATTGCAGTTGGACGTAATTGCACAACTGCAGTTGCCTGCTTGGGTTGGTTCTCACCTGTTAATGGCCTAAATGTACATGTGAGTAAATTTATGGGGGAAATACATGCATCTTTATGGTAGCAGACTTTCTCATTATCGAAGCATTGTCTAAGATGATACAATATTAACAGCTATCCACTCTTACTATATTATTTTCTATAAGCTCAAGGCTAATTCGGCACTATATGCCTGTTGGCTATGAACTAGTACCAGAAACTCATAAGGACTTGAAACTTGTAACTCGCATAAAATTATGTAGGTTTTGACTGATGCTCGTAATTATTCATTTTCGCAAGTACCATATTTGGAACATGAGGAGAAAGAGAACTGACCAATCAATTTCGTGAATGACGTGACGTATTTCACACCAAGTTCGCCCGCTTGCTCAAAGTATGGCTGACAAACAGGGGGAAAACAAGCTGACAAAGCTTTCAAACATTGGAACGCAAAGCGAAAAGAAATACTGGTTTCGAAGACCGAGCAGGAAATTTTTCACGCAACAAAATTGGTAATTGAACAACATCGAGCAAACCGCTGGGGTTAGAAGTAGAGCAGGCTGCGAAACCAAACCAAACTAGTCTAGCGTTGTGTTTACGATTTCTTTCACTGTGGCACTATCAAGAAATGTTCACAAAAGGTAGGTTTTACACGGAAAACTTTTGACAGCAAAATATCAAGACATGATACAAAAATATTTAACACAGTAAAATTGAAGAGAACTGTTTAATAATATTTAAGTGTCACATGTCACACATTTTCGGTTGTTCGTTACCAAAATCAAGCTAAATAATTAACTGAATAAGAAAGGATGACATTTTTTCGGCTTTAGAAGCTTACTACACAAAATAACACTGCAGTTGATGTAGCTCTGAGTTCAAGCAGCTCCAAATGTTCAAATAAAGAGATTGTAATGCAAAATAAGTTGAACGTTTGATTCATTGTTGTTTTGACACATTCCGTCCACGGCCTCTGAACCTGTAACCACTACGTTTTGTGTTTGTTTCCACTCTCAATCTTCAATGCTGAAATCATACTATAGCTTTAATCCACTTTGGACAATGAATACAACAATTTTTCAGGAAACGTCAAACCTGTTCCACATTTTAGAGCCAATATTTGGAAGACTTTTTCAAAAAATTATTCTCGGATGTTCACTGCGGAGCAGTTTCAGTGATCCATTCACCTTTGCAAAAAAATGCTGCAACAAGGTTTTGGCGCCTTTTTCTTTCAGTCATGTGATTGATTTTCCCTTTTTTCCTTTCTTGTTTTCTTGTTCTCGTTCTTTCTTGATTTTTATGGTAACTGGTGATTGAGTTTTGAATCAACTGCGCATTTGTATCCCTTATAAATTTAATTTTCAACGGAAGCGAAATGAACTGCAGCATCCTGCTGAAAAAATACTTTCAGTAAGCTCATAATAGTTCAGTTAAGTTTCACAACGCTGGGTTTGGGCCAAACCCAGCGCTGTGAGACTTCAACTTTTGTAATTTACCAAGCACTTTTGCCAAGTATGTTGCCATCTTCAGCTCACAACTCGTGCATAGACTGCAGCGAGGGGTTTCCAAATATGGTAGTTTGAAAAATGAATATTCACAAGCATAAAATGCGAGTTGCACATTTCAACCCCTTATGAGTTTCTGCTAGTACACAATAAGATTAATTGGACTGACTATTATTTGTTTCATGATAATTGATGAATTAAGCTACTCAAATCCTTGTACAGTGTACCTTGTGCATAAAGACAAGCGATCTTTCAAAAGCATTGTTAATGTCTTCATAAGCTGGGTCTGTTATGGGCCTGAAGGTAGAATTTAATAAAAGTGATATTACTGATAACTGATAACAAACAAACATGAAAACTGTGCTAATTAGTTTAACACAAGCAAGGGACAAAGAAACAATAATTATTATTCTGAGGCTCCTGACCAGAATCAAGCCCTTGACCTTCCACATGCCTATAATAATAATAATAATAATAATAATAATAATAATAATAATAATAATGATAATGATAATGATAATGATAATGATAATGATAACGATAATGATAATGATGATAATAATAATAATAATAATAATAATAATAATAGTGGATGCTCTAAGCATTGAGCTAACTGCACAAGAGGGACTACTTGAATCATGTACATTGTATGTGTACATGTATGCAACAAACTGGTATCTTTATTCACATCTTTCCAGCTGTAAGTCCCATAAGGCTTTAAAAAAATACTGAAAGTGGAACCCAATGATACATCATGCACTTGGGTGTCTGAATTATTACCTGAAAACCCTGTAGATTTGACAAGCCTGTCAATAAGACCACAATTATTTGGCCATTTGTTCATCACGCTAAAGGGGCTCCACTGTTGTTGCAAAGAAAGCCCACAGACATATCTGGGACCTCAACAGGATTCAAACCCATGACCTCTGCAACTCAAACTGAAAGTTGATGTCAGAGCTAGCAGACCAAATAAACTGACCTTCCTCTTACTTGCTTTCTTCTTTCTTTAAGATAAAGATACCAAATCTTGTAGCTGGAAAAAAAACAACAACAACACAGTCATTATTTTGCAGTTTAACAAAGTAAATCACAATCAACCCTTGACAGTCTGAAGTATTTACATAATCTATTAATGATTATCGAGTGAACTTTTAAAGATTATTTTGCAGAAGTACCTTCCGGGCAGTTCTTTGAGAGCACGCTCATAGAGCAGGTTCAGTGCTGCATTGGACCCTTTTTTTGCTTTGTGTTCTATGTATCTTATCCAAAATTTCACAGAATATGGACTGCGAATTATTTCCTCTTCATATGGAAGATCTTCTTCTTCCTAGAAAAAAAGATAATAAAATTCAAAAATGATAATTTAATAACAAATGATAATAAAAACATTTTTAAAAAAGATAAAGGCAGTGGTCAGTCAATTTTAACAATAAAATAATGCTGGAAATGCTATATAAAGTAAAAAAGGCATCTTGGGGATTATATGCAATTTACACTACAGCAGTTTCAAGGAAAGCCCATCCACTTTGATTTGGCAGGGTATTTAAGTCTACTGTGCATTTGACAGCTTTTTAAATTTGAGATTACAGAATTGTGATTTTATTTCAGGTCAGACCAAGAGCCCAAGAAATGTGTGGCTGAATAGCTCTATGGACATCATCATCATCAATATCTAACAGTGCACAATAAGAAAACAATAAGGAAACTGACAAGTGTGCTTGCCATGCTCTGCAGACCAGCCCATGGTATGTGAATGAATGACCAGCAAATTAAGTCTACAATGCATTTCACAGCTTTGTGAATTTGAGATTACAGAATTGTGGTTTTATTTCAGCTGAGATCATGACCCCATGAAATGTGTGAGATGACAGATTGGCACAAAACACAGTGACTGGAAGAACACTTAAAAGCAACTCTCAAGTAACTTTCACTGAAATGTAGTTGTATTGTATTGTTTCAGTTATGATAACTGCCCTATAAGCTATATACCGGTAGGTATGTTCTTCCCCAGAGGATATAGTTTTCTATCCCAACCCCTCCTCCCTAGGATATGGTATTTGCATTGTTATGGTCTAAAAGTGGGTAATACATTTTGCCATTTTGGTCTTAAATTGGGTATAGTTTTCAACAGAACCTCAGAAGTGTACATGAGCAAACATGTTCATTTCTTTTTATCTATAAATGAAAAGGAAAGAAAAAGAAGTGACTAAAAAAGGTATGATATATACTAGTGAAATAAAGCACAGTTTACAGTGCCTCTGGTTATGCTATCAGTCTACTTCTGATCTTGTTGTTACCCACCAAACCCATTTCGCAGTTTGGAGACCACGGTATAACTTGACAAGAGCTCACATGTGCAGAGACGTTCTTAACATCAATATCTAGCAAAGTACCTTGCTCATACATGAATTGCTTTTAGACCACAAAGGGACAATATTAAATGAATTTTCAAAAGCAAAAACAAGCCAAAATTAGTTTTTAAATATTTTAGCTGAGACATAAGGCAGAAACTTGAAAAATTCTGCCAGAAGTTTTCAAGTCGCACACCATTTCCATCCTGGCCATCCCTCTCCAGACATACTTATTATAGTTTCCATGTACTGGAATACCCATTTGAATACTACTGGACCATTATTTTTAGGCTTCCATAGATAAAAAATTAATGTGTCTTTTGGTTTTTCACAGTGATACTAAAAATTGATGAGACCGCCCCTTTAACCCTTTAACCCCCAATATCCACATGCATATTCTCCTTACTGTTCTCCATATATTTCTTATGTTACTAGTTGGGAGAATTTGACTAAACATGAAGACATTTCATGTCTGGTGATCATTTCCTTTATTCTCGTGACCTGTATATTTGATCAGCTAGTAATATCATAAGGAGAAATTAGATGCTTCTCACTCTTGGGGCTGAAAGGGTTAAACCTACTATAGTTTGTTTAGTAATACATGAAGATGAAGGACACAAAGGTGAAGAATACCCTGCCTCACATTTGCATGTCCATGCCAATAGTATGTATAGACGGTTTCTTGTGACTTCACAGCAGCCATGTTGGAGGTATAAAAAAACAGATTCTGTTTTTATGCAAATAGTTTTAATTGTTTTATGCCTCCAACATGGCTGCTGTCAAAACACTCTTTTGGTGTCTCTCTTGCTTTACAAACAATGCTGATAGAAGGAAGCAGTGGTGGTCAGAAGTGACACGTGTTCTGCCAGTACTCCAAGAGGTCATCTAAAGGCATACATTATGCAACTATCAATGTTAAGCCCCAGGAGAAGGGGGGAGGGATGAAGGTAACTACCCCTGGGAAATTGACATACAAGGCTGTCCCATGGGTAGGGACTTTGAACATACATGGTGCCCTAATTATTTGACTTCCAGAGAAAAAGTCACTCTAGGAGCTGACATTTGACATTCATTATGCACCTATCAATTTAAAGCCGGTTGGGGGGGGGGGGGAGGCAGGGCATGGGGTGGGGATTTGACATTTTTAAAAAATTTGCCGTCAAATTCCCTGCCCACGGGCAAACCATTCCAGTCAAATGCACAAAAATTTCCCCACCCCGGGCGGCATATTGCTGTCAATTATTCCCAGGCTGGATGCAAGAAAGACGCACGGAAAACAGGACTATAATTTTCACTTCTCAATGTTGCTACATCTCCAAAGGTACGTGTTTAATACACTGTGTATATCGAATTACAAAATCAACAGATTCTTTAAGAAACAGTTCGTGTTTTCTGCAAAGGCTGCAGAAAGCATAATGTTTGAAAAGAGCAGTCATTGCAACGACTGGCCTGTGCACTGATCATTTGCATTGGCCAAAAAATCGACTTGGTTTCTCTTTATCCCTGTTTACTTCGACACTGCAATGTCTAAAAACGTTCAAATCAACAAAAACACTCTAAATTAATCGAAAATCTGGAGATAAAACAGTCAAATTCTTTGATTATCTGATTCTCGATCTCATGGACATCCATTACAATTTCAAGAACGTAGAGCGCATGCGTGACACGGGAAAAGTAATTTCGGTCTCAGTCTCTTTCAGTAGAACAATAACAGCAAAGGACCACAAACGAAAATGCTGCACGTGTACGTAGGAACTAGTACACCAGACCTAATCAGCCAAAGAAATACTCAAATGACAAACATAGCAGCAAGGCTGATCTGACTACGTAGAAAGATTTGACTTTGCAAGACATCAACACGACACTAATAGAAGTTCTGTTGAAGTTCTATTAGTGTCGTGTTGATGTCTTGCAGAGTCAAATCTTTCTACATAGTCAGATCAGCCTTGCTGCTATGTTTGTCATTTCAGTCTCTTTCGTTCAAGTCGACGTTCAAACAGATCCACGTTGGGCAAAGACAAATTCAAATATCCCCTCCCCCGGGAAGGCAAGATCAGTCAAAAGACCCACCTCAGGGCCGACAATGACAATGAAATCCCCACCCCATGCCCTGCCTTCCCCCCCCCCCCCGCCGGCTTTAAATTGATAGGTGCATTAGTTGTCCGAGGGGTAGGGAATTTGACTCTGGCTTCCCTTAAAATGTCAAATTCCCCTGGGTCTGCCACCCCCCCCCCCCCCCACCTCACCCTGGGGCTTAACACTGATAGGTGCATTACACCACAGAAACTGATCAGTTGTCAAGTGAACTACAGACTATAATGTATTCACTCGTCCACAGCTGGGAGCTAAACGTAGATTAGATAGCTTGGATGAAGGCCACTTACTATGATAAGATCCCTGGATGCGACTGGCATTTTAAATCCACAGGAAAAACGGTTAAAACTCTGTCTTTATGGTATACAAAGAACTGCAACCAATGCCTAAAGTAATGTTGTCTATTGCTTCGAACTCGCCAGAATCGTCGCCATTACGGTAAACGAGCCAGCGTGCGGAAAACCCAGCGGTTATCTAAGAATCATGCGCTATTGTATCGATGTGACTGCTCGGTTACAAAGCAATACTTTTGGAGCGAAAAACGAAGATTTGATTGTGCTGTGTCGTAGATTTCCAAGACATCGAAATAATGAGTGGATTACCCCCAGGATGGGAAGAACGGACATCGAAGTCCACTGGAAAGACTTACTACTTTAACAGACGAACCAAAGCGAGTCAATGGGAGAGACCAGCGGAGGAGGAGGCAGGGGAGAAAGTGCGCGCCTCACATTTGCTGGTCAAACATACCGAGTCTAGAAGACCTTCTTCTTGGAAACAAGATACGATAACACGCAGTAAAGATGAGGCTTTAGAAATAATTAAAGGTATTATAGAATAAACGGCAAATTTTGCGTTTCAGTTATTGTGGCGTGTCATTGATGTGTCGATAACGGACATATTACAAAGTCTATGATAAACTTCACCCTCTCTCCCACCGGACCACACCCTTGTCGGCCCACAAAGTTTTTTGACTGCAGGTCTCTATTAAAAGACACGTGCACCTAGCATGGGTCTTCTTAGCTTGGAATCCAAGGAGGGTAGATTTCAGTGATAGTGTAGAATTTCAGTCATCTACTCTGTTCGCTTGCGGTGACATTGAGAAGCAAACTGAGAAAATAGAAAATTCATCTCAGTTATAGATCTCTGAAATGTTAGACGTCATTGTAAACGATTATAAGTTATGAGAATGTAGTTTAATACCCGAAAAAACACAAACAAACGAAGTTTTTAGTTGGAAATGTCATCATTTCTTATTGGAACTTTTATTGTTCAAAAAATTATTCCTTTGAGAGAATAGGCCAATTGTCAACCAATCAACAATCACAGATCAAATGAGATGTTACTACATGGAGTGCCATCAGTTGTTTTCTTTTAACCAGTCAATGTTGTTACAACACTGACTAGTAAAAGCTCTCTGTACATTGACAGCCTTGTACCACAAACAGATGTGGAATCTTCTCTGAGGTAATCCACACCTCATCTAACATCAATCTCCCCACAACTCTGTTTAGGATTCAACTCTGCATAAGAAAACAATTCTCCCCTGGATTGAACAGCCATGGCCAGTGACCACTGCATGACAATCAATGAAAATCAATAACTGCATTAGCAAGCACGAGAAACTGCAAAATTTTCAACTTCATCAGTTTTGATAGTTGTATGTTTGTGTGGGTTTGCTGTTGCAATTCAACATATGGTGCACAATTTGCCAGGTCTGGGAATAAAATAATATTTTGAGCATTGTTGCACAATGACAGCCTACACACTCTCCTTTTTTGTGTACTTTCTGTGGACTTGTAACATATTTTCTAACATTTTACAGCTCATCGTGAAGACATTGTGTCAGGCAAAACCACCCTTGAGAAGCTGGCAAGCACAGAAAGTGATTGTAGCAGTGCTAGGAATGGGGGAGACTTGGGATTTTTTGGGCCTGGACAGATGCAGAGTAAGTCATTCTTTTGGTAGGCTAAGGTATTTATTGGTCATCAGAAAGCTGGATAGTAGTCCCAGAAAATATCCATGCCCTCCCCCCCCCATGGAAGGGATTTGCCCTATGTCCCCCCACCACCCATCTGGAAATTGCAATTTAGCTTCATACATTGGTTTCAATTTTTGGTAACCAGTAACCCTCTGGGCTTTCTGGAACTACTACTGCATATATTTTACTATAATGGATTTCCAGGGAGCAGGAATGAAGCAGTGGTGAGACCACTCATCCATCATCATTGTTGCCCAATCCCAAACTCTGCCAAGTAAAATTTTGCAAAATGAAGTTTTGGTTAGCTCTCACTTTGCTCCCTGAAGGAGAGTTTTTTTTCTGAGTTCGAATTTCCTTCCTTGCCTTTCAATCCCCATTTCTAAATTCTAATTGGAACTGGGATCTCAGGGCTGCAGGTCTGCTGTGTTGTAAGTTGTTCAGAAGGACTAGACTAAATATTTCAATCATAAAAACAATTTACAGTATTTGAAAGTTGCCAAAAGGCTCAGAGCTGTATTTCTTCACTTTCAGGGCCATTTGAGGAAGCAACGTGAGTACAGTTCTCTCCTTGAATTGATACATAAATCTTCTTGTAAATTACTGTAGACTAGCTGGCACCCGTGAACAATTTACCACTGAGCAACACAACTCGACTTTCCCATGTCCTTTAATTTTTTCCTTCAGGTTAGTAGGCCTCTCGCAACTTCGTCGCTCGCTCGGTCGCTTCGTGACCTCCTTGAAGCACGCTTTGCTCACTTTACTCACAAATTATGGGGCAAATTAATAGCAATCGAAGAGGTCGACTTGGAGTAAGTCTACGACACAATGTTTTGAAAGCTGACACAAATTTGTATAAGCGGTTGAAATTAGTCACGCATGAAAACCGATACCAATTTGCATAAGCGGTTGAAATTAGTCACACATCAACAGACATGGCGCAGTATTCGCTTGCGGAGAGACACATATACGACTTTTTCTGCAAATTCTCCAAAGTGTATCTTTTCGATTTAAAACCAAATTGCGCACATCCTTACCAGGAAAGTATAGAAATGGTGTGTTTGTGGCTTTTTGTAACTTGGCCATTTTTCCGTGATGAGTGGAGAACAGTTAATTCGTCATGTGTTATATATATGATTGCCATGTCAATTTTCTCAACATTTTGTGAGCTAAATGATAAAAGCATGTCATTACTTATTACTTACTTGTGATTTAAAAGTATGTTCCTTGTGCAGGTTTGCCTTGAAGATTGGTGAATTGAGTGAACCAGTCTTTACAGACTCTGGAATTCATCTCATCCTTAGGACAGGGTGAATAAAGTCAAGCAAACCAAGCTCATCTAGACCTTGTATTTAATTTAAACTTTACCTAGATCCAGAAGCTTAATCTTTCATAAACTGTAGCAGTCTGCAAGTGCAGTCAAGTAACACCATTTGGCTGATATATATTGGTGCAGTATTATTAATAATGAAAAACTGCCAATAAAAAATACATAGTTGTCAGCCCACTGAAGACTCTCTGGAGTGGCTCATAAAATGCACCTTTTCTTTTTCTAGGGTAATTACCCTTGCCAGAAATCAACCTTAAGCTCAGTCAACACAATAATCTCCCCACTTGTGGTCTCTTCTCTTGCCACCTCTCACTCCAAGGGAAGGGAAGAGGAGAGACACTGGGAACATTGATGGGGTAGAAAAACAAATGTAATGGAACACATGTAGCAAAACAAATTACTGAAATGATGAATATATGAATATCATAATGTTAGAACTGCAGGACAAAGAATTAAATGTAAAAAAGATCATCGCAGTTATAGACGCAACTTTTGCAGTTGCAAAAAGTTGCAAAATTGGTTAGAGCGCTGCACTGGTATCACAGAGGTCAAGGGTTTGAATCCCATACAAGCCTGAATTTTCTACAGGCTTTCTTTTTGTAACTGCACAAGTTGCATCAATAACTGCGATGGTCTTCTTCACATTTAAAACAAATTACTCATGATCATTTTGGCAGCTCTCGGTCAACTCCTACCTCCCCCCCCCCCCCACTCCCCATGTGGCATGGCATCCAGGGCATAAGCACTACCTATTACAACTGATATCAAGATTGTAACTTAAAGCTCTGTAGCTATTATTCAAAGATGTTCCGAGAATGGCCAAAGTTTTGTACTAGTAAACCAGAAAAGATTTAAAGTGCTTCAAAGTGAAACGCTCTGGACAAGAACTTGGGGGTAACTTTTACAAGTTTGCCCCTATGCACTGAAAAAACCTTTCTTGTCAAAGAATATCCCAAATTAGGTTTTAATTATTCATTTTAAAAATGTCCAGTAGGCCAACCAAAACCCAATTACCCTGGACATTTTTTTCAGAGCCTTTCAATTTTCTGTCATAATTTTTTGCACATGAGCTTCCAACACAATCAGTACTTGAAAACTAGTCTCTGTGCGAACATTTCAGTATTCTTTGTGTTTGTAAAGAATAATCATGGTTAGAGCAAATAAAGTGGTTAATATTGTTTCACAAGGCAACTTTGATAAAATTTAATCAAAATAAAGCTCTTTCAAATGCTTATGCAATGTTTAAAGTTATTGTGGACAACAGGGTTGGAAAGAATGTAAATAGTAAAGATATCTGGAATGTGAGAAATGGTAATCATTTGGTTAAAAAGTCTGCCCAAAGAACCTTTTAAGAATACACACCAACAATACAATACAATACAATACTTTATTGACACTCCCCTGGTGGGGCTTTTCAGTGACAATATAAGGTGATGAAATTATAAATACACATGTATATGAAATTCATATATTTGAACTGCGGAATGAAGAATTAAATGTAAAGAAGATCCTCGCAGTTATTAACGCAACTTATGCAGATGCCAAAAGAAAGCCTGATCCCGGCAAGCCTGATTTTTTCAGGCTTTCTTAATATAAGGTGAATAAGAGAAATCTGATTTAAAAACAGTTTACAATTCATTTAAAATGTGTTTCATTCGTGCACCACTATCTGAACAATGAAGATTATCTTTATTCTAGCCTGTTACAGGCATTCAGATAGTGTTGCATGAAAGAAACAATATTGAGAGCAGGCACGCAAACTATTGTGAGTGGAAAATACTTTTCATTCATGCGCCACCATCTGAATGCTTGGAACAGGGTATCTTCATTCTTATTATCAGACAGTGCAATTAACAATGTATTGCTTTTTTTTTATTAAACGAGCACTTCCAATGTCACACAGATTTTGGGTACATATAGATGTCACTTAAACTGGCTTAACATGTATAAAATTAAAAATGATGTGTGAGTGGGTTGCATAAATGTAAAAAGTTGAACAATACTTAACTTTCTACCTTTAGGTGAGCCATTCATGCATTATCTATTTATACACTGTATTTAAGCAACATTGCAAATCACCTTAAGACAAAATCAAATGTTGGGAATAAGATTTTGGGAGGGGTGCTTTACACCAGCCAAGGTACTGGTACTGGTATAATTATGTAAAAATGTACTCCTCCCAGAAATGGGAGTGTAAAAAAAAATGTAAAAAATACCCCCAATTTTCACTACACTTTAATAGCAATAAATAACTACCAACATTCCCTTATACATTTGCATGGAGATTCACTGAGGTTTTAGGGATCACGTCTTTCCTAGAAATACTCTTCCTAGGTTTTAAAGCACCATCCTTTAGGCTGAGACACTGTTACTATCACTGCATTCAGACTAACAGACCTCCATATCACAATGTAAAAGATCCCATCTATAACAATGTAAGTTGTTTTTATGGGTGGTGATCTTGTTCACCAGTGAGTCACATCAATATCTTTTCAGAAACTCTTGACCAACTCTACTTTAAGGTTGTATTCTCAGTGTTTAGTCCACATTTTTTTTTATTTTTCCAGCCACAATGGAAGGAATATTAGCTTACTGACGAATGAGTTATAAAAGTTTTCATCTCCTGATTGCTATAGCCTTACAAAGCAAACAATTGCAACACAGAGAAGATATTACAAAATTAATGAAATGTCCTAAAATATTTTCTGGCATCCTATGAATCTCCTCCACTTTCTTTTTCTTGATCAACATCTTCTGTTTCATTTTCATCACTTTCCTTTTCTTCTGATGTTTCTTTGTTCTCTTCAGTCTTCTGTCGTTTCGATTCTGGTTCAGGCTCGTTGGTGGTGTCACTTTTCTTCCTTTTGGTTTCAGCGGCTGCTTCTTTTTTGCCTTTTTGTTCTTTCCTGAATACTGTTACGAAACAATGCACACATGTTATAAATTAAGAGGTTTAAAAGTCTGATCAAGAAACTCGTAAAGAGATGGGACCCTTTTGTTTCTTTGGGTTCCAAGTCAGCAGCCCCTAGTCCAATTTCAATGAAATTTGGCCAAAACTTTTTCAGATATTTTCCCCATAAAACTGTCTCTGGAAAAGTGAACTTGCCCTCTTGAACTTTGGTTTAGTTTCCCATTCCCTAACCTCCAATTCTTATTGAATATTCATTCTCTGAACAATACAAAAAATTAGTTATAATTAATTAGACTTTTCCACGTGTGTGCTCTAACAGTGCCACTGGCCATATAGTGTGGTTCCAGTTTTCACACAAATGCAACAGTTGATGAGAAAAATATTGAGAAGCCTGAATAAAAAACAATACAAATCATACTTACAAGCCAGACTCTCTTTGAGAGGTTTAATGAACTGCTCAAATTCCATTTCCTCTAAAGCTTCAAACACATCAGATGCTGTAAGGGTTTTCCTCTTATTTTTCTGAGCAAAATTGTTTGCGCTTTATGAAAAAAGACAATATTATTAAAGAGTTAAATAGATTAAGCTACATGCCTGCACATGGATATGAAGTAAAATCAAGGGGAGAAATTTGATCAGGAGTTATTTTGATCTCAAGTAGGTGTGACATCCTTTGCATATTTCCAAAGTTACAATATTATTGACCAACACATACCATGAAGTTGCATAAAGAACAAACACACTGGCAGCTTTTCCTATAGCAGTTCGTGCTTCTTTGGCAATGTTTACATTTTCTGGGAGCTGAAAATATGGACAGACACACTGTTAGTTTTTGAAGTTAACTGGGGATTTGATTAAGTCAGAGATGAATGATTAAATTCATAGTTAGTCAGCAGACAATGTCTTTAACCAGTTTCCAGAATGGCCTGACTATGACTTTCAGGGTTTGAGTGACAGTGCTCAAAAAGCCCAAACTTGAGGGATTAATGGAAACTGAACGTAGATACGAAAGCCACGCACCAAATGACTCTGTTCAGGTCTTGAAGATTTCAGTTACCCATCCTTAGTTTTGCTGTAAAATGCTGATCGAGTTTAAAACAAAAAAACTTTAAAATGGCATTGTCGATGGCAGATCTACAGGAAGGGTTGCCTTTTCTTACTTGCATTGATGCCCTATGCTTACACAGGTACATTTAGCTCTTGATCTGCCACTGTGTGTCAACTGAAATCACCACACATTGTATTGCAAAAGGTTCAAATTTCATATGAAATTCTGAAAACAGAGGAATGTCAAATATCCTTACCGCATCTTTAGCAAGACGTGAAATCACTGCATTTGGTAAGTTCAAATCTTCAGGTTTTTCTGCCATAATTTAAAAGTCTGGAACAAAAAACACTGTTTAGCCTGTATAATCAACATCTGAACACTTCCATATAATGTCTTCTTCTAGAAAATATCCATACCTCCCTGCTACAGAAGTTTTTTTGGTTTGAACCCTCCCCACTCCACTCTAATATTTTTGTTTTTTTGGGGGGGGGAGGGGGGTGCGAGGCAGACGGTGGGGGAGCCTTTTTCCTAGAGACTCCCAATAACCTTCCCTGAGCTGATGAGGGTATGGATATTTTCTGGAACTACACAAAGTGTAATGTGATTAATTTGTCATTCTTGCATATCAACATCACAGTGTACATTTGACTAACAACATGTGCTACGGCACCTAATCCCGTGTTAACTTAATCAACATTCAATCCATCCGATTGTTATTCCAAGGTGGCCAATATAAATCAATCATGCAGAAAACATTGTCAGTTTTCAGAATAAGATCAACAACCATAAGACTTAAGTCAGTAAAAAAAGGAAAAGGGTAAAATCCAGTCCGCACTTCCTTCCAGATATTATAAGCTTATATTCAAGCTACATGCATTTGTGATCAAGATCGACGGTTGGGAAAACTGTCTATTTGACGACTAGGTTCATGACCATCGAAAGCTCTAAATCATCATGTAATCCGTTCCCAACACTAAAAAATAAGCCTAACATACTCACCTCTGATTTATTGTACACGAAAACTAAAATGTCGATCGCTTCTTCACTTTTCCCGCGAAACACTTCCCGGCGTTCTCTGAACGCTTTTGCTGCAAAATAGTAGCAGAGGTTTCATTGGTTGGATATTAAAGAATCTGACCAATAAAAAAGCTTCTAATATCAGAAGTCGAGATTGAGCCGTCGGTTTGTTATTTATTTCCCAGCGTATGTCTGAGAGAGTATGCGTAGAAGCAGCCCAGGCGGGCCATGTTCTTGTACTCATCCAATCTTTTTCCGAATAGTGTTTGGGTTGTTGAGATTTGCCCTAGTTCTTAATTTATGATCTGTTTTTCCTAGGTAAGGATTTAAACCTCTACGTATTGTTGTGACAGTCCATGATTTTTTTCTGCAACACATTTTGATCATAAACCTTTGTTTAAGCTCGCTATAGGCAAGGATCAAGTGCATATTTTTAAGGTATATAGCTTAATCAGCTGCGTTTTGCCTAAACAAGATCCTATATTGCCTTCAAGCTGTCTTCTTGATTACAGAAAACTTTCCCATTTTTAATATATTGCTTCTTATTTCAGCGTTTAACAGAGATTTTAAGAGAGCTGCCTTCGTAAATTTCCAAGCAAGGCAGCTAGAACGATGAGCAGTTCAGAAGAAGTGTCATGGATTTCATGGTTTTGTGGTCTTCGTGGCAACGAGTTTTTTTGCGAGGTATGTGTCGAGAAACATAGGCTATATTATTCAAAAGGCTTTAATCATAAGAAAAAAGCACGTGTGTAATTTGGCTCGAAATGATTTCCCGATCGATCCCCACTAAGATGTTTAACCTAATGTTTCTAAAGTGTTTGGTCGGGAACTTTGATTTCTGGCCATCATCTTAAGTTGTTCTAAATGTTGTAACGAGTAAGATTAGTTCTTTGTATAATTTGTTAACAATTAGGTGACCATCTAGACAATTTTGAAACTTGTGTTGAACAAGGCCTGCAATTAGGATCTCTATAAACTAATTGTGAGTCTTAGCTCGTTCGTTCACCGCGAGGATCAGTCTGAGGAGGGAACCACTGCTAACAGGGTATAGGACTGTTGCCAACAAAACAAATAGATTTGTATTGCCATCTGAACATAACATGGCTAGATGCATCTGGTGTAAAAATTACATAGAAAATGTATAAAACAAACCTTAAAAATAACAACAGCAATTAATTTCAGTATTCCAATAGATATACAGGAAATTGCAATTGTCTTACATGTAATCTACATAATAACAGAAGATTATCATACACAAAGTTACGTTATCATACAGAAAATTACGTTAAGGCAACCATTAATTGAAGGGCTATGCGCTTAACCGTTGCCATTGCTCAACCATGTTGTTGAATTTTAGGCCATTTTGTTTTTATTTGTTTGTTTGTTTTGTTTTTGTTTTTTTTTTTGTGCTCCAAACCATCTGAATTTTTGCGTAGGACCTTCTGTTCATTGAAAGAACATTGCCCAAAGTTTTTTCCTCTGATTTGCACTTTGTTCACATGCGGAACTCTTGCACCCTGTGATGGATGTGCTGCCACCTGCTGTTCTCTTTCTGCTTACTGTACTTGGTGGGGAGAAAAAATTCAGGGAGTTTGGAACAAAAAATAAAACTGCCTAAACTCTTCGACATGATGGTTACGCTCTCAGCCCTTCAATTACCGGTAAATTGAAAGTATAATCAGAAATTATTTTTGAATGACTGGCTTGTTTGATGGCTTTTGTTTTAAAGTAGACATGTTATTCTGTATTCAAAGGTTGATGAAGACTACATTCAAGACAAGTTTAATTTAACAGGACTAAATGAGCAAGTGCCACATTACAGACAAGCTTTGGATATGATACTAGATATGGAGCCAGGTATGTTGTGAGTCATCTTTACGATTTACTGCATTCACAGATGAATCCTTTGCAAAGCCTGGTTCCTACTTGTGATCTAAACTCAAGAATAAGCATCAGAACATTCCCATTCTGCTATAAACACAAGCACAAAGAGGCACATGCACATGCGGAACTGGTGAATTTTTGTTGTTCTGCCAGCAGGTTCGTTATGCAGTACCCACTTTGAAATAACCAGCTAAAAGCATTCCTGAAATACTAAGCATTAGCACTCATAAGAGCAAGGAAAAAGGAAAATGTTTTTTTTTCTTGTGCTCTTGTGCTTGTACTTATCTCACACTGGTTCCCACTGAGCTGACAGTACTCTTTCATGTGCCTGTGCTTGTGCTTGCATTTGTTGCTCAAGGGAAAACCAGGCTTGAGTGAGCATCTGTGAGTGACTACACTGTATCTTTTCCAAGAGATACAGTAGTAAAATTTAAAAAAAACAACTTGATTTAAGCGTCTGAGTCTTTAGCATGGCAGGACTAATTGGGGACAAGTTATAAACATCTGAATGTAACATGGCAAGTGAAACATAAACATTTTAAAAAGCCCAACTTGTGGGAGGCTTACCTGTTGGCTATTTAGTCACTCGTGAATGTCTGCAAAACTGTTTTATAAATTTAAGAAGGCCATTTCAGGACAAGAAAATGTTCAAATTCTGCTTATGTTGTTGGCAGATGATGAACTAGAGGACAACCCCAATCAGAGTGACTTGATTGAACAAGCAGCTGAAATGTTATACGGTCTAATTCATGCCCGCTACATATTAACCAACAGAGGTCTTGCACAAATGGTACGTGTTTTGATTCTTGCTATGTGTATGACAGTTAGTGTCTTCATACAGGAATAAACAGACTGCTAGACCAAATTGCCCTTGCCCTGACTAGCTGCCCCTGGGCTCAGAGGATGGCATTTTTGTTGAAAACCATAAGCTATTTTGTTCGGGAAGTATGAGACCTTTGTACAAAACCACTTGAAGCCTGTCCATTTGCCATTCCTCTAGTTAGTGTTTTTCTTCTTTGTTAATCTGAGTATGGTGATGCCCTAAAAAATTGTGATTTATTTTGCTGTACAAAGAGAAAATGGGTACAGAAAAGAAAACTAGTGTGCTCTCCAAGGGAATTCAACCTAGACACTCTGGATCTCTTGTTCAGCACCTCAAGTAAAATGAATTCCCCATCTTTTTGGTTCCATTTTTATATACATTTATTTTGCATGCCAGAGTTAAACCTCTCAGTTGACATCAGAAGCTGTCTAACCATCTTGGGAAATGTCAGAGCTAACTAAAGTACCTATAGGTGATATCTGAGCAATTTTAAGTGAAACATATGGCAAATAGATAGCTATTTGAGTTAAAATAAGCATCACCTACTTACAGTTGTATAGTCATTTTTTGTTATTTAAGTTATACTGGCTTCTAGTTTCACCCTTTTCATAATCATTTACACTTTCAGCTTGAAAAGTATCAGAATGGTGATTTTGGACACTGTTGTCGAGTTTATTGTGAGAATCAGGCAGTCTTGCCAATTGGTAAGTTGGAAGCCAAGAAGCAGATGCTTATTTGTAACATACGGTAATGACAAATCTGAAATAAAAATCGCAGTGAATTGAAAGTGGGACAGTAAATGAATCAACCTTATTTTCACCATACTCCTCTGGTTGCTGATAGACACTAACCTGACCTAAGTTATGATCTCTAAACCTTTGTTCTGCTATGGTTTAGTTTCATTTCAAACACTGCATTGTCATTTCTCATAGGGAACTAGCAGCTGTTGGTGAACAACATTGTTGATCATGAATGTACAGAAGATTCTATTCTGCTTCAAAGGTTGCAGTCTTAATATCATTTGTGATTTTCTGCTGTTGTTTGAAGGATTGTCTGATGTGCCTGGGGAAGCCATGGTAAAACTATACTGTCCAAAATGCATGGATGTTTATACACCCAAGTCGTCACGGCATCACCACACAGATGGAGCATACTTTGGCACGGGGTTTCCTCACATGTTGTTCATGGTACACCCTGAATACAGGCCTAAGAGACCTGCCAACCAGTTTGTGCCTAGGTATGGTGAAATAACTTTTTGGTAACCACAGTTAAATCCTGAGGTAACCTAGGAAAAATGATTTAGCACAGTATGGTCTCCCTTTGTGGAAGAAGATGGGTAAGATGATTCCCATCAGAGATGTAGGATTTTTTTTGTGGTTGTATACTTGTGCAAACAATGTGGATAAACAGAATGTTGTTAACGAAAGGATATGAGATACATTTTGAGTTTTTTACAAACGTCCTTCTCAAAATGTTTGTGATAATTGCTGTAGACCGCATAATAGGACTAGTCACTGGCAAATAATTGACCGAATGTGGGAAAATAACTGGCTTATGGCACATTCTGAAGCTGCTGTCACATTTTGTGTTGAATATGTACAAGTAGAATATAATATGCCTAGAAACTTGTTCATGAAAGCTCTGGCTCCAAACGTTTTTCGCAACATTAATGGTGGTTAAGATTCCCTGGTTGACAAATTTGTACTTAAAACATAAATCATGAGTAAGTTGAAACTCTTAATTGTTTTGCTTGTTTTACAGATTATTTGGCTTCAAAATTCATCCCATGGCTTATCAGATCCAATTACAAGCTGCAGCACAGAGGGGACGTTCTGCATCTGCTCGTCCTCGATCAACCAAACCCCACTATAAATAAGAGCAATCAATTTTCTACCTTGCTTGTCTTGTCATTACGTTCCGTTCCGTTCTGATCCGTTCCTTGTGTGTCATGAGTAAACTACAATGTTCTGTTTTTGTTGCTAATGTACAGTGCCCTGTGGAGCTATCGCTACTTTTTTAGCCTTTAAAGTAAAGATTTGTATTATGTGAGTCTCCTGCTTGAGAATTTAAATGGTGATTGAATAAATATTTACAATTCATTTTTGCTAACGCCTCTCGCTCCCAGTCAGTATTCTCTCAAGTGTTTTGGTTGCATGTAGACTGAATTTACATGAAGTGAAATTTGATGCAAGATGCTTCACGGTTTTGATCAGTAAAGATGTTTTGTCTCTCCATTCTCTACTGCATAGTGGGTTAGGCAATGGTAGTGGGATTTATATAGTATGCTTGAAGATATGTATATTATACACCTGTTTGGAAAAACGTTGTTGGGTTGAAAGTATGAGCGGTAGTGTGACACAGTGGAATTCTCGGAAGGTGGCACTGGCAAGCTGTTACTCAGCGTTTTTTTAATTGTTATTCAAGGCATTTTCGTTTTAGCAAGTTTAAATAGTAGAGTAAGGCATAATGTGTTTCTTTTATGTGTAAAATGTCTGAGAATAGAGGAAACTTTTCCCGCTTCCTGGAAAACCATTGGGTCGCATCGGTCA
The DNA here is from genome assembly GCA_964017195.1 of Siderastrea radians. Taxonomy (NCBI): domain Eukaryota; kingdom Metazoa; phylum Cnidaria; class Anthozoa; order Scleractinia; family Rhizangiidae; genus Siderastrea; species Siderastrea radians. Next base: position 4,526,330 of record OZ024889.1, on the reverse strand, counting down.
TGGTGTATGTTTTATACCCGACAACGTTTTTATTTCAGTTAGCTGTGCTCTACTGAGTCATAATTTCCTGGTAACATTTTTACTGTTTGTAGCTTTGTACATCTCTAAAGATCAGTATATATACAATGTACATGTACATGTGATCTCTTGAGTGACAATTTCCTTGTAATATTATGTCGTAGGTTCTGTTCAACAATTCCAAAACATACAACAATAAAATAGAGGATACCATAGTTACCCATATATCACGTTTGTTTTCTTTGACTCAATATGGTGTGTTACCATGTAGATTGGAAGCTGTGCGCGCTTTGATTGGCTAAAAACCCATGCTTTATTAGAGTGTAAAGCATAGAAAAGCGTATTTTATTGTTTTTGAGTTGCGTTCCAAGAGACAAACCTAAAAAGTTTATTAAAAGAAAGCATCGATTGCCGAGTCTAGAGTGAGTGCTTGTATTATGGAAGAGGAAGAAAGGAGGAGAAGATGACGACAACGACCTAACAACCTGCAGTGTTTTTCGGATTTAAACTGTGAAACAAGTATGAGACCCTGTCAGCTCTTCAAGGGGGATGAAAACCAGGACCCAAATGTAGAGGATACATGGTGGGCACGGAAACAGGTGTGGATGGACTCAGCAAATGAAGTACTTGGCCACCCTAGACAGCGCCAGTATGAGAACTGTGTTGGAACAACTGACCCTTAGTTGCCTGTCTTGGGTCACCTATAGCCTGTGAACGTAAGCTTTCCGCACGGTTGTGGTACTTCATTTACAGCGGTTTTTAATCGAGTGTCAAAAGTAATGATGTGTTTACTTTGCTTTTGCGTCACTTCACTCTGTCATTGGTTTAAGAAACTCGCGCCACTTTCTCAACCAATGAGAAGTAAAACCAAAATCGTCTATGTCCTTGTCGTACGCGTTTTTCCGAACTCGACGCACGTTACATGATCTTGCTTTGCGTTCTGAATGGTTCAAAAAGCCCTTGCGAAAGACGAAAATGAAATTTGTGTTTACATCATCACTGCTTGTTCAAACATTCAAGAGATGAGAATAAAGGAAGTGATCACCAAGGAAAAGGCGAGCGCCTGGGTTTCAGAAAAATTTTGATATAACGTAATAAGCAACATTCGATCAGTTGCTTGTAGGAAACTATTACATCGACGAAGAGAGGTTTCCACAAAATTCTTCAATGCTTCTTTTTTTTTCTTCTTCTTCATGAGACAGCTCCTTCATGAACAACTTCAACTGTCAAAGTAAAATCTCCCAATTTGAAAGGTTATAGTTATTACTCTTTCCTCGATCCCTCGGTTATTTATTCTAAATATTTTAATACTATATAGACGAATATTTTCGCAATGGAATCAATAAATGCGTTCTTTTCTCAACGAAAAACGTTATTTCAATGTTTCGCACGATTCGTGTTTTCACTCCCGGCTGTACAACCTTCCCGGGAATCGTTTTGGAAAACCTAAAGACAGTGTTCATCCGGGGGGTGGGGTGGGTGGGGGGGAGGGACTCCCATATAGAAGTGACGGATGTCATCGTTTTAAATTGAAAAGAACCTCTAACAGGGACCAGAATTCTGTTTTGTGGGCGTAGCTCGCATAAAATTTTACCCCTGAGAGGTACAATTTCTAACGGCAATAAAGACTACTTTAAAATAATAATTCCTTCGAATACTTTCTATTCGTAAAGATTTTTGAAAGCATCGTCATTAATCTCTAATCTCTTCTGTCATGCTTCGGTTCAGTAGCCCAAAAGTACCACCATAACTCTGACGGTGGTAGTTTTGGATTTTAGCACCCTAAGGGGTACCAAACCACGAATTTTAACCCCTGAAAGGTACGACGAACGCCCCCGGCACTTTGCACTTTTAAATGGGAGTCCCTCCCCCGGGGCGGGGAGGGACACCAGTATGTTATAAAGCAAAAAAAAGGGGGTGAAAATAAACCAATAAAACACGGTCCATTGTCTATGGTTACCAGAGCATGTTTGGGTCCGTTTTGCTGGGCTGGGTTTTGCGCTAGAACAACAAAACGGCAGAACAACAAACAAGAGAATTTGCTTCATCTTCGATTGTCATCGTGGTACTGCATCTTCAAGCGCAAAGCACATCTTTGCCTGCTTTGTGAAAGCAACTATACTGGTCATGTAAACAGCTGCCTCCAGTTCATCAATCTGTGAAGCAGTTAAAGTGGTTTAAAGAATTTTAATGAAGCTTATCATATGCATTTTAGAGCTAGGCACGGTCAATCAACTTCCTGAAGTAAAAATTTTTCAAATAAACAAGTTACACTTCAATGTTACCAGTAAAGGGAATCTATCGATTCATTGGCCCAGACAAAAGTGTATTGCAATACTTGTTTTTTATTTATTTTTATTCATATACAAAAGAGTTAGGACAATTGTTTTACGTTTATTTATGTTCTTATGTTCGCTCTTGCCAAGCCCACTATCTCTTAATTCTTTAAGATCTATTGCACGGGACTAAATGTGTTTTATAGAAAACAATATTCAAGACATCCTTTGGACAAAGGCTAGGCTGTGATCAGGTTGCAACGTTGTCTGTTTGCCTCAAATAAAGTGCAACCCATAAAAGGATTTTAAGGTTAGGCATGGTGATCTACTGTGCACAGACAGAAACAAAATGGGGTGAACGTAACGAGTGCTAGGGAGTAATATGATAAGGCATTACGAGCAGCTTAATTATTAGTTCTCCTAAAAGCTTCAATGAAGGATGAAGAAGATTCGTAAGAACTTTCTCAACATAATAAAAAAAAATAAACTGTCTTGATTCATGAAAACGTATCAAAAAATGGGCAACTGCACAATATCTACTTTTCTTTTTATGGACTAAGAGAATCGTAAATAAGGATTTTGTTGAATTTTTTGGCAGACATTACATCATTCTCACACATGCAGACTTGTTTTCACATACAATGCTAGGCATTTTTTTGCCAAAAATTCCAACAAGTCTTTTCTGAGTTTATGTGGCCATTACTTTGCACAGCCACTCCAGCCACTTACACAAACGAGCATAACTTGGTTAATTTCTTCTGTTTGATACATCAAAGAAGTGAAGAGACTATTGGTGCTTTGCTCAAGTTGATAAGCAAAGCAGACCAGACATAACTATGGGGAAATTCTTTTAAATTTCACTTACAAAAGTATTGCATAAGAACCTTCAATTTCTCTTAGGTAGTTACTGGATGAAATGCATTGGGATCAATATGGGAATTTGTTAACTTAACTGTCATGCTTGGAAAAACTGATGTGAGATTAGAACTCTGTTTCATTATCTCCCACTGTCTCAAATTCTCTTGCTTAAAAGATGACAACATTTTGAATGGAAACACACTGTTTGTAATTTACTCCTGCCATCTTCACATTATATTTATTCCTTTGCTTGGTTAACCCTTTAAGCCCTGATATAAAAATGCATATTCTCCTTACAGTTCTCCACACATTTCTTATGGAACTATTAAGGAGAACATTTTGTCTATATATCAAGACATCTTATCCTTGGTGATTGTTTCCTTTATTCTCGTCACTTGAATGTTTGAAGAAGTAGTGATAATGTAAAGAGAAATTTCATTTTCATCACTGTTGGGCTTAATGTGTTGAGGTAACAGGAGCCTACTTCCTTTCTTAGGTAAGGATGAAAATAAAATGAACAATGAAAAGTGGGAATTCATTTCATCAATAATGCACATGCTAAGCACATCTACACGTTATAAATAGAGTGTTATAAAGTCTTTTAGTTTTTAGATCCACAAGTGCTTCTACGCTTTGTTTTGAGCGGCCTCCTTTCTTGTTGCATCTTGTAGTAACGAGGTATCAACTTCCTCTGCTGGTAGCTGAACGTATCGCACCACTGATCCCCTGATGAAACAGTTCTTTACTGATAACTGTAAACAAAATGAGTACAGAATTTCATCACATACCAGCTAACATCAGTGGTATATACTGTAAATACCAGCATTAAAGCCACACTTTTTAAACAAAAATTCTAACTCCAAATTTGGGGGGGGGGGGGGGGTTGCAGCTTATCCATGAGAATAACTGGGTTTTTCGATACATCTTCTGACTTGTGCTCTCTCGTTTAACTACAAATCAGATGCCTGGTTAGCACTTCAATATTGTGATTAAAAAATTGTTGTTTGTTGCCTTGAAATGATGTTCATACTATTTCAAAGCTAAACATTAACGTAAAACTTTTAAGTTTTAAATGTACATATTAAAATATGTACATTTCCTCCAGTTTGAATGAATGTTCACTGAAGAAAAGAATGCAATCACTGGTAATCTATCTTACGACTCAACTTTTGATTTAGTTCAGAAACATCAAATCTAAAATGTGAGCTTCTACACCTAGGGTGCAGCTTAGCTGTAAGTGTGGCTTAATTTCCAAATGTAATGTAAAGAGGAACAATTAAAGGAGGTGCAGAGATGTTTCTTTCAGTAAATTTCTGACTATTTTCAGAAGACAGTGACTGCATCCCAACAAATTTTAGTTCACCACGTAGCAGAGTGTGATGCAAATGTGGTGCTAATATCCTCAAACAAAGATTGTGTGGTTCCAGAAATTATCCATACTACCCAGTGTTCTCTCTAGATTTCTCCTCAACAGGTAAAGGAGTTTTCCAAGCCGGTAAAGAAATAATGTGGATCTCAGCCACCTTCTTAATGTCAGAGTAAAACAATAGGAATAAAAGGAAAAGAGTGTTTTGGACGTGCATCCAGGCTTAAGAAAAAACTTTGAAACTAAGTGTTAATTAAGAGCGTCTGTCAATGAACACCCTTAGAATCTTCATGCAGAATATAAGAACAAGTTTTTCTTGTATTTACAAGATCAGATGTGTATGCCATAGTCTTAAACTAACATTTAGGATTTGTGTCAAAACTACACTCAGCTGGTCATTTACAAAGTTGCGCATTTGGTTAAACAGTTACTGAAGTGAATACTATCACACATGCAGATATTCACGTCTGTTTTCTGCTCTCTCAGGAACTCTTTCACGTCTTTTAGCTGATGAAAATTAGACCAGAAGTGAAAACAAAACACAAAAAGTTAGATTAATCGGCTCTGAACACGTTTCCTAATAGAAAGTTCCTTGATCAATTGACTTGGATAAAACTTGGATACAACTCTTAATCATCCTCATCAGCCTGACTCATAAGCTTCATCAGAACTGTCTGCGATGTCATCAGGACAAACATTCAGCAATGATAGGATTTCATCGACTTCTTCAACGCCATCCTGGATGACATGTGCTGAGGGTAATTCTTTCCCTTTAGGGGCAGCTTCAGAAGCTGCTGCTGAGTGGACGTTTTCGTTTCTTTCTTCCTCAGCTAAGGAAATTGTGTCCACCTTAAAGTTTGAAAAAATCACGGATAAGACACCCAGTAATGTGGAATTCTATGTATAGCCAGTAACAGAGCCACGGTGAGAAAAAACAGACCTAAGGCCAGCCTCACGCATTGTAGCAGTAGCTACTGGGGAGTAATTGCCAAGAGTACTTATTTTTGATGTTTTAGAAATATCAACAAGACAGTTTCGTTTACCTCCAAATCAGTGGCTGGGTCAAGCTCAAGCTGGGTGCCAGTGCTCACAAACACTTTCTCCTTTGCCAAGACAAGTCCTGGAGTTCTCTTCTTTCTCTTCTTCTGAATAATCCATAGCTCAACTGCCTCCCTGATGAGCTGTTCACACTCATCTGTGCAAACGTCTGGACCATTTATAGAAATGTGGAGTAAGCTTTCCAACATCTTGTTGGAAAGACGTGATCTCAGCCTTGTTTTTATTCTCTTTATGGCACTAGCGCTGCATTCAGGCCAAGCATTAGAAATTGGCAAACTCAGAATTGCTTCTGCAAATGAGCTTAGAATGGGGAAAAGAGCGCCCATTTGTAAGAGTTTCTTTAGCACAACCTCAGTTTGTGTTTCCCCAGTGAGCTTGTCAGGCGCTGGAATACTGAACCTAGCCATATGAAACTTAAACAACTCAAACTCTGCAATAACCTCTGTGAGTTTCTCTGGGGCATAGATCTTCCCAATATCAATCATTTCAGCCTTTCCATAGTCTAAGAATGCTGGTGAGTCAGGAGAAGGCAACAGAAGAGGGTCAAACACGGTAAACAGGGAGAACAATGGGAGGCTGTTTTGAAAGCGTTCGTCAAGATCATGGACAAGTGCATCATCATACTGGTGTAGGAGATTATCCACCTCAGCCATAGCTTGTTGGGTCATTTCTACCTCTACTCCACAGACAGCCAGACGTCCAATTGGTTTAAGATCCTGGACAGCTTCAGTGATAGCTCTGTGACTCAAAGCTTCTTCTTTAAGTTTCATCTTTGTATACGCTAGATTTGGGGCAATGTAGGAGAAGGTTACGGATCCCTTTTGAAAAGTCTTAGAGACTGCGTCAAGGATTGGGATAACCTGGTTCAAGATGTAGATCACTGCAACAAACTTGAAAGTGTTCAAGCGCATGAATAGACCTTTTGCCGCAGCATCGTGATGATCATCATCAAGCAATTTCAGCGTTGCTAGCACTGCCGGATAATCCTGTTTTAGACTTTTCATGGCTTTCCCCAAAGACAGCCACCTGGTTCAGCATGCCTTTTGGATCTTGTGTGTCACAGCTTTCCTGGTGTTTTCACTTACATCTAAACTGTTCAAGTTCATCTGCACCTTAGCATACAAAGCCGTCTTCTTGTTGGGATTTTCGAACAAAGACCATAGTTGACGCAAATTTGTTTCGACTACAGATATGTATTTGACAGTGTCATTTGCACTGGAGCAAGCCAGAGCTAAACGGTGACATACACACCATAGTTGCTGCATTATTGGCGTTCTTCCGTCATTCATATGTTCCTCTTGCTTCTTCTTAAGCTTTACTCCAACTCCATTTTTGCTGCCAGTGAACACGGAAGCACCATCAGATGCAAGTCCCGCTAGAGACGCCCACTCTAGGTTATCCTTGTCTAGCTCCTGAGTTATCATGTCCACAATGGCATCTGCATTTGCACTGCTGTGGTGCTCCAGGAGATTCTGAACCGAGAGAAACTTTGTGTGAACTTGTGCATCAGATACGTATTGAAGAAAAGTAACCAGTTGTTCTGTTACAGCAACGTCACTCACTTCATCACAAAGCAAGGAAAAATAACGACCATTTGCAGCTGCTTCAACTACTTGACCTTTTAGGACTTGACCATTAGCAAGAAAAATCTCTTGTTTACACCTCTCAGATTGATGGGTGAAGTACTTCATATCCTGTATCCCAAAGCGAGTTAGGAAGTCTATAAGTGGCAAGACCTTCAGGTTGGAAATTTCTTGTTTGGCAAGAAAATAAAACACTGCAAATGCTTGTACCAGAACCTCATCAACAACTTCAGCTTTTTTGTCTATTTCTTTCTGTAACCATGATGCCCGCTGAAGAAGTTCTTTGCTCACTGACTGCTTGTGTTCTTCTGAGTTACTATCCTCTGATATTGCGGCCTTTCTATATCAGGTAGCAGGTGCATTAACAAACTTCATGCCTATTCCTGTTTTGACATGCTTCTTACAAAGACAACAAGACATACCCTCACCCTCTTTAAGTACCAGCCACCACACACCACTTTTACAGCACGCTGCAATGTCGTCATTGACCCATTCGTGTTTGAAAACATGAGGCTTCGATGGCAATTGGCTGTTTATTTCAAGAGAAGACAGCAACTTGCAGTTGTTCTTGACACACAGCATGTGGTTGTGTAATGCGTGATGATCAACACCAAAGGCTTCCTTGAGGATGCGCATGTGCTGCTTTTCAGGAATAGTGGCAGTTTTAGGTTTCTTAGGTTCCAGTGGAGTATTTGAAGTTGTCTGTAGGGTTGATACTGGGTTATGAACTACAAGGGGTGCGTCTACAGGGACAGGTGTTGCAGATGGTTCGACATCGGTCAAGGGTGCATCAATTTCAACTTGAGCTGCTTGTTGGTCACCATGGATGTTGTCACCTACGAAGAGACGTCCAACCTCTCTCAATACTACATCTCGTCAGAGGTTAAAAATCATTCAGTTTTTTGTTTTGTTTTGTTTTGCTCAAGATTTTATTTTGGGCTTACAACTCTTTCTATTCAGCCTAAGAAAACAACACAAAAATAATCTTCCGGTGAAAAAAAGGAAGCTACTTCCGGTGACACGTTTCTTATGATTTACATGAAGAGCCACTTGAAAGTCAGTGGTTTCATTTCGTTCAAGCTACGTATCGTGACGAATCGCTGCATGTTCGTTTATGCGTTGTGTTGAACTTTGAAAATTCGCGTTTATGGAGGCTATTTTTTCGAGAATATGTCAACCAGCAAAGTGGAACATATTTAAAAAAATCCTCGAAGATAACGGATTTCATGGCCAAGACGGACTTTTGCTTTGGCGAGGTCAATTCATCAAAAGAAGCCAAACCTTTCAGGAAACTATTTTCTCCTCGCTTTCAACACTGAAAGATGCACGTAAAAATAGTTACTCTTTATAGCATTGTTACCTGTTTGCCTTTGCGACCTCTTGTTCTTGTCAGAGCACAGAAAAGAAAGTATTGATTGCTGCCGCTTCATCTTGGAAATGACAAAGTGAACCACGAGTCGAAGAACAAATGTGCACGTGCGTAGAAATGAGCATCCTGCACGAAGGAATTTATTCCACAGAAACCCACCTAAAATTCTCACACTGCGAAAGGTACCAGCCAGCAATTAAAAAAGTAATATTTATTTAGTTTTGGAGAGGACAAATTGCGCCTTTTTTGTTTGCTTTTGTTTTGTTTGACAAGTTGAATTTTTGGGTAAACTCTAAGCGGTTGTAGGCGGTAAAGAGCGCTGTTACAGCCGGTAAATTTTACCGGTTACCGGTTGATAAGGAGAACACTGCTGCCCCTACGGAAGGTCATTGGAAATTCCTAGGGGGAGGGGGGATTTAGAAGCCAAACTATTAGAAGGACAGTATGAAGCTAAACTGGAATTTCCTGGGGGGGGGGTGTGGGGGTGCAAAACAAAAAACCTTCCATGGGGGGAGTATGGATATTTTCTGGAACTACACATTCACACACAGTATCCCAGCTAATTTATAGACATGATGTACCACAAAGGAAGAAACTGCTGCCTGCAATTGAAACCAAACCTTTACCTCCTAAGTATAGTTTTTTTTTTGTTCAGGGATCAAGAGATACCAACCATCTCCTTTAAGAAAGAAACCTACCCAAATTGCAACTGTTGAACCTTACCATGTGAGGATACTTGTCTGGATCTGTGAGACTTATATCTGTCAACTTGATGTTCAAGAACTACAAAAAAAATAAGAAAAGAATAAAAAACAGGAAAAAAGGAAACAACAGATTGGAAATGAAAACAAAAAGCAATTACTATTAATTTTGATTTTAATAATTTTATTCATTGTTAGTCTCCCTGAATTTCTAAGTGATATTGGCATTAAGAAAAAACAAAGTTCAGCAATCTAAGAGGTGCCCAAAACAATGTCTGGCCAAGCCATAAATGACTTACACATACACATGATGTGCACACAGTTAACGGTGTCTGTGAAAACATAATTTCCTCCTCTTCCACCCCAAGTTTCAAAACACGCCAGAAACTGCCTCAGATGTTTGCTGCATGAAAGCTAATTTGCGGCTATTGCATATAAACACAACTTCTAATTATATGCACAGACATTTGTCCAGAGACATTATGTGTGTTTTTGAGACAAACTCTTTGAGCCTATTTTGAAGCCAGATGGACAGTACTGTTTGTCATCCTTCATGCTTTCTTTACCACCACACTCTAAGGAAATCTGACAAGTTTTCAACTTCAGTCAGTCACTTTGTTGGGTTAACAAATCTTGCTAGTCTGTTAGAAAAAGTCTAAAGGCATGACCTCAGAGGTCACACTGTTAATGGGGGACAGGTATTGTGCCATATGACATGAATTGCCTAATAAATAATTCGTCTAGTATTTTCATCAAAGATCAAAACTAAGGACCAATCATTGTGTATGTGGTATCTTCACCATAAATAACTGTAATACTGTGATAAATACAAAAATGATGGCAGACTTCCCACTTTGAGCTCATGTTCCAAGTGCATTTGTGTTGTTCCAGGTTTTCAATTTGTTTTTGCTCTGAATATTAAAATGAATTATTGATTTGTAATATATTGTGTGACTTCTAAGAGCTTAAGTAAAGACCAGCAAATGGAAAACGTACCGGTATTTTGATAGTGCTGTATTTTAGTCTCAAGTTGTTTCTTACCAGCCACCCCCCTCCATTCAATTTAGGAACCATCCACAACCCCCCAGCTAGCTTGTACAAGCCTGAACCAGGGCTTACACCCGGCATTTTACAGTACATTCCATACGCAACAGATATACTTACTTGATCAACAGAGTCCAATGTTCCGTGTACACTGTTACAAAATGGATCATATTAGTTTGGTGGAATTGAGTGATAGTTGGGACAGGGATGGGCACTCTTGAACAAACGGAGCAGGAATGGGTCTTCTGAGAACAACTCCAGCTAATGCTCAGCACAGCACAAGCTATTTGGTCAAATTTCCGTACAGCCCCTACATTAATTATGCATTCAACTGCTTTCTTACTTTTTCTTACAAACAAAGAACTCATAAATTGAGCTTGATCGTGAGTCAGAAAAAAACGGTATATGCAATAGCATAATTCATGTATGGGGCTGTGTGGAAAGTTTACCAGCTGTTTTTCACTTTCTTTTCAACAGAAAAACTTAATTTAACATTTAACTTCACACTAAACTTCACTAGCTTTAACAACTGCTTATTTCAGTTGCTTATTTCAGTTACAAGGTTGATGCTCAAAGTTGTAAAGTTGAATTTCAATGTCTTCCGTATAACAGCCTTACTGTTATGTTCGGCTTTAGATGATGACTTAAAGCTCGGCCATAAATTCCCCTATCACGCTCAACAAAACAACAAAAAATAAAGCTCTCACAACTTCACGTGCTTTCATATAAGAAACAGATGAAGAAATTATCATCGAACCTATTTAGCACAATACCTGAGGTCGTTTTTTAGCTCTACAATGACTTCTTTTCCAACCAAGGACTTGAAAAATGAGTAGAATAGCTATAACATAAGGTAGAATATCTAAGATTACATCGAAAAAGTGAATAAGATTCGTGCAAACTAACGCCAAATACCCACCATTTTGACAGCTAGAGGACAGCTAGAGGGCAGAAAATCAAGATGGCGGCAAATACCACCGCTGACCAGTTCTTTACCCCGAGTGGGATCATGGGATATTTGCACCGAGTTTTTGAGTTTTGGACTGTCATAAAAGAGGTTTGATCAAAGTTTCGAGATAATACTCTTCGATTATGCAAGCGATAGACACTCTAAATAGTGCAGGACCTGTTCAACATTATTTTAGCCCTTATACTTTCAATGGAGGGTAAGTGAAGTCGATGTAACGAGCGTTAATTTTGGGATATTTGGCATTGTTGCACATGAGTCAGCAAAAAGATTTTTACATGATTTTTACATGTGGTAGAGGGGAGAGGAACGGGCAGGTAAATATCTCATCTCCCTATTTTTTAACTCATTTTTCTCCCTCCTCCCTAATTTTTTTGGCCGTTTCTCCCTCCTCCCTGATTTTTCACCTTTCTCCCTGATTAGTGCTTTAACGGGTTAATATGACGTAACACTACACTTGCAGTCTAAACTCCTTTCAATATTATGACTTTACTAAAAGAACTTTGTGCTCTTTGAAGACTTTGAATACCTACAGACTACTAGATTTAACATCTAGTACCAGCTTACTTTGGTAGTACGTAAAATGACAGGCCAAACACGACTCCCGCTAGTCGCTTAAGTTATTCTAGCCTTCAAAATAGAGCTTTCTGAGTACCTTCGCAACAGCTTTGTCCCTTTGATCAAGATGATCTGAAGGCGACACAACTGTGTCGGTAAATTGTGTGGTTGACCTTTTGATCAAGAGAAGCGCGAAAATCTTGTAACAAGAGACCATTCATAATACCGCAAACACCTGAGCTTATGGGCTCAAAATAGTCTTGGATACCCAGGGTCTACCCAGTCTTCTCTCGATATAATTGTTTAGCGGGTCCTAGCGGGGAACAGATCCGTACAGTTTCTTGTATTACAATCTATTCAGTAAGGCTTTAAAGACTCATGTCACGTTTTTTAAGACATAATCTCCCTTCTCCCTTTTCATGCTGGTTCTCCCGTCTCCCTATATTTTCACGTCCTTTCTCCCTCCTCCCCCTATTTTTTGGGCCGTTTCTCCCTCCTCCCTAAACCGTTCCTCTCCCCTCCTTATAATAATTCAGTCGTATTTTCCCATCAAATTGCAAGTCTTTAGTCTATAATGTGTGATATTTTTTCTTCTCTTCTGTCACAAAATAGGGACTCCATTTTCGTAAAGGTGAATGTGATAAATGATGGACTGCTGTTCAGTTAAACGGGTTTTGAGCCAAAAGTCTTGCATCCCTATTACACCTGGAGGCATTTTCTACCAATCAAGTCGCTAAAATACACAGGAAAAGCCCAAAAATACTAAATAAAAACTGTTTAAATATCATTCTTGTTCACAAGTTGAACAGTCAGAATGGTTCACAGTCTTGTGCAAGAATCCAGTGTTTTTCAGGTTGGAGTATTAAAGTGGGTAAGAAGATTCCAAAAAGAATAATTCAATAATTCAATTATTCTGTTTGTAAACATACTTCTTTGTTTCCTGTTGCAGTACTATTCTGGCCATAGCAGGAGAAGATTTCTCAGTCATTGCTTCAGATACAAGATTAAGTCAGGGATTTGCCATTCACACCAGAGACAGTCCGAAGACCTACAAACTGTGAGTTGTATTTTTTAATACAAGTATGACGTACATGAGCTGGTTAAAGTTGAAGCATATACACCTAGCTTTTCTGTCAGGTTTAGCCATTTCATTTTTTGCGCTTAACTCGTGACAGGGACTCAAATCCATCTGGTGAAAATGCTAAGGCTGTGATGTCAACACTAGTTACACAGCATGGCTGTCGCACCAGCACAAAAACAATATTCTATGGACCTTTTGTTTACACATAAAATGCTGATTTAGCACAATTTTTGTGTCAGAGGGATGCTGTGCCACACTAATCTTGAAAACTAATTAACATGTATCAGATAGGTACTCCTTGGGGCAATGTGAACAGGAAATCAATCCAAAGCATAAGTCAATAACTCAGGAGTGAGGTTTGAAACCTACTGAAAAGATGGCAGTAGTCATATGTTCCAGTTCCAGGCCACGACTGTTCGTGCCATGCTGGAGAATTTTGTGTATCAGCATGATAAGCTATCTGGCCATGTAGATATGGCTTACACTGTAAGTCACTGTGAGGATCTGTCACTCATAAACCTTTCATTGGCAGGTTGCATACATAACATTACTTTCATGTATTATGCTTTCAGAAAAATTACGTATCTAGGTAGAGTTGTAGAAACATGGCTTTTTCCCAGTCAGAGTGCATTTTTTGACAGATGATTGAATTTTCTTGTATATTTAGAACCAACTCCACAGTTCTAGGATGTGCTGGTTTTCATGGTGACTGCCTTACACTGACCAAACTTATTACAGCAAGACTTCAGGTATACCATGAATTATCAGAGTTCTACTGAGGATATTTTGAGCAAATTTATAAGTTGTGTGCATGTGATTTGCCCCATGTGCTTGCATCTCCCTTGTAAATACATTGAAGAACATGAAGTCAATATTGTAATTTTCTCTCAATTATTTAGACACGCCGTTAGGATAACAATGCGTTTGGTCACATCATGACTTCATGGGCTATTCAAGTCAATAACCAGGCACTTAATACCTTTCACTGACAATAAGCAATTCACTTGACTCTGATGATAACTTCTGCTCATGTTGTCAAAATGTCAGTCATTGTGACCACAAACACTCCTTTTCAGGACTAGCCCTCACCCAGGTGATCGTTCGTCAACGACTTATGATATAACACTCCTTTTCAGGACTAGCCCTCACCCAGGTGATCGTTAGTCAACAACTTATGATATAACTTTGCCTAAATTACTTGTAGTCACATATATAAAACCCTAGTGAGACCCCCTGGGTGGTGTTGGGGATTTTGGGTTGGGACTTTTTGGTATATGAAACTGTCCTGGAAAGGATGCGTTAGTTAGTGTTCTTCTCAAGCTTTGATATTGTGCATTTGTTTCAGATGTATGAACATGAACATGGCAATAAAATGAGGTAAGGCTGCTTGGTAGATATCGCATGTACGATTATATTAAAGTGATTTTAGTGGGGTTCCATCCTGAGTGATAGTAACCTTTTTTTGCCTTGGACTTCAGTTGGAGTACGACACTTAAGACTTGTTTGTGCACTTGATAAAAACTGCAGTAATTTCTTCAAAGGAATGAATGTAAGCTTTTATTTTTCTTTTCCTTTCTTAGCTGTCCAGCTATTGCTCAGATGTTGTCTACTGTTTTGTACTACCGTCGATTTTTCCCTTACTACACATACAATATCTTGGCTGGGTTGGACAATGAAGGTAACTGCTGCTTCATATTGCAATCCATTTTCCAGAAGCCTTTCTTGTGCAGTTAAGTAGATTTGTTGATTAGGTTTTCATGTTTTTGTGGATTGCCATTTCAGGTAAGGGATGTGTGTACAGCTTTGATCCAGTGGGGTCTTATGAAAGAGAGACATACCGAGCTGGAGGCTCTGCATCAGCCCTCCTACAACCACTACTTGACAATCAGGTATGTTGCATGTTGCATTGGCTTACCTTACAGCATTAGTTAAAATGATTTATAAAGGTAGTAGGACTGAGTGGAGAGCAACTCAGTCTACATCTGTATGATGACAGAGTATTGGGGGGGGGGGGGGGGGGCTAATCTATTCAATCATGAGTATGACCATGTAAAGGAACTGTGTCATGAAATTTGGCCAAATTCAGCCACTAGGACCTGGCCACCAAATTGCAAAACATAAAAATAACCGCTTAAAACATTAACGAAAGGTTCAAATACACAGCACATACAAAAGAAGGCACGGATGGGCCAAATTGAAGAAGATTAACACGGATTGCAATTGGGGTGTTTGAAAAACTACTCGGCTGAACAGTTTTCAAAGTTTATCTCTGTTGTTTGTGAATTTAAATATAACATTCGGAATATATATTTGTTTGTCACGAAGCTGTGATTTTGTTATTTACAAGTAATTTCTTCGCTAACGTTAAGCTCCATAGCAAATAAGGGCGAGTAATCTGAAAAACTAAACAAATTGGACTGGACTGCCGTGACACAGCCCCTTTAATTAAAAAAGTCCTGTTGCCAGTTACTCATATCCATGATAGAACTAGAGGAAAAATTTGCAATAGGTGAAGCTTTCTGGTGGAGTAGAGGACAACATTTTTTTTTCAGATGCTTGAAAAAAGAAACCCAGTCAAGTGCAACTGTCCTACATGTAGTTTAAAGCGTGATGTCATGATGCAAGCTGTCGAATTACCCAGACGTGGTACATAAACTGTCTAGACTTTCTCAAAAGTCCTACACCTCTCATTTCCGGTTCACGCTCGGTTTTTTTTTTTGATGTTTCATGGTTCCGGGAAAAAAAAATTCTGAGCTCGACTTGTGGGCAAGTGTAATAAATGCCCAGTTAACCCTCACATCAGGGCTGCTAATGAGATTCAAGAATTTGGACATATTTGTGATTTATAATCATTGTCAGTAGCTAATTTAGTTATAGGCCATTTCCGAGTTGTCTTTAGCTTCTCTATCAAAGCGAGGCCTGGTATCAAAACAGTTTTGTTTTCATATGAAAGGCTGTGCACCAGACCTCACCTTGAAAACGAGGCTAAACGTATTTTGAAAATGCCCTATATCATAGCGATACCATAACTACCCCCTCTTCTTTTTTTTACACTGCATCTGTCAACAATTGGCAATAATTTATTTAGTATTAATAAAATTATTAATCGTTTCTTTACCTAGATTGGATTTAAGAACCAACAAGGTGCAACAGAAGTGCCATTGACAAAAGATAAAGCAGTGTTTCTAGTGAAAGATGTTTTCACCGCTGCAGCGGAGCGAGATATATACACTGGTGATGCGGTTATCATTAGTGTCGTCACAAAGGATGGTGTGACAGAAGAAGCTTTTCCTCTCAGAAGAGATTAATATGTGTAGCTGAGCAATGAACTTCTTTAGCTTTGTAAACAAACTTCTTTCACTACAATGTTACTAAAGTAATAAAATAGGAGCGCCGAGGCGAAGACCAACAGTTGGTTATCTCACTCCACACTTGCCCAGTGACCAAACTCCGGGGACCGAACATATTCGCTAATTGGAAACTTGGGTTGGCTTGTCACCCCCTTGACCAGGCCATGCAATAACTTGCGTTCAGTTTTGATCAAGTGCGTCAACTGAGTTTTTCATTTCTTGGCCTCTCAACGGAAGTTAACTAAAGACAAGCTCTTCTCAGTAAGTTTTTTTTTCTTCCGTTTCGTCTCCGAGGCTGCAATGAAATGAATTTTCTGCAAGATGCATCGTTACTCTTTTTCCGCTTTCAATAAAGACGGTTGCGTTTTTCACGGCTGACAGACGTCGTTGTGGGTCTTTACCGTCGTATTACCCTCCTCCCTCCCTCCAAAAAATTGGAGGGACTATATTCAGCTCAACGAGATCAAAAGCTCCAGAATGTCAAGTTCGTGCGTTATGATTGGTGGGTTTCATCCACTTGTCGGTTTCTGTTTTTCATGGTTTCTTGGGTGTCGATGTAATTATCATTTATGACTAATGACGGCAGCATTAAAAACTAAATAGTCAGTTGGGTTGTTGAATTCAGAGATTGCGCAATAACTCGCGTCTATTTGTTAGTCCGTGCGGTCACTTACATCGTACAGTAAGTCTGTCTGTACACAAAATGGCATTTTCCAAACTTGCAATGGCTGGTGATTCCGTTCGCCTTAAGCTCTACGTTTTTCGTCTAAATGGCCAGAAAAAGTCATTTGATTTTGAAGATCGCTTCTGATCAAATTGTCAGAATGTCAAGTTAACATAAACAGTGCTTTGAAAGGCTCTTCTCACACAAAGGTGCCTTTACTCCATACCGAAAGCAAACTGGAAATTTTGATCTGTTATCCTGATACCCTACGATGAACTTCTCACGCGAACGCCTTTGATATGAATGTTATCGCAAAATTATAAATATGCAAGGTAAACATGCACCTTTATAATTAATTAAATATAAAACGATTTGTTTAAAGCTTTATACACATCTTAGAGGCTCAAGGGTAGTTAGCCGGGGTGGACGAAGTTATCCAGACAAAAATTGGCGCAAAAAAAAGCTTTCTAGGACTACCCTCTAGTCTCTAAAGGGTGCCACTCGCAGCTCAAATCACAAATTTCGCGCCAAAATCAGTCGCATTCTTCATTTTATAAACAACTTGTTGAAAATTTGTGAAAACGCAGTCCTAATCCGGTAAAGACGAAGGGAAAAAAGCATTACAGGTAAGTTGATAGAAACTCTAACCGAAACGGTTTCCTTTTGAACGCAGAGTCAAAATAGAATAGACGTGGACAGCAATAAGAAGCCATAAGCTTAATTAAGTCTTGAGCTTATTTTGAATCGAGAGAAATCTTGTCAGGATAAAAGAACTCGGGTTGAGGGTGATGCTCTTCTAAATCACAAACGTGTTATGGGACTCAGGCAGCCTTGGTATCACATGGAAGTACTATTTTATGCACCTATCAATGGTTTGCCCCAGGATGGGGGGTGCGGGCAACCCCAGGGGAATTTGACATTTTCAGGTTTTCGAATGTCAATTTCCCCACCCTTGGGTCTCCACTAAGAGTCAAAACCCTACCCCTGGGAGCACAGACCTTGAGTAGTAATGTCGACAAACTCAGGCACTCACAACACTTTATTGCAGAACTCAGTATCTCCAGAAGATATTCTGGTGATAAATGGTACCAACAACTTTGTGCATTTCCCCAACTTTTCCCAAATGGAAAGGGCATATTCTAGCTGTTCAAATTGACACTGCCATTAATATTACGTGTGTACTGTGTGCAACGTTGTTATTTTAGCATTGCTGGCCATTCAACACACATTTTGTACTCCTTTGCTGCTTTTGCTGCCCCTCTCTATATATCACTATGTTATAAAACTTCAAAGATAGATAACTGATGGGTGTTAAAAACAACAAATTTTTTCTTTAAAAACATCAGGATGCTCCTTAACTTTCGTTCTGCCATTCCCCATGAAAAGAAAGGTCAAGCAAAGAATGTGGGAAGCTCATCCAAATGACTTGTGGGCCCAGTTGTTCAAAGCAGTGTTAAGCTAACCCAGGATTAGCGTCAATTTTTAATTCTGATATATTGCCAAACGATACAGATTCCTGTAAATCTTTTGTGCGTTACAGTCTTAGTTTGGTTTCTTTCAAACGACCACTTGGAATTTGCTGTGAAAACTCTTTTGAAACAAGAGAAACAGGGACCTTGGTTAAAATTTTAATCCCAGGTTAGCGTTAACCGGCTTTCGAACAGCTGGGCCCTGGGTGTTTTCCAAAATGGCGGAGTGTTCATTCCCAAGCCCGCTCCACTTTCCAAGGTGGCGACCAAGTCAAATTTTCCACCCAGCCAGGGGACTGTTGCGGATGTCAAAATCCCCACCCGGGTAGCGCTTCACGAAATCAAATTCCTGTGGGTTGCCCCCCCCCCCCCCCATCCTGGGCAAACCATTGATAGGTGCATTACTATTACTTGAGCATTGTAATTTCACTGACTCAAGCGAGTCACGTGGCTAGTATGTACATAGCAGGCACTAGTAAAGTACAGCATTCTTGTAATAGTACTATTGCAAAATACCTAGTTAAAGCTGACTGCAAGAGCTCGCCAGTCCACTGGCCCAATATTGCTATCGCTAGCTTGCATGCAGCATTACCTGGATTCTTTTACTAGCAGTTTTTTTCCCTACCAGGTATCTTTTTATTATTGTTACTATAGGGTATAGCTTATAGCAGAGTTCTACTTATCTTCTTGACAGCTGTGTTTGTCTGTCCTTTATTGTTGTAATTTTGTAAATTTTAGTATTGTTGTAGTGTTACTTTATGTCCTTCTTGGAGTGTAATTTAGTCATACTAGATTTTAATGGTTTGTTAGTTAGTAACTTAGTATTATTAATAAAGGCTGTCTTAGTCCCAAACTTTGTGTGCAGTTATGTCTTGTAGTTTAGAGAAATCTTGTCAGGATAAAAGAACTCGGTGGAGTTTTGGCACGGTATAGGTTTTGAGCCCTGACTGCATCTCGCCAAAATGCAAACCATGGCTCGACCTCCGCCATATACAGCTATTTCAATTAACGTTGACGGATTTTAAAGCCTTGAGCTTACGCGACAAGACCGAAAGTTAGTATGGGTAGCTGTACATCTTGTGTGATTCGGCAGTAAGTTTACGGCTGCCTCTGTCATAGGATGGGTAAAAGTACCATAAACACTTGTCTATGTGATCTATTTTCTGTAGGGGTGAGCAACAGCCTAAGTTTGTAAATTTATTAATAAAGTACCCATATCACCTTGCAGTCTTGTCGCGAAGGTTTTCCGACAACGTTAATTGAAATAGCTGTATGTCATGTTGACCAGCGCTGTTTGAACATTTCACTAACCGAGCATGCAAATGTTGTTTCGCGGCCAGTCGTTCAGTCAGTGGTAATGCGGTATTTGAAGGCGCAGAGGTTGTATGTGTTCAAACTATAAAACCGGTCCAGGGGCCCGTTTCTCGAAAGTCGCGGTAACTTTTCGGGCCCGGAGCTATATATTAAAATCTAAATCTGTAGAATGGTGGTGTAGCTTTTAGCCCGCAGACCAGCTCGACTTGTTTCGTCAACTTAGAATTTTTATACTGCTCAGTTTTAAAAACAAACAAAATTTGAATATTTAAGGATAGCTTCCGGGACCCGAAAAGTTTATATTAGAACTTTTTTTGAAACCTAACCAACATCTGTCCAGATAGTCCCAGCGTTACAAGAAACATAAGCGGGAGCCGTAAAGAAATATAAAAAGGGTACATAGATAAGTTCATCTGGATAGAGCGCAAAGTAACAGCCAAAATACACTGTGTTTCAATACATCTGTTTCAACCACTTGTGGGTTTCTGCTATTAGCATAAGGGGGTAGGGTTCAATCCTCTTTACATGTGGGTAACACAAGTTTATTGATAAGACGAGAATACCTAACACCATTGTGTGCAACGGAACACTTATTAGCACCTTCGTGTAAGTCAGCAGCTTACAAAATCACGTTTCATTTTATCTCAGTCATACGACTTTTTACAAGTGATGGCTGATGATGATAAGTGTAAAATTTGCAGGATGTTGTTCAGGTGTATGAAATAGCCAAGCTCAAAACGAAATAATAAGAAACAAAAACATCTGTTGACAGGCTTGGCCTCGAAAATGGCGGCTCCGATGCGCCGCTGATTCGCGATCGCGATTCAAATCCACCTGAGTGGCTAGCCTGCTGGCAGTAGGTTAGCCACTCGCCGACCTTGACATCGCAAGTCCAACGCCCTGATCACCAGAAAACGGGGGTATGTTGGTGAAAAACCATCGTAGCCTGCGTCAGGGTTCGTACGGGCCGTGGAAATGCTGGAACGTCCTGGAATTTTATTCTGGCATTTTCCAGGATTGGAAAGTCCTGGAAAATTAATGCAGGTCCTGGAAAGTCCTGGAGATCTTTAAAATCTTGTAATAAAGTTTTCTTTTAAAACAATTTTCTGCAGTATTATTTTTGGATTCCTTTTTTGTAAGGGATTATTGCTTCAATTGTTGTGCATTTGGGAGTCCTGGAAAAATCTGTCTGAGTCCTGAAAAAATCCTGGAAAATTCCTGGGAAATTCTTTTTGAAAAAGGGTACGAATCCTGCTGCGTGCAGATGCCAATTTTCCTTTCCTCCACAAAGAAAGGGTAAGTAATGTTCTGAACAAAAGGGAAGCAAGCAGGAATACAGAAACTCGTAAGCCACTTAAGAAAATCAATCTTTTCGTTTTACCCAATTATTTATCGATGTTTTTACAGTACAGGCTTCAATAATTTTTTTTAATTGCATTAACCTCTTTTCGGTAACTGCCTGACGAGCAAAAAGTTCGGTAGGAAAATGTAACAGGCGCCAAGCTTTCTTAAAGAAAACAGATTCTTGTATTCTACAATAATTGAAAACCCATTTTATATAATTTTTATGTAATGAACAAGTAAAAAAGAACAGCAACAATAATCACAATATCAACTTGCGGTCGCTTTTTGATGTAGATAAACGGATATTTACAAAATTCTTGAATTTAACTAAACGTAACACCTATGAACCAATACTTGATCTAAGCTCCTGTTTTATGTTTTGTTTTAGTTTGGTTATTTTTGACAACGTTTGTTTTTTGTTTTGTTTTTTGTTTTTTAGAAAAACTCTTATCTTGTATGGTGACTTCCATTTTACCAGTTAGACAACCATTTCAAATCGAATCATAAGTCCGAGATAACGCCGGCTTGTATCCCTAGTTAAACTAGGTTAATTGAAGTCATTGTCAGTACGTAACTAACATCCAATCTTCTACAGTTCCTCCCTCAATAATGGGACAAGTTGTGTAGTCTTAATTGAACTGGGAGAGGTCCGTGTGAGGAGTCCGCTGTTCTGTCCAAATTTCTTGTCGGCGAGAAGCACAGACCGTTTAAAGGAGACTGGGAACTAACTGAGGTGTCTTCTCTCTGTTCATAAGGAACATACCTCCGCCTAAAAGACAAAAAAAATTCTGCACTTTAGAATGGTTCAGGAACAAAAATTACGTATAAAATTCCTATGGTTGACTGGAAAGACTTGGGTTACTATAAACGGTGGATTATAAGAAAATGAATAATTTCGTGTACATTTTTATCATGTAAAATAAATGACCCCATCACAAATTCACTCCCCTGCTTTTGCTAGATCAAATTATACCTCTGTTTTCTCGTTTTAGGGAAGAAAAAGTCACGAACCGGTAACATTTTTAACTCTGTTAAGACCAAGGATATACATAGCTATTTGATAATCTACAGTATTTTAAATAGATCCCCATCGTAATTAATTTAACGCAAATAGATTCTTTTAGTTTCAAGATTTTTTCCCTCCATAACTGCGAGTTTGTTTTATCGAAAACATCTTGAAACTGAAATTGCATGACATTTCTGCAGGATTTGGCTTCTTTAAGACTCAGAGAGGTCTGTCACCAAAAAGCAAAAAACTTGCTAGTAAAATGAAATAGATACTCCAAATCATACCGTGCCGCCCTCAGTTTTGAATATTTCTTAAGCTTTACCTTGAAAAAGTCGAAAAGACTTCGCGGAATTTGCAATATCATCTAGCGAGTTAAAATACTGTGGTACTTGATAAGCATAAAATAGATACAGAAAATGGCCACAAAGGGGTAAGTTCAAGTCAATCTCTGTTCAGGGAAAATGTTGTAATTATCATGCTGTTACAAAATTGGACTTTCGAATTGAAGACGGTTTCGCATTGTTTTGCATGAAACAGTCTCGCTGGTTATGTACACGTGCCCAGTTAGCATCAACACATGCGCAAATGTAGTGCATAGAATGCAGAACAGTAGCTCAGCTTGACGCTTAAACATGGCGCACGTTCAATTACAATAGCGATATTCACTCTGGCTGGAGACTCACTACGAGGTATTTTGCGAACGATTAACATTAATTAGTTGTTTTAGAGGCACGCGACACGAGGATAAACAAACAGAAAACAAAATATCACTGAAGAATAAACGTGGTGTGCTTTTGCTAAGATCTTAATGAATGTAAATTGAACAAGGCTTTATTTCTTTAGTTTCTAACATTTTTCTAGAAAAAAAAGAGCTTTCCAAATCAAGAATGTTATAAATAGGAAGGAAATGACGCGATCCAGAAAGGTTTGGAATAGCAACACACTGAAATCATGATAACAGAGTGCCATCGCTACTTGAAACCAAAACAGTCTTTTGCCGATCGAGATTTCGTTCTTCTTTTTTCACGCGGTTGGTTTTGTAGCTAGCGTTTCCGTAACTCGAGACGTTCAATAATTTGATTTTTAGTTAGAGTCAAGCCATGTGTTTCGATCTCTTGTGATACCTCATCCCCCATGCAGTCGTACCTCACCTAGCCTCCCACGTAGTCGTGTTTAGGGGAGTCATATTACCCTCCTCCCCACAACTGTCATACTACATTCTTGGTGAACTGGACACTGGACGGAAACACAAGGACCCATGTGACAGCTTCATCCTTAGGATGTTACTTAACAAAGAAAATTCAGAAAGATACACCGCCCCAGTTACAAGAAATTTGCGTGTTACCCCTACTGTCACTTATGGATTTCAAGACTTTTTTTACCCATGATTCCTAATACCGCAGGTTCACTTCCAAAAAGAAAAGCTCTTATTCAGCTTGAAAGAGCAGCAGTGGCACAGGACCGAACTGCTTAGTAGCTTTCGTGTGAACTATGGTCGCTCGTTTGGATTTCATTCACAAACTCAAAACTTTGAACCACCTTACACAGCATAATTAACAGCACCACAGGAAAGTACTGCTCAATAGCTTTTTAAAATTTCAATGTCACACTTTGGGATTTCATCCAAACACTACAGCCTGACCACCTTGCAAAAACGCAATAAACAGCTCAAAAGCTTTTATTTGACTGGCCACACTTTTGTACAGATTGATAAGTTAGAACTGCATTACACGACTTTGTAAGTTTCCGAGAAAGGGAGAACTATTTAAATCTACTTTTTTTACATGCGGCTCAAGTACTATCTCGAGAAAAACTTTACCAGAGAAGGTCTTAAAAAAATAACAAAATTAGATGTTGTTATAGCAAAATCCATGTTGTCAAACTTTTCCTCGGGGGGTCCATTAAGGCGAAATTAAGGGCACGAGCCATCAAACGATTTGATAAATAAAACTTTTAAATCCTCCACGAGGATCTTTGTTGACTATAATGCCGTATGCTTTTTTTTCTTTTCGCTGTAGGATTAGCAAGTCAAACGGGTTCAAACATCGTTATCGTGAAATTCTCCAGAGAAATCTGCATGCAAGTTATCGATACAAAGCAATTAATCAAGGGCACTGAAATTTAATTTGTACTTTTCAATGAGTTCAAAATAACCTCTTACAGGAATAAATTCAGAAAAGTAAATCATTTAAACGAGTGGAGAAATTCAGCATAAGAAGTTAACCATTAAAAACACTTCATGAGATAAAAGGATGAGATCTATATGAATTAAACCTTCATTGTTCTGGCTTGATGCATGTGTGAGGTTAACGTGAGGTTACTAACTTAAGAAAATATTGAGCCATGAGTTGTCAGTAATAAACATGTGTGACTATGGTCTTATGCACTGAGTGATTGTCAACTATTGAGACATGATGGCCAGCTAATATAGTAAGACTTTGCACCAAGACCGGCGCAATTTGGCATGGCCTTGATAACATTATTCCTGAGTTTGGCACTGCTTCTCTAAAATATATAACGCTGGAGACACACCACACAGGGGCGAATTGCTTTTCACTGTCTTACGTTCAATTTAAAAGGGTTTTTGAAAAAGTTTTTAAGAGAGTTCAAGATCAAGTTTCATGAACAGTTTTTGTATTTCCACAATACAACACTACAAATTTGCGTTTGCTACCTGAAGTATGGACACTTTTTATCTATTGCGCCCTGTTTGTTGCTTAGAGCTTTAAGTCGCCAATCGCATTAAACACGGATCAACTCAATTATAGTTTTCCTTTCTTTATTTTTTTTATAAATGTCGGATGAGTCATTAACAGCTTGAGCTAAATTTTAATTGGTTCGTTAAAACGCGTGTCACGCGACACGAGGAAAAATTAATAAACGTTTATTATGTGGAGGATATTATTTTACAGAATTTCCTTCACCCAAATTTACCTTTTTCATAATAGAAAAGGAGTGATATTTGCACATGACAATGAATCTCCAATTCTTTTGTGAAAGTAAATTATAACCCTATGAAAACTACAGTACTGATGAATATAAATCGTACGTGCAAATCTTGATTATGTCTAATGAGTAAGATTGCAGCAAAAAAACTACTTGAGAATTTCTTACATTGAGTTTCTGTTCCTGTTTCGTGTTTTTTTGTCATTATTCATAATTGTTTTCTGGAAAGCAAAGGATTTTGATTCATTTTCTTTTGTTTCAAAAAGAAAATAATGGCGCGAGGCTGGCACGCGACACGCGGCGAATACAAAGAAAACTATTGTTGAAATCATCGTAGTAAAAGTAACTTTAACGGTGAATTTCTCAATGCTACTTAACTATAAACTTAGCAGGCATGTAAACAGTCCCTAAAACCAAAATATCAGCGTCTACAGATACTTTTGAGTATCGCTGAAACAACTGTCTGTGATATATATATGTGGTAAAGACCATAAATGGCCGAGATAGATGATCTAATTACGAGGTTTAACAGACACTCCAGCTATTAACAAACTTAAATGTTTTTATATAGAAATCATCTGAGCCTTGTGTAGCTCTTACGTTATTTTTATATTAACACGCGCCGAAAATAAAGAGAGCTGCAAACGATACTGTTGGAAACTATACAGCGCCTTACAATAGTAAAATGGAACAAAAATTGTGCTTTGTTTCAATCACGCATTGACGTCCAGAGATTTCTAGCTCTGGTAGTATTTCAGAGCAGGTACACTTTAATTTTAAATTAAAGGTGTGATTGGTCTTCAAAGGCTTTCCTACGGTTATATTCATGAGCCAAATTTTGCAAAAAAAAGCCACAAAAAGGGAAATTGCTATTCTTAAAAAGTTGAAAATTTTAATGCACGTTAGTTCTGGACAATCGCCCACGTGGCACAAGCGAGTAAAATTCAATAGATTCGGAAATGAATACTTCGTAGAGGGTGGAACAGCTAGCGAATGTTCTTGTGCGATCCCTTCTGTTGTCTTTTTTTAAAGACTATAACAGTAACGGCGCATTCTACACGCATTATACAGTAAATAAAACTATGGTGTTATGTGAGTTATTAGTTTCAAAAGTTTTAAATCAGTTAAGCACGGTAAAAGTCCTGAGGGCACATTGCTGCAAAAGAATTAAAAAAAATTAAATTACCCTCACGATCATTTCTATCGTGACATTTCTTTAGGAGCATTTGACAGAAATATCGGTCATTAATTAGCTGGCTTTGTGTCTGGAGAGCAAAAACACTGTTATTGACTTGAAGTACTCAAAGATCTAGCTCCACAAACTTAAAATTAACTGAAGCTCAGGAATGAATAATTCAGGACGTAAAATCTCCTGAGACAGACTCACTTTTCAGGCAAGGTAAGAAAGTATTCAACGAATCGGCTAAGAAAGATTTAATCTCTAAACAACTCCAAGGAGTGTTGGAAGACATTCATTTTCAACTCTTCCGATCAAAGAGCTAGCGATGAGTTGATTAGAGAGAGGAGAATCAACATTTACTCTTTCTACAATTCCTTTCGTGTCAATAAATTTCAAGAGAATTTTGCTAATCCGACGGTGTGATTTGGCACCCCATGCAGTGATTTGAAAGAGAAGGAACAATTGTAAACTTTTCATACACCTAGTTAAGGAGAGATCAAGCTGGTTTTCGGTTGAAAAGGATTAACATTCATGTAGGAGAAGACCAAAAGGCGAGCATTTTAACGTCGTGCTTTTATTGTCTAGGAGAATATTTTCTTGTACCTTCACTCTACAGCACGTGGCTTATGCAAAAAGGATTTTACACGCATGAGTGAAAAACTACTTAATGTAAACGGAAGGACGTTTTGAAAAGATGCCCAGTGAAACACGACTCTGCAAAGCTTTTAACTTCCTTGTCCTTTAATAAGAAGTTTTGAGTTTCATAGAGATTCGTAATGTGAAAAAGCTCCTTTGAGAAACAATGCTTAACCTTCTTTTTATTGTGTGTTATGGTTATTTCTTGACATAGTGTCAGTTTAAATCAGAAATATGGGGAAGCGTTTTAAATGTGTATATAAATTTACTACATTTCTAACAGTTGCATAGTGTGGTTAGCACCTTGAACTAACAAAGTGTATAAAGTATCGGAAATTTAAGAAACTCCGCTTAAGCTTAACTATTGATAGATTGTAAAACTCGAGCAGTGTGAAATTTATGCGATATTTAGTTGAGATATATTCTTGTTCTATTAGTAACTCAAAAACAGATTATTATAGACTGGAACAAATCCGTATCAAAAGTTTTCTGCACACCAAAAACTTCACTGGCACATTATATATAAACTTTTCGTCCAGTCCATATTGCACGTCGCAAATTGAACTTGTAAACTTATTTCAGTGCTTCAATGAATCACTTAGCTGTATATTTCACTTTTCCTTTTTTCCAATAAACTGTTCAAATACCACATTTCATTTGAAAGCGGCCCAGGGATAGAAAACATTGGGTGAAATAATTTAAGGAAAAATGCGCTGTTTCTTGTTTTATTCGCTTATTTATTATTGTTATTATTATTACAATTTTTTGTTTTCGAATCTTGCGTGGTTTAAAAATCAATTATTGATTGTATATACAATGTGTACTTGCCAAATAACCTTTCTTTGTTAATAAAACTGCAATCAAACAAACTTCGCTCTTAAAAAAGTATTTCGTGCAGTAATGTAGGCAATGCTGTCTATTTCAAGGTGGGACTTAGAGCTACAAGATTGCAATGCAGTATTCCGGCGTTTTGAATGATTATAAAGGTTAATATAAAGTAAAATTCTCTCACTTGACAGATTAAACAGAAAGACAAGAAAAAAGTAGTTTCTAATCAGCTGAAGAAGTTCAAGGTAGAATTATTATATGTCCTTTTATTTGCTTAATGGACGGAATTAAGGTGCATTTGGCGTGGAATTGACTTATTAAAAATTTACAGCTTCGTTCAATTGTATTGTTTCAAAACTCATGTACCTGAGTATTCACTTTAGTATCGATCGATTCAATTTGAAACTGATAAACGATTCCCTAAAACATCTCAGTTATCTTGTATGTATGTCTCTAGATAAAATAAAGCAAATTTATTGTCCGTTTTTTCGCAATTGTGTCTTGTCGGTGATGTTTAGGTTTAGGCGGTAAGAATTTCAACCGGCGTACAGTCAGCTGCCGATAGTGACAAAACTTTTTCAAAAGTCATGAAATTTTAAATGTTAACCTACCTAGTGCCCTTGTCCCTAAATCCTTTGGCAAAGGGATTATGGTCAATTTTCATCTGAATCAGCTGAAAAAAATAATAACAACCAAACAAAAATAATGTCATTTAAGTATCAGTTTTAAAGAAATTTTAGACTATATTTAAAGACGAAAACGGAGGTAAAGCTGATTTAATTGCTCTAAATTACAGGTTTAACCATATTCAATACTCATATATATGCAAATTGTTCCAGGTTGAGATCTAGATTCAAAGTTGTTTTTGAATTGCACCGTTTTATTTTAAACAAAATGTACTCGGTTGAAACTGGTATCATTGAGTGTCTTCCATCCTCCTAATATATTATATGAAACAAGAATTTTTGTCGTGACTTCTTCTTTAAGCCAAAAGAGCTAATGGCTTTATTTCTCTTTAACTAGGATTAAAGCTGATCGATAAAATAGAAAAATTCATCTCTGTACCTCTTCGTTCTGGTAAGTCGTAACAGCAATAAATGTTGTTTCGGGAAACACATATGTTGAGCAGGACACTTTAACCCCTTCCTCTGTTTCTTCTACCACATGGATTCTTGGCTGGTATTTTCTGTTGGGACTTAGATGAAGCTGACAAAGGTAAAAAATAAAGATATATCGAGCTTAGAATAGCTCGAGAAATTATATTTAATCCAGGGCGCGTTGATTCGCAATGGAATAGGATTTATCACTCCCTTCAAGGGCAAGTTTGTATTATTAGCAGTAGGTGAATGGGGGTAATTAAAACCCTTCCAAGAACTCAATTTGACAACTTACGTTGACCACTTAAATGCTAACTTACTAAGCAAAGCTTTTGGGAAGTCACTTTTTGTTTAAGATCCTCTTTAGACGATCGAGGTACTTTTTAATCACTGCGATCGCAAATCTCTTTTCAGTGCCGACGTGGTTTGCTTTGCTGAGCATACATTTCAGACGGAGAGAAATACATATAAATCAGAAAACATTCAAATTTTATACTGAGAAAATACCGAAATTACGCTGTTAAAATTAAAAAAACTCAACGAGTTTACTTTGAATTGGTTTCTCGCTCTTAGGCCATGGTGCTTTTGTGAATTTGCATTGTCAGATTTTCGAAGAACGTGGTTTCGAAATTGAGGTTTTTATTGTCATACCACGTTCCTCTTTCTTTAATTTTATTTATCATAACTTGTAAGTTGTTATCCACTTTATATTTCTATCCCTTTCCCTCTGCTGAGCAACGTTTAAAATCTTTTCGCTGATCGTTGAACTTTGTAACAAAAAGCATGAAATCGAAACACGAGGTAACGAGTGAATACAAAAGACAATGAAGACGACTTATGAATAAATTATGAGTTCGGTCAGTTGGAAAATTACAAAAATCGTCAACTCGCTATCGCAAAAAAGTCCCTTAATACCCCATGACATCTCTTGTGGCTTTCTGCACGCGGCGAGATCATCCCATAGTAACTCACAAACATTTGATCTTCTCGATCCGTTGGTTTAAAAAGATAAAAAACAGATGGAAATGCTGCAGTAATTCAGCGCGTCTAGTTTGCCAGACTTTGTGACTATAAATGACACATGCGCACTTAACCCCTTCCCGTCATTCTTTGATTTTTGGTTGTTTATGAAAAGAGAGGAGTGCATTTTTGTAAACACTCTCTTTATTTATGGTTTTCAGTTACAAAAATCCACGAGACTCCAATAAATTGATCTTCTCGAGGAAAATATCAACATAAAAAATATTTCTTTCCAGTTAAATTAAATCTAGAACTTTAATTACGTATTTTAGATGTGATCGTGAGATCGTATTACCTCCCCGTCTTTGAATGGTCCAACTCGACGGTTTGTCAGACGAACCTTCTTAAAGTCCACGCCGTTTTTCATCCAGTATAAACCAGTATGGGCAACCTCGTCTGCTTGGTAGGACTGGATATAAGGTAAAGCATGCATCTCGCTGGCCATTCCGTTTACTTGCCACATATTGTTAACAAACGTGTACGCGTAGCCATCAACTGGAACAATATCGACATGTACGGAGTAGTAACGTCTAGGATCCATGCCAAGAAACGACAGAGCAAGAGTTGGGAACATTCGTCTGCAAGAAATCAATCGTTTTATCATCAGATAAGTTGAAGTAAACAGATAAATTGCCAGCTCAATGGGGTTTGCTCGTTGATAAGCAATCTAAGTGTATTCACCGCAATAAGGCAGGTGACAGGGAATTTAAACATGCGCTTACATGATCGAAGCCTTCTGTTGAAGCATGTAGAACATGGGCTGCGAGACAAATCAACTCAAAGACCGCGTATCCTACCATGCTGGAAAAACACTCCCAAGGGGTGAGTGCGTAGGTTCTCTGGATTCGCGGAGCGCAAAGAGGGAATTGCGACGTAAGACATTCCAGCTACAAAGAATTTGATGCACAAAGGTTTGAGGTAAAGGTAATCTATCGTGCACATGGTAGGTGATCACTGTCATCTGTTTAAATGATCTCTTCTCTCATTAGTGGAAGCAAAACATGGTTGATTATTTTAAGAGCCACAAACAATGAGACACACCCATGAAAGCGGGGCACGTGCGAAACAACAATCTGCACTAAACCCTTAAGTGGTTGTTTACTTTGCTCGTCCCATATGCCTCTCTCCTTTTGTGGTTTTGTTGCTATCTGTACCTACCCTCTCTTAAGCTCTGCTAATTCGCAGATCGAGGAGATGAACAAACAAGGTTTGGTTCGAAAATAGCTTATCAAAACGACGATGTTGCTAATAACATTCTTGTGATGGCGTGGTAAAAGATTTACTGGTCTGACGTTTCCACTTTGTGTATAGAAATTGAGATACAGCATGGTTCATGTCCAAACACAGAAAAACATCATCTCCGTATAATAAAACAATCATTTAGAAAAGATATTTTGTTTCCTCTGTATCAACTGTGGTGCCCTACAACAGGTTGTTCTCCTGTTCTAGATATATCTTGATCTTACAAGGTCCTTAAGCAGTCTGATCTTACAATCTTTCCAGGCTTAGAGCTCCACTTCACTGTCTAAATTTGCAGTGGCTATCTCGTTATTTTGATACCCCGGGGCATAGCGTTTGTAGTGTCGTTCTTTGCGATAATCCAGAACTTTTGTTTGAACATGATTAATCAAAGAGGACATGCAATTGAATTACTTTTAGAAAATATTCTGTACTCTGCAAGATAAGCGATCAAAAACCTCTTTGTGCCCACATGTGAATTATACTTATCTTTATTATATCTGGTATTTTTTGCATATTCAAAGTAACTAGTCTGAATTTTAATAACAGTACACCTGGAGCTGATAATAGCAATCTCTAAGAGCTTCAAGATAGTTAAGATTCTCAATAATTTTTCTCGATCTAGCCAGTTCCAAAACACCGAGACTCGATTTAAAAAGCTAAGCCAGATCAGTGGGTTTAGTAATACTGTGCTGAAAGCTCTATTTGGTGATGATAAAATCTATTTTGAGCATAGCCTGTTAATAAACCCTTATTTTAGTTTTAGAAAACAGCCATCACTTTGCTTGGTATTGATGTGGTGCAAAATCTTGTTAATGTATTCACATTACATATATTCATATCAAAAGTCCTCCTAAATCGTCTTGTTACGGAACGAATTGTAAGCTGCAAAAGTCAACTTTTCCTGACACAAAACGGTTCAAAAGATTTTATTGCATATAATAAACGCCGTATTTGTTGGCCTAAATTTTACCTCCACGCCTTGAAACAATGGAATTGAGATGAAGAAAGAGCCTTGTATCAAAGGCACATGCAGAGAAAGCAAATCAACAGTTTAAAAGAAACCCAAAAGAGATTTGTTTTGTTTTATACACCTGGGAGTATCATAAAAAGAAAATAAAAATCTTGTGGCACGCGACCACATTCTAAAACATCAAAAGCGCGCGTGGATGAGAAAAAATATCCTTGAATATGACGTCACCAACTGATCAGACATGAAGAGCCAGAAGAAAAACGTCAGAAAATAACTTAAGAAATAAACGGATATATTATTTTTCATACCACTGGGAAAGAATTAGCTACGTCGGATGTTTTGTGCAATTATCGAAAAGGGAATTAAGAAACCGAGCTACCCGCAGTGAAAATAATCGTTCCCTGAATTAAATGCAAAAAGACAATTACTCTTCTACTGTGTTAGTTTTATTTTGCATTTCAAAGAAAAGCAGCAACAATTTCAGCAACGAAAAACTTGAACAGTATGACAAAACTTTGTTTCTTCTTAAAACATTTCTGGACATCTATTCTCTTTGGTCCGGTTAAATTTTGTTAATTCAAGACAGCAAGTTGTTTCATACGAGCGGTTAAAGAATTTACACCAAAACCGCCAAACTTTTATTCGCTTGAGAATAAGAGTCTTTACATTTTTGCTTTTCAACAAAAAGAAACCTGAATTGGGAGAGATAAGAATTGATTTTATCTTTGAGTCAAAATTTACACTCTTCTTCCTCAAAGACGTAAAATTTAGTGAAATGTGGCGGAATGCCTTACAAATTTAATAACATTTCATTTTGAATAATTTGGATAATTTTCACTTGTGTCTTAAGCAACATGTAATAAAGTTTCTTGGCAGATTTATTATTCCTTTGATAAGTGGTTTATAAGCATCTGAAGTGACTTTTGAAGAAGTCATGATCGAACGTGTTTACCTTGGTACGTGTTTATGATCCAGCGAAACGGTATCTCTTACTAAATAAAACAAGGTTTTACGAGGTATTAAACGAAAAGTTTTCTCACCTTCCTGTCCGAGTAATGACCATTTCTGTGCCGCAAGCATAGAATTTCCACCACAGTTCACTCTGTTGCATTGCCACTTGCACCTCGCGTTGGACGTCCAGAAGTCTCAGTTGGGGCGGACAATACGAAGACGTGCTTTTTAAAGAGTCTAGATTTCTGACCAAGTCACAACAAGCCGCAAATTGCTGCAGGGGATCAAAGATCGCGCTGGTTCTTCCCGTTCCTCGTTTGATACCGTCAGCACATTTGTCACCTCTTGAATGTTCCGCATTCAAAATGTTCTGGATGGAGTACTCCTCGCCTGCCTCCTTTACGATAGTTTTGTACGCTGATCGATCATTCTGGCAGCCGTTCCAACGATTTCCTTTCTCCTTCTTATGATCCATTAAGGGCGGCTTGAGTTCACTTGTCTCTCCAGTGCTGGAATTTTCATTAAGATCCTTGGTCAACAAGCTGGCGATAGAAAACGCTGCAGCCTTTGGCGATAGATTCTCGTTTTCGTCTCCTTGTAGGCTCATAATTTTGTTCGACATGCAGCCTTAGACGACTTGTGACACTAACTGCAGAAGTCAGTTGCACAGTGGGTTTGTAACAAGTATCACCTCTCACCGCGTTTGGGTTAACAGTGGCTCAAAGCGAAACCTAGCTCGCTCTTGTGCGACGTGTAAATTGATTGGCTAGTCGCATAAACAATCGTCTTAATTGACCCCCAAGACATCAAGTTTATACAAAACTGCTTTGAAGTGAGAAAGGTGTCACACTAACAATTCACTGTTGGGCGTTAATTGCCCGGGAAGTCTGTATTCAAAGGATTGTGATTGGGCGGGCCGGCTTCGCACAGGGCAATATGCGCAAAAGATTTTGCCTGTGGTATTGACAGGTGTAAAGCGCTGGGTTTTTTTGGTTTTGTGTCTTATCGCTTAGTATTAATACCGTCCAATTAAAACTTTTTAAAACTGGCTTACGGCGCAGCTGATACTGTTCAGATAAAACGACTGCAACAAAGAACCTCTGTGGCCGCAATAATCTAAGAAGTTAGGGAAGCAGCTTACATTATTAGCGCAAATGACTTTGTTGTGGATAATTCTAGCACGTCAACAAGAAAAGGAAAGCACAATGGAAGGGGATCGTGACACGCTAGCTTGAAAGACGCTTTGCACACAAACGCAAACGTCGTTAACAATGTCAAGAAAGTTTAATTTAAATTCAAATGTTGATCAGACATTTGCTGTCACGGAAAAAATGCGAGTTGCTTGTGTGAGTGGAAGACTGAATCTAACCTGACGGCCTGCCCTGATGCTTCAATCATCACTCTGGTTATATGGTGCGAACAAATTTTTGCCTCGGCTTTCTGTGTGTTTTGAGACAATACTTCATCACACTCAATCATTTTTTGCAAATTGCCAAATCAAAACTGATCAACTTAATCGACGGAGATTAATTTGCTTTTTTGCTCTTCAAGAATGAAAATTTTCATGCAGCAAAAGAGAGAAACTGTCGTCACTTTGCCAGTCAATTTCGTTCTGTTAAAATGTTGACGCTGCTCGGTCAAAAGTTGTGCCATCAACTTGTGCATGTTGCAAACAACCGAACGTCTACTGAAATCCGGTTATTAAAGAGATCAATAAGACATGCGAAAATTATGACCGCCACAACGAAATAAAAACAATAGGTGCGAACTTTAAGAGATTGCCCTTTGGGACCTTTGGACGGAGAAAACTTAACTTGTGAAAAACAGCGATAACATTCTCATGAAAAGAAATTGATTTGTTTGACTGCGAGCAGGATGACAAGCAAGATATCTTGCGAGTGGATAAGCCGCGAAAATGATTCAGGGACAAAAATGGCAAGGGAAAAGTTCAACTCGCCCCTAATTTTTTTTAACCAACCCTTCTGGTCAATTTTTCACTGGCTGGGTCTTTCACGCTTGGCTTCATCGATCGCAAGAAATTCTCGCGTTTGCGGAGTTCTATTAAATAAAACTAGTTTTAATTATCCGCAGCAATGCACAAAGCTGAAAAACGAGATAGTCTGAATCGGACAGTTAGATTAATTTCCATCGGATCTATGTAACCCCTATAGGCTCAGTTACAAAGTTCATGAAGAGCCCAGCAAATGTCTCAGGGGCACCCAACGGTTCATTTCGGTGAATGTATGTTCGGAAGGCCTAAATCACTTGAGATATTCGGATCTAATTGCAGTGAAAACTAGAGATTTCTTCGGCGCACCACCACCTCAGTCTTTCGTAACCAATGGGCTGATTAATTCTAATTGTTTTCGGAGGGACAAATAGGTCGTTTAGAGTGTAAAATAAGGTCAGCTAACATTTTCGGTGAGCTATCAGCGGCTCAGAAATTCGACATATGGGATCCTGTTTTCTGCGGCCTAAATTTTCAGCAAAAAACGCCGAACAGATCAACCTGTATTAGCTTACACAAAAATGCCTTCAGAAAGCTCTAAAACAATCTAAGAACGGCAGGGATCGGTCGGGAGGGAGGAACATGGCTCCGGCGTGCAAACTTGACGCACATGTGTGGTAGCCTACTTTCGCGCGTGTTTGCATGTTTTTGTCGCCCGACCATCCGCTAAGTAGAAGGAGGGACTGCTCGAAGTCTACTGCACAAGAGGCTACCAGGCTTTGTAGTGATCGCTTCCGGGAGAATTATTTAAGGAATTCAGTAGCATGTTCACAGGTTTTTAATTTTCTTATAAGATCTTCGTGTAAAAATAAGACTAAAAAACGGCGAAATCGCGACTTAAGACCACATGAAACCCGGCCTTTCATCAGTTTAGACTGACAGTAGAGTGAGTAAGTCAAGTGAGCGCACGCAAAAATTTACAGCCTATGGGAAAACAAGACGGACAGTTAAAGACATTTGAGATAAGTCAATGAGTCTAAAATGAAAAAGCACAGCACATTTTACAAAATCAGTTAGACTAAGAGTTCAGAGTTTGCTCCAAATTACCGCCACTCGATCACGGAGTGATTTTCGGGCTGTTCCCTTGGCAGAGGAGGTCTGGGACTAGAAACAAAATGGCGGCAACCGTGGTTCGAAGTCGTGGTGCGTCGAGAGTTTTGTTTTATTTCTGGAGACATTCAAACGGAAGGCGTTTTGTATCAGCAGGTAAATTTCTGTCTTTGCAGGACACAAGCAATACAGTAATACTTTAAATCGAGGGGATTAGGTCATTGCTTTGTGCAGCCAAATGTGTGTAGGTGGTCTTATAACCTTGAAATTTCGCCCCATGTAAGGGAATCAGGAATCCGGAATCCAACATTTTTTTGCCTTTGGAATCCGGAATCCTGGGCTTTGGAATCCGGAAGCCAGTCCCTGGAATCCGGAATCCAACCCGTGGAATCTGGAATCCAACCTCATCCATAATTATGGAATCTCGGTCTGGAATGTAGTACACTGTTAGTAGTAATTACGTAACAAATCACCACCTACCCCCCTCCCCCCCCGGCGTCCCTTACCATCACCATCACCAAAAAGTGTTTGGTCACCTAACGCCTACATAAAGGTATCATGGTACCCCAAAATTGACCATGTTTTCGAAAAATACACTTCTTTCATTTTCAGATAGAAATTATTCAAACCTCTCTTTTACAAAAAGTTTCAGAAAAAAAGATTGTTTCTACGCAAAGTTATGGACGAAAAAAGATTTGTGGCATTAATTTTCTCTAATCATGTGTTGACAGTTATCTGTCAACAACGCTGAAAATAGCATGTGACATAACAGGGCCCCGATGTTTTGACACGCGATCGATTGCGTAGCAGTTCCCGCTTATTTCGAGTGTGTCTACAAAGTGGCTTCGATCATAACTGTGAAAGAGAGAGAGAGAGAGAAAAAAGATCGAGCGTTGAGGAATTACTTGCGCTTCCTGCCTCCTCACTTGTCAGTGTGATAAGCTTCGACTGCCAGCTCGCTTTTCGTAACGCGAACGGCAAAAAACAATCCATCCATTCAAATTCCATAACATTTCTACAAAGCCAGATGTATCAAAGAATCAACTTGGCGCAAAAGACGGCATGTCCAGGAAAGTACGGAATTTGTCTCCAGTAATAAAGAAGTTTATTTTTTTCCCAATTGCTCGCATTTCTGACAGGATGTTCTCTCTTAGAACTTGAGCCGAACACGTGGCGGCTTCTTCGCAGATTTCAATGTGCTTTCCTTTCGCCTTTCCTTTTGTCTTTCAGGTCCCGGCTTGGGTAGTCTTACCCAGCTCAAACGATGATGCCTTCGGCATTTTACAGCCGACGTGATATTATGACTTTAAAATTTCCATTTATTGTGTTTGAAGACCCTTTGAACGGCACTCGTACTCAACGAAAGTCACTTTCCAACATAAAAACACGCAGAACACGCAGAATTTGACACCATTCTTGTCGGCGTGTTTGTGCTATTGTTGTAAGGCGGTAAGTTGAGCCTCCCCTCTGTCAACCGCAGGTAATTATCCTGACACCTAGGTGTTTTAATCTCCTTAGACCGAAAAAAGTTTCCAAATCATATTTTGGCTTTTTTCTCGAAATTAATTTTTCAAGAAATTGGGCGCACATTTTAAGTTCGCATTCAGCGAGTTTTCAACCATTTTAGCTCAAATTTGGCGACAATGTTGCCACATAATTTGACATCAAAACCGTGTCTCCGAATTTTATTTTTTGCTTTCATTCAAAAGTTATGAGCCGTAACAGAAAGAGGAGAGGTGTTTCTTCGAACTTCAAAGTTTAACTGAGTGCAGAAAATAAACCAGGCCAGATACAAAAATTCCGAGACACGGTTTTTGAGACAAAAGTGTGAAGAATTCGGCGCGATGTTCGTCTTTCTCTCCAGATAATTCTCGACTGGAGCGGAACCGATTTTGTGAATGATGTACTTTTTAAAAACGTAGTCTCTATTTTCGACACAGTTGTCTTCTTTCTTTATCTAAATACGTTTTCGTAATCTTCAATTATTAAGCTTTCAGAAAATATATAGTTTGTTAGGGTCCTTGTGAAACGCCTGACGCTCAAACGGTGAAAACGCAATGTTGTCATTTGGGGTACCCTGATACCTTAAGTACATCATTACTACGGCTGGGTGGTTTTTGATTCCTTACTGGACACAAGTTTAAGATCATTTTTCTGTCATGTGGTCTTTCTGAACTTTTCCGACCTTGACCCGCACTGTCTCCTAAACGCGCAACACCGTTTGCAGTTGTTTTCTTTCATGCTGGGTTTCATATTGAGCTACATGTAGCGGTATCCAATGTTTACCGTTTTATTCTGCTGTTTTGATGATCTGTTAATCAAAAACAGAAACACCGAAAGAAGTAGAAGGCTGAGCGGGAAAGATAATTGATAAATACATAGCTGTTTGGTAGTCGTACATATCCTAGCAGTGTTTTATTGAGACATTTTTCATGTGTCAGATCTGGACATCATGAAATCAAAAATCGTTGAGCAGCATTACTCAGTATTTAGAATCATTTTGCTTGGAAACTTGAAACTTTAATTTTTGCGAAGTACTGTCTGTGTCACCGCTGGTGGAGGCAAGACTGTTGCTGTTTTTAAAAGACTGTGATGGGTGGCTGTTGGCTCATAGAGAGCTCATCCGCCCTTTAACTAGCCTCCAATCATACGCAAACGTTCTTTTGGTTGGTCACGCAAGGATCCTCCCCAACAAACGATTGAATGAGGGGTCGGTGGACACTAAGCGAGAATAACAACAAGACCTGATAGGGACGGACCATTATGGAGGGGTGGGAGGGGCAGCCCAGGAAAAATTTTTCCTTCTTTCCTGGCTTCTGTACAGAGCGAATGCTTATTGAAAGCGACATTTTAACCGGTAAATTAGTCATTTATTTAAGTCTTTCACCACGGTGAATCAACACAGTGAGGGGATAAAACAGGACTGCGTCCAAATTAACATCAACCCCTTAATTACCCATCCAACCCATGAAAGGTTCACCACACCAGCGGGGTCTACGTCCCCTACTCTTTTCAAACAGCAGTGTAGTTTAAACGACTCACAGTCGGGGGCTGTTGTTGTTTCCTTCTTTCATAAACCAGATAAACTCTCAATAAACTCTCAGCGGGAGCCCTCGTGAAAGCATTAACAGAAAGCATTAATAGAAAGCGCTACTTATTAAGCTCCATAGATGACAGTAAACCTCCGGAAACTGGCAGATACCAGACAACACTGAAGAGGCAGTGTCCTCCAAAACCCCCAACTGGTTGGCTCAATTGGTTGAGTACTAGACTTTGGAGCAGTAGGCCCAGGTTCGATTACCGACCGGACCAACACTCAGGGTCTTAAAATAACTGAGTAGAATGTGCTGCCTTTGAGTCCCATCTGCAAACGGGGTTAGACATTCTAGTCTTTTCGGATAAGGACGAAAAGCGTATGCTCTGTCTCACTTTACTGTCTTCACTGATCTGACTCTCAGTGTGAGACGTAAAAGAACTCCTATTCTTCCAACAGAAAATAGTTGCCACATCGCAACAAAAATTTTCATGAACACAACTCTATTTGATATCCAGAATGTTAGAAATTGCATTTCCGAGCATCTACATTTCAAAATTTTTTGGGGGAGCTTGCCCCCAGCCCCCCTAGATTAAAGGAATTCTTACGATGCATTTTTTCTTACTACTTCCTCTGCCACATAACAGGCCGCCACTTATTAGAAAATTACTCAAAAACTCCCTGTGTCTAAACATTTGAAATCGCAAGTATTTTTATATTTGTATGTAAAAAAAGTTTCAAAGTATGTAAACTGTGATTCTAACATTTTTAAACTTCTAGTGAAGGAGCTAAAATTTAAGAAAAATTCCTGGAGGTGGCTACTATCATGACCGGTATTAAACAAACAAACAGTGGTCGTCAAAAAGTCGTATAATTAAATTAGAAAACTGATAATCGATTATAGAGCTGCATCGATCAGCATTAACACATGTTTTTTAAAATTAAATAAAGTTTGATCTTTTGGAGAGCAAATGAACTTCCTGTTTAGATTGACGACCTCATACTCAAATTACAAAATATTGGCCTCTGAAGAACAAATAAACGCCAGAGTTAAGAACTTTGGAATCCGGAATCTTAAAAAGTTTGGAATCCGGAATCCAACCCTCGGAATCCGAAATCCACGATGTGGATTCCAGAATTCGCGACTCGCTCAGATTCCTTTACATGGGGCGATGTAATTACAGAGTAGCAAGTAAGAATAACTTTAGTCAGAGTATTTAATGTGTTGTTGCAAAATTGAGTGGCTGACGTAACAGTTCTTTTGATCTGAAAACTACTCGCATGCAGTAAATATCAAATATTCTGCATCTTTCTCCTGAGCCTATCAGTCTGAGTGATTTATGCATACTTTATCTTCAAAATCATTTTCTTTAAGCTTAAGGTGGCTCCACCCGGTATTTTGTAGGAACACCGTCCAACTTTGAACCTCTCATACCTAAACAGCTTGATTTTGATTACGTATCCTTTATAACACATGGATTGCTTATAGACTGAACTACAATATGATATCATTTTTTCAGAGGTCGGAGTCAACATCACGTGACAATTCCATCACTTGTTTTAGCTCTGATTAGAATTTTGGGAGGTGCCCGCATTTTCGCTGGAAAGGCTCTAAGCTACCTATATCTTGGGTGTTTGCCTTTCACTGAGTGAAGTTTTGCAAAAATCTTTAGGAGCGATTTTGATATATTTTGGAATTTCTAAACAAAGGGACTAATTTATGTAAAAACTTAAGACAAGACTTCACATAGCCAAATTTGCTTCTTTTCAGACATTAATTAAATGTTTTTACCGTCATTCTATTAATATATGTCCCTTATACTTAATGGAAAAAGCTAGAAGGTAGTACATTTATGTGGTTTCAAAAAAAAATGAAAATGTATTCATCAAGGCTACTTTCACGAAAACTGCACATGATGTTTTCAAAATTCGTGGATTTTTTCCTTTAAAATTTTTTTAGGACTGCAAATGATCAATGGCACTAGACAATCCCCTGAAATTATGTTCATTGAAAACTTGTAAGGCTGTCTAACATAAACGCAAAGTTGTGTAAGTATTGAAGCGATGTCATAGTTACCCCGCCGACAGGACAGGGTCTATTAATACCCATTTTTTTTCCGTAGTTTTTTCTGTTATTTTTTTTCGCGGACACTTGCCCCAGACTCCCGGTTTTTGCTCGGC
Source organism: Siderastrea radians (assembly GCA_964017195.1). Taxonomy (NCBI): domain Eukaryota; kingdom Metazoa; phylum Cnidaria; class Anthozoa; order Scleractinia; family Rhizangiidae; genus Siderastrea; species Siderastrea radians. The sequence continues at coordinate 4,485,157 of OZ024889.1, read as the reverse complement.
CAAACAAATATTCCTCGCAAACTTCCACTCACTACTTGGGCTCGTATCTTTGGTGACCGTAACATATTGTGCACCCTGAGGGACGGAGAACAACGGTGGGGTCTAATGCCCCTGGGGCTTTTCTTGTTTTGGATAGTTTTGGGCTCTGGGATTTCCTATTATCTTGAGCTTGTCACCACATTAAATTTCTGTGCACACTCGTGCAATGACTGCGCTTGGCTGCCTTTTGAAGTCTTTCCGAAATATGGTAATGTTCTAAATTAAAATAGTAAATAGATGTAACACATTTATATGTAAACCACCAATCCTCTAAATTATCTTCAAATCAAAAGTCTTTTCAGACGTTCAACCAGCATTCCACTGTGCCTCAAGTTACCCAGTCAGATGTTTGCATCAGAAATTTTGAACTAATCTCCCTGCATCTCAGTGATTGAACATACCAATGGAGTGAAAAAAAGACTTTAGGGGGAGTGACAACGTCACGAATTTGACTCCTCTCTTTGGTGCCCCATATACCCATGACAAACAAGGTGATGGGTTCGATTCCCATTGCAAACTTGTATTTTTTCTTTGTTGTCCCATGCTTGTGAAAATATGAATTATTTTTGTGTTGTTTCAATTGTGTAAAATTACTGTGACTTAATAAATATGTCTTCTTGTCTTCCACAAGGATTTGAACTTGACGATGTTATAAAGGACAGCATCCATACTTCAGAGGATGAAGGTGGATTTGCAGATTGTGGTTTTCAACTCTATGAGTCCCACATTCCTACATCTATGATGCAGAAGGTCTTACTGTCAGCAGGATCTGCTCTTGTAGCATTATACAACCCAACACGGGCAGGTCAGAGTGCATGTAATAAATGTTCATAAATTATGTAATCAGTCAGTCAGTCAGTCAGTCAGTCAGTCAGTCAGTCAGTCAGTCAGTTAGTCAGGATCTGTCCAAGATCCTTGAGAATCTGGCAAGAATTTGCAAGATCCTTGAACATCTTTTCAAGTAGCTGAACCCAGTTCGCTCAAGCTTTACAGTTTCAGTTCCTGATGTTAGTCAGCGTGCAATGGTTGAGGAAAACAAATGGCACCGATAAAGCACATCCCTTTAGATTGTTTTGAATGTATTGCAAATATGTTTCCAAAAAACTTGGTGCATTGTTTGTGGGACTTGTTTTTGTACATGTATCACTAAGAAAAGGAAAGTGAGTTCACATAGAACCCAACCTTTTTGCTTGTTTTTCTTCTTTGCCACAAAAACCCAATGAAATGCTGTGCATACGCATTTGACCACAATAAGGCAAGTTGAGACTTTGTTGCTTGTTACAATTACCCTAACAGGGTCTGATAAATTCTTGTCAACAGACATGGTGGCGACTCTTGGAGAAACAACAGGATTGCTTGCACTTAAGAAAATGCACCACAAAATGAGTGAAGATCCAGTTGGACAAAAAATATTACAGTAAGTGGGGGATGGCAAGGGGGAAGGGGGGAGGGGGGAGGGGGGCTGGAAACCCAGGAGAATAGGGTGCAGGAAGTTTGCTGGAAATAGGAAAAGAGGACGCTGGAGGCACATTTTTTTAAGGTGGCAGAAATAGAAAAATATTACAATACTGTGTTATATTTTGCACTCTTCCTAAAAAGATGTTAAAGAGGCACTACTCCTCAAAACTTTATAATATCTGCGATCTCTTGGAATAGCGGAGACTTTTCAAGAAAGTCAATAGCGACTGTTCCCATCCGCTGTACTCCATGTTACCTCAAGTGAAAGCGTGCTCCCTTAGATTAAGAAGAAGCTTGCACTAGTCAATTGCCTAAGATAAACACTGAACATTAATTTTTGAAAATAGTTGTTTTCAATAGGCTTAGTTTTAAATACAGTTTAGCATGATGAGAAATTCTTGCTGTAAGCACTCTAGTTAATCAAATACCTTTATGGGCCATTCCACTGTTACGGACATTACATTCAGACAACATTTTCCAACTTAGGACTTCTGCTGTGCACAGGACATGCACAGTTTTGCTATTTGCTGTTAAACAAAATGTACTTTAGAGACTTCTCTCTCATTTCATATAAACAAATTTTATCTTATTATTTTTAGCTACCTGTAATTGTGTTTGAAAGGTCTGTTACGGACATTACAACTAAAACAACCACCAATTTGAATTCTGACTTTGAAAGGTAAATTCCTGTGATTTGTGAGACGTTTTCATGGAACAGGTATTTTATGATGATTGGCAGTTAGTAAAGTCTCTTAATAATGAAGTTAATTTTCACCTTGAGTTTATTCTGTTTTGTACAATTTGTGAGATTGTTGTGTTACAGACATTACACAAAATGTTACGGACATTACCTGCTGTGAATTTGACTATCAAAATAACATGCTAAAAAGTATCAGGTACATCTATTTTGGTTTATTTTTGTACTTTAATTGACTGGATCCCTTTTAAGATGATAACAAAGTTGTAAACCTTTTTCAGTTCTCCTTGACAGACATCTGATATTTTTGTGACAATTCATGTAGTCCTACATGGGGTGCTAACCAAAGTTTTTCAGGTTTTTCCAGTTTTTTCATCTCTTGGGCAAAAAACAAGCAAAAAATCTCTGGGATCAAATTCTTTTTTCACTAACGTTTGTAGTTATCTTATTCAGGACCCCTAGAATGCTTTTATTTCATTTTTATGCTCTTTTTCATGATGGTTGTTACGTACATTACGTTATGGACATTACACATCTTTTAGCTGTTTTTCTAACTAACGTTAGTTGAAACTAACGTTAAGTTAGTTTCAACTAAGTTAGTGTCAACTAAGTTAGTTGAAATAAAAATAAGTTAGTTGAAATAAAATAATGAAGACTGAGATGATGCCCTAAATGAACTAAAAGAGTAGCAGAAGTGATATAACCAGCAGACTTAAACCCTGCTCAAGACAGGAAAAAAAGCACATTTTTGTTACGGACATTACATGATGAGCACACAGATCATAGTTACTCGAGGGACTGGTTATGAAACCTTGCAAGTTTCAAAGGCCATAACAAAGCTGCTGCAATTTATGTTGAAAGTTCTAGACCGTGCACAATCTTTTGTTTTACGATCGCACACTATGGCTGAATAACTTAACAGTGACATTTTTATTGGTTCATTGCTCATTCAAAATTCAAACCTATTGTTGTTTGTGCACGGTCAAGGCTAAAAACGGTAACAAAAACAAAAAACAAAGGACTTTGCTGAGCTTCATAACCAGATTCTTTTATTAACTATGCACAGATTTCAACCAGTTAAAAGTCTGTAAGTATTAACCAAAAGCTGGAATGATCACACTCTAGTGGAAACTAGGCTTAAGATTAGAGCTACTAATATATCAGCGTCAGTGCTCTGGATCAATTGTGGTGTGTTCACAATTTTCTCATGAAATTCTGTCTTTGGCCATTCCGTTTTCTATGTTTTTTGAGTTATGAAGTGCTAGACCCCCACGGAATGTGAATGGCTAGAACTCAATGCAACATTACCGGGTACATGTTTTGAATACACTGATGTTTATAGTCTCTTTGATGGCGTAGAATTTACTCAAGAGAAACTGATTTGAAAAATTACCATTTGTTCACCTCTCATGTGGAATGGCCCTTATGTAACATTTGATATGTGTTGTATCGAATCAGTAAAGACAATGCTATTATTATTATTATTATTACTATTATTATTATTATTATTATTATTATTATTATTATTATTACAGTTGAACCTCGGTAATTCAAACTCTGAAGGGAAACGAAAAACAGTTCGAGTTAGCGGGGGTTCGAGTTATCGGGTTCGATCGAATATTCAATTTGCCATGGTAATAATTGATAGTTAACTATTTTTTCAGCACTTCAGTATACAGTACAGTGCAAATTAAACTTATCTCGTCAGAAACTAACACGATCATGCATTCAAGATTATGATAATACAGGACTGTGAATGTAACTCAGTAACACTCACTCGGGAAATGACCGTCAAATAAGTGTTCTGTTTGTTGCACTAACTATAATCAAATTGCTGATTAAGCGTTAGTTTTAGTGTTTTTACCGATTACACGACAGGAAGAGCTAATGGGATATTTCTGTGGGCATCCGTGGTGAGTTGCAAGAAGCAGAATTCGAGTTATCAGGGTAAATTTTGATCAAGGGAAAGGAAATTTAGTTCGACTTAGCAGGGAATTCGAGTTATTCGAGTTCGAGTTAACCAAGTAAAAATGACTGAAAAGTGGGGTAAAATCCAAGGGAAATGGGACTTAGTTCCAGTTAGCAGGGGAGTTCGAGTTATCTGAGTTCGAGTTACCGAGGTTTTACTGTATTATTATTATTATTATTATTATTATCATTATTATTATTATTGAAAAAGTGCAAAGAGGTGGGAACCAACAACTTAGGGGTGGGCACTGGGATTAAGTTTTGACCCCCCTGTCCCCCTCCCCCCACAAGTAGGTTTAATGTTACCAATATGTACAAGTTGTGTGGTATGTCACCAAAGGTTTCTGCCAAGCTCCACAATCTTATACTTTATAATAATCGTGGGAAGTTAACAATGTGTTTGTTTTGATAAACACAACTATATTAAAAGGTATTTGAAACTAACATGACTCAAGCTGAGAGAGCCTTAAAATGGCAGCAAAGCAAAAGATATCTATGTAGCAACATGACTCTTATTACGTAAGAGTCATTACAAATTTTGTAATGCATTTTAATTAGTAGCAAACATGATCAGTCAATAAGATGTTAAGAACCTTATTCACAAGATTTTGAGAGGTCGGACTGATAAAAGAGGACAGTGGAGATGTAATTGGAAATTCCCGGTATACAATTATGAAATGCTATTTTGAAATTACATTTTATTATTGCTTTGTACCTCCCTTTCATGTTTTGTAGTTGCATATTTTTTGTGAAGTCTTCACCTCATAAAAAATATATATCAGGGTATTTAAATTAGACAAATGCTATCAGCCTGTAATTTTGATTCATATTTGGTTACCCCTCTCAGAGAACGGCCTCGCTTGACTCCATCCACACTTGACCTTAATAAACTCCGGTTACTTCCAGATGGATCATTTGGAAAGGAATATGTCAGGGGTATGGACCGCAATGTAGGTTTATTCTGACGTTAATTAAGAAATCAAATTTAAATTAGATGTGAAAGCTTTGACTACAGTGTAAATTGTTATTTCACTTTCATCCTTTTTATTTTCAAAGTCTTCTTATTACAATACATGCAGTTATTTTATAAGTGAACTGTACCTCAAACTATCACATCTCATGAATAATAGCCCCCTTTTTGATGTTACTTTTTAAAATAATTGCCACTGAGATAATGCATATTCACCTAGAATAATCACTCCCTTTGAAGCATATGGAGAGAAGAGTGGAAAGAGTGTTTAAACAAATTAACATTGGTTTAGATTTTTGAAGCCTTTTCCAGTTTGAGCATTTCATGCAATATTTGCCTAACATTTTAAAATATTGTTAAAAGAAATGTCAACCGGATTGAAATGTGTTCAAATGCGCCAGTGATGTTAAAGAAGTTTAAACCAACTTAAATTTGTTTTTAACATTTTTGTAACAAGCAACAATTATATTAAAAGACTTGTTTTGTCAGTGTCAATGTTTGGTTCTAAATTCAACAAAATAATGATGAAGCCTTGAATGGAATGTTGAAGCAATTTAATCAAACCTTACATGTATTTAATGGCTTTGAAACCAGGCAGGCTTTACAGTTTCTTGTTCAGACTGTGTTTGGTGAAATATCATGATCAGTGAAACTGTCTGATGTTTTCAAACATGGAAAAACAAAGAAACTTTCCAGGTGGTGATCTTATTAATTTGTTCTTTACTTTGTGTGACTTTAACATGACTGTTCCCTACCTAGTCTTAGCACAAAGACATAGCCCAGGGATAATGAAGTCAAAATAAAATAGTCAAAATGACTAAAGGCTCCTTTTTTCTTTGGATACCTTTTAACCAGTAGTTCCTTTGTTATTAATATAACAGTATAGTCAACCTTAAAGGAGCTACGTCACGCATCACGCATCTTGTTTTTTCAAGTTTGTCATTCGTAATCTGTCTTAATCTCCCTCAGTTGTAACCATCCTTGTTTAGTTTTGGTTTATTATTACTTCTTTGGTGTTTTTCTACCTTAGGAAACTATTATTTTGAGGTTCCCTTCTTGAAATAAGAAAATAATTTTGTCAGATCAGAAAAATGAATGAAAATACCGTGACATAGTTCCTTTAATCATCCGGACTCAATTATAGTGACTATGTCACTGGTATTTTTTACTGGCATTTTGTCAAAACTGTGCCTAAATTATTATGCTTATAGGACACCGAGAGGGAGGTATCAATAAATTTTTACAAGGAGAAAAACCATCAGAAGTTTTAGACAATTTTTGCAAGACGTGTTCTCAGAACTTGAAAACATTGGCCAAGCATTTTCAGATTTTGAACCAGTTTCATCATAGCCATCTCTGGCCAAAGATACCTATTAATAGTGTCACTGCACTAGTTTGAACCAAACTGAACAATTATGTTTTAGGTTTGCATTAATATAAATGTGACTTATGGCTTTTCAAAGTGTTAAAAAAAACAGCTAACAAACTTTAATTTACATTAAATCTTCTTGAGGTTACCTTCTTGAGTTACCCCTAATAATCTTGTCTATTTCTGTTTTATTTGCTCAAATAGAGAATTACTCCTGATAGAGATGAGGTGAGGTTAAAGTATTTATTAAAAAAAATTATATGATTTGAATTTGTTTTGATGTGTGTGTATGAAAAAAAAATTCATATAAACTGCAGGAAACTGATTTGTAGTGAAAGAGTTCATCGCAGTAAGGCAACAACTTAACATACGTTGATAGTTTCAAACCTTTATGAGTGATTTTAACAATTGTGACTGGGTTAAGACTGGTGTAGGTGCTTTTAAAAAGCAACTACTCTGATGGGAACTGAACCCATTACCTTCCATACCTGTCAGACACTCTAACCACTGAGCTACTGGGAGCCTCATGGGGAGATAGGTCATATTAACTAGGTTCGTAGTGACACCCGTCCTGCAAGGATCAGCGATGTTGAAAGTGCCTTATAGGGAAGATGGTGAATTTTAAGCTCGGATAAGAAATAAGAAAGTGAAATATTCTGAATGCCGCAAGCATGGGACAAAAGAAAGAATGTGAGTCGCCGACGGAATCAAACCCATGACCTTTCCTACAACAGTAAGACGCTGTAACCACTGAGCTACTGGGAGACTTGTGGTGAGCTAGGTCACATTAACCAGGCTCGTGGTGACATGTGTCCTGGATACTGCTTGTAGCAGTAGCTCAGTGCTTAGAGCATCCAACTAGTGTTTGGTAGATCATGGGCTGGATTCCCGTCGGGGATTCAGATTTTTTCTCTGTCCCATGCTCACGACATTCTAAATAGTTCTCCTTTCTTGTTTCTTATCCCAGCTTAAAATTCACCATCTTTTTTTATTTATCAAGAAGGATTTTTTGGTTATCAGATAATTCAATTGTTTACATCTTATTTCAAAGACTGAAACTTTATCTCTCAATTGTTTGATCTTTGATTCAGGTTAAGTTTGTAGATGACACAGATCTCGCATATGTAATGCAGCGATACAGAGAAGTTCATGACTTTGTCCACACTCTAGCTGGCTTATCAATCAGGTTTGAGCTAAACACCTAAATGTTATCTATAGTAATAGTAATAAGTGTAAAGAAGATCCTCGCAGTTATTAACGCAACTTATGCAGTTGCGAAAAGAAAGCCTGAAAAAATCAGGCTTGCCGGGATTCGAACCCTGACCTCTGCGATACCGGTGCAGCGCTCTAACCAATTGAGCTAACAAGCCAACTGGGAGCTGGTCATTAAATTGGTTCGTAATATACCCGGGAAAGATGATAGTAATAATAATAATAATAATTATTATAATAATAATAATAATAATAATTAATAATAATAATAATAATAATAATAATAATAACAATAATAACTGTGTATTCACGATTTCAATCACGAAAAAGTGAAAAGGAGATAAAGGAGGTTATCCCTTTCTAGTTTATCTCACTCCTTACACTAGTAAAAAACATATATCTACATCGCATTTCAAACTATAAATATTATACACACACACACTTAAATAATTTAATGTTCACAAGGAAAGATGGCGTCTAAGTCTGGTCTTAAAAATGTTCAGATTTTCTGACTCAGTGATTTCTTGTGGTAAATTATTCCATGCATCGATTATGTGTACAAAAAAAGAATATTTCAAACAATTTAATGTTGCAGATTCAGAATTAAGTAAGGTTTGAACACCTTAATGTAACTTGAATCAGGAGAGGAGGGGTAAGGAGGGACTCCTCTTTTCAAGCTATTCCAGCTTTTGACCAATTTGTATAGGAAATTGCACGACCTTTTCGTACAATTAGTGATTAATGGGTACTTGTAATGTTTTGAATGTTCTCAAAATTACACGAGCCTTTAGGCAAGTGTAATTTGAGAACGTTCAAAACCTTACGACTACCCATTAATCACTAATTGTACGAAAAGGTCGTGCGATTTTTTATTTATAGTACACTCAACAAAATTGAAGAAATGGATTCGTTATAGTCGAAGATCTCGTCGCACGTGAGTCTTGCTGGCTTCGTCATGCACTGGTGAGCATGTTTCACAGTAAACAACTCTTTATTTGGTAAAAAGAAAACCATTTACATTCCAAAGTATATTCTACTCAACTCAGACAAATAACAGGGTTTGACAACTAAAGAGCGAATAGAAAACTGCATTTTGAAAAAAACGTATTAATAGGTACTCCAACAGAGTACAATTTGGGATTAATTGTACTCCTCTCGTCCAATCAGAAACGAGTAATTTTGTTGAGTGTACTATAAGGTGTGAAATGAATATGTCTTGCCCACTGGTCTCATATTACACGGTATAGATTTTTTGGCAAGATAAAGTTTAGATCAAATACAGGAAAGTTGCATTAGCTCTGAAGTAAGGTAGAGGTTAATCTTTTCGCCAGAGGAGAATCCTCGTATTCTGTGGATGCCCACTTGGCCACTTCTAGTTGGAATTCATGGCAAATGCCCCTTCATTTAACCCTTTTAGCTGCAATAGTGACATGTATCTAATTTCTCCTTACAATATTATTACTTGATCAAACATATTAAATAAGTATAACAAATTGCTCCTCTGCAAATAAAAGCTACTGAAAAAAATCCAGTGGCTTAGGTGGGACTCAAACTCACAATCTTTGGGTTACTAGACCACTGCTCTGCCATACAATGCCAAGATGGGAACAGCGCGTGCATGAATCCCATTTGATCTTACATGTGCATGGAAAATACTGGTGACAAACATGCATAGCATGTATTCCATGCAAGAAACAAACAAATCAGGATGACAGTGTTTGGATTCAAATGGGATTCATCCATGCACTGTTCCCATCGTGGCATTGTATAGTAGAGCAGTGGTCCAGTAACCTGAGCTTAATTGGTAACCAGTAGCAACTCAGCTGTATCTTCGTACTGCTACTATGGCCTTTACATGCCTGACAGGCTGTGTACCAGAGTATCTCTCATCTAAATTCATCAAGGGCGGAGAAGTAGGCGGGCATACCACCAGACACTCACAAAAGCTGAACATTCCACTTTTCAAAACTACTAGCGGCCAGAGAACTTCTTACTATAGAAGAGTTAGTGTATGGAACTCATTGGACAGAACTCTTTATTAACTCAGCTTCAGCTTTTAAGCACAATCTTAAACGTAAACTTCTTAAAGTCTTTATTGATTCTTGATGTTTTTTTTGTTGTTGTTGTTGTTCGGTTGTTTTTTTTTTTTAGAATTTAATATTAGTGTTTTGTAATTTACTATTATAGGATTAAGTAGGATCATTGTCTTTGGAAAGCCCCCTTGGGGAAAGTCAATTAAGTATGTATGTAAAGTATGTACGTAAGGTCATTGGTTCGAGTCCCACCTAAGACACTGAAATTTTTTCAGTGGCTTGGATTTGCAGAGTAGCAATTTATTATTTCTTTAATATTGCTTGAGGATGATTCTAAACTTGATCAAACATACAGGTCACAAGAATAAAGGAAGTGATCACCAAAGATAAAGTCTTGACGTTTAAGCAATTTCTCCCAACTATTACCATAAGAAATATATGGAGAACAGTGAGGAGAATATGCATGTTGATATTGGGGATTAAAGGGTTAAAATTTGAATTATTTTTGTGTTGATCTTTTGGGTGGCAGCCCCCACTAACAATTATGAGTCCTTCATCAGTGTTCCAAAAACGTTTTAAGGCGGGGGTTAATGACGAATAAGGATTCAATAGATGTGAGTGGGTTTAAATTTAGAACTTAAAATTAAATGTCCGGTCAGAAGCCCAGCTTTGTTGAGTTATTGGCTGGAGGTCCTCTGTCTTATATGGAACACTGTGTCCTGCTATAGATTCTTTGGAAATTGCTCTACTGTGTTACAGCAATCTGACTTTAGGTAGTTCAAAATTATAGATAACTCAGTCTGGTTTCCCATCTTTTATAGTGTTCCCCATGAAATAGCTGTGAAGTGGTATGAGATGATTCAAACAGGACTACCAATGTGTGCTTTGAGCTCCTTTGTTGCCCCTCTAAGATTGACATCAAGGTAAATTACACAATTTTATATTGGTGATCACCTGACTGAAAAAAACATATACCTGCTGTGAAAAATCTGAATCAATTCCACTGAAGACTTACAAAAGTATACTGATGTCCACGCCTTTTGTGGTCACGTGCCAAACTACTAAAAAGTCCATGTCTGCTCTTCGGACATTTTCGGGATATCTTTGGAAATTTAAGAGTGATGATTGGAATTCTTCGGTGACTTTGCCAGTCGTCAGTGATCGTCGATGATTTTCGGGTAATTTGCAACCAACTGATCATTTCGTTGGCTATTAGCCAATCAAATTGGAGTATTTTTAAAGTCATAAGTGTCAAAAACAAAACAAGAAAGAAAAAAAAAAAGGGTCCAAGGGGGCGAGGAGCTACCCTCGGTAAGTTAAAGTTTATAGAACAATACACGCTTTTTTTAATGTAAAATGTTGAATGTGAAGATGCAGACAACACTACAGGCTGTAAAAAAGCATTCTTTTGATGTATCTACAAAAGAAAGCATCCCTCAAACGGGTTGGTGGGCACGGCTGAGAAAGCTATAAAAAGATGCAAACGAAGAATCAGCAAGACTAGAGTCAAAATGTCAGACAACGTATCTCATTTAGTTTGTGACGCAGGCTTCTCTCAATCTATCTAGACAGCTTCTATGATACCGTCTTGGGTAAACAAGGCTTGGGAACCGCATCAAGATTAGTAAAACAGTCCTCAGAAAATGTTTAGTTATTTTCTATTTGTTGTTAGGAAGAGTGGTTTTCAACGAGTGTCGTAAAACGACGAGAAAACCAAAGAAATCACTCTGGCCAATCACAACAGATGCAAGCAACACAACGAACCAATCAGAACTAAACAACATACTATTAACAGAAACTAGCGTTAAGCGCGGGAAAACGCGTGCGAGTAAGTCAAGATTGGTTTGGGTATCAGTTCTGATTGCCTGAGAAAGTGGCGCGAGTTTTTCTGACTAAACACAGAGCGCGGTAAAGCAAACCCAATGCAATCGCGAATTACTTTGTTTTTTATATTCTTTGCAGAGAGCGTGCAAATCTGCGAAAATATTACATTCCATGGGCAGTGTACTGCGGCTATCAGTCCAAGTTCTTCATGAATGTCTATTTTGAGAAACACTTTGAGGAACCGATAGAGGATCTACGACAACGAATGAACTTTGTTCCTGCTCCGAAAATACCAAAGGCATCGTAAGATAACAGGACACACAAATAAGATAACATATATTTTCAGAGTCCATTAAGAGTTCTTGTATTTAAAAGAAGCAAAAAACGAAGAAATAATTCGAGTAAATAATAAGGTTAAGATATGTCGGTGAAAAGACGAAGATATAACGGAGAGAGAAACAGAAGATTCTACATGCCTTCAAATTACGATCTGGCCTCACCAGTTTATCATCAGCAGTACACTAATTTAATACGAAAGTTGGCCGAAGGGAAAAAAATACCCGCCTCAGCGAATTTTTTTCCTAGCTCACTTCCCATGCGCATCTCATTCTGCGCATAAATGACACCCTGTTATGTGAATGAGTACAATCCCGTACCTCTATTCTTCGCTCCTTATGCACCTATCAATGTAAACCCCGTGGGGGGGGGGAGTGCGGGCAAGGGATGGGGATTTGACGGCGAAATCCATCCCCTCAGTGGGAGGTTTGATCGAGCACTTTTGCTCGGGGGTCGGGACATTTGATTTTTTCGACAGAGAAACTGGGACCAAGATTAAGCGTGGTTACATGGCATCTTCTTTCTTGGCTTTGGAAAGTCCAGTTGTCTCTTGAAATCAAGTGTAAAAGATACATAGTCTCGAGTGTAGAGCGCCTTTTATAAGGATAGTGATCTATCATCACATTAAAAGTTCCATTAAAAAGTTCCAGTTTAAATTCGTTTTCATTGTCTATTAAATACTCTTACAGGCATGATAATGTACATCACACATGTTTTCTTGTAAGGGAGAGGTTAAATCAAGGGAGCAACAACAGGAATTTTACAGGGCCATTTTTGAAAGCATTTAGATTTGGTGGCTTGTTTGGCTCGGCAGTGGATGAAAAGAACGAGAAGTGAATTCTTTGAGCGTTAAGTGTTGGGTGCATGAAATGTGGTGGCTCGTTTGGCTTGTTTGGCTCGGCAGTGGATAAAAAAAACGAGAAATGAATTATTTGAGTGTTAAGTGTTGGGTGTATACTGGTGTATGCTCGTTTGGCTCGGCAGTGAGCAAACGAGCCAAATGAGCCAGCTCGTTTGAAGATGTGTGTAAGTGGCCCTACATTCTGTAGTTTAGCCAAATCAAGTTTGTGAGCTTCATACCAAGTTTAAATCACCAGTTATTAAAGGTATGAGCACAGCTCGTCTTTTATTTGGTATTTTGCCCCTGGGTGGGGATTTTTAACTACATTTGGTGAACGTATGCTTCCCCACCCTTGGGCAATTGACCAAAATTTTTACTTCTTGGTCAAATCCCCACCCCTTGCCCGCACTCCCCCCCCACGGGGTTTACATTGATAGGTGCATTACTGCGCAAGTTTGACGAAACGGGCTTCACGACCGCAGGTCAAAGGGAACGAAGACTCTGGGTGCGAGATTGGTATGAGTAGAGACTGGTGTCGAGAAGTCTAAGAGCCATTCAGAACACGATCGAATTGCATAACTGTCCGGCGAATCTCTGAATTTTGTTTTTGCAATCAATCTATGTAAATGACCAGTATATCGAACATTTACGGTAAGACTCCAGGGGCCCGTTTCTCGAAAGTCCCGGTAATTTTTCGAGCCCGGAGCTATAAATTAAATTCAAAATCTATAGACCGACAGCGTAGTTTTTAGCCTGCAAATCAGTCCGACATGTTTGTTGGTTTTTCAAAACCAACAAAATTTGAGTCTTTAAAATGTAAACATCGAGCACATAAAATAGCTTTCCGGGCCCGTAAAGTTATCGGGACGTTCGAGAAACGGGCCCCAGAACCTTCCATGGAAGTTCGAACTCTTGTGACGAATTTCAAATCGCCTTTGCCATTTTGAATTTTTCATTCAATTTAGCGGGTAATTTTGGAGACTCGATTATGAATGTTCAAAATACTGGTCATTTACATAGACTGACGGTAGTCGCCTGGGTAGTTACATGTTCACTGTCCCATGGTGGCTGACTTGCTGTCGAAGAGAATTTTCTGTACGTGCATTTTCCGATGTAGCGAAGTAATCTAGCAAATCTCGAAACAAAGCCATGGAACATTTCAACAGTCAGCTAAAGCCCGGCTTTCACTATAGCAACGCGAGCACGTCGCAAGCATAAGCAAAGAGTTCATGTAAATCCTCTGAAGAACAGTCCTGTAAAAGCCAGGCTTAAAGCCACACAGAAGTAACAATTCAACAAATAGAATGATCAGATTATCTTGTACGAAACTGTTAATTTTGATGTTTTGCTTGGGCAGAAAACCATTGATACATCTACTAGTGGAAACGTACCCTAAAATTAGCCAGCAACCTTGTAAATTTGACGTGTAGTCTTGCCTCTCCGAAAAGATATATAGTAAGTTGTTGAGAGAAATTTCGAAACTTTTATTGACGTTTCTTTAGCGTATCCGTGTTGAGTTAAAACTTTGATGATCACGGATTAGAAAAGGATTAGAATTTGCATAATGTGAAAGTACCTATAGCAGCTTGGTATTGTAGTTTGTGAAGTGTTTACTACGACAGTTGCTTTCTTTATTTGGGGTAAAAACGTAAATGGAGGCTATCTTAAAGTGGACGTTAAAAAATTATTTGCCTGCAGCAGTTTTCATCTTGGTTTTAATCTGCCCAAAGAACTTTAGTAGAAGATATAAAAAGAAATTCATAAAAGACATTTAGTTAACACGGCAGTGCGACTGATGTTTGATAATTCTTTTCATAGTTACTTGTAATTTGCCAAAACTGGCTCGCGACACTGAAAAGTTTTGCTAGTCGCCTTCAAATTTAGTTTGGGCTTAGCTTTCGACACTTATACATTAATTTAAAGACAAAAAATGGCCCGTGCATGATTGTGTATGTGTGTGTTTATCATATAACCGACTGATCCGCCAGTTCAAAGGCACCTTGCTAAGACACGCATGTGGTATTGAGTAGCAGTAGTGAACTTTATTAACGTGTTAAAATCTCCTAGCGCTCAGCACTAACTGGCGACACAAAAGATAAAAGCAGCATATAAAGTTACACAGTATAAAAGCTAAACACTAGATCTATTTATACATCAAATTCTTAAATGCTTCATGCTAAACAGCTGTACAAAAGTCAACTATCACAAAGCTAAAATTGAAAATCGAAGACCTAATTGCACATCAAAATGTGATAACAGGATGGTCTCAGAGTCAATTATTACAAAGCATGTAGTTTCCACAACCATCTTCATCTAGGTCGGTTTCCTTATTTTCGTCTTTAGTCTGTGCAGACTATCCTCGGACACGTAATTTCTTTCGTTTATTTCGACCAATTTCGATAAATTTGAAATTTGTTCAATTTCGTGACACTAGTTTATGTTCCCGAACTACTACACATTAAGTTATATAGTCCTAATTTTTCCCTCCCCTTAAAACCCACTTGTTTCTTTAAATTATTCTCTCGTCACAGCTGCTGCCAAACGACTAATAATGATAAAACAAAAAAGAAATAATAACACGCACACAATTGTATAAACGTACGTCAAGAAAAATAATATGTTAGAATTCACCATATGCTGTTTGCTCGTAAACACCATCTTGTCTTACCTTATCTGTTTAGAGTTAGTTGTAATTTTCAGGAAATTCACGCAACATTGAAAATTTTTACTAGCGGTCTTCAAATTTGGTTTAAGGGCAGCTTTCTAGTCTTATACCATTTTTTTTCAGGTAATTTTACCCTTCTATCAATTGTCAGAAGAAAAATGGACCGTGCGTATGGTTTATTTTTTAAATACTTGATAGTCTATATGAGAAACTAGTAACATGCCGGGGGTTCTGAGGAGCACCGACTGATTCGCCAGTCAAATGCAACCTACAATTGTAGCTGAGGCAGACGCATTACCCAGACACTAGTTTTGCGGAAATTATTCCGGAATTTCTACACTTTATGTAGTCCCTAATTTTTCTTTTCTTCTAGGAGCCACTTGTTATTTTAAATTATTCTCTCTTCACAGTTGCTAACATACGGCCAGTAACGACAAAAGTCATAAAAAATTGAATAATAATATGACACAGTCACCGAATAATACCCAACATACATCAAAGAAAATAGGTCAATATGGTTGAGTTCACAATACGCTGAAGCGAATAAACACCACCGTTTCTTACTTCATGTATGAACCCTTTAAGCCCCCATAGTATCAGGCATCTTACTGCTCCTTATAGTATCACAACTTGCTCAAATACACGGGTCACGAGAAAAGAGGAAATAATCACCAAAGATAAATTTCTTGATGTTTAAGCCAATTCTCCCAACTAATACCATGAGGAATGTATGGAGGATAGTGGGGAGAGCATTTCTGTTGATAGTGAGGTTTAAAGGGTTCATCTTACTGCCAGGAAGAGGAGAGAAAAGGAAAGGGAGCGTGCATTGCATTTCATAATTCTAAGAAACGATGAGAGGAGAGGGCGGCGGTAAATAACATTTTTCTTTGTAAGGAAATAGGAGACGACGCGTACGCTGAAGGGGAAAAATATTTTATATATATGCTCATTCAGCATGCTGCCCCATAAAAGCTGTCGGAGTTAATGGCGGCATCGTCATATCATATTTAATGATATTCCACGTTAATAACATCATTAGTAACATATTTAATATTAACCGTTAGAAACTGTTAGAATGACCGTACTTGGGGCGTCTTGAAAACCGCGTATACCCCACCCCTTATGTGCTTTAAAAGCAGGAACAAGGGAATATTGTGCAGGCTAGAAATGCAAAACGTTTGCCAATCAATTAAAGTTTCAAACAAAAAGGTACGGTGTCACGGTTACTCAATTTTTTTTGTGACCATTTCAAGCCAGGTGTGTATTTGTCGAGCAGGCCCGAGCAGCTTTTTTTGTACACTATGTTTTTCGCCAGAAATCAAATTTTTAAAGATTTCTGAGATTTTTGAAGCTGGGCTAGGCTGCAGAAAAAAATTGCCACCAGGATAAAAAAATAAAGTTTAAGAAATACTTCTTGGGCACGAAATGTCTTCGGGGGTTTTCAGAAACAGGCCCCTGGTGAAGTGAAATAGCCGCCAACATATAAGGAGCAATTGCAATTTATTAATTCTAGAAGAAAAACGCACCCATTCGGCGATCGAAGTCTCTTGTTTATACATATTTATATGTAAGACAATTGGCCAGCTGCTGTTTTCAATTGCCATCTAACATGCCAAACCTAACCAGAACAAGTAAACGTTATTCGAGTAAACTGTATTTTGGTTTTTACTCTTTCCCGTCAAGAGTAGTATTTTCCCGACGTTAAAGTCGGGAACCATTAAACCGCTTGTGACGTCATCATTTTTGACGTCACCACTGTGAAATTGTTTTGTTAAGCAGCTAACACGGCAAGGACAGGTCCATCTATAAGTGTGTCCATTTTGAACAACGACCAAATTCTGGCAGAGCTATACCAGAAAAAACAAGTCCAAATTTTGGCTTATGCGCATGCGTGAAAGCAAAATATTATACAATTTACAACAGAAGCTGGTTCAAACATCTAGCTAAATTGTAAGAAAACGCTTTTGTAGCAAAGTTTAGTGGCATTTGGCAACATAGCGCTCAAAAAAACTGCTTTAACGGTAAAAAATGCGTTTTTTAAAAGAAAAAAAGTCGGACGGGAAAGGGTTATGAGGAAATACAGCGAGCTGTTTTTAATTCCCATCCATTCTCGTCCCCAGAGCTGCGATCCTTTTGGACAGCGCCACGGATCGAGACCTCCGGCGGGGACCGAAGCACGAAGTCCGCGAATCACGGACTTCCGGCTTTTGTGCGCAGCCTCAGAAATTTGAAACAATAACGGTTAACATCGGTTACAAAAGTGGGCAGCTATTGCGCTTGCGCGTTACTCTGGCCCCTGCCAGAGGTCTCGATCCGTGGCGCTGACCACAAGGATCGCGGCCTCTGGGGACGAGAATGATCCCCATCTAACACGCCAAATCTAACCAAAAAAAGTTAACGTTATTCGAGTCAGCTGTATTCTAGTTTAGAGGAAAATACAGGGAACTCATTAATTCTGTTGTCTGACGTGTCTAGATCAGTTTGTGAATATCTTAAGTGCCTTTACGTGAGTGACACTTAAGCCAAAACTTTAATTTGGTAGATCTCCATTCTGTCATTTTGTTGGACATCTGTACACAGCTGGTCCCGTTTTGTCTTACTCTTTGAAGGATATAAAGGTATTCTGTAGCTGAAGTCACGGAATTATAAGGAAAATGGTAGCGCTTAACAACACCACCGCCGCCACAAATGGAACTGAGGGTCCTTCTGTGTTTAACAACAAGCCCGTCACAAACGGTCTTGATGACTACGAGATAGAGCAGTTTGAAGAATCTACATGGCTGTACGCTTTCCGTCTTGTCCTTTTCTCTCTGATCATCTTGGCCAGTCTCATCGGTAACAGCGTAGTTTGTAAAGCTGTGTGGAGTATTCCCTTCCACAAACCGTTTTCATACCAACTCGTTGCCAACATGGCCTTTGCAGAAATCCTCAACAGTCTGTGTTTACCTTTTATGCTAGCGGGCAGAGAAACAGAAGACTCTGTTATCTACAGAATCAAATGCGTTTTGAACCCACTACAAGTTCTTTGTCTGATGGTGGAAACGCATTCAATGGCTGCTATCGCATTCTATCGCTACAGAGTTCTTGTCAATCCCATTCCACGAGGCCCGTCGAGAAAAGTGAAAATTGCGACCATTTGTAGCTTGTGGCTAATACCTGCAGTTATCTGCATCCCCACGTTCACAGGATTCAAGATACAAAATGGCAAGTGCATTCATCAGCCTGTGTTGTCGAACAAAATACATTTGATCATCAGATTTGTCCTAAATTTCGTCGCACCTTACATTGTCATGTTAGCATCGTATGGAGCAGTCGCATGGAACTTACGAAAGCGAATCAAACAAAAGATAGCAGAGGCCAGGGAATCAACCATCCCTTCTACAACAGCTGTTGCCGAAATTGAGGAACTTGAACTGCAAGATGTGGCCGAAAAAAAAGATAAAGAAGAGGACTTGACAGAAGACCGAAGAAGGAAAGTTTTGGTAGACTTGGGTAACCGCAGATGCAGCAAGCCAGAAAAAACAGACCTCGAGGAAGACTTACTCAAGATGATCTATGCGATTATTCTCATATTTGTTGTATGTTACTTTCCATATCAGGCAAATTTCTTGTGGGAGTATATTGCCGATATAAATTCCTGGCAATTCCGGTATCATTATTTATTGCAAAACTACTTGTTTATTTTGACGTGCCTGCCCAATGCTCTGCATCCTGTGTGTTACGGAACTATGAATAGTTTTTATGCCATGGCATTCTCAAAGATTTTCCTTTGTAAAAAGTCGTAAAATGCATATCACGCAGGTGAAGTGTAGCTATCAAATAATATTGTGAAATAATTAGTTCTGAATGATTTGCATGTTGTAAGTTCTGTTAATGGCTAAATAATTTTTTGTTGTTGTGTCAGAACAATAAGGTACAAATACAACAGGCAATCCACTGTTCAAGACGCTGAGAATCCCACAAATACTTGGCTCAAGTTGCGAACTTGCGCGTTACGATAAAAAAATTCGACAGTCTTTAAAGAACTGATGTTGCATTGTAATGAGTTTTCCTCTCTTTGCTTAGACCTCTACATGTATATATTGTATTTAGTCTACCAACAATGGCATTTGTAAGATCTAATACTAAACGCATACATAACTATGTACAAGTTGACTTTGTTGAACTTATTTCATTACAGCATTAAAATTAAACATTGCTAGAACCCAACGCAAGGGTGCTGCTGTCCGTTCTGCGTTTTTATTTCGTGATTAGATAGATCTCTTTTACCGGCCAAGTGAATGAAGGTTCTTTTCTTCAAAGGCGTCCAGCGAGCTTAATTCTTCCCCAAATTTCGCTTGTTGTTACGTAGTGTCTCAAGCGTATTTCCCTAGCGTCTGAATCGTATTTTTCTAGCTCGTGAGGTGTATTTTTCCTAGTATCTGAAACGCGTTTCCCTAGTGTCTGAAGCGTGTTTTCCTATAGCTTCTGAAGCGCGTTTCCCTAGCATCTGAAGCACGTTTCCCTAGTGTCTGAAGCGCGCTTTCCTAGCCTCTGAAGAACGTTTCCATAGCATCGATAGGTGTTTTCCTAGTGTCTGAAGCGTGATTCCCTAAGATCTATTAAGTGTGTTTCCCTTGCGCCTGGCGCGTGATTCCCTAGCATCTGAAGTGTGTTTCTCCAACATCTGAGGCGTGTTTTCCTGGCGTCTAAAGCGTGTTTCGCTAGCCTCTGAACGTGTTTTCACAGCGCCTGAAGCACTAGGAAAACAAGCTGCAGAAATGTTGCCATCGGCCACGTTTTACAAGCGCATGAGCCGATCTCAGTTCCCATCATATCGTGTTAAACTTCCCAAATTCAAAAAAAAAACTCAATCCAAGTAAGATTTTTCTCGGTTTTAAGAGGAAAATACAGGTGCTCCATTCATTTCGATTGACGTGTCTGATCTGGTTTGCTAATATTTTAATTTTAACTAAACTTTAATTTGGTACAGCCCAATTCTGTCATTATTTTGCTAGCTAGAGACAAATGAATTTGGACGGGGTCCTTCATCTCTACTCAACATCATTATCGACAGCTGGTCCCTTTTCGTCTTCCTTTTTGAAAGATATTAATGTGTTCTCCGAAGTCATTGACTTAAAAGAAAATTAAAATGATATCGCTTAACAACACCATAGTCGTCAAAAATAATAATAATAATAATAATAATGTTTATTACTTCTATAGCGCTTTTTACATTTAGATATGATCAAAAGCGCTTTACAAATCCTTTCCGATAATAAATTACATGATTTAAACAAATTGTCTAAAAACTAAATGACTAACTAAACTATTTACATTATATTGCATAGGACAGCTAAAGAAAATTGGAATAAGCAATTCTGAATAAATGCGTTTTTAGCATGGTCTTGAAAGTAATTATATTAGTCTGGTCTCTTATCCCTTTTGGCAGTGCATTCCAGGTTTTGGGGGCAGATGCCCTGAACGATCTATCACCTAATGTGACTTTGTACCGACAAGTCGGATCATCAAGGATCAGTCCATTGGACGCTGACCGTAGAGAAAATCTATTGTTTCCCTTAATAGATAGGTTACTTAAATACTGCGGTGTTTTAAAATGAATTGCCTTGAAAGTTAACAACCCTATTTTATACTGAATCCTATATTTAACTGGGAGCCAATGCAGCTTGAACAAAACCGGCGATATGTGATCGAATTTAGGCGTGAGAGTAATTAAGCGCGCTGCAGTATTCTGGAGACGTTGTAGCTTGGACAGAATGGTAGTGGTCAGAGCTGTTTGAACAATTTAAAGGGCTGTATGCTTTCCGTGTTGTCCTTTTCTTGCTGATCATGTTGGCCAGTCTCATCGGTAACAATGCGGTTCCCTCCCTACAAACCGTTTTCACACCAGCTTGTTGCCAACATGGCCTTTACGAAAATCATCAGCAGTCTGTGTTTACTTTTTGTTATCGAACAAGGAAAATTCAAAACGGGATGATTCAGAAGATGATTCAGAAGACCGAAGAAAGAACGGTTTGGTTGACTTGAGTAGCCGCCGATGGCACAAGCCAGAAAAAACAGACCTCGAGGAAGACTTACTGGGGATGATCTATGCGATTATTCTCATCAGTTTGCTGTATGTTACTTTCCATATCAGGCCTTTTTTGTGGGAGTATATTGCCGATATAAATTCCTGACAATTCCTGTATCATTATTTATTCAGAACTTAATTCTTGTTTATTTTGACGTGCCTGTCCTATGCTCTATATATAAAACAGTTTTTATGCCAAGGTGTGCTCAAAGATTTTGTTCCCTAGTGTCTGAAGCGTGTCTTCCGAGCGTCTGAAGTGTATTTCCCTAGCGTCTGACGACGGTTTTATAAGCGGACTTCCGATCGCTTAGAAAACCGAGGAAAAGAAGTTCCGTCACAGTGTGCTTTTCACTAAGGGTTGAAGAAAATAAGAAAAGAAAAATCAAGTTTCATTCTGCAAGCAAGACTGATCGAGAAAATACTGCTCAACAGCTTTCATTTGAATCAGATTCGCAACTTGGAATGTCATTCATAGGCTTAAAGAGTCATGAACCAAAGCGATCATTAAAGGAAAAAAAAGTCGCCAAGTCTACTAGGGGGTAGGGGACTAGAGACGGAGCCTCGAGGAAACTTGGACAGGACGAGTAGCAAATGTAATGTCAAATTAGTTTGCAATAGAAAAACAACTCGACTCCAATACAATCGACATAAGCTCCCAAAAATGTTATCTCTGCTAAATACGTGGGATGTTTCGCCAAAAGAATTATTCCAACATTTGAAAGCGTGGAATTTATTTCTTGAAAGTTATTAAAAGCATGTTTGTGATGATAACACTGGCAAAAAATGTCTGGAGACAGTCTGCAAATCCAAAGTGAAGGCGCTGTTATCGCACGAGACAATTTTTTCTGCAACTTGCAATGCAACAGACGACGAGAGCATTGTGAGGCAAGTTGCAGAATACATGTTACACGCTGCAAAAGTTACATTACATTTACATTTCACAGTTTCCATGAACTCTTCATGGTTAAAATAGCCTGAGAGAAAACAGCCGACGTTTCGCGAGGTCGCCACTTGAGCCCTTGCAAAATGACGTCTAAGTAACGAGCGCCGAAATTCCATACTGATGACATGCACTACCCAGATCTTGATAGCGCTTCTGATTGTTTGAAAGAAAATTTCCTCGCAGCACAACCAATCAGAAGCACTACCAAGATCTGGGTAGTGCACGTCATCAGTATGGAATTTCTGCGCTCGTTACTCGGACGTCGTTTTGCGATTGCTCAAGTGGCGACCTCGCGAAACGTCGGCTGTTTTCTCAGTCTGGGCTAAAAACCATTTGAATCTATAGTTGAAGCAAGAGAATATCTTTCACCCCATATATTCGCTTTATTTTCCCTTTCTTTAACAACGCACTTAAGAGCGTTTCGAATCCTTGTATGTTAATTCAGTGTAGGGGAAAAAAACATCGGTTTGGTGTTTATTTAACTTACGGTGAGAAAAATTACCTGATAAATTACATATAGAGAGAATTTGAGGGAGCAGCGTCAAGTCAGAACAGTGGGGATCGAAATCCTCCAATCACAGATAATAATAATAATAATAATAATAATAATACTAATACTAATAATAATAATAATAATAATAATAACTTTATTAATGTGTGAATTCTACTAGCTAGCCTATTACAGGCTTACTTATCGGGGACACTTACTCTTTTAAATATAAAATTGTACAATCCTAAAATACAATTATTACAATTACAATTTATTACAGCAACAACTGGATCGAAATGCGCCAATCACAAACAGCCGTGGTGCTACATTTAGTGATACATGCCGAGTCGATACCATCGCCTGATGTAGACCAGCAGTAAGCGATCGAAACGTCGCGATCCACTTCAACGTGACAATATCAAGAGAAGACGATTAACAAAGCTATCATTATAAACCACGATGAACAACCACATCTTTCATGACAATTTAAAATTAGTTTCGAATTCAGTTTGTTTTTTTGTTAGGCATTTCTGTTGGCTATGTTCTAAAAGACTAGTTCCCGTTTTTAGCTGTGCACCTATCGAGTTACGGATGCACTTGGGAAGTT
Organism: Siderastrea radians; assembly: GCA_964017195.1. NCBI lineage: Eukaryota > Metazoa > Cnidaria > Anthozoa > Scleractinia > Rhizangiidae > Siderastrea > Siderastrea radians. Next base: position 4,461,635 of record OZ024889.1, on the reverse strand, counting down.
TGGAGAACACTCGAGAAAGTTAGAGGCTATTCTCCTCGACCACCTTTCACCCTTCCTTCGTGTTCTCCAAACGTCTCGCGTGTATCCATAACTCGATAGACGCACGCTAAGCATGACTCGGACTAGTTCTTAAATTTGCTTTTGCTTCTGTTTGAAAGCCTTATTATTAAACCAATGTACTAGTGCATGTTACGTGTGCGAATGGGTTACACAAACCTCTTTTGTAAATACTAACTACAATACCCAGAAAATACGTTCAGTGAGTAAATCTGAGTTTCTAAAATTGCACAAATATTGAAAGATCAAATTTGACAAAATATTCTGTATTTTCTGTATTCGGTATTTATTACTGGTTGCAGCCACAACCAGGTGTTTTAAAACAACACGACTGATTCCTCACTTCTTAAAAATGCTTCCTGCAATTCGCTTTATACTAAGCATCTCGTGTTGAACAGAGGTTTTCCGAACACTCGTCTCCAACTCTTCCAATTAAACACGCCTAGAGTATGGCCGAAAGATTTGAATCTCTGTGAAAGGATTCTCTTTTGTCTCCGAATCCAGCTCAAACCGAGAGGCATACACAGCACTCGCGAAGGATAAAGGCAAAGAATGAACTTTGTTCCTGCTCCAAAAATACCAAAGGCATCGTAAGATAACAGGACACACAAATAAGGTAATATATATTTTCTTGTATTTAAAAGAAACAAGAAACGAAGAAATAATTCGAGTAAATAATAAGGTTAAGATACGTTGGTGAAAACACGAAGATGTAATGGAGAGAGAAACAGAAGATTCTACATGTTCAAGCGTAGCTTCAAATTACGATCCTGCCTCGCCAGCTTATCATACAGCAATACAATAGTTGACGAAAGTTGTCCGAAGGGAAAAAAATTTTTCTTGAATTTTGTACCCTCCCGAGCGAATTTTTTTTGCTAGTCCACTTCCCACGCGCATCTCGCTGTGCGCATAAATGACGACCTGTTATGTGATTGAGTACAATCTCGTACCTCTATTCTTCGCTCCTTACTGCGCAAGCTTGACGAAACAAGGGAAAGAAAGAAGACTTTGGTTGCGAGATTGGTACGAGTAGAGACTGGTGTCAAGAAGTCTAAGAGCCATTCAGAACACGATCGAATTGCAGAATTGTAGAATCTTTGAATTTTGTTTTTTTTTTCGGGCATTCTATGTAAATGACCGGTATATTGAACATTTACAGTAACACTCCAGAACCTTCCATGAAAATTGGAATTCTCGCGACGAATTTCAAAATGCTGAATCATTTTTACACAGACTGATGGCTACCGTAGTAACATGTCCACTCTACTTGTTGTCGAACAGAGTTTTCTGTATGTGCATTTTCCGACGTTGAAATAAAGCCAGAAATAGACATCGAACGTTTCAACTGGCTTTCACTATATCAACGCGAGCACATCGCCAGCATAAGCGAAGAGTTCTTATAAACCCTCTAAAACTCCAGTAAAAGCCAGGTTTAAAGCCACACAGACGTAACCATTCAACAAATAGAATCACCAGATCATCTCGTACATACTGTTAATTTTGATGTTTTGCTTGGGCAGAAAACCATTGATCCATCTATTAGTGTAAAGGTATCCTAAAATTAGGCAGTAATCCTTGTAAATTTGATCCGTAGTCTTGCCTTCAAGAAAAGATATAGTAAGTTGCTGGGAGAATTTCGAAAATTTTTTTGACGTTTCCTTAGCGTAGCCGTGTTGATTTAAAACTTTGAGGATCAAGGATTAGAAACGGGTTAGAATTTGTATAATGGAGAGTGCCTATTTATGCACTCGTTGATAATGACTGCTTCAAGAAGCTATAGCAGCTTGATATTGTAGTTTTGTGAGATGTTTATTACGACAGTTGCTTTCCTATTTGTGGTAAAAACGTAAATGGTGGTTAATATCTTAAAGTGGACGTTAAAAAAGTATTTACCTGTAACGGTTTTCATCTTGGTTGTGCAGCAAGACTTAAGAGGCATTCCTTGTAGAAATCGACCGGTCGATTTTCGATGGAAAATAGATTTCTTTCATTTTCTGTGCAGAAGTACAACATTATAAGTAAAGTACAAAAATCGCATTTGTTGGCTTCATTTGATTTTCTACCTGTTTTAGGCCGATAGTTCCGATGCCACCTCTGAACAAGGAAATCCTTCGACCGGAACCCCGATTTTAACACTAAACTCGAGATAGCATAAAACAACACAGAGTTGCCAAAAGCAGCTTATATTTACTCCATACCTTAAATAGGCCATCTTTATTATTTTCACTGCCAAAATAACTTGTTCTGTCTTGTAGGAATTTTGTTAGAATTTTTTTAGCACACCGAGCCTCCATTAAAATCAAGATTTCTTAAAAGTGGGACCTGACCTACAGCTCATTCTCTGATCAGACAATAGATCAAGGTCTGGTCTAAAAGTGAATATAATAAAATTTGTCGGCACTCATCATATGGTTATGGAAAAACCTAAACAAAATTAACAAAAACTGCAACATTCACAACTTGACTTAATGTGACTCGGTCAATTCAAAGACATTTTGATTTACCTACATTACAACTGAAAGCATTTTAAAGCCAAGGCGTATTCAAAAATAGACCGTAGAACAGTTTTCGAGCATAACTGGATCAATTTTACCTGAATTACCTCGGAATTCTTCCGAGCTTTTCGATGAGCGTTAACGGCCAGTTTGTTGTTACGCAATACTCTACATGAGGTACAGCAGCATACGGATTGCCGCTTGAAAAGGGCAAAAGTTAATTGACATGGAGTCATGGAAGACATAAATACAATAACCTTGTCTTCACCTGCTTTTTTTCTAGATTACTGCGTTCAGTAAGTGAGGTCCAAGATGACTGCTGTGTACGGAAGCCAAAGTACTCCTCGAGTGTTGATGGTTGTTTCGACCCTTAAAGCAAAACACCAGACGCTATTCTTCCTTCAGTGGCTGCTACAACGGTCTACAAAAAAAGAAAACCATTCTAACAATACAAACAGTCAAGTACTTTGGGCAAATTGGCCACTTCACCTTCGTGCAATTGGTGAAAATCCCTCACGTGCAACGACTGTTTCAAGTGAGAAGCAAGTATGTTCAAGTTATGTATAGACCGCTGACCATAAGTACTGAGATAAAATTGGCAGCCGCATTTTGGGCGGGATTTGGACGCAGTAAAATCATACTTTTGGCCTGTTGTCCAAAGTAAAACATGTTAACAAGGTTATTCCATTTCTTATTGCTGCAAAACCAGTCCGGCCTGTCGAATTTCTTCGGGGATAAAGACGTAAAACGTTTATAATAATCACGCAGGGAAACAAAAGTTTTGTAAATATGTTGTATACTCTTCTCTACCGTGAACCACTAAACCTCAGCGGTGTTTCTCGCAAAGCGGCGTGCTCCAACTTACCTTACACGTAGATGTCTGCTCCCCAAACTGTAATGAGCCTAAGCAGGAGCCCTAGCCTCATCGGGTAGTAGTGGAGATCAGACTATACACATACTTAGGTGTTTCTTGAATTAAAATCGTGGCCAGAACGTTTGGTACACTAAGGATTAAATCTATTACAACGTCAACAAAATATACTACCTCCCCTCTCCTTAAACAAGGAATCCAACACATCTCGGATAACTTGTACAGTTTCGTGCTTCAGCATTGTTTAGGAGGTGCGGGGAAAGGCTTCTCTTAGTTCCTTTGGGGTGCTTTGTTATCACCTATTTTTACATTGATTATACGAAGAGGATACCAAAAAGTGAAGTTTCTCTAAACTAATTGGCCACGGTCAGTGACGGTTGTACCTTTGTAGTGGGAAATATTGATGTCCCTCTTTTTCGGTGGTAGTTTTGGAAGATGACAGACGGGATCTTGACAACAAGAGATGACCTAAACATTTTGCTGGAAGCTGCTATGGCATAATGTTCATGCAGCTAGATTTTGTTTGCAATGATAAGTTCTTTAACCAGGTCGTTCAACTCCTCCCCTTTCGCCTTATCTTAGCGAAACACTAACGTCAGCTCCCTGTCACATACTGAGGAAACCAGACAAGAAGCCGATTAATACGTTCTTGCCACATACCAGCCATTTCATAAGAACAAGATGGTCGGACACCCGAAGACCATGTCTGTCCATTATATAGGTTCCTAAACAAAGAGTTTCTTCCATCACCCAAAACAATAAGGAGGGCCACCCAGCACCGGGGACAGTGGCATCGTCCCGTGGCTGACGGCAGGTTTGCGGTCGGCTCAGTAGTATAGTAGACAGGTTTGAGGCCCAACGCTCCACGAAAGTGCACGAGAGAAATCGAAAGCTGACTTGATAGTCAGGGCACCTCTTATTTCGCCTAGCGCGTATTTAAGGGAGATTTCATTTCCGAATCCCGGGTCTGCACCTCTCTGCTGTCAAGTGAGAGAAATATCATCGCCCTTTACCCTTTGAGACCGGTTGCAAAAAATGCATAAGTAGTCTCAATGTATACCACGAACGAATTTGTCATAGCGTAAAGTAATCTCAGTGTATTCCACGAACGAATTTGTCATAACGCAAATTTGTCTTAAATCAACTGCCTCCCTTTTATCGGGATACAAACATGGTTATTTTAACAGCCTGGATTCAGCCACTGAGGGTGCAGGCAAAGTTTCTCGAGAGCGCGGCCACTTTATAACTAATCGATATCGCTGCGAAACCTCTGCATGGTTTCAGTCTTGTTTAAGCTAGCTAATAGAACGGCTATTTTTGTTTCAAATTCAGCTATTTTTATTTCAAATTGTCATTCCCACGGCGAATTTTAAGTTGAAGAAATTTGACGCGTTTTTGGTGCTCGTTTCCTGATCCACTTTTCCTGCTCTCTCGGAGCCTGGAACAGGCTACGAACAGTGCAGTTTGTTGACTGTCAAAAAAAAAAAAGGAACACGCATGAGCGCCTAACAGGCAGCACTTGCCCTGCTCCGTTAGGTTAAAGATTTTTCTCCTAGTTTTTAAACTTTTAACTGCCAATTCTCACAGAGTAGCTTGACTATGGCCCTGAGATATACAAGATCAATTTTGAAGGCTATTTCAACATCAGTTCATGCATCTCAGCCGCGTTGCCCTTTCGACCTATGGCGACGCCTGACTGATCACGGCATTTCAAGAGCAAAACCAACTCGAAGAGGTTATCGCGGAGGTATACGGAAACGTAGAGCTCTTCACCAGCTCCAAAATCTTCAAGCTGAGTTTTCTAGAGACCACTTTCGCCCTTTTGAGCAGTCAATTCAAGAGGAATCAAGTATTATTGAAGAAGGAGCGCATTTACATAATGGATCGAGAGAGACATTAAATCTTCAAGATGACACCTTTGGAAATGGGACTTTGAATAATTACCCACACCCGCAGGATCCCGCGCGAAACGCGTCAAGTAACATCGACCAGTCTCTTACGAGATCACTTCGTTCCAAAAATATTATTGACTAACGTTATGTCTCTCGCACCTAAGATCGTGGAAGTATCGGAGTTTACTCTGCGTAATGACGTGGATCTGGCATGTATTACCGAAACTTGGCTGAAAGATCGCATTACCGACAGTGTAGTACATATCCCTGGCTACTCGATCATTCGCCGAGATAGGGAAGTGGTTGAGCATGGCGGGGTGTGTTTGTATATAAAGGACGGATACTCTAAGTATCGTGTGATTGACAAGCTCAAATGTTGCGATGAACACGAAATTCTGTGGGTTCATTTAAGGCCGAAGCGACTCCCTCGAGGGTACTCCTGCTTAATCATAGCAATCGTTTACCTAGCCTCCTACGCAGTCGTTTTTAGGGGAGTCGTATTACCCTCCTGAAAACCGGACGTGAGTAGGTACAATGTGATTGGCTAAGCGGCGGAAAGGAATGTCGAACTCGGGTAAGCAGGCGTTTGTGGGGAGGAGAGTAATACGACTCCCCTAAAAACGACTGCGTGGGAGGCTATCGTTTACCATCCTGATCCCTCAGCTGAGAACGACAACAACATAAGGAACCATCTTTCTAGTTCTCTGGCCCTGGCCGAGTCTATATATCCGAATTGTGCATTAGTGGTCTGTGGGGACTTCAACCGCTTGAACTTGCAGCTCTTAAAGAACCACTACCATCTTAAGCAAGTTGTTAAAGTTCCTACGCGGAAAAATGCTGCCCTAGATCTCATTCTTACGAACCTTGCTGCACATTATGACGATCCTGAAGCATTCCCCCCGTTTGGTCTGTCTGATCATAGCACAGTGCTTGCAGCCCCAATGATCAGGGAGGGGAGTGCAAAAGCAACGAAATTCGTACTCAAACGTGATCTACGCCCCAGCCGTAAGGCCGAACTGGGACGCTACTTGAGTGGCATGGACTGGCACAGACTATTTAACGGCCTTGAGTGTTGCGAGAAACTACTTGAAGTATTTCAAGAAGTGATTTCTACCGGCTTAGATCTTCTTATGCCGCTAAAAAAGGTGCGGATAAATACTCCTGATGCCCCCTGGATGAGCGATCAATTAAAATCGTTAATTATGTAAAGGCAAGAGGCCTTCAAGCAGCACGGAACTGATTCAATCCAGTTCAAATTCTACAGAAACATAGTGAATCGCAAGAGGAAAATGTGTAAAGCAAAATACTATGAGACAAAAGTTGAGCAGATGAAGCAGAGCGACTCTAAATCGTGGTGGAAAGAAGTGAAAAGACTCAGCGGAGCGAGGCATTCCTCCCCCTGCAGTCTGCTCTCTCACTTAGATGTTGACAAGCTGGAGAGTTTACCCTTGCGTGAAGTGGCGGACCATATCAACCACGCCTTACTGGAGCCTCTTGAGGAATACTGGCTAACTGAAGATATCCCAAAACTTCCGTTAGAAGAGGACCAACCTCCAGAATTTCTAGTTGTGACAGAGCAGGACGTCTACACGAGACTCTCCCGCCTCTCCCTCTCCCCTGCAAAAGCCGGCGGTCCTGATGGGATTCCCAATTGGATATTAAGAGAGTATGCCGAACTCCTTGCATACCCCATATCTGTCATATTGTCTGCCTCTTTTAAGGAACAGCGACTACCGAGTATCTGGAAGTTGGCGGATGTCACTCCTCTCCCAAAACAGAAGCTAGTAAAGGAGATCAAGAAGGACCTGCGGCCCATATCGCTTACCCCCTGCATTTCTAAGCTTGCAGAGGACTTTGTTGTCACTGAGTACGTGAAGCCAGCAGTATTGTGTATGCTAGACCCCAGTCAATTTGGGGCGATACCAAAGTCATCAACAACCCTCGCCCTCCTTGAAATGTTTCACGAGTGGACACAAGGGACTGATGGGAACGGATCAACTATAAGAACTCTGTTGTTTGATTATAAGAAAGCGTTTGATTTAATAGACCATAGCATTTTAGTGAGAAAACTATGTGCGCTTTCTATTCCACCCAGCATTACTAATTGGATCATTAATTTCCTTTCGTGCCGCTCGCAGAGAATCAAACTCACCGAAGGCCGTGTATCAGAGTGGAGCACAGTTCCTTCCGGCGTGCCTCAAGGGACCAAACTAGGTCCATGGTTGTTTTTAATCATGATTAACGATCTAGCAATCAGTAACGCTTCACTTTGGAAATATGTAGACGACACAACGGCATCTGAGGTAGTTAGGAAAGGACAAGTGAGTAATGCGCAAATTATAGCTGACGAGGTAGCTGAATGGTCCAACAGGAATAGGGTCAAGTTAAATATTGACAAATGTAAAGAGCTACGTATTTCGTTTGTCGCAGTCAGTCGTGAGTTCCCTCCTGTAGTTATTGGAGGAGAGTGTATAAAGGCTGTTAGCGACGCTAAACTCTTAGGGGTAACCATTTCAAGCGACCTATCTTGGAACGTGCATATCACAGAAGTGATAAAGAAGGCAGCCAAAAGGCTCTATTTTCTTATCCAGCTCAAAAGAGCCCGAGTTTCTCAGAAAGATCTCTGTCTTTTCTACGTCACATGTGTGCGTTCCGTTATTGATTATGCCGCACCTGTCTTCCATTATTCTCTGCCGGCTTACTTAACGCACGAATTAGAGCGCGTTCAGAGGAGGGCGATGCGAATCATCTGCCCCGGCATCGAATATCAGCATGCTCTAGCGCTAGTGAACCTTCCAACTGTAGCGAAGCATCACAATGATATTTGCAAGCACACCTTTGAGAATATCTGTAACGACAGCGGCCACAAACTTAAGAAACTTTTGCCACCCTTATATGATTGTAAGTACCTTTAACTTGCCGCGGTGTAAGACAAACAGATTTAAAAACAGTTTTATTATGGTGTCATGCTCTCTGGTGAATGCAAAAAGTGAATAACTAGGTTTTTAATGCTATCATTATTAGCGATATAGTTTATAGATATTATAATTATAATTATTAGTATTATTAAATTTTATAATAATTGTTATTATTTTTAGATTTTAGATATTATAAATTTTAAATTTTAAATTTTGTAAATTTGTATCATAGAATGTAGAATACGCAATTCAGCTCCATGAGCTACAAAGTATTTTAATAAAGTACCTACCTACCTTGAATTGCAGATCGTACTAGGCAAAAGATTGTACCCTATGGCTGCGAAAGGTCACAATTCAGATCTTTATTCCAATTCTTCCGAAGCTCTAACTGATGTGTCTACTGTATAAACTCCCTACCTACTTCATCCTATCTGAGGAAAACTCTTGTTTCTTGGGTTTCTGGCAGATACCACGCAGCTCTAATTCATTGAACCTTGGTATCACGCAGCTCTATTGTTTTCAAGGGTAGGGTCCATTGTTATTTCTGGTGAGAAGCCTAAGAGAAAAACCAGGGAAGAACTGCTATTCGGACAGGAAGGTAATGGATAGGGAGCGGCAGGGGGGGGGGGGCATGCCACAAAACGTGGCCTCAAGGGGGATGGTCACGTGACAAACTAGTGAACACAGCTATGGACATCTGCAATACTTGAACAAAGCAGTTTGATGGACAAATGGTCTTTCCGAAAAAATGGCAGCCATCCTGCTAGCCTGCGAGCAAGCTCTCGCAGGCTATCATCCCGCTTATGCTAATTTGTTTATTAAAAAGGGTGCTGGGGCTGACCAAAATAATCCTGTTTCCCCACTTCCCCTTTAAGATATAAAATGTCCCCTGAACTTCCCCTGAACTTTATTAGGGGTAAATGCGTCCGCGCGCCCTACTAATGTGTGAACAGCGGACTTAACAATAACATTACTCGTTTGAGTATATACAGTCGTTCGTTTGCGCACATGGGGGATTTTCGCCGATAGTACGAAGGTAAAGTGGCCAATTTGTTCAAAGTACTTAACTGTTTGTATTGTTAGAATGACTCTATTTAATATGTCTTCCATGACTCCATGTCAATGAACTTTTGGCTTTTTCAAGCGGCAATCCCTCGGAAGAATTCCGAGGTAATTCAGGTAAATTTGATCCAGTTATGCTCGAAAACTGTTCTATGGTCTATTTTTGGATACGCCTTGGCTTTAAAATGCTTTCAGTTGTAATGTAGGTAAATCAAAATGTCTTTGAATTGACCGAGTCATATTAAGTCAAGTTGTGAATGTTGCAGTTTTTGTTAATTTTGTTTAGGTTTTTCCATAACCATATGATGAGTGCCGACAAATTTTACTATATTTACTTTTAGACCAGATCTTGATCTATTGTCTGATCAGAGAATGAGCTGTAGGTCAGGTCCCACTTTTAAGAAATCTTGATTTTAATGGAGGCACCTTATCAATAGCGTTCGTGATGTCTCTAGGTCGGTGTGCTAAAAAAATTCTAACAAAATTCCTACAAGACAGAACAAGTTATTTTGGCAGTGAAAATAGTAAACATGGCCTATTTAAGGTATGGAGTAAATATAAGCTGCTTTTGGCAACCCTGTGTTGTTTTATGCTATCTCGAGTTTAGTGTTAAAATCGGGGTTCCGGTCGAAGGATTTCCTTGTTCAGAGGTCGCATCGGAACTATCGGCCTAAAACAGGTAGAAAATCAAATGAAGCCAAACAAATGCGATTTTTGTACTTTACTTATAATGTTGTACTTCTGCACAGAAAATGAAAGAAATCTATTATCATCCTAAATCGACCGGTCGGTTTTTACACGGAATGTCTTTTAAGTCTGCCCAAAGAACTTTAGTAGAAGATATAAAAAGAAATGCATAAAAGACATTTAGTTAACACAGGAGTGCGACTGATGTTAGATTATTCTGTTCATAGTTACTTGTAATTTGCATAAACGGGCTCGCGACACTGAAAATTTTTGCTAGTCGTCTCCGAATTTAGTTTGCGGGCAGCTTTCTATACTTATACCTTTTTCCAAGTAATTTTTAAACTTCTAGTAATTGAAAGGTTTAAAAAAATGAACTGTGCATGATTGTGTAGCCTGAGAAAACAGCCGACGTTTCGCGAGGTCGCCACTTGAGCCCTCGCAAAACGACGTCCGAGTAACGAGCGCAGAAATTCCATACTGATGACGCGTCACTACCCAGATCTAGGAAGTGCTTCTGATTGGTTGAAACGCGCGGGAACTTCGTTTCAACCAATCAGAAGCACTACCAAGATCTGGGTAGTGACGCGTCATCAGTATGGAATTTCTGCGCTCGTTACTCAAACGTCGTTTTGCGAGGGCTCAAGTGGCGACCTCGCGAAACGTCGGCTGTTTTCTCAGGCTAACGATTGTGTGGGTGTGTATATCATATAACCGACTGAAAAAGACATGCGCATTTCCGTTTTACGGAAATTATTCTCGAAATACTACACATTATATACTCTTAGTTTTTCTTTCCTTCTAAAAGCCATCTCTTTAAATTATTCTCTCGTCACAGCTGCTGCCAAACGGCTTCTAACGATAAAATAACATGCTAGAATTCACAATATGCCTGGAGCACCTAAACACTGTCTTATCTTACGGTATCTGTTTATTATTACTTGTAATTTCATAAAATTCCCGCGACATTAAAAATTTTACTAGTCGTCTTAAAATTTGGTTTAAGGGCAGCTTTCTAGTCTTAACCATTTTTTCAGGTAGTGTTACCTTTCTCTCAATTGACAGACGAAAAAATAGATCGTGCGTATGGTTTATTTTTTAAATACTTGATTTTCGAGAAACTAGTAACATGCCGGGGTTCTTAGGAACACCGACTGACCCGCCAGTCAAATGCAACCTAAATATTATTCCTGAAAATTTTCACTTAATGTCCCCAAGTTTTCTTTTCTTCTAAAAGCCACTTCTTATTTTAAATTATTCTCTCTTCACAGCTGCTAACATACGGGCAGTAACGATAAAAATGATAAAATATATATATATTTAAATAATAAAATATGACACAGGCACCGAATAATACCCAACATACATCAAGGAAAATAGGTCAATATGGTTGAATTCACAATGCGCTGAAGCAAATAAACATCACCTTTCTTACTTCATGCATTAACCCTTCAAGCCCCGTAGTAACGGGTGTCTTATTTCTCCCTATACAATATTACAACTTGCTCAAACACACAGGTCATGAGAAAAAAGGAAATAATCACCAAATGTAAATTTCTTGATGTTTAAGCAAATTCTTTCAACTTGTACCATAAGGAATGTATGGAGAATAGTGGGGAGAACATTCCTGCTGATAATGAGGTTTAAAGGGTTAATCGTACTGCCCGGAAGGGAAGGGAAAAAGAAAGGGAGCGTGCCTTGCATTTCATAATTATAAGGAACGATGAGAGGAGAAGGCAGAGGTAGATGTCATTCTTATTTGTAAGGAATTGTAGACACGTACGCTGAAGGGAAAAATTATTTCATATATATGCAAATTCTGCATCCTGCCCCATTATTGATAATGATATCCCACGTAAATAACGTCATCATTAATAACACATTAGATATTAACGGTTGGAAACTGTTAGAATTACCGTACTTCCGCCTTCTAAAAAACCGCGTATACCCTACCATATTGATGAGTAGAAAGAAAATCCCAGAAACAATGTGCTTTATAAGCAGGAAAAAGGGAAAATTGTGCAGGCTAGAACTGCAAAACGTTTGGCAATCAATTGAATAAAGTTTCAAACAAAAAGCTACGTTGTCACGGATACTCAACTTCTTCATCTGATCATTTTAAACCAGGCGTGCGTTTGTCAAAACTCCCGATAACATTTCAGGCCCGAGCAGGTGTTTTTGTACACTATGTTCTTCACGAGAAATGAAATTTTTAAAGATTTTTGAAGCTGGGCTACGCTGCAGAAACAAAAAAAAAAAAATGGATTTTAAGAAATACTTCTTGGGCACGAAATGTCTTCGGGGGTTTTCAGAAACGGGCCCCCAACATATCTTACAAAGGAGCAATTATAAATTGATAACAAAAATGCACCAATTCGGCGATCGAAGTCTGTTGTTACATATTTATATGCAAGACAATTGGCCAGCTGATAATTACAGGGAGCTGTTTTCAATTGCCATCTAAAAGTTAGCGTTACTCGAGTAAACTGTATTTTGGTTTTAAGAGGAAAATACAGGGAGCTGTTTTTAATTCCTATCTAACATGCCAAATCTAATCAAAAAAAGTTAACGTTATTCGAGTAAACTGTATTTTGGTTTAGAGGAAAATACAGGAACCCCATTAATTCTGTTGACTGATGTGTCTAGATCAGTTTCTGAAAATCTTTAATGCTTTTACGTGAGTGACACTTAAGGCCAAACTTTAATTTGGAAGAGCAATTCTGTCATTTTGTTAGCTACAGACAGCTAAATTGGACAGGCCCTAATATCATCTGTTCACAGCTGGTCCCGTTTTGTCTTCTGAAGGATATAAAGGTGTTATCTAGCTGAAGTCACTGACTTATAAGCAAAATGGTACCGCTTAACAACACCACCGCTGCCACAAATGGAACTGAAGGTTCTTCTGGGTTTAACAACAAATCCGTCACAAACGGTCAAGATGACCACGGGATAGAGCAATTTGAAGAATCTACAGGGCTGTACGCTTTCCGTCTTGTCCTTTTCTCGCTGATCATCTTGGCCAGTCTCATCGGAAACAGCGTAGTTTGTAAAGCTGTGTGGAGTATTCCCTTCCACAAACCGTTTTCATACCAACTCGTTGCCAACATGGCCTTTGCAGAAATCATCAACAGTCTGTGTTTACCTTTTATGCTGGCGGACAGAGAAACAGAAGACTCTGTTATCCACGGAATCAAATGCGTTTTGAACCCACTACAAGTTCTTTGTCTGATGGTGGAAACGCATTCAATGGCTGCTATCGCATTCTATCGCTACAGAGTTCTTGTCAATCCCATTCCACGAGGCCCGTCGAGAAACGTGAAAGTTGCGACCATTTGTAGCTTGTGGCTAGTCCCCGCAGTTATCTGCATCCCCACGTTTACAGGATTTAAGATTGAAGATGGCACGTGTGTTCTGCAGCCTGTGATGTACAACAAGTTACATGTGTATATCAGGTTTGTCCTAAATTTCGTCGTACCTTACTTTGTCATGTTGACATCATATGGAGCAGTCGCATGGAACTTACGAAAGCGAATCGAACAGAAGGTAGCCCAGGCCAGGGAATCAATCATTCCTTCGTCAACAGCCGTTGAGGAAGTTGAACTCCAAGATCTGGCCGAAAGCGAAGATAAAGAAGAGGACTTGACAGAAGACCGAAAGAGGAAAGTTTTGGTTGACTTGAATAACCGCAGATGTAGCAAGCCAGAAAAAACAGACCTCGAGGAAGACTTACTCAAGATGATCTATGCGATTATTCTCATATTTGTTGTATGTTACTTTCCATATCAGGCCCTTTATTTGTGGGAGTATATTGCTGAAATAGATTCATGGCAATTCCGGTATCATTATTCATTGCAGAACTACTTGTTTATTTTGACGTGCCTGCCCAATGCTCTGCATCCTGTGTGTTACGGGACTATGAACAGTTTTTATGCTATGGCATTCTCAAAGATCTTCCTTTGTAAAAAGTCGTAAAATGCATATCACCCAGGTAATGTGTAGCTATCAAATAACATTGTGAAATAATTAGTTCTGAATGATTTGCATGTTGTCAGTTGTTAATGGCTGAATAATTTGTTGTTGTTGTGTCAGACCAATAAGGTACAACTGCAACAGCCAATCCACTGTTCAAGAGGCTGAGAATCCCACAGGTGCTTGGCTCAAGTTGTGAACTTGCGCGTTACGATAAAGAAAGCGCGATAGTCTTTAAAAAACCGATGTTGTATTGTAATTAGTTTTCCTCTCTTTGCTTAGACCTATACATGTATGGTATTTGCTCTACCAGTCATGGTATTTGTTAACAAGAGGCAATGTAAGAATCATTGATACATACATATGTGATTATTTCATTTATTTAATAAATTGTTGTGCTTCCTAATGTATGATTTTGTAAGATCTAATACTAAACGCATATATACACAAGTATGTACAAGTTGACTTTGTTGAACTTACTTGATTACAGCATTAAAATTAAACATTACTAGAAACCAAGGCAAGGGTGCTGTTGTCCGTTCTGCGTTTTTATTCGTGGTTAGATAGATCCCTTTTACTGACCAAGTTGGTGAAGGCTCTTTTCTCTGAAGGTGTCCAGTGAACTTTTAAACTCTTCCCCAGATTTCGCTAATTGTTGCTTAGTGTCTCAAGCGTGTTTCCCTAGCGTCTGAATCGTATTTTTCTAGCTCGTGAGGTGTGTTTTCCCAGGATCCGAAGCGCGTTTCCCTAGTGTCTGAAGCGCGTTTTCCTAGCTTCTGAAGTGCGTTTCCCTTGCATCCAAAGCGCCTTTCCCTAGCATCGACAGGCGTTTTCCTAGTGTCTGAAGCGTGATTCCCTAACATTTATTATGTTTCGCTAGTGTCTGAAGCGTGATCCCCTATCATCTATAAAGTGTGTTTTCTCAGCATCTGAAGAGTGTTTTCCTAGCGTCTGAAGCGTGTTTTCCTGGCGTCTGAAGCGTGTTTCACTAGCCTCTGAACGTGCTTTCCCAGCGCGTGAAGTACTAGGAATACAAGCTGCAGATATTTTGTCATCGGCTACGTTTTCCAAGCGCATGAGCCGATTTCAATTCCCATGATATCGCGACATACTTCTCAAAATCAAAAGAAACGTTAAGAAAGTAAGATATTTCTTATCTCCTCTGATGCGTCGTACCTTGCGTCGTCATGTTTGCGTCTTATGGAGCAGTCGTATGGAGCTTACGAAAGCGAATGAAACAGAAAGCAGCAAAGACCAGGAAATCAATCAACCCTTCCGCAACAGCTGCTGTCGAAATCGAAGAACCACCGACGAAAGGAAGTTTAAGTTGACTTGTGTAACCGCAGATGCAGCAAGCCAGAAAAAACAGACCTCGAGGAAGACTTACTGAAGATGATCTATGCGATTATTATAATATTTGTTGTATCATACTTTCCATATTTCGCCCTTTTTTGTGGGAGTATATTGCCGATATAAATTCCTGGTAATTCCGGTATCATTATTTACTGCAGAACTACGTGTTTATTTTAACGTGCCTGCCCAAAACAGGAGGGACAACAGGAGGGCATTTTGCGTGCGCATGCGTCGATGTGGGCTAGTGAGCACAAAGGAAACGTCCTACCACGGATTGTTTACATAATCGTCCACTGTTTGTGGCCGAATTTCTCGCTCAGAGTGAAATGAATTTTAGGTTTTATTCGCGGGATACATTCTTAAGAGACCTTGCCTATTTTGTGTGACAACAGTAGGCGTATTTTGTTGCGGTGTGCCGTTCATCAGCTCCGATATTTACTGTGGGTAACGTTACACGAGGACAATATGGCGACTGAATGTTGTGAGGGGCCTGAATATCTGCCCTTGGTTTAAACGGCAAGAGGAGCTAAAAGGACAAAGCACTGCACCTAGTAAGTACCTAGATGTAATACATTATTTTTTATTGCTTAATGTTATAATCAAGAATCCTTCTTTTTGGTAAGCGGTGATATTTTGTTTTGGTTTTGTTTTGAAACTGCGATTTCACCGTTCTCCCGATTTAAAAATCTCAAAATCTAGCTATGATCTCCAAAGTGCACGCTTAATAATTGCAGCATGGAGTTCCTTTACAATTGTTGGATGCTGCGAATGTAGTGTTAAAAAATGGTCTATTGTGGTAATTTTTAGGTTTCTTCATCGTACATTCTCTCTGGTTAGATTTATCGGGGAAACTCTCCTTTGCATTTTTCTTTATAACATTGAGCATTCCTCACGACAAATTAGACTACGATAATGCCACCATTTCTAAATCAAAAGAGAAAGAAATGACTACGATCAGTCTTAATTCTGAAGCTTTTTTCTTTGCTTGTCCTGGCGCACTATTTGTTGACATTTTATTGTGTTAATTAGTACATTATTTGCCTCCCTAAAAAAAAATCTAGCCTAGATCACCAGTCCAAAAATATCATGAAATGAACAAGCGAGAAATACGTAATTCAGAAATGTTCTCATAGCTGCTTAAAAAAATGGCTTAAGAACTAAAACCTAACCATTTTGTATTTGTTTGTTTTTGTTTTTTTCCCTATTTTTTATTTTATGGTAATTTCTTTAAGATTTACACTATATGTCCACTCATAATGACTGTTTTACTGCTTTGTCAGCTAAATGTGTTTCTTAAGAACAGAAATGTTTGTTCCGAGAATTCCTGTATGCCAATCACGAGGAAGCATGTGACCAAGATACCTCACAAATCCACTTATATCATCATACTGTCAAACTGCAATTACACCACCATGTATGTTGTGTTTGTGGCTTTCAAATAAGCTAAGCTTCCTCTGTGTGTAGTCAAAGCAAAGAAGCATTGAATTGTCAGGGGGAACTATTAAAATGACACAGATCTGTTCTGGGATCTGACAAGTTTCTTGCAATTTGATTTCTAGACATGCAAGGGAGAACAAGCCAAGATCATCCATGATTGTCAAGGAGAAATGGTCACTCCTTGTGGCTAGAGCCTCTTTGATGTCAAGATTAAGTTGGCCTGGTGGTAAGTTGATTTGGCTGTAAAGGGTATTCCCATATTTAATGATGTGGTCGTTTATGGCCTTTTACTGGATGACCACACCTCTTGCAGTGGGGTGTTTTAATCACTGTTACAACTTCTGTGGCCATTTGGGTTTGTTGTTGTTGTTGCTGTTGCTGTTGCTGCTGCCGTTTCTTTTGAGACGGGGGTGCAATAGGTGCCAAAGAAGATGTGCGTCTATAGTCTATTGATATTGACAATATTAGCTTCCACATTACTTGTTTCACATTCAGGTATATTTATATTAGAATCTTCCAATGTGCCATTTGAAGCAACTTCACCTTCTGGTACATCTGATTCACTTTCTTTATTTTGCTGACTGTGGCACTGTGATTGCCAGGTTCTTTGCTTTGTGTTGTAGTAATTTTTGACATATTGGACAGTATTGAATTTCTCTGAGACAAGTAAGGTGGAATGAGTGAGAGCACCCTTCAAACAAAACCCATTCAGTATCATTGATAACAGTACAATCTGGAATGTCACGTATTCTTTCTGGATCTGGCTTTGGTTCACTGCAATATCCCAAAGGAGGTACTTTGGGTTTAGCAGGGTGTGGGACGAAGATTGTTGGCAAAGCCACTCTTAAGGTTTTTCCCTTGCCTTTAAATTCTGCTTTACCCTGATTCTGGGCTATTTTGATGAATATGTGTGAAAGTACGTCTGCACACTTGATTTTCAGATAACTGAGTTGTTTTTGCCTGAAAGTGAAACTATATGGGGGTGTAAAATATGCCTTAAATTTACACTGAGCTGCTTTTGCTTGAAATGAAGCTTTTGCATTTTGCTGTAACTGTTCAACTGTGTCACTGTCATTAGTCTTTGATCTAATGATACTGTGGCATTTTCAACAGGATATTCATCAAACATTAACAGAAACAAACGGAGCATGAGGTATAAGGCAGGGTTATGAATTCCCCAGTATGTGCACATTGCTATCCACACAAGAGGAGCTTTGTCATATTCGTATCATTGCATTGAAATATTCCAAAAAGTTATGAAGCTTGAAAGTTGTGCTGAAAATTGTTAAAACAAATGGTAATTGTCAAGCAGGTTCAGCAAAGTCATGTATTTTGTGTCCTTTCATACTTTGAATTTTTCTTTAACAGTGTCCCTGATGAACAGCCAGCCGCTATAAACTATCTGAAGAACAACGCTTATTCTCCAAGGCGTGGGAGATTTTCGTAACTTGCTTCGTGGAAAGAGCTTGGTGTAAATATTTCGAAAGAAACCCATGAACTCTTTGAATACAGTTTCTCTGCCATTCAAAGAGATGGGTAATGGCCCTATACACGGTATGACAGACAAGATGGCTGGCTGACTTACGCTGGTGCTTACATTATCTTCTCTAACTTGGGCCTCCTGAGAATGTACTGACGTGAAGGGTGTGGCATATTCATGATCAGTCGGAGTAGATATTACGCACTGAGCAGTATCGGAGGTGCAGTAGTATCTTTGCAGTGTTTCATAGATAATCTGCCGACTGTATAACTGTGCTGGCCAGTCTCCAGGCTGAAATATCAGAAATCGCTTAAGGTACTCGGCCAGATTTGTACTCAAAACAATATCAAATGCAGCAGAAAAGTCATCCTTACTTTTCAGCCTGAGCTCAATAAAATCAACGAAGTATACGTCTGTCATCTGCCTTATTGTTCTTATTGAGTCACTTTCACAGTATTCGTGCACCGCAAGTCTGTGTCTTTCGAGTTTGCTGACTACCCTAAAACGTCCCTTTAATCGGGCAAATTTTCCGACAAGCTGTACATGAATTGAAATGAGAATAATAACAATATATGTTATATGTTCTATATATTTTTCCACCGGCTGTAACATCGATCGCAAAGCAAGCCTCAAAATCTGCCTGATAGCCGCTAACGGGACGTCCACCCTGTCCTTTAACCTCCTTGCTACACACATTCTTCTTTAGTGAAAATTAACTTCTACATAAAAACTCAAGAGGATAAACAGTACGAAAAATACAATTTGAATCTCCCGAGCCATTCTTATTCCCGCGATCACACTCTTTTTGTACAGCGGTTGCACGCATGCTCACGCAAAATGCCCTCCTGTTCCTGCCCACTGCTTTTGCACCCTGTGTGTTACGGAACTATAAACAGTTTTTATGCCAAGGTATTCTCATAGATTTTCCTTTGTAAATGACCTAAAATATAAATCACACAAGATGAAGTGTAGCTATCAATAACTTTCGACAGATTTGAATTAAATGCGACCTCTGCCGCATCTTCGACTGGGCCAGTCGAATATCCGACAGAAGTTGGAAAAAAAAATGCCAAATCGAATAATCATAACTTTATAACGGATTGCATGAACGTCGAATTGTTTTCGCTTTTTATGTTTTGTGAATAGCTGTTCCGAAAATAACAGAATATAACAAAAAACGATAGAAACTGTATTTATCCTAAATTTGACGAACGAATTCGCCAACGGGTCCTGGGAACGCAACTTTACAAAAACTCGCGCATGACGTAAACGCAACTCTAAATTCGACGTCTAAATCAAATGTCGAATTTAATAATTTGAGTCGACCCAAATAGGTATTAAATTCAGCACATGTGAAATACGACGTTTAAACTGGGCCTAAGTACTTGTGACTTGTTTGCAGTTTCTGATACCTGTCAGTGGTTTGATAAATTGTCGGACCAAAAGGCAATTCAGCGTGCAGGTGTTGTAAACAAGAGTAGCTGAAGTTGCGATGGTCCATTGTAATTCCTTCATCTCATTGTTTTGACACGTATTGCACTTCCTCTATGAATATGTACATGTATGTAGTTAATCAACTGTAGTGCGTTCTCATCAATGTTTTTGTAAATAATATTATAACACAGCGTGATTTTAAAAAAGCTAACATAAAAATAATATATTAGAAAGCTTTAAGATTTTATTTGATTACAGTGTTATAACTCAAGGCAGAGGTGTTGCTTTCTGTTTTTGCGCGTTTTACCCCCCCCCCCTCGCCCGCCGTGCCCCTGGCAGTAAAGGCACATCCTTTCAAAACAGTACTCTCCCTGTTCTCACCGTGTTTTTGAAGCGTTTTTTCCTAGCACTAATGCGTCTTTCCCCTTCATCTGAAGCGTGCATTTCTTGCATCTCAAGCATGCTTCCCTAGTGTCTGAAGCGTTTTTGCCTAGCATCTGAAGCGGGTTTTCCTAGCGCCCGATGCGTTTTCCCCAGCATCATATCTGAATCGTGCTTCCCCATCCTATTCCTGTCACGGATATAATGAATCTCACAATTGGGGGTTTTGTTAATTTCCGAACTTTACGATAGTATGTTAATAGCTGTGGGTATTTTTCTTCTTGTTCACGAAGAAAACTAGTACCAGCTTATAGACTTCTTCTCTACCCTGAAATTTAAATTTAGTTTCGAATTCAATTTGTTTTTGCCATGCATTTCTGTAAGCTATGTTATAAAAGAATTGGTTCCTGTTTTAAGCTGTGCATCTATTGAGTTACGGAGTAGCACTCGAGAAGCTTGGAGTTGTTCTTGGATAATCGCCTCGACCAACTCTCACGCTTCTCTCGCGCTCTCCAAATGTCTCACGTGTATCCATAATTCGATAGACCCACACATGAACAAGGTCTTAAATTTGCTCAGTTTGGTTTTATTACTACACCAAATGAACATACTAATGCATGTTACGTGTGCGAATGAGTTACACAAACCTCTTGTGTAAATACCAAAATACAATACCCAGAAAATATGTTCATTGTGAAATCTGAGTTGCACAAATATTGGAAGATAAAATTTGACAAAATATCTGTCACGGTATTTATTACAGGTTGCAGTATCAACCAGGTGTCTTAAAACAACACGACTGATTTCTCACTTCTTCTTAAATTGTTTTCTGTATCTCGTGTAAAACAGAGCTTTTCCGAACGCTCCTCTCTACCTTCTTCCAATTAACCACGCCCATAATTGAAAAATTTGAATCTCTGTGAATGGATTTTCTCTTGCCTCCGAATCCAGCTCAAACCGAGAGGCATACATAGCATTCGCGAAGGATAAAAGATTCCTTTTCCAGAGTTTCAGCTGTCCTCGCAACAGACTAGTTATTTAGTTTGAGATTCCGCGCAAATGTCTCGGCTACAAGGAGTGGAAAAACAAGGGTAGCATCGGCGTAAACCTGAAATAAAGACGCGATAATCTCCATTAAGTCTTCATGTTAAAAATAAAAATTAAAAAACCTTTGCAACGTGCAGGGCAGCAAACAATTTCTTTCCCTCGAAAATATGTTTGTCCGACTAAGTCATCAACATTTTGGCCGGCAAAACAAAAATGTGGTTGGACATCACCACCTGTACAATGATGACGATACGATCTGTTCGAATCAGTTCGATGTTGTCAACGCGACATTTCACAGTAACAATGTCAGTGATTTCTTTGAGTAAGACGACTGCTGACCCACACATTATTTCTGACAATCATCACAGACGGGATTAGCTCGGACAAAGGCAAATCCTGGTTCCTGAAGTCTGACTTTCCCCAGAGATTTCCCTACGGCAAACTCCTCAGTTCCATAGAACGTGAAAGTTATCGATTACTCTGTGACCTTTTTAATGGACAGTTAATGTCTTACCTTGACCGGTGAAGCAGTCATTTTAATTTTCCCCCATGATACAGCCTCGTCAGGCCTGGCTCCTGAATCACTCCCGTCAAATTCCTGTCCAGTGTTCACAAACACGGAGAAATCGGCGCCATTACGCTAAGCGAAACAAAAAGCAACCTAAAATTTAAGTCCCTAAGATGTGTACGACAACATTAGAAATCCTTTTATTATTATCCTTTTATTATTATATGGAAATCCTTTTATTATTATTATTATTATTATTATTATTATTATTATTATTATTATTGGTTACATACCAGACTAAACGGTGGACTGATTAAACGGTGGACTTCTGTACCAGTAAAATCGAAGCTTCAACATCCCCTCCCGGGCAACCCCCCGGGCATTTGAACTTTTGAAGATTGGCTTGTTCAAATTCCCTTCCCTCGGGTCAAAAAAGCCGTTCAAATGCCCCACCAGTTAGTACTGAAATACCTCTCATCAAAGACAAATTTCGCCTTCAATCACTGTTCACACTTTCCAGAGAGAGATATGCCATGATGACACCTTAAGACGTCTTTTGAAGACCCTTTTGAAAGAGTTATTCACTAACTAAGAAGAAAAATTGAAAATCCGTCAAACCTCGCAAAACCGAAAAAGCGCACGGGAGTATTACGCCAGAACAAGAGATAAGTTCAAATTCCCCACCCTTCCAAGGCAACGTTCAAATTCCCCCCTTCCCGGGCACAATTCACAGTCAAATTCCCGGGGTATGCCGGGGGGGGGGGGGTGTTGAAGCTTCAATTTGAACGGTACATTAATGTGCGTACATGTAGGTCACGCTACTGGAGGCAACTCGGTCACGCTCGATCACACCAAGTCACGCTATTTTCAGTGACTCTGTCACGCTAGTTTAGGTCATTTTGTCGCTTTATGTCACGCTGTTTTAGGTTAGGTTTTAGATTCTGTCACCCTTAATCACGCTATTTTAGGAGAGTCTTTCATTTTAGGACACCTTTTAAGGTAAGTCTGTCATGTTTGGTCAGGATGATTTAGGTGATTCTGTAATGCCATGTCAGGCTGTAGAGCACTTGCGAGTCAGGCTTCTTTGCACACAGCTATCTGTTGCTTGGCCTTCCAAGCTGTCTCGATTGACATCAAAGCTATTCAGTTTATGAACAGGTGTGCTACACGTTTAACTGCTAAAAAAGGTAGATCTCTACCTAGAACAATGGGACCTACCAGATGGAAAAGTGTTGCTTTTTATAATTCTTTTGAGGCCTATCTATCACCTCATCTATTTATCTATTACAAGTCCTCACCATTAAGTTGGCATTACATATATGATGCTTAATGAGTCCTCCTCCTATAATTATCATTCCCGTGTTTTTGGCATACACTGATATATTATTTATTCTTTTCATATCTGCAACAAAAAAGTGAATTGATTTTTAACATCCAGTTTATCTTTCTAACTACTTGACTGAGATTATGGATGATCTGAGGGTTACTGTGCTGTGTGACACTATTTTTCTTTTGCAAACAGGTAATTCTGCTATGGTTTTGTAGGATCGTCTCTTTCTTGCCCTTTGCAAGGATTCAATTTTTGCAAAAATCCTTCCAGGAAGTCAGTGACATCTAAACACTGACTCAATGAAAACTATTATTGATTCAAAACTGAATTTCATGAAAAACAAAAGAGAAAACTGTGACTGGTTTACAAAACCGCAGTACAAATTGTATTTATGCAAATTTTTGCAATTTCAAAATGGTTAGCTTAGGAAAAATCTTTACCTTCTACAATATCGATTACTAAACCAGGATTCTTGTATGAATGAAAGTATAATGTATCCCCCAGTGCACCATCAGTAAGGGCGGGGCTAAACACTGGAATGTTATTCTGTTGATAAATAAACATAAAAAGCAAGTAATTTCTCCAGCTGTTGTGTCCTCTGTGCAAGGGTGGTCAACATGCATTATTTTCACTAATGGCTTGCAATGTAATAGCTTGAAATAAAAAAACTGAGTCATCTAAGGAAGCAAAACATCACCCACAGGTACACAGAAACAGTTGAGAAATGTAGTTACAGTCAGCACACTACCAGTAAGTAGCAGAGATTTGCCACAGTACAGCACAGATGCAGAGTTCTTTCCGAATTTGCTATATGAAACATAAATCTTTCAAGGACACTGTGCACTATGCAAAATTTCGTGTATATCTTTACAAAGGAATTCATTGTTGAAATTTTTAATACTTGCATGAAAATTTTTCTTTAAAAACGTGGAATCAATTAGTGACAACACCAAACACTTTTTCAAGGTTCTTAAAAAAAACTTACCTTATATGCCCAGTAGCAAACTGAGTCGGGATGATTGATTTCTTTGCCTAGCCTTGCAATAATCTTGGATGGAGTCCAATTTATTCCCTATTAATGTTCGAAAATAAGAAATCATGAATGTGTTCAACTTTTTCACAATACTATAGATCGCCAAACCATGCAACCATACAAACTGACACACTTTTGGGCACTTATTTCACGCTGATTACTAATAAATACTAATAAATACTAATTAAATACTAATTACTGGGCAGGTATTAATGTTCCTGTGAGACAAAACTTTGAAACACTGCACTTTCACTGTGGTCTACTTGTATAAGACAGACAAACACATGTACAAGAATGGCTGGCCACAGAGATTTAACTGTATTTCTCAAAAGATATTTCAAATACCTGTGACTTTTGCTCTTCCAATATCTTGTCCCAAATGGGCAAAATCCATTCTTCAAATCTACAGTAATTGTTGTTCGGTACAAGAGTGTTACCAATTCTATTAATTCCTTTTTTCCTCAGTTCAGCACCACGTAGTGAAAAATCACCAATATAGGAAGGGGCCATACATTTCATAAGGTCTTCTTCAATACCTCCTGCTGTTGTGGCTATACAGTCAACCTGAAAGACACACCCAATTATAAACTAGAACATAGTGATAGTTTCCATGTAAAACAGAATAAAAGACCCACAAGATGCAATCTCTTCAATCTGTCTCTCTTTTATTATGTCTTACACCTGATCACAACAGATCAATAACAACCAATGGGACATGATTCAGTTAGCATTAAAGGAAGAACGACTCATTTGTAACCAGTTTTTACCAACTTTACCTGGGATTCCCAAAGAAGATGACACATGATAACCTGGTTGCTTTTATGCTCTCCCCCCCCCCCCCCGGGGACTACTTTATCTGGCCATAATGGGGATATGTGGCCTGATAGGGGCTGGTTTTCAG
Organism: Siderastrea radians; assembly: GCA_964017195.1. NCBI lineage: Eukaryota > Metazoa > Cnidaria > Anthozoa > Scleractinia > Rhizangiidae > Siderastrea > Siderastrea radians. Next base: position 4,436,783 of record OZ024889.1, on the reverse strand, counting down.
AGGGTTTGTCTTGCATGGGGTATTGATTTCACAACCTCTTGTCTTAAACTGGGTATCATTACATGGCTAATGGCTTAAAGGGGTTCTGTCACAAGGATTTTGCTATTTTAGGGCAATTCTGTACTTAAATCATAACCCAGTGCCTTTATTCATGCACAAAATGCTCCTGTAAAACTATGAGAAAGATATTAAATGAAGTTTATCGGGGAGAGCTGACCATAATAATTTTTTTGCTGATTTTTGAGAACATAGCATCAAAACTTGAAAAAATTGGCCCAATTTTTTCAAGTTTCAATCCATTTCCATCCTTGCCATCCGTAGCAACAGACGACAGGAAACAGTCTCATTGCCGTAAGATAGTCTTTAATAAAAAAGCTAGACCATTATTTTTGGAATTCAATTGATGCCAAGACACTTCTTAGCTTTTTAAAAAATACTAAAATAGCGTGACATAGCCCCTTTAAATAGGATAGGCATATACATAATCACAGCAAACAGCTCAGTGACTCCACAAAGCTGTCAATAATTTTGTAATTGTCACTGTATAAAAATTGTAAACATTATCACTACACCATTCTAGTCTTAAACAGGGTCTGATTTTGGGTTACACTAGGTACCGGTAAATTTATCAGACAGCCTCTGAAAATTCTGACTGCTGTCTTAAACAGGGTATCAAAGTCAGAGCTACCATAAACTGCTACTTATAAGCCCTAGGCCCCATAAGCCCTAGGCTTATACACCTTTTTTTTTGTGTTGCAATAAAAAAAAATAAATAAAAAAAAATAAAAAAAAAACTTTGTTAGGGGTTTTGGGTGGACTTGTAAACGGAGGGGCTTATACTGTGGGGGGGGGGGGGTATAAGCGGAATTAAAAAATGTTTCAAAATACGCCACGGCAGTGTTGATCGAAAAAGAATCAAGAGTTCAAAAAAATCAGGGTAAAATTGCAGTGTTTGACTGAAGCAAAACCAAGGGAAACGAACGCCAAAAAAACCAGGAGGTTCAAAAAATCGAGGGTCCGAAAAATCAGGATTCCACTGTAAGATAGTAATATAGTTATTACTCCACAATCTTTCCAAATTTTGTGTTTGAAGTAGTACAGTGTTCTGTGAGAGTGCTTAATATGAAGAAAACAAGGAAAACTAGAGGGGGAGATTATATCCAGGGGGGGGGGGGGGGGCTTATAACCAGATGTATTTTTTTGTTTACAGGTAGATGGGCCTATAACCGGGGGGCTTATAAGTGGCAGTTTATGATGTGTGTCTTAAACAGAGTCAGGGTTTGAGCACCTGGGCTGTGCCTCCTATCTGTGCATCTATCTACTTTTTTTTGTACAATAAAAGCTCTGTTTTCTAGACTTAATACAAGTAGGATTGGATAAATTCTGCTCATAAAATGGCTTATTCTCCCTGCCAACAATGCTACCTCGTAAAAACTGCTTATTCTGCTCAAAATTCTGCTCGAATTCTGCTCAGCACCTGAAAAATGTTTTACCCTTCAGGCCTTATGCATTTTCGCAAATATGGAAGGGAGCCTGGGCCTAACCCCTAAATACTAAATAGATATTCATTACGCATAGCAAAGCTGACATTCATCTTAAATATCACTCATATTAGTTTTAGCTAAAAATAATAATCATAATAATAACATAATAATAATACCGAAGTTTCTTACTAGCAGCAACGAAATCACGCAGTTAAGAAAGACAACAACACGTTTTAGTTTTGAAGACATGTTTTGGATGTTACAACATCCATCATCAGTTCTACAGAACATAGCACAATTGTAACTATATATATAAGAAAATTAAAACAAAACACTCTCTTGTTATAATTTTCTTATACAGCTATTTCAATTAACGTTGTCAGATGAAAGTTTAAGCCTACGCGACAAGACCGCAGGGTAATATGGGATTTTTATGCCTAAGTTCACCAAAATCAGCAGTACCTTGCTTGCCGTACAATAGCAAAGTATATGGAAGAGTTTTTAAAGCATAAAAATTAAACAAATAACGTGAAAGAATTATTTTCAGATACAGTTTTCGTTTAAAACAATTTTTAATCCCACTCATCTTTTTGTTTACCGGGTTAAAACGGGATGCAAATTTTAAATATGTGGGTACACGTGGAGCACGTGCATGGTATGTAAATTAGAAGTATGAAAAACATTAACAGCATCATGAAAAATATGGAACATGAATTTTTGTACTTCAAGGCAAGAACTAACAACTGAAAATGGAAAACCAAATCAGGATTGCCGCTGACAATAATTGGATGGTGCCAATTTATTACTTGTACTAAGAAATTCAAAGTTCCCGACCAACTTCTGACAACCATTAAACTAAGTCTGATTTGCAACTACCCACACTACCCTTCGGTCTTGTCGCGTAAGCTTGAGTCGGATGCGACAACCTTAATTGAAATAGATGTACATATAGTTACAATCATGCTATGTTCTGTAGAACTGATGATGGATGTTGTAACATCCGAAACATGTCTTCAAAAGTAAAACGTATTTCTTAACTGCATAATAATAATAATAATAATAATAATAACATTATTATTATTATTATTATTATCATTAAATATTATTATTATTATTATTATATCATTAGTGTTACCAATTTTTATTATTATTATATCATTAGTGTTACCAATTTTCCATTATTCTGCTCAAATTATGCTTGAAAATGCCTTATTCTGTGCCTCAAAAATTGCTTATGCTGCTTGAAAATTTCTGCCAGCAGAGTTTATCCAAGCCTAAATGCAAGCCAATGAAACATAGTGAAAATGAAAAGTTGATAATACAGTGTGCTCAAAAAACGATTTTTTACTTACCATATTGTTTTTGAGTAGGTATTTTATTGTTTCCCTCACGCCACTGGAAATCATGTTAGAAGTGAACCCTAAAAATATGGTGCAGTTGTCGATTGGTCGCTCACCGGGATCGAGGTAATTAACATTAGTAATACCATTTTCAGGCTCTGGAAGTGGTTCCAACTTCTTTTTGATCTAAAGAGTCAATGAAGTTGAAATGTATCAGGAACACTGTTGACCTTATACAAAACAAGGATAGGCTTCTGACAAAACTCATCTGTTCTACAGAACAGTAAATTTTATCTGCACTCCCACCGACCCCCTCCCTAAAAAATGGGGCCTTGGAATACATAACAGCCAACTCTCCAGGTTTATCTGCTAATAAAGACCAATTCTCTGAGTCTTCAAAACGGGACAGTGAATCTGGGATATGTGGCTAAAAATTCATTCATCACTGCTAGGCAATTAAAGAATCCCTCTCAACCACAGTGCTTTGCACTCATCGAGTGAGCAATCTGCCATTTTCTATTCAGAAGAGGTTACTTGAAAATTATGAAATCATGACAAAGAATTCAGTCTACCGGTATATTATAAAAATCCCATACTCCACCATGCATTCAACTACTTCCCCTCATACACAAACAGCAATCCTGAATGAAAACAAGAATACAAACACTGTATTTGCAATAAGGTATGTGTTACATGAAAACTTTGCCCTGTTATGAATTATCCCACACTTTCATGACTGTTAACTTCCCACCTACCCCTCCCCTAACCCAACATTTTGCCCTAAAAGATAATAAGTTAATAACTTAGTGTTATCATTGTGTTAAAAGAGGGGTTGGTGGGGAGTTTCCCAGAAGTGCATAGTGATCCGTCCGTAGATTGTGGTGTTCCAGAAAATATTCATACTCCCCCCATGGAGGGTTTTTTGGTTTGAACCCTCCACCCCTCTGGAAATTCCAGTTTAGGCTCATACATTCCTTTAAAAATTTTGACCTTTAAGACCTCCCTCCCCCTCATAATTTCTAATACCCTCTGTGGTGGGGGTATGGATGGTTTACAGTCGTTTCCCCAACGAGTCGTTTCACTAACGTCCAGTTCGCTGACGTCCTAAGTCGTTTCGTTAACGTATTAGGTTACCGAGGTTTGCACTAACCTGACGATGTTAGCTGTACGAATCGCAGGAAAAAAAATTTTAAAGGGAACTTATGGGGGCAATGAGAGTGTCTAAGTACATGTATGTCTAAGTACATGTAACCTGACACATGAAGTACGTAAAATAACTTTTATTCAACTGTTTCTTACAAGGTTTGTAGGAAAACATAAAAACGTAACACAAGCGAAAACATAACACATCACTTGAACGTATGTGTACTGAAGGATAAGTCCAAAGTACATTGTACACATCGTGAAGTATGTAAAATCACTTTTAGTCAACTGTTTCTTATGCACCTGTCAATGTTAAGCCCCAGGGGAGGGGGGCCGGGCATTCCCAGGGGATTTGACAACTTTTCCTCTCCTGAGGGTGGGGAATAATAAGAAATTTGACATAAAAGAAGCACCCGGGGGTGGGGGGAATTTGACAAGGCAGAGCAGGAGCCTGGAACCTACCCTTGAGCCGCCATTAAATTAAATTAGATTCAGTAAATTACAGTTGTTGAACCGCGAATTTATAGAGCGCCTCTTTACAAGGCATGGGGCATCGGTAGAAGAAAAAGAAATAAAGCTGTTACTGCAATGGACTTCGAGGAGTTTGTTCAAGGAGGTGAGTTGTTTGAGTTCGAGTTGGTTGTTTGAGTTGTGTTTTTTCCAAAAGTCCACCATGGATACTTACTCAGCTGTTTTATATGATAAAATAAGCTGATTTATACCATATAAACTGTAATGCAATATGATACATACCAGAATATGCTATTTCGTCGTTTATTGTAGTCTTTCACATTCATTTTGTTATTGATATTACAAGTGTACCATCCAAAAGTCCACCTTCTTTCATTCACGGGTAGCTATAGGAATTTTGGCGGGAAAATGGAAGTTGGTGTTGAACTATCAGTTCTGATCATTATGGAACGGCATTTTAGGACGGAAGTCTTCACTGATCAATGGTAAAATCACAACAGTGCTGTTCCATGATGTACAAGTTCAGACTTCAATTGCTTCATCTCGATTTTTTAAGAACATTAATTCTATTGAACTGTCAGTCTAATAGAGCTCTAATAAAGCTGTTTGTGCCAAAATTATTTAGATTTTAGAGACATATTAATGCTCAAAAAATTTGTACCAATGTGATTGAAGGGGAACAAAGCACCATGAACACAAGCAATTCTTATGTGACAGTTTTCATTTACACCTCTAGACTAAGAACTGGGCAGTTTCATCAGTCTGTCACAATAAAATTCTTCAGCCTTCTTCAGTAAGGACTTCATTAAAATTTCAACTTAGTGCCATCATGGTCCTAAAGAGAGAAACAAACCTGTAGAGCACCTGGCATAGGTCAAAATGTGGTTTCAACACTTAAAAGGGGTTCAAGATAACTGGCGGAAAGGCGCTAGGAAAGAGGCAGAAACTCAGAAAAAGACTAGAGGAAAGAAGGCCAAATGACAAACACAGATGGTTTCAGAGGAAGAGGTGTTCATGACATGCCTTGCAGCAGATCCACCAGCATGAGATGCTGCACCAGAGATCCACTGGATAGGGTGTGAGAAGTGCAAAGCATGACACCACCAGTTCTGTGTGGGATTCAACATGCCATCTGATGACTTGGACTGGAAATGCTCCCTCTGTGTGGCAGAAGATTTGATGTAACAGGAAATTATTACAGCTAAGGTTATTGTATATCTCAAAACAAAGTTCATCTACAGTTCAAATACATCTGGTTTATGATAATAAATGTACTCCCTCATAATGTATCTCCAGGGAAGGGGTATTTGACACCAGCCATTGTCCCCTGGGTAAGGAATTTGACATGGGAAACGGGTAAAATGTCAAATCCCCCTGGGTGTGCCCGGCCCCCCTCCCCTGGGGCTTAACATTGACAGGTGCATTACAAGGTTTGTAGAAAGTATTTCCGAACAACAGCGAACTGACCTAATACGTTAGCGAAACGACTTAAGACGTTAGCGAACTGGACGTTAGCGAAACGACTCGTTGGCGAAACGACCGGTTACCGTATGGATATTTTCTGGAACCACACATTTTGTATGGCTGAATAGAATGAGGCATTTTGATTAATTAACTGGATCGCTGTTCACTCTGAATTAACATAAGAGAAAACAGTCTAACCTCGATGGCACCCCACTTCAGTTCTTACCATTTTGTTTATTTCCTCCACAGCTTTTCCAAAGTTTGTGGCCTGAAATCCTGCAGTCCTGTACGACTCAAGCAATGCACGATAATCTACACCGCTACTGAAATCATAGCCTCTTACTTCCTCCGCTCCTACAGGCATTGGTTCACTAGTAGCAAGAACCGCATCCTTAACTAACTGGGGGACTTCAGACATCTTAAGTTTTAGGGCAAAATAGGAAAAATATACACGAAGTCATACACAAGTTTTTCTCCTTCCACGATGCTCCAATCGTCAGAGCCTCTACTCATATTGGTCAGCGACAACTGCCGAGGGCATTACATACGTTATGTACGGACAGGAGATTTGCTGCGTCTACTCTTTGAAGCTTAACCGCTGGAATCTTTACAGAAAAATTAGACAAAAAACGGTAAACTGCATAACATGAGGCGAAGCAAGCGTTTAGCGGCAAAAAAGGAGAATTTTTCGGAAACCGAGGGAAGTAGTCAGGAAGAAATTGCAGATCATGATGTAGAAGCTTTAACATCGGAAGATTGCAGTTACTTTGTGGATAAAACTGCTTCACAACCTGCAGCAAGTGACCACGAGGACAACGAAGACGATGATGATGAACAAGGCGAGGGGGGAGATGTTGATAATGTCTCTAGTGAAAGATTAAAGAATTCACGAGAAGATGAAGAAAAAGAAGAGGACATTATCACTCTTTCAACGGAATCCACGAAAAAATCAAAGAAGTAAGTCGTCGGTTAGAAGAGCGTTTCACACGACACGCTTACAGGCTTAGATGAAACTTCTAGTCCGGGTTCTAACATGTGAAATGCACGTTGTGGTGAAGCTTTTATCATTATAACTGAATAATGGTAACAACAGGTATTAAACTTAAAGATTATAGAATCCAGGGCCATTTATTTGCATCTATGGTCTAGTCTGGAGCGATGGAGTATACACAGTAGATACTCTTCTTACTCAGTGAGATGCCATAGTAATGAAAGTAATGTCGTAAGTGGCCATGCATTTAATTTAGGTCTTTGAGGCGCGGATGAGGCTAGTTTTATGTGACTTAATAGTCAGCCTGTTCATCCAAGACTATCGCTCATAGCAAATGTGCATAAGGGTATCATCAAATGAAAATGTGCCTGAGAAGTCTAATTTGCTCTAGTAGACGGCTAAGTGATCGTGGTGGGAAAACAACAAAATTTAGATCACTTCTTCTGAAAGAAGTCAAAAGAACGTTTGCTTTCCAAAGACCCATTAGGTTTTTATTGGTGAACAGACATTGACGATTGAGCTGCTCATATCTGCATATAATTTGTAATATACCACGGTAAATGCCTATGAATGGGTGATTCCAGAAAATATCCATACCCTACCACTGGTGGCATCTTCATCTAGAATGCCCCTTGCCTTACGAAATTCCAAAATGCTCAATCCCCCTTTCCCTCGGAATTCCAAACCATTAAACGCCCCCATGCCTCAGGAATTCTGTAATCATGCAAACCCCCTAAGGAATTTCTGCTGGATAATAAATTGATTCATCTTTCAGGAGGAATGACTGCAATTGCCTCTCTGTACTGACAACTTTATCATTACCTCTCCCTTTATAGTACTGACTTTATTTTACCTATAAATACCTAGCACTTCAAAACTGTCATCGGAACTTCAAGTTGACATCAGTACACAGGATTTGTATCTCAAGTTTGATAAAAAGAGCTTCAAACCTGTGTCATTTAACAGAAGCTTTGCTGACCTTACCTTCAATGATAAAGAGGTAGAGTTTACACTATTTTCATGTGTTTCACTTAAAGCACTTAAAGTGTTTTCATAAGCATTGTTCCATTTAACCAGTAAATAGGGTTTATAGTGAATGACAGTTACTATGGGAGATGTTTTGTGATGCTGCTCTGAATTCAGACCAGTTCATCACAAGTTAACTTGTGTTGTTGATACCTTATTAAATAAATTAAGAGTGTATTATGGTGATTACAAGATTTGTACCAGTTGAGCACCCAGAATGAGCTGAATCATTTGAGATTTTTTTCAACTGGATTTTTTTGTGAACAGAAGGAAGGTTAGAGTAAGTATGGTGTACCAGTCTGAAATGTAGTCCTAGGGACAGCAATTACGTCCTTACAACTGTATGTGTGGCCTTATTTGTTTTCGTATTTAATTTAATTTTTTTTAATGATATAAGGAGTATAAAACACTCCCAATACACTACAACACCTACCCCATGTGCAACCTTACATGTATAACTACCTCACTGGGGGGGGGGGGGGGAGGATGAGGCTGAGTGAGTGAGTAAAGTAATTTACTAGTAATAATCTGAAAAGCACTCCCACCCAATAAATCCTAGAGGCATTATTTTTGGGTTGTTTGTTTAATACGAACAGTAAATTTAGGAAGAGGGAAGCCCACCTTAAGAGTGAGGTTTTTGCAATGTCAAAATTGACTTTGAATTCAAATCAAACTGTTCCTGCGGGAGATTTGATGTGTGATGTTATTCTCTTTATTCTTTCAGCTGATGAAGCGAAGTGTGATAACAAGTGACTTTGAAAAGTGCCATTCTGTTCCCTCCATGTATGTTTCACAGTATGCTCGCAGAAAGGAAAAGAAGGTAACATCAGTTTTATTTAATGGTTGAAACCCAGTTAAAGGTTATGTTCTGTAAAAAGTACAAAAAAACAAGACACTGTCAATGCTTGACCTTAGCTTTCTTACCTCCTAGTACCTTGGCAAGTGATAAAAAATTCTGGGTAAAAATGGTTGGTTTCCTAACTGCTGGATGACATGGGACAGGAAGACTAGTGTTGAGTTATTTCATTCTCTAAGTATGTAGTGCAACTGTCTGCTAGGGTCTGGGATGACATCGCTATTTGTCACCGTGTGCGATCTTCTTTTAGCTTGACATTACAGACCCGAGAAGTATGTAGGGTGTATTTACTTCAGAAATCTTGTAAATGACCTACAGTGTAGCTGTAGCTCAGTGGTTTATGTACTTATTTGATCAGCATGCATCACAGGGTCAGCTTCAATGTTGCATCTAGTTCCACACCCTTAATAAACTTCCAAATATTGATTACTGAAAACGTACCTGAGCTGAGCACTTTTATCCCAGTCTGGGATAAAAGACCACAATGCTGCTAGCTATCACTGTAGCGTCTCTCATTTTTTTGTAGTCATCACAATTAAACCGTAGTAGAAAACCATAAACAAATTGTATGTTTTATTACTCATAAATAAAATGTACATTGTTATTTGTCCACTGTGAGTAGAGACTGGTACATGTACTTGCTATTGTGTTAAACATTATTTTAACTGATGTACTTAGAGACTGTGTTACACGATATGTGTACTTGTGTATGATTTTTTTCAGAAAGCCAGAGAGGAGACAGCAGGTCCAATGTGGTTTAACCTGCCAGCAACACAAGTAACACCAGAAATTGAACAGGACATGAAAATAATGAAGATGAGAAACATCCTGGACAGAAAAAGGCATTACAAGAAGAACGACTCATCTGCATTACCCAAATATTTCCAGGTAGGTTGGACAGTAATGTTTAGTTCTTTTTACCACTGTTTTTTCTTGTTCATCTTAATAGCTTAAACCTGTATCTGATTAGCCACATTTTACCTCAGTCTGCTAATTGATTGAAACAATCAGACCACTCGCAGAGATCAGTCTGTCATACCAACATATGGTTGAATGGCTCCTTGCTGAAACATCCTATCATAATAAGCCACTTCAGGTCAAAAGCTACATTACTTTGTAAAGAAAAAACCTGGGTATTGTTGTGGCCAAGTCGTTGTCTTGAAGTTAAATAGACCTAATTGAGGCAAAACTTTGACAAGAAAGTTATTTTTGGTGCAAAATGGCAAGATTTTCATGGAAAGATGTGACAATCTTGTTCAGAGTTCTTAAAATATAGATTCATGTGGCTGGTTCAAGACTTCACCTCTTGCCAACTGCGTGTACTGTGCCAGTCAGTAGAAATGTTAAGCACACAGACTATCAAAATAATTATGAAATGTCATTGTACCTTAATGAACACTTTTTTGGACTGCATGTTTGACTGTAATGTTGAAGTAAATTATGATGAAACAATACATGTAGGTTGCCAGAAAGGGTAAACTAATACCTTCCTTTATTGGGGGGCTAGTGTACAGCTTCACTTACTCTATTTTGACGTCTGATCTACATACTTTACTGAGCAGCTTTATTGAGTGATACATTGCAGCACTAAAACACACAGTTCAAACTTAAACACGAAGTGAACCTACAAAAGGGAGGCTGAGGTGTTCAGTCTGTCAATCACAAATCCCAAGGGGTGCCGATGGAGGCATTTGATTGGCTCACTTGCTAGACCAAAAGGGACATGCTTTTGAGTCGAGCATTCTTGCATTACTCGCAAAATTGGTAGCCAATGAACAATTAATCATGCGAATGGAAATATTGGGTGCTTTCCATTATGCCAGACCGACTGGTCAGAGATCAGTGGAACTAGCCAAGGGAAAATGGAACGACATTGTTTGAAAGAAACAAAATTTCCAACTGGACTGAAGTGTTCCATTTACGTTTTGACCGAAATTTCAATTACTCCTTAGTGAAGTGAGACTGGAAATGAGAATTTTTAAAAATGGAACATCAAGTTTCAGTCGGACTGGGCCAACCGGTCAAAGAGGACCACCTCTGGAGGCAGACCACTTTTTCAGGAAAATTTCCAACTGGACCAAAGCATTCCATTTATGTTTTGACTGAAATTTCCAGAAATTTTGGCATAATAGAAAGCACCCATCGTGTATGTTCACCCCGAATTTTTACAATGACAATTTTCTGAAGACGAAAAGAGTCAAGAGGCAAAATACCAGACGCTATAAAAGCAAACTGAAACCGATAAATAATAAACAACTCGATCTGTATGAATACGGCTTTTGCAAAACAAAACGAGGTATAAAATAAACCAAATAACAGTCTTAACTCTTCTCAGATTTTTCGGGGAAACTATTACTTCTGAATAAATTTGTATATTAAGTCTTTGACTTTGGTTTATTAATAGTTTAGCAGTGAGGAAGCTGTCTGGGTAATGCCGCAGAATTTGAACTATTAGTCTCGGTTTATCAGTGTTTATCTTGAGTTTATCAACTCCAGTTGAGAACCTCAGACTCGCACATAAATTGCAATGTTTTAGAGTTAAATGAGATTTGATGGCTTACTTGTATTTGTACACTATACATTTGCATGTAGTGTCTACAGCTTATTTTATTCTAGGTTTATTCATTTGTTGTTCGGATAAACAAACAAACACTCTACTTGATATCCACTGCGTGACCGTTTTATGTCAGCATCTACCATTACAAAATTAGGTTGGAACCAACTTAGCGATTCAAGGGGGTGGAGCCTTCCCTTTTATAGGTTCGCTCCCTGTTTAAGTTTTTCCAGATATGTGGCGGACACTTAACAGGCAAAACAACATTGCTGAAATCAAACATTAACCTGTTAGACATGTTGTGTTATGTTTATTTGTGCCGTAAGAATAACTAACAAATGTACCAGTAACAACAACTTCAGTGTGCACTGTAAAATAAGTTATAAGTATTTCTGGAAATAAGAATATTTCTAATTTTTTAATTGTTTAGATTGGCACTGTGGTAGAAGGATCAGCAGACTTCTATGCATCTCGTATTCCTAAGCACCAGCGGAAGAGTAACTTGGTTGATGATCTACTTGCAGATGCTGAATTTAGGAGGTATGTTGAGAACACAAATTTGTTTGGCAGGTTTTAATTTACCTGTATCTAGACAGCCCTTTGCATCTCTTTTCTTTTTACTTGATGGAGGGCAAAAATTAAATGTACATGTACTTTGGCAGAACCAATTCTTATACATACAGCTGTAGTATCCTTTGTTATTTTATGAAATGAACAATCAGTGCTCGGAATTAAAAAAAAATTCAGGCTGTCCCTATGCCAATTGCTGGGCAATCAAACCCCTGAATTTGGTTGCCCTGATGACTGCTTGGTTGCCCATTCAAATAGATCCTACTTAGCATAGATATGGTTTGTGACTTAACAAAAACATCTCCATTTTCATAGTACCCTGTAGTTAATTGAAATAAATTCCTAATGAATGTTTCACAGTGTACTGAAAGGTCTGCAACTGAAACGACTTTCACTTTGTTACCCTTTTTTTTGACCTTTTAAGGAGGCTCGCAACAGTTTTTGGCCTTGGAGTGTATCTTTTCAAATCAAAATTTCGCATAGAAGATAAACTTCGATTTCCTTGATACTACACCACCTTTTCTACATATGACCAAAGATTATTTTCATTGGTTTCCTAGCAACAGCTGTCACCATAGCAATGGTAATGGACAGCCTCTCATTTTCAAAAATGTCAAATATCTGGAAAACTAGTTAGACACTTAATGACAAAACTTGAACTATTTGGGCTACTCGACCTACACAGCTTGTGTGCGAAATGAGGGAAAAACCTGTAAGAGCATTTTCGAGTAAATCATGATTCATTTTTTACAGGCTGATTTTGGTCATTCCTCCAATTTTCTCCAATATTTCAAGAAAGATAAAACTTAACACTTTCTCTTTTCAGTAGAAAGATCTTTTATGATAGCAAAACATTCTCAATGTACATTGAGCTTCCTAGTTGGCTGCAGTTTTAAGATATTTTTGTTTAAAAACTGCTAAAATGCAGCACAGATCAGTCATTTAAAAAGTTCGTAATTTGCGTAAATAGAAATTAATATTTCTAAATTGCCCGTACAGATTTTTCTTTTAACTTGATTGCTGTTAGAATAATAATTCTTTTTGATGTTCCAGCAAGTCTTAGGTTGAACAAACATTTCTGTTGTTAGATAAGAAGGCTAAATCTTGGTCAGGTTTCAGTCGTTATGAACTTTCAATGAGCAACAGTTTTATTTTGCTTTTCCTGGTCTATTTCACGGTTATTCACGTGCAATGAATATTTATACATGATGCGCTTGTGTCCTCTCGTGTGTTTTTAATTTCTTCTCATAATAATAATAATAAAAAAAGAAATTCCTCTTCTGAGCTTGTTTCTCGTTATTTTTCGGCCCTAATGTAATGCCACTCGTGGGTGTTACTATGTATGCAATCCATAATTAAACATAGGCATGCAGTGCATGCAGAACTGGTGACGTTTCTTTTTTTACTTTGTCACAAATGTGGACAACTAGTTACGGAGTTTGTGTGCAAGTGAGCAGAAACTTGGCTGACAACAATACACCACAACTCTGCCTTATTTTCTGACTTTCTGGGGAACACGTGACTTCATTATCGCCGTTAGTTCCAGTCACACGGACAACGCATTGCGTGTGTAGTGGCATGTGCCATCGAGATCCTGCCTTAACTTGCAGGAAAAATTAATAATTTACAAGTGCAAGCAGTTATTCCTTCTATTTTATTATGGTATTTATCTGCCTCTAGGCTGGAGTTTGGCTTTAACTCGCGCCAACAATTTAAGGGGTATGTTTTCTTGTTGCAAGTCAAGTTGGCTATGATAATTTTCGTCTTTTTGCTTCGCGAATCGTGAAGCAAAGCGTGCCTATTTGCATAATAATTGTTTACATTTCTAAATTTAGCCGAATAAATTTCTTTTGCTTTGCCTTCGAACAGTACGAAAGTGTTAAAATTCAGCTCGCACTTTCAAAAGCTGCTTGCTTCCCAATCTCAGTAAACAGTTATCTCACATTTGAATTGACACTGCTTGGAAATCAAAATGGGCTCCTTCAAAAAAAGGAATAATTCGGCTTGGAGATTAAAAAGGGAAATGAGTGCAAATATAAATGACATATGCATGGGAATCCGTGAACCAAGTCGAGTTCATTGTCTTGCCTGCACTTTTTCCCAGAAATTTGTGTCACTCGGGCAAGTACACTAGCAAAAAAACCTGCTAAACCTCAGTCCACAAAAACAGCGCATTTGACGGGTTATTTGATGCAAAATAAAGTAGGTCCTAGTTGATCGAGATAGAATCCAGACACTTCATAGTCTGGGCGAGGTACTCCAAGTTATAAGCTATTTTACTCTTCTGTGTGGCACACCACCACCCCAAAGCCCACAGGGTACCCCCCCCCCCCCGGCCTCACTGGTGGAGACAAACATCGCTCACTCGTTGAAATTTAGCCTCCTACATAAACCGGTGATGTCACTAACGCGACGTCACAGGTTAAAATGCTAAAACATCATTCAGTATTTTAAGACTAATGGAAAAGAGTGTCCAGGAAGAAGCTCAGAAGAAGAATTTTGTTTTTGTTATTATGAGAAGGAATTATAAATGCACGAGAAGACACAAATGCAGCGTGTATAAATATTCATTGCACGAAATAAAACTGTTGCTCGTTGAAAGTTAATAACGACTGAAACCTGACCAAGATGTAGCCTTCTTATCTAATAACAGAAATGTTTGTTCAGCCTAAGACTTGCTGGAACATCAAAAAGAATTATTATTCTAACGGCAATCAATTTAAAAGAAAAATCTGTAAGGGCGGTGTAGAAATATTTCTATTTAAGGTGGCTCCCTAGAGTTTCTACAAAAGTGACTATACGAACTGGCAAGACTTACCAAAGAAACCCTGGTTCTGTTGTCTTCCAGTGTTTCTTCCTGAATTTTACCAAGAAGGTTACCAACATAATTACCCTTATTTTCAGTTTTTGCTTCTCAGGCATAGGCCATTGTCATGGCAACAAAACACCTAAAGAATGACATTTTCCGTTAATTTGTCTTTTTTCTTAAATATTTTGAATTTCCCTCGGTGAAATTTTTTTAACCTTTCCTATTTTGTGGAAATGATTTTGACTAATATTTTGCAGGGGAAAAATATGGGGTCGTTCAGACGGTTTCATCGATATCACGTGATTTCTTATTTTTAACCATTAAACTGAATTGCTCTGACAGAATTTTTCCAAAAAAATAATAATATGTGAAAGGTAGTGTTAGTATCTCAAAATCTGCAGAATTTAAAAAAATTCACCAAAGGAAACGCAAGAAAATTCACTGTTAACTTTGCTTGGTTTGGCTATGCTGAGGTCATAAAATATCAGGAAAAACCTATGATTTCGTGTGAGCGCGCACAGATTACTACAACTCGCAACGTCAGTGCGCGCGTGGTCATAAAACTATAGGGAGCCACCTTAAGCAAATTACGAACTTTTTGACTGATTTGTGCTGCATTTTAGCAGTTTTAAAATATAAATATCTTAAAATCGCAGCCACCTAGGAAGCTCAATGTACATTGAGAATGTTTTGCTATCATAAAAGATCTTTCAACTAAAAAGAGAAGGTGTTAAGTTTTATCTTTCTTGAAATATTGGAGAAAAGTGCAGGAATGACCAAAATCAGCCCGTAAAAAATGAATCATGATTTACTTGAAAACACTCTTACAGATTTTTCTCTAATTTTGCACATAAGTTTTGTAGGTTGAGTACATGTAGTTCCAACAGTTCAAGTTTCGTTGTAAAGTGTCTGACTAGTTTTTGAGATATTCGACATTATTTAAAATGAGGGGCTGTCAATTACTGTTGCTATAGTGACAGCTGTTGCTAGGAAACCAATGAAAAAATAAACTTTGGTCATATGTTGAAAAGGTGGTGTAGTATCAAGGAAAATGAAGCTTATCTTCTATGCAAAATTTGATTTAAAAAGATACACTCCAAGGCCAAAAAAAACTGTTGTGAGCCTCCTTAAAATGTGTGGTTCCAGAAAATATCCATACCCCCCCCCCCCCACGGAAGGGTCACTGGAAATTCTGAGGGGGAGGGGGGTTCAAAGGCAGAGATTTCCGAGAGGAGTGGGGGGTTCATAGGAAGCTCCTTTTCCAGAGGGTGAAGAAACTCGAAAGCAACGCACGATTGATCCCAAGCACGAAGTAATACTCACGTAGGCTGTTTTGACCTTCAAAACTATGCAAATATGTTGACTGAAATGCCAAATTTTGCGACTTTGATTTGTATGAAATTTCAGTAGACCTGATTCGCATACTCGCGTTTACGGAAAATTGCGTGTCTCCTTGGCCTTTGGTGAATATTGCACCGTTTTCAATCCTTTCAATGGGAACGTTTTTCGCTAAACACCAAAGTTGTTTAAGCAAATACAAAAATATTTTTATCGCGCAATCCAGCAAAGGGTTTTCAGCCGCTTTTCACTGGATATCATCGAGATAGAATTGTTACGTTACATGAACAGTGACGCTCATAATTTGAAAAGGTCAGATTTCACGCGTTATGCAAATTTGATGCGTTTTTGAACTGAAACTAAAAGTTCAGTCTATATTAGCTATTTCTTACAAATTCTTTTACAGTTGTCATTATCTTTGAGTTTCCATTTGACCTTCATTTACTAATTTCAATTTTAAACAAAGGATAAAGTGCGGGAAGAAAGGTTCGATTTCTTATTCCTCTGATCTGTGCAATTTATTTTTAGACTCACGGTATGCAAATGGCAAACACAATTTCAATTCTCAAAATTTTGGCTTCGTTGTTTACGTCGCATTTGGCACGCAAATTATTCGCGGCAACCCTCGGCACCAACGTTAAGAGAACGTTACAACACTCGGTTTAAACAAATTTTCGTGAAAAACAGAACATTTCAAACCCGATAGCAAACATGCAAATAGTATAGAACAATAACAAAGCGTTATATGTTGAAAATGGATGTTATAATAGTAAATGTTACAACAAAAACCATGTTCGCGTAACGTGGAAATTCCTGGGGGGAGGGGGGGTCATCAAAGTCCCCCTTGGAATGGAAATTCCTAAAGGGTGGGGGGATGCAAACCAAAAACCTTCCGTGGGAGGGGTATGGATATTTTCTGGAACCACACAATAAAAAATTGAAAGGATATGCGAATATGGTCTTGCCTCTATTGAAATGCCAGATTTATGAACCTGTAATGCTTTACAAAAGATTGATATACAACCGCCAAACTTGAGTGCGAAACTTTTTCGAGAAAGCCTGGGAGCTGCTGCATCTTGGATCGGTAAACACAAAGATTGGAATTCATAGACTGTATGACCGGGACTGTAATTGTACTGGAAAATGGTTGCCTGGAACACTTTCCAGTCATCCTGGATGACCAGACGACTGCTAATTTCGAGCACTGACAATACCGTAAACTGTGTTGATAACTTGATTATGAGTGTTTGTTTCAAAATGAATGGAAAACTTTCTTTACTAGAATCACTTGAAAAAGTTTAATATGATATCTTGAAGTGGCCATGGAAACAGTCTTAGAAGATTGTATTATTCTTATGCTAAATTCCCACAAGTGGTACTGTACATGTATCTCCATGAAAAATAATATGTACCAACAATTTAAATTTATCAAAATAGTGAATAGTGGATTTTTGGCTGGGACTTTGTTTCATGTGGTTTCAAACAGTACGAGTTCTTACCAATCGATAATCCCCACCATGTTTTGCTAAGGTTTTGTAGCGAGACGTGGAACTTTAATCTTTTTTATCTGTCGAGCATAAATTTTTTGTTATGCATTAATTGAAAATATTTCAATGACATTGAGTTTTCTGTCTAACAGATACAACAAGAAAAAATACTTGGAAATACAAGCTACCAAACAGAGTGGAAAAAAGGGATTTTACAAAAAGAAGATGAACAAAAGAAAACCAACTTCATTAAGAACTTAAAGTTTCACATGGAATGGTTAAACTGTCATTATGGTTTTAATTCAATGTCTTAATTTTGTTGTGGGTTAAGTCTGTTTTTGGTTTGTTCCAGTATATGGTAATCAATGTGAGACAAAGGAAATAAAAAATTAAACTTGTTTTAAAATTTTTAAACTGAAAACAAAGTAAAAAGGGAGCATATTGCAAAAATATATTTTGGAATTCTCTATTTATTTAATGTGACAGAATAAAAAATCCTATCTACTCAAAAGAAGTTTCCAAGTTTCCAAAGAGCCGGTTTATTTAACTTAGATATCGTAACCCTTTAAGCCCCAATAGTGACATGCATCAAATTTCTCCTTGCAATATCCCTACTTGATCAAACAAACAGATTACGAGAATAAAGGAAATGGCCACCAAACATGCAATGTTTTGATATTTGTGCAAATTCTCCCAACTAATACCATAAGAAATATAAGGAGAACAGTGAGGAGAATGTGCATATTGATATTGGGGCTTAAGGGTTAAGATGTGCCATTGTGCTACAAGTGGAGTGATAAATTAAACTTGCCAAGATGCTGAGGCCCTAGCTTAGAGCCCAGAACCAGGCACTGTTAACAAGTTATAAACATTGAACTTGTGTCGTATGGTTATTGCACAAAACTTGCTAAAAATGTTGTAAAGGCAGGACCAGGCAGGTACAATTCAGTGACTGTTTTATGTGCAATTTTGACGTTTGATCAAGCTCAAGATAAAATCACATTCAAATTCTCCCATTTTTCCGTGGAGAAGTCCTTTTGCGAGCCTGGATTGCCTGTGGGTTAGCCCCTTCCCCCGTCCCCTAAAAAAGGGGAAAAAAAAAAGAGAAGTGAAGAAATCTTTCCCGTTAGCATTTTCCTTAAAAATGCGAAAAATCGTTCCAATTACACGAGGAATCCTTTCCTCTGTGCTATCCGCTGTACAAAATTAGCGGCTTGGTGAGTTGATACCGTACGTTTCCATGACAACAACTCCAATAGTCGCCATATTGTTTTGTGTGCTTTGAAAGGTTCGTGGTCAAAAATGTTTTAAGATTTATGATCTTCCTTTGCTAGTTTTTAGCCATGCCTCCAAAGAAGAAAGGAAAGAAAAGCGGCAAGAAGAGGAAGAGTGGAAAGAAGAGCGCTAAAAAGTCTCCCTCTGCGGTGCCTTCGAGTGATGTTCTAAACGAATTATCGAAGGAGTATTTTCTTATTCAGATCCGAGACTTGGAGGAAAGGTTGTCTCGCTACCAGAAAAAATGCGATGAACTTGAACTGGCAAATCAGGAATACAGATCACAGTATGAACAACAAACTACGGATAAAAAAGAAATCGTTTCGTTTTTGAAGAAGCAACTAGAGCAAAGAGCGGATGAAATAGCCGATCTGCAAGATCGGTTGATAGGATTGCAACAAGCGAAAGATAGCGAAAAAGATCAATACGAGGTGCAATTAGCTACTTTAAGAACTGAAATGCAGGAAATCAAGGACCAGTTAACGTCAGAGAATATGGTTTTGGGAGGAAAATTAGCCTCTTTGGAAGAATTTCGTGTCCAAAAGGAGGATTTGATGGCAAAGTTTGCAAAGATGGAAGAGGAATTAGAAAAGCAGCAAAAGGAGCACAAAGACGTCATTTATAATTTGGAAAGAAAAGCTGTCGTCGATAAAGACAGGTTTGCTACTTTTATGTTGGGAAATGGATTTAGTTTAACGTTTAGTTGCAAATTTCTTTAATTCCCATTCCAATTACTCTATACCTTTTTGTCTAATTTCTCAAGTATATTTGTCATTACAAGGGACTATTAAATGCTGATTAGTAATGGTAATTGGACTGAGTGGAGTACAATTCAGGGAGTAATCGGGCGAGTAACTTTAAATCAGCCGAGCGCATAGGGTGAGGACGATTTGAAATTTTTGAAATTACAAGCACAATTACCCCTAAATTGTACGACACGAAGTCCAGTTACCAATTAATCGTATCTATAACAAAATGCGAGATTCGAAAATCTACCTGCTTTGGGGATATATTTTTAATTATCAGTTTTGCAAGCAGTGGAGAAACAGCTATAAAAAGAACCCATTTCAGTGCACCTGATTGACGCGCACGTAACGTAGTTGTCCAGTTACAGCTGTCCAGTTACAAAACGTTCAAATTGGACAGCTGTAATTGGACACCTTCCAATTATGTATCAAATAGGTGCGCTGAGAACCAATCACAATCTAGCATCTTGTTATAGATACGGTTAAATACAAAATCTGATTGTTTTATTTGGGGAGTAGCACACCAGGGAAATAATACTAATTGCTGTCGAATTGGAGGTGAAATTGATCACTAATCGTCTGAGTGATTGCCAAGTTGTGGCAATCTGGATGGTTGGCAAAATTTACGTCATAGTAGTCGGGCAGATCTGGAAAAAATGTAAACTACAAGTATACAAGTATATATACACAACAAGAATCATCCCCACCAGCTTTTGCTTTTCCAATCAAATGTCTTAACACTCCAATTTCTGCAAGCAAAGTGCACCACATCTGGTGGCAACTTGTAAAGTTTGCACTAGGGTATCAAACCATAAACAAATATCAGCTCTTAGGGTGTTGCTTTCATGACTGGACCCTTTGAATTTTTTCCTCTCAGATTGAAGAAAGAGATGGTCTTGAGACTGAATCAAGTTGCTGCAGAATTTAGAAAGGTATCAAACAAACAGATGGCTGAAACAACAAAAAGAACAATCAGAGAGAATGTCTCAATCAATGCACAGCTTGCTAAGATGTCAGACAAAACCATGGAACTCATTCAAGAAAATGATGAACTGAGAGTCAAGGAGAAGAAGATGAAGCTACAGATTGATATGCTGGAACATAATGAGAAGGAACTGGCCAAGAAAAACAGCAGCAATCAGAAGGTAAAATTGTTTTGCTGCAACAAATTTGAACTGCAGATAAAGCAGTATCCAAGAGAAATAGATTTTTGTTTAAGGATGGTGCCTCCTAATACAGATGTATTTTTGCAAAGGTTATGACTATGGGGAAAAAGCAGATCTTAGCAAGAGTTATCGGAATCCAAAAAGGAAAATGTGGGTAACCACACATTTTTCAGAGATCATTAAGTAACCATAATTCTAAAAAGTGTTAAAATACAAAGAATGTATGGCAATTTCTTTCTAAATTTAAGCTCAATTATCTCTGAAAAATGCGTGGTTAACCCCAATTTTCTTTTTGGATTCTGATAGCCCTTGCTAAGAACTGCTTTTTCCATGTAGTCATAAACCGTGCAAAAATATTGCTGTATTAGTGGTCAAATTCCTTAAGAAACCTAAGATAGCCAGTATTTCGCACAGTTGTCTTCTGCTGTCTCAGATCTCCTTTGGTATCAGACAAAAACAACTGCTTCCCTTTGAATTACTGTTGTAAAGTAACCCACCAATCCTCAAACTCATTCTCCTACTTTCTTGATCAATTTTTGTTGTTTTCATGAGTCTTCAAGAACAGTGTGCCCTAGATCCTGCTTTCCTTTAGTTTGAATTTTTTCCTTTTTTCCCAAACTCTCTTTTATGTTGAAACAATTGTTATCACCAGATATGACTGAAATATGAGTGTTACAAGTTGTAGTTACATGTATGGAGTATGTTCACAGCATCCATTTTGGAGTAGGAAAACAATAAAATCCTTTCCATTGAGAACAAAGTTTAATTTTTATAAATGCAAATAGCTTTTATTGTTCTACTCCTCCAACATGGCCGCTACATGAACACACTCTATTGAAGGTTGCTTTTGGGACATATAAACACAAAGTAAGCGGTTTGTGAAACCCTGGGTATGATATGCAGATGTGTTTTTAAAATATTGATTTTATTTTGTATTTGGATGCATGTTTTTTCAGATCATTCGCATGTTAGCAGAGAAAGCCAAACAGCAAGAGGAAATGTTGGTTGAATATGATGAGACTGAGGCACAGCATAAAGACTTGGAGAGTGAGGTGGACCTGCTACGAGCACAGGTGGACAGCATGAAGGATGAACTTAAGGTGAGCTGCTGGTATGCACGATGTGATTTGATTCCTGCACAGCTGCCCATAACAATTGGTCATCAGATAATGTCTGGCTAGAACTTTTTTATGTCCAACAAAATCCCAACAGTTTACTGTAACCAGACATGATGTCCGGACAAATGTCCATAACATGCATGTAACACTTTGAGCGTGTGCTAATTGTCTGACAGTGTACTGACACCTTTGCTGGGAATTGAGAATTGAGATGTGGCCGCCATGAAATGTTTGCATAGTAATTAAAGGCAATATTTCTTATCAGAATGGTTACTGCGAGGGTCATGTCCATTCACTAAAGAAAAAATATTTTCAGCCTGATAGTGCTTTGAGATAATTATATTTTCGATTTATTTTGACAGTCGACCACAGAAAAGAAGGAAGCTTTAGAGACAGAACTTACCAAAGTAACAAGGGACAGAGATTTGTCAATGAAGAAGAAAGATGAGTTGACTGGAATTCTTTCCCAGGCTGCACAGGCTCTCAGATCTTCACTAGTGGTAAGATGTTTTATTCTGGAAAAGTAATATGATTTGATCTTGAAGGTTGCTCTTACTGGGTAACTGATCACTGATGTACGTTCCATTGTAAGACCTTTGATTATTAACAGTCTTGATGGTCTGGCATGTTCATACCTTCAAAAGCTGTCACCTCTTGTAGTCAAAAAACGTTTGCACTAGAAAGTGTACTACTTGGAACTGGCAGAGCCCAACATTTTCTGACACTGTTCCCAAGTCTTGCTGAAATTAGAGTCATCTACCAAGCTAAACTTGAATGCCTTTATTTATACTGCCAAAAAAATAATGATCAGCAGATCTTAAAACAAGAAATGCTGGTATAAATCGGTGATCAGTCATAAATTAAAGATATTAGGCCATAAAAAGTTTAAAAAGATATTAAAATAGAGGTACACTGTAGCTAAGGTTAAGACTTGACCTATGCATCCCAACAATCCTCTGGTTATTATTATTCATCAGTGCTTTAGATGTATAGCTACTTGTGGTATTTAAATATACTTCTTTTCATCCATTCAGGCCCCCACTGTTGTTGATGGAAAACGTGATGAAGCAGAAGCTGTTTCTCAGCGTGAGAACCTCGTCCAGACTCTCCTGGGAATTCTAAATGATGCTGCAAAGTTCGGTGTTGGTCCAAGTGCAAAAGATTTTATGCCAACCGTTGAGACAAGAGGGTACTCAAGCCCCAGTCCTGATATTGGAAGACACATTTACAAGAAGAAGGAGTAAGTTTTATATACTTTGACTGTTTATTGTTCTTTGAATCCCAAGAGTACTTAGTCTAATAATTCATTGAGGTCATGGTTAAAACTGAAAAGGACATTAATTCAGATAAGGCATTCAAAATGAACCCTGGAACACAGTGTTCCCAATGTATAATGCTAGAAATTTTGCCATATACACACAGATATAAAAATTAATATGTAATTAATGAATATGTTTAGTTTAACTCTGGTTTTTAGGATGTGACTTAACTGTTCCAAGAAAAAAATTGATTGAGCTCTGCTCAGGATAATTTTAAAGAAATTTGTTTTCTCTAGATAAGTTGTTTGTAATAGATCGTCATGGTTGCTTCAAGTGTAATTCTAGGATTCTTCATTTATCTATTTTCTTAGGACACCTCCCTCTAAGTCCCAGGCTGTTGCAGCTGCAGTTAACCGCCCTCTTCCCCATTACAAGCTGGGAGATCTGGGAATAGTTCCCAGGTCGCACCCAAAGCTTGGAGAGAGGACTAGGGCTACTTCACCATTGGCTCCAATCACCAAGCAGACAAGAAGTGTTGGTGTACAAACCGTCAGTGCTCAAAAGGTGAGATCTTGCTCAAGAGTAGAGCTTTTTGCCTTTTGTGTGGGGAATGCCTTTGGTGTACCACGCAAATCCACAAGAATGTTCCACATGTATATGCAGTAGACTCCTGGTATCTCGCACAAGCAAGGGAAACAGAGAATTATTCAGGGTAACGGGACTTCAAGGTAACCAGTGGTAAATAGCTACCAAACATTACCCAAGGGAAACAGGTTTCACTTTGAGAAAGCAGGGCATTCGAGATTGCAGGAGTCTACAGGATGCAAGGATGCAAGAGATAGATAGTAATTTGTCAGTCATTGTAACATTCTGTATTTGTTTTTTAAGGCCATGTTTTTCGCTGATCAGCTTCTTTCCAAGCGGAGTCCTACCTCCTCTGGCCATTCTCTGTCACACGAGTATCGTTCACCAATCAGAACAGAGCTACCTGTTGGCAATGGGTCACGTGGTAGAATACCTTGAACGTTTAACCAAACAAGACAAGAAGGCAAATTAAGTTTTTTACGAACGGTGCTTTGTAAAATATGTAAAAAAAAATCTCTGTGGTGAAAATCTTAGTACTTACAAGAAATTTATGCCAGATGAATGTACTCTTAATACTGTACTGACGAGACTGAATTTATTTTTGTGATATCGTTGTTGTAAACAAGTCTTTTCCAGAAAAGCTGGCCGACACCACAAAGCCAATAACAACGATTTGTGCCTGGAGAGGATAGTTAGGACACTAAGCTATGAAGTCAGGTTTTCGAGGGAATATTTGTGTTGCAAGTGATCAAGTTTCGAGAAAATGTTTAATTTGCAATTGTACTTGTAAGTCTTGAAAGTTTTGTTTGATTGTTAGAAAGTCACTTTCAAGCTTACACTTCATGAATAACGTACAACTTTAAACACAGATTCACTCAAACAGCTCGCGTAATAGGAAAGACATTGTTGTCTCTCAAGGCAAAACCTCGCCAGAAATCGTGTAATTAATGTACTTATTACAATTTCGTTATTTAACAAAAGTATGTTTCAAAGCATGTTTTCTTCCTTTGGGGTAATGGCTTACATAATATGAAACCGCTTTTCGTTCAGTGTATACGACACCAAACGTTACAAACCTAATACTGTACGCAAGTGATATGGGAAAATGATGGATTTTTGTACACAAAGTGTGTGTTCGTCTGACAAAACAGGTCGCATCTTATTTATGCTCCATGAAATGGGACCTTACTTGTTAGTCACAGTATGTTTGTCAAAACACCTAAGGTATTAAACTAATCCTGTACATAAACAATTAGAGTTTTTTAGTAATGAAGAAAGGCAACTGGCGTTACAGACCTTGTCTTTTAGAAGGGTTGCAAATTTAGCGTCATGTAAAAAAAAACTTCTTTCAACGTTTACCCTGTATGAATTCATCATAATGTTTGCAGCGGTGTGTATCTAGAGAGAAGCCTCTTATGAGTACTAACTAGGCTCGTACAGATTGCTGTAAAGATGAAAAGCCTTTTTGTGTATTGCGTAAATATTTGTGTAAATACCTGAGTTCATTTAAAGAACGTTATTTTAGATGTTTTCGCCTCTTGTCGTTCGAGAAAAGAATACCGTCATGATTTCATAGAAAAACCCTGTGAGAGAGTTGAGGAAAACTGGAAATTTCTGAGCAGATATTCCTGGACTTTCCCTAGTCTGAACATACCAATGCCTACCCTGGGTACGAGAGGTTCTCTCGCGCACAAACATAAGAGGCGTGTAATGTAACCTCGAGAAGGCCTCTGGCACCCAGGGTGACTAATTCCATAAACGCGGGAGAACGCAAGAGAGAGGATTCTGGGAACGAGGTTGCGAGCAAGTCACAATTTGCTTCGGTTTTTCGACTGATAAGTTGAGAAAGTGTCGCAAGCTTTTTTAACCAATCAGAGAGCCGAGTGAAGCAAAACCAAAGTAAACACAGCATAACTTTCGACACTCAATTGAAAACTGCTCTATAAAGTAAATTAAATTGAAATTCACAGCTCAGAATGTGGGGGAAAGTGAGTCCTCGAGAGTCCGCTCCTGAAATTTCCTGCCACTTCAAGAATAGCATTAAGCGAAAGAATCCGAACATACAGAATTCAGTTTGATGATGAGCGAAGACATGTTATCAACGGCTTAACACTCTAAACTCCACAATCCTACTCGAGCAGAGAATTTTTGACAGATCTGACTACCTAACTACATTCAATATACTCCGTGGCTAGCCTTTCTCTTTATATATATATTTTAATCTTTTACGGTTTTTGTTGCTTTGTTTTGTTTCAGTTTTTTTGTTTCTGACATTATCACTAACAACAACCATTACTAGAAGTTTCTTTACAGACAGCTGGAGTTTTTATTACGCTGAAAACATTTTTCCAGGCTTCAGTCAGATAAGTTTCTTTTCTCCCGCTGATGAAACACTTCAGTTCACATGGGAACTCCATTTTTCGACATATACATTGACAAAACCACTGGTTCCTGACTCTGCTAGAAAGTGCCTACTACTGAACTATCTTAATGTTGGCCAAGTATTGAATACTGTGGTATTACAATTAATTTTGTGGCTACAGAGCAGTTATTTCGAATGACGTCACATCTATGTCTTCACGAGTGACTCTGCCTCAGCTTTTCAATGTCCATATTATATTAAGTAGCCAGCTGTTATTTCAATTTGAGAATTTTGTAACTTTTGATTCTTTAAAGCTGTATATGTTTTAACTTTTTGCCCTTGTAGGATTAAGCTATGTTTCCGATTTTGGACCATTTTCGTGATTTATATTATCAGTTGAAAGGTCTCTTGATTTAAAATTGATTACTAGAATGCGACGACGGGGATCAATATCTGTGCCGGTCAGATGACGAGCATATCAAATCAATCTCACAGCCCGGAACAGGATCACTATAAGGGAATATTAGATAAAGGCGATTTGATTTCAGGGGTCACGAAAGGGAAGGGGTGAGCAAGAAGGACACGTGGTATACAGGCACGTGCCTGACTACTACTACAAGTCAGGCTACCCTTGTTAGGAGTACCTGTGAGATAAACCTGGTGGCATATATCTCGGAGTTTCGTGCGGAGTATTCACTGGTGTTTTGCCCGCCCGGTTCACCAAAGCCCAACCCTATTTCCGACCAAAATATGTAGTTTTCCTACAGAACTTTTCTCTAAAATCTATAACCATTTTCAGAGCAAATTGACTGAAAAATACTTTATAGTTTAAACAGGGGAGTATCCACACCCGCCGGGCAGCTAGAAGAACACGCCGGCATTCTAACGGGCATTCCACTGAACCCTCTGATGATCAAGATTATACTCTTGTGGTTTTATATCCTTCCTTCGCTATCATAAATTATTCCGCATAGTTTGAAGGTGAAGTATAATCTCAGTGAGCGAGAAAATGTTTTTGTCGACAGATTTCCTTAGCGGGGAGAGAGAAAGTCTGCTGTTTCCTTCCTGCGGTAGACAGGACTCCTGATTCAAGGGCAGAACTGAGTCGCCAATAAATCGCAAATTCCTTGCGATAAACCACCGCGAAATCCGGCCACGACCAAATCGCCGGTTGATTATAAGGAGCGGTTACAATCGATGGCCCACCACTGGAATTCGATTTCATAGCTTCAGGCCAAGTTTCAGATGCAATGCGACAAGTTCCCTCTAAAGGAAGCAAAGGAATACTATTTTTATCATAAGTGATAAAAATAACCATTTTTGCCTTTTTTCTGTTCCTGACTTTTTTAAATCAAACTTACCTGGCTTAACTTCTGTCAATTTTTTTTGGTAAAGGTCAGTGATCACTATAGCCAGTTGTATAACTACTAGTCAAGGAAAAAGAAAGGAAATTCTTGCCTCAACTATCGCTTAACAGCTAGCGCTCGAGCGTCTTTTTTTTTTTTTTTTTTTTTTTTACAAAAAAGTATGTTGCGGTGATCTTCGGTACCATCTTTGGAAACTTTGCAGCACTGGTTACCTTACCAAATTGAAATGTTGAATTTGGAACACAGATCGTCGGCTCGTTGTTTGAAGTCATTGTTACGCATCAGTCAATTCCAGCTGCGCCCATGCCCCCCCCCGGGCTAAGCCCCGGGCATTAGCATTTTTTTTCTCTCGGATGGCAAATTCCCGGGGGGGACACTCTAGCTGCCAAATGCCCCGCGGTGTGGACGAAGGAAGAGGGCAAATGCCCAGCCCCCGGGATCGTACGTCCCCAATCAACACTGCAGCAGTTTTCATTCATTGCACAATAATACCACTTTCAGTATTTTTATGTGTGATTTTTCATTTCTGTAGGCCTACCTCTCCGTCTTCTATTGTTTGTAACGGCACTATCCGATGTTAATAAAGTTAGTATATAAAATGCCAAGTGATGATATTTTAATACATCACAGACAACAATACTACATGATAGTTGATTGTTACTTTAATGTTTTGTTTTAAACAGTTCGCTAGTAAACAAAAATCTTGACATTATAAAAGTCTGTTATAACGTCATCTGTTGTAATATTTTAATAATATGCAAAAGTATAAAACGACGATCCCTATACACATCAGTTTAGAATTTAAGAATCGTCGCGACTAAATTTTATTTAAATCCTTAAGAAGAATGCGTACGTCGATTCACGTTGATCTTTCCCGATCTCGCTATATTAAGTGATAGTTGCGCCTTGATTAAGCAATGAAGAAATGCATAAAATCGAGAAAACCTCCACAAGTTTGTCCAGTCCTTGGCAGACGATCCAATCTGCGACGAACTGCTGGTCCTTTGCGATAAAATCCTTCATGTTTGGATTTCGAGTCGGAAACCACATGTGTGTCAAAAGCCCGGGGGTAGGCAAATGTCCGACCCCCGGGCCGTGCCAAATTTCCTAATGCCCCACCCCCGGGACTGACAAGGCACGCAAATGCCCCGCAGTTGCCCGGGGGGGGGGGGGATGGGCGCAGCTGGAATTGACTGATGCATTAGCAACGAGCTTATGTAGGGAACCAGTTTTAACACCGTTGCCTGGCATCGCAATGCCATAAATGAAAATACCGCTTTGCCCGATTCTCCTGACAGTCTTTCAGACAGGGTTTGCCTCTTCGTGTGTAAATTCAGGCTCGCTATCGCTTGATTTTCTTGGCAGTGAGACTGACATCAGCGAGAGATAATTTTCATGTTAAGAAGCATTCCAGCTTTGTTTTTTATTTTCTTTTTGAAAGGTCTCCAGCATTGTGTGCTGAAAAAGGAAGAAAAGAATACAATGGGTTGTTGGTTCCTTGGTCCGGTGATATGTCATGAGAAAATGTTTTTGTATTGCAAATTACAAGAAGAAATGGTGTGTCCTCAGAGACACTGTCATGGAATACTCAAATGTTATACAATACGTTATTTACTAGAATGAGAAGGGAAAATTTAGTAAAAATACATATACACTGATTGCAGCGTCGCTTTTTGCTGACTAAAATAAATGTAGCTGAGATATTTTGTAAACGTTGCGAGTCTTTTTTTAGAAGGTCACTGAAAACGACCCCGCACTGCGACCCTCTTCGCTGCCATGAGCATTTTTCAAACAACGATGACATCTGTCAATTGTTTGTGAAAACAAAGCTGTTTCAGTTGAGTGACCACTGCTGAGAACAAACAGACGTGACATATAATATTGCGACTCAATTTAAAATTTTTATCCGTTGCGATGTATTTTGAATAGCTTGATGAGCGTTCGGTTGTCGTGGTTTTATTAATTTTCTGAAACGCGTTTATTTCGAGCCCGCATGAAAGCTACTAAATTACTTTTTAAACCAAGATTAGCATGGAAAAATTCAGCAGAAGAAAAGAAACGGCAGAAGATTTGTTCTGCAAGTTTATGGACGCTGAAGACTGTCCCGAGATAACACACACGTTTCGTCGACTAGTGCAACTTCTTGGAATCAAAGCTGAAAACCCGCGAGAGTTTTATTGCTTACTGAAAGGAAAACTACAATCTTGGAAGTGCAAGTCGTTGTGGGAACTGCTAGATTGTCGTGCCAATCAAAAAGAATACGGCAAAGGTAAAATATGTGAAGATATTCAAGTGCTAGTTATTGGCGCAGGTCCTATCGGACTGAGGACAGCTATCGAAGTTGCTTTACTTGGAGCACAAGTTGTGATCGTGGAGAAAAGAGAATCTTTTGTGCGAAATAATGTCTTACACTTATGGCCCTTTTTACTCACGGACTTTCGTTCGCTTGGAGCAAAGAAGTTCTATGGAAAGTTCTGCTCTGGTTCCATCGATCATATCAGTAAGTAAATGCATAACTTTTTGCCTATAATTTCGTTGGTTATCCCGGTTATTCACGTTTTTCTCTCGCCAGGACCTTGATTCGTGGTTTGAATGACAGACTTATTTGTAAACTTAATTTATTTATACGCGAATAAGTGAGCTTTCATTTTCATCTGATTCTCAACGTTTACATCTTATAATCACTGACTTTCAATTCGTGATGAGGGTTTTATACGACCCAATATATAATTTCCTCGTCGCCATTTCAAAACATGATCTGTCATCTGTTTGGAAAATATGCAACGGTTTATATAGCTCGCCTAGTTTTTCCTTATTACTTTTTCTCCTTATTGTACTAAATAGAGACCAAACATCCTCTTCAGACAATTCTGCGACAATCTGTTTGTCGTGATCTGAGGTTCATAATATTATCATCAACAACGTCAATGGTCACAGAATGGCCGTCAATAACAGGCAATAATTCTGTTTCCTGCGTCACTGAGCGATCTTTCAATGCTTCAGTGTCAGTTGTTAGTTGAATTTATCACGATTCGCGTGCTCAAGTAACTTTGAGGTATTATCAAAGTTTACCGAATAGTCGATGATGTACGTAACGATACGATAAGCCTTTGTAATCCTCGATAACATCGTTTTGCTTTGTAGGTTTGTTTATCATGCCTTTGCGAAGAGCAAAATATTTCACTGCAAAGGGAACATGTAAGGGATTTGTGTTTTAAACCGAAAGTGATTTGAGAGTTACTGTAACACTCCGTAATAGTGATGTAATAGTTTAATTGTAGCGATGACATGCCTTTTAAAATTCGCCACTCGTGGATACCACACATTTGCAAGTTCGGACAGATTTTTGCGTCATGGGTTCGCAGTGACTAAATCAGCACTTATTTAAATTCAGTTGTTCAGCTGTCTTTATATGCAACCTAAAGAAAATTTGTAGCTGTAATTGGCATTTTATGGAAGAGTTCGTCATCTGAACTAAAGATAGTGTTTGTTATTTCCTTGCAAACTGACAGAAGTATTATTTAAAGTTTTAGCCTCCAGCTATAACGAAAAGTCTGAAAACAAATGACGGGAAGTTTCTTGAAAACTAAGTCGAATGAAAACTTGATTTCAAAACTCTAATGAAGAGAAGAAACCTATCCTTTGTGTAACTTTCTTTATGATTTTCAGCTTGTAGTTGCCAAACTTCTACCTTTTTTATCCAGCTTAAAAAAAAGTTGTGGGTTTTAATTTCGATGCAGGATATAATTAAATGCATTTTCACCATGTTTAAATGCATAACGAAAACAATCGTAGTTTGAAGTTAGCTTTTCCTATTTACGTATTTAATATTGGCCAATGTCTTGCGTCTCCGAAATCGAGAAAAATGAACGCCTTCTTTCTTCTTTTTCTCCTGATTCAGCTGTCTCTTTTGACGGTAAAACATTTTATATTTTGACCTTCTGATAGTTTTTTTTGATCACAATTTACATGTTTAAATTTTTAATTAAATTACGTAGGCCTCGAAACATTTACAAGAATTTTAAGCCCAGGTGTTAATAAATCAATCTATATTTCCACCCAGTTTTGTCTTCTATATTACGTCTACTAAATCAATACAATGAAATTGCAATATATTTAATTTTATTTGCCTTTACTGTAGCTACAGAACATAGCGCATGTGTATATTTTTTAGATTCTAAGCTGTTATAATTCAAATTCTGGTCAGCCTACAAATAACCGATTTTTTGTATTACTATCGACCTCGCGTTTGCGGCTTGTTGCCGGCGAAGTTCCAATGATTCCAAACTGAAAGTGATATAAAATATAGTTCTTCTTATGTAATAGTACCTTGTAATATTTAGGTCATTTAACTTACAGTTTGCTCGTTATTAACCAATTAAAATTGCTAAAAAATCTTAAATCTTAAGATTTGATCCTAAATCTTGCTATGAAATGGTAGTCAGCTTTTTACTGAGGATGACCTTGCGAGTATTTTGTTGTTTCTTGTACTGGCTTTAATTATAGTAACACGCGTTTCCCTGCCGAGTATTTGTATTTGCTTACCAAACTAAGGGAGGATTAAGTTAGCGTCGGTATTCTTTTAAATATCGCCCCCGGAAATAAGATCTCTTGATCTTTGCAAGTTCTGGTTGAATAATTTGATACTGAAATTCATTACTGAAAAACATTTTTAAAAGACCCTTTGATAAAAATGTTATTCTGTTAACAGTCCTGTTTCGACTCCATCGTGACGGCTACACTGATAGTCTCAATCTGAAGTAAAATATTCACAAACACCAGTGGGAAGATGAACTCCTCAGGACTCCGTGTACTGTTTTATTTTGGAATTCGGCACTTTCCTGCCGGTATTTGAGCCTATCTTCAGTGCTTCATATTGAGACCTATCTCTGCATACAGCTGTGCATATTCAAATACGCCTTTAATATTTTTATTCAACGTTCTTGGTGAAATCGAAGCTGGACTATTGTTTA
Source organism: Siderastrea radians (assembly GCA_964017195.1). Taxonomy (NCBI): domain Eukaryota; kingdom Metazoa; phylum Cnidaria; class Anthozoa; order Scleractinia; family Rhizangiidae; genus Siderastrea; species Siderastrea radians. The sequence goes on along the minus strand of OZ024889.1, from coordinate 4,404,399 downwards.
ATTTCAGATGTCGCATTTCAGATGAAATATGTTTGGACTTACTCCCTGTGTTTTCAAAGGCAATACTCGTACAAATTTTCGGACACTCCATTATCTATAACAATGCTTGAATAATTAGCCTTAGTAATGGTTTTCAAGTGGAGTAAAACTCCTTAATATAAATACTAATAATAAGTACTTCAAAATTATTGAAATAGGACACTAAATGTGTTTTGTTCTAATACGTATTTATTGTCGGAAAAGCAATTTATTAGTAACTACTTACCTAGGCACCAAAGGTTTTTCTGGCACAATTTTATCTTTACACAGCATTATTAAAGTCTGGACCTCTAAAGAATTTCGGACGGGTTTATTTTCGGACGCGCTTATGTCTCAAATTAAACTCATCCGAATTTCTTTTTTATGCATTTGAGTGACAAAGTTTACATCTTTTCGGTTTAACTTCTAGGTATTCGCAAACTACAAGCAGTTCTCCTCAAAACTGCACTCATTTTTGGCGCCAAGCTGTACACTGGCGTCACATTTGAAAACGTGATCGAGCCAAATTCAGTGGAGGACGGATGGAAATGCAAAGTGTCCCCCGACAGCCACCCCGTGAGTGCGTTTGAATTCGATGTTCTTATTGGAGCAGACGGAAAAAAGAATGTTATCCCTGGGTTTCAACAGATTGAAATGAGAGGTAATTAATAGCTAGTTACAATGTTTTGGTTATAAATAGCCGTGGTTGTTGTTGAATAGGATTGCTGTAGCAGTGTTGATTTAGACACCTATTTAATTCACTTTAATGACGGAAAATCATGCTACACAAACTACCGATACAAACCATTTGCAACGTCGTTGCGTTTTATTTCTCCCTTAGGTACGCTAGCTATTGGGATCACGGCAAATTTTGTCAACCATGGAACCGAAGAAGAAGCTAACGTGGAAGAGATAAGTGGCATTGCTTATCAATTTAATCCGCAGTTTTTTGACGACCTACACACACAAAAAGGAATTAAGCTAGAAAATATTGTATACTACAAAGATGAAACACACTATTTTGTAATGACGGCTGGGAAGGCAAGCTTACTCAAAAGAGGCGCGTTAAAAGAGGTAAGAGAACTTGAACAAATACATATTTCTTTTAGTCATAACTAGCAGACTAAAAGTTAAGAGTTGAGCTACTTTTTAACTAATGTTGGAAGTTTCTAGTGTGTTCTTTCATTTCACCAGGCAAATCGACTGCGAAACGGTATCAGAGTCATGGGTTCCGGTGACTCCCTTTCAAGCCTGAATTTTCTGACAATGTTGAAGTTGCTAAAACTGTTGGTAGATTCACAGTTTATTAAAAGTCGTCAAAGACTGCCGATTCTCTAGCACACGTCTAACTTGAGCACTCAGGGTTTGAATAGAACATCGTATTTGCTTGGTGTTATGTTGAAACACCACCAATTGCAAGATCACGAATAATGTCACAAGACACCATTCATGCTTGTATGGCCGTCAGTGCTGACAGAAAATTATGCTTCGAGTCACTTAGTCACAGGCTTACCCTTTACGTCCAAATAGCGACAAGCATCTGATTTCTCCTTACAATTTCACTACTTGAATAGAAATACAGGTCAAGAGAATAAAGGAAATGATCACCAAAGATAAAATGTCTCGATGTTTACTCAAATTCTCCCATATACCAACGTAAGAAATATACCGAAAACATTGAGGAGAACATGCATTTTGATAGTGGGGCTTAAAGAGTTAAAGGCATTTTGTATTCCTTCACACAGGACCTTGGTCAACCCACCAAACTCCTCTCTCCATGTAATATCGATTATTCCAAACTACTGGAATACGTAACTGATGTGGTTAAATACGCGACCAAGGGAACACTGAAGAACTTAGAGCTGAAGATTGTAGGTAATAACCAACCAGACATTGCTGCGTTTGACTTCACTTCAATCAGGAAAGCTGAACATGCTGCAAGGATCATAGAAAGGAAAGGAAGTAAACTTTTAGTGGGACTGGTTGGAGACAGTTTATTGGAGGTGAGATTCGTGAAGCCTGCACCAAACGAGAACAGAATCCTCGCTCTCGTTTGTCCAGAAACTCTTGTTCACTTTTGACGACTCCCGAGGAAAGTTCATATTGATCACCATTTCACATGCAGTCTTGTTAACTCTGTTCTACACCGAAAATTCAAAAGACCTGTTTCAGACCCAAAGTGTCGATCAGTCCTGGTTCCCTTAGCGCTGGTTCGACATTCTGTGAAGCTACTTCGGTCATGGTTGGGACAAACCTAGCCCTTCAAATAGCGCGACAGCCCACAGTGGAACTAGCCTGCTAACGCAGACGTACTTCCGGCTGTCGTTTCTCTCCTCCGAGAGAGAAACGACAGCCGGAAATTCGTCTGCGTTCGCAGGCTACGGTGGAACCAAATTTGGCCCTTTGGTGCCGGCCTAGCCCCTGAAAAGGGGACTATTGTGGCTCTGACTAAGAAAGCCAAACTAGCCCCCAAGATAGTACTGTATTTTACTCACCAAAACGGTCCTGTTTTAAGAGCTAAAACAGAATCTTTTGAATCACTGTATTGTGTCGACTCTCTGATAATCTTTTCCTCAGAGTTTTTACTCTAGTGATCCTTCGTACTCGTGTGTCTCACAATACATTGGCCACGTAAATTTCCTGATTGTTTACCATGTCCAAACTTTAAAATACTTGACCGTAATGCCACAACCTTGACCTCATATCTTACGTTTGTTATTTGCCTTTTCTCAGCCATTTTGGCCAACAGGATCTGGTTGCGCCCGCGGTGTTTTGAGCGCCCTGGATGCGGCATGGATGATCCGTTCATTTGCGCAGGACAAACCTCCCCTTCAAATTCTCAGTGAGAGAGAGAACATTTACCGCCTGCTGTCTGGCACCAGTACGGAGAATTTGCACAAGGATCACGCTAAATATACCATCAACCCGAGCACACGGTACCTGAACATTACACACAAGAGAATCCGCGAGGTGTATCATCTTTATGACACAGATGACGCTGTCAATGCTGACTTCAGTATTGGCAGCCCACAAACGGCCGTCAATAACAAAGGTATTTTAGATTTAATCATCATCATAAGTGTCTTGGACTAGAAACTAACCATAGGCAACTAGTCACAAGGTAAGAATCTGAGAAATCAAGCTTTCGATAGGTTCTAAATCCGATTGCATTCACGCTTTCCAACAAGAGAGGGATTTAATGACTGGGGAGAAATTTTGACACAACTACATACACGCTTTCCAGCAAGGACACCTAACAGAAAATAATCATATTACAATTACAGTTAACATGGTTAATGTGCTTTCCCTTTTAGAGTTAAACGATTAACGAGAAATTGAAAAAAAAAATGACCTATCTGTTTTCTAGCAATTATGGTTAAGTTACAGTTTTTGCATTATCAAGATCAAAGCTCTCTTATTGACCATGTGAAGTGATATAGCAACGAAAGTTATTTACGTTTTCATCTTTTTTCCAGCTTCTCGCCGAAGAAGAATCAGTACAGGGGCGAAGTACACTTCGTCTAAGGGTCGTAAGCGTGGCCAAGCGAGTTCTCATCCGACTGTGGAGTTTGGAGCGAGAAGAATAAGATCAACTTCTGGGTCTAGCGTGGAAAATTTGGATTCACACAAACCCCTGTCAGCTACACGCTCTATACCACTGGACAGCACAATGCGGGGGGAGTACACGACGCTAAGCTCGGCTGGGAGTGATGATGAGGTCTTTGAAAAGAACACGAGGCGAGTTCGAATCAATCCGAGAGCGAGTCCGTCGACAGTGCGCGGAAGAAGCTCTACTGTAGGCAGCTCAGGCGACGAGCTCAAAGGCAAACGAAAAAAGTCAGCGAGAAAAAGAACCTTGTCAAAGGAGAACCTGGATAATCCAAAGGACGGCACACGAAGAAAAAAAGGATTCTTCGGATTCGGGAAGAGCAAACCAAAACGCAAAGCAGCTGAAGACTCGGATTATCATTCTGATAAGGAAAGCAAATTGTTTAAGGTGAAGCATGGAGAGGAGCACGAGACAGTTGACCCCAGCACTGACCTCGCGAGAGATGACTCATGGAGGAGGCGTCCCGCGGGTGCGTTTTCGCGGGAGCAGTATACCCGAAGATCGGCTCGGGACATCATCCGAGAAATGGAAGCGAGATCTAAAGGTGAGGTTATTGGCAATGGAATTACAAGTAATGAAAGAATGACGGTGAAGGCGCTGGACTCAAAGATCCTGGAAAAAGAAGGGGAAATGAAAAGAAAGGAAAAAGCTGACAATAGGGAAGTAGAAGAAAGGCTAAAGATGAAGAAAGAAGAGGAGAGAAAGAAGCACAAAGAAGATGAAAAGAAAAGAAAGGAAGAGGAAAGAAAAAGGAAGGATGAGGAGAAGAGGAAACATGAAGAGGAAAAGAAAAGAAAAGAAGAAAACGAGAAGGCAAGGAAGAAAAAAGAGGAGGAAATAAATAATCTGCACAACAAGAAAGCACATACTACACCTACCAACAAGAAATCCAAGAAGCAAATCCTGTTGAACGAGATAGCCAAGTACGTAATCTCTAAATCCAGTCTAAGAAAGCGAGAGTAAGGTTGAGGGGAGGTTTTTCCCTAAGGTTTACGGTCTAGACAGTGAAAAACGAAAAGATGCAGCTGTAAATTGAAATATACTGTCACATCCAGTAAATGAAGCAAATATGAGAGAAAAGTGTAAAAAATTGACTGACATTCCTTTTTGAGAAACGCCAAATTTACCGACATTTGTGCGGCTATGTAGAAAGAGTTGGCACCCAGCATGCATACAACCGTCGTAACTTTTAAATGAATCGTTTGAAGCCGGTTTCACGCTTTTTCTTTAAAAACTTTGCACGATAACTGAATTTTACGAGCTCTTTCTAGTAATAAAGTCTGTTAGCTTGTCTGGTGAATTTCCATTTTCAAGATGTAAACTTTTTGGTGACGTTAGTAAAGATAGGCCTATAGTCGTTATGATATTGTAATTTCGAGTTTGTTGCTTGCTATCGATAGGATATCACCTTCAGCTAAACGAGCTATGCCAGTACTTTCCAAGCTTAGCCCTGAATTAGACAAGGAAAGTGAAAAGACGCAAGAACATAGTGTGACGTCAGCAGTTCGAGAAGCCGCCATGTTGCTAATGGCAACGCCTCTTTTGATTGACGGACTGCTACCCAAGAAAGAGCTGGACAGAAAGGGATCATGGGTAAGAAAAAGCTATGGTCGTATTGTCTTGACTAAGCGCCAGGGATTTTTTAACATAATTAACACAGCATACCTTAACTTAAAAATGTTTATAGGAGGGAAAGAATCGAAGAATTTTAAAAAAAGCTTTCCTCTACCATAAGTAGGTAAATTATGATCGTCCGGGTGAGTTTCTTCCTGAGAAGGACTGTTTGTGATGATGTTGACATACGTTTCGACAACCTGAGCGGAAGTTATCATCGGAGTCAAGTGAATTGTGAATCGTCAGTGGATGTTATAAGTCTCTTGCCGTTGTTCTGATTGGTCGACGAACTCTTTCCTCTACCGCTTCACAAGAATTCCACCGTGTCCTGTCTCAACAGTTAGATGTATCTTGTTATGCTTTACCTAGTTATGCTTTAGTAATCTCATATATTTATTATACAAATTAAACCATTGTCAGTCTCCACACACAGAAAGAAAGGCGCGCTTGTCTGGTATAGTTTGCCAACTACAAAATATGGTTCCTAACGTTCGGTTTTCCTATCAATTTTAGTTTCACGTTTCCATTGTATGATAAATACTGTCCTTTTCTTATCTCTTTTAGCTTGCAAGAAGCAGTGGTCGCGTTCGCGATGTTGTTCAGCGGTACAACACTTTAAATGACTTGAAACCCGCGCTGATAAACTCAATGAATGGAGATGAAACTCCCTTGAAAAGGCCACGTGACAGGTACTTTCGTTTTATAGATGATAATAACTATTTATATCTTCAGTTCTTCGAAAACATGAATGGACTGAGATTTCTGCTCAGCTAAAAGGGAGTGACGGAACAAAGGCAACAACGATCTGAGCCTAAAATAAATTTAAAAGAATCAATAATAATAGTTCTCAGTCTCTGTTGCGTTCACAGTCCAATCCGCAGGTCTTTGATATTTGACTGATACGTACGGGTTCGTGCGTGAGGGGTCAGAAGTGCGGTTGTAACCAAGTTTAGGTAAGCACCATACGTTCAGAAGTTTGAGGTTACTCAACACTTCAACCGCATCGGAGCTCACATAAATGGAGTGGCACAACTTTCAACCCTTGAAATGGTAGTGGTTTTGCTGTTTTATGTTATAACTTAGAAGTTGACTCATATCAAGTGACTTTTTTTCTACAAGTGTCGATGGACCTGAAAACAAACCACGGAAACTTAACAGCAACAACGAAGAAGAAGACGGAAATAAGAATTATTCTGAGAACCTGAATGATTCAGGTAATTTAAAACCGACTCCACCATCGCAGAAAAGAAAGACTCTGCAGATGAAAAAAGACGAAAGACATTTGGTCAGCTCCCCTTCACTGGAGAGATTAAAGATCAAGGTAATCATCAAAAAATAGCATGCATCACTTTTACCCCGCACCTAACCTGGTGCTCGACGAAGTAATCAGCACTTGTAATCAACCCTTGAACTGCCAGATTTTTATCACACTGGGTCATGTAATTTCATTCTACTTCGAGTCTGTTGTTTGACGTTGCCAGCTTGCATTTGCTGATACTATTGTGCAAATTTGTCTGTTCGTTGTGTGGAATCGCCTTCAGAGAGAACTTCTGTTAAAATTCTCCATGTGACTGACTTTTGCTTCTCTTATTTTAAAGTTGCAGGATTATCAAGATGATGTTACCGGCGATGACAAGAACTCTTCTTCGCCGAATTCACCGAACGGAAAACCACCAATAGACTTCAATTCTCCCATTTGGCAAAAAACGCCCATTGCAGCAATGACAGAGATTAAAGAAAGGAGTAAAGAAAATGAACTTATCAAGACCTCAAAAACAAGAAAAGAGGTAGGAACACGTACTAAATGAAAAAAAATCTTCATCCATATCTCACCCCATTGTGTCCTAACAACGTGATGTTGTGGACAGGTTAGTTTGTGGTTTCTATGAACTATTTGGGATAAGTATGACAAGTGTTTCTTAAATTTATCTCAATCATCCGTAACGAGCCGTCTTTATTTGTTTATAATTATAGTTCCTTGCAAGTTTGAAATGTTTGAGTATGCAAAATACCAGTTTATTTCATTTAAGGACTCGAAAGACCGCAAATCAACAGAAGATGCCGTTTCCACTCCGGAAAGGGAGCATGTTGTCAAAGACTCTAGTTCTACTATCTGGCAAAAGACGGTGATCGCTGCGGTGGCAGAAAAAAGCGAAGACAATAAAGAAAATGATAAAGAGTCTCTCGTTATTTCCACCATTGACGATAAGGTAGGAACTTGTTAACGATGTGAAATGGATTTATGAGAATATTATATCTCATCATGGGCACAAGAGTATTCCGATTGGTCAATAAACATGGTGAAAGCTACGAGTAGGGCAGAATCCAAACATAGATAGCCGTCAGCCAAGCCGTACTGAAAAATGGGGGATCCCGAGTTTCATCATAAGGATACTAAATAGAACGACAATAATGTAGACTTGGTATAAAACAACATCCCAATAGACTTGACAGTTAGACTTGAAAATAGAACAGGACAGGAAAATTGGAGCATAACCGTTCTTCCACTCCCAGGTGTTAGATCTACGTCCGTGTAATGTCCATCAGGTGTTGAAAACCTTAACCTGAGAATCAGGCCGAAAATCTCTGTGGTGCTGTTTTATTTGCAATAAATAAACAATAACTGGTTTTTAACTAGGACACTCTTAAACTATTTCGAAACAGCGTTTGATAAACCAGGATTTGAAATGATTTTTTTCCTTTAAGGTGCCGGAGAAGCAGCTCCCCAAGACAAGCTCTTCTCAGACCAGACGCCGCTCATCTGTGTCTCCCTCTGAACTGATGGAAGAAAAACTGGCGAATCTGTTGAACAACACGACGGCTCAGAGGGCATGGGAATCTATTAAATACATGATCAGTCTGTTCAAGTAAGGAAAAAATCACTCTCTGTGACTAGATATAAAGAGATGTTCGTGTTTTGTACCTTTGTGGCATTACAATATAAAAAAACGAAAAGAAATCTGTAAAGGAAACTACCCGCGGGGTCTCAAAACGTTAGCAGTTTTAACGACCACGGAGAAACGCATAGGAATATTAAGGTAGATCGCGATCGGCTCGAACAGAAAGGCCTTTGCTTTGATGCTGCTGTTTTGCAACTTAACAACAACTGCCTATAACTCCCTCTTTCTTCGAACTGCTTTTGTTTTTCTCGATTTATCAAGCGGAAATTTGCCGTGCTTGTTTAATGGTCACGTCAATCATCTCATGGATATATTTTATACATCTACAGACAAATTCAAAAGCACCCAAACGAGGAGAAGTATTACAGGATTTTTAAAGGAAGAGTGAAGTTTAGAAAGCATGTGTGGACAGTGAGGAACGCTAAGTTGTTCATGACAGCAAGTGGATGGACTGAGGTAACTGCAGTACGAAAGTACAGTACAGAAAATTCTGAAAATAATAATCCATCACTCCATTCCTACTCTACCTCTAAGTATAAGGTCATGGATTTACAGTAAGGATTACACTTTGCACTTAATTTGTAGACTGCAAGATATGCTTCTATTTTTGCCAGATTATCATTTTACAACAGCAGAACTTCCTCCTAGCACTACTGTTAAGCGAAGGCTCGCTGTATATTTTGTGGTCAAATTGTTTCTGCTGCAATGAAGCTTGTTTTGTGAGTTCTGTCACGCCCAAATTATATTTGTACCTTGAATTTTTTTTAGTTGCAAATTGCCTCAGGCAGCCAATTTAAGACTTGGAAGTAAACCGGCTTTTTCCCGTGCTTGTCAAGTTGAAAAGGAAACCTTAAAATTTCTTTTGTTTTTGCTTCAGGTTGGGAGCTTTGTCATCTTCCCATTGTCCAAACAGATCGAGGGGCCTTTGCTTTTACTGAACAAGTACCTCAGGTAGGTTATGGCATCCAAGTTCATTACCTTGAAAGAGAGAAGTAACAAAAAGCTGCAACTTGAATCCATCTCGATACAGTTTTTTTCCTTACACATGAGACGTAAAGTAAAGCAAAGTAAAGAAAAGTAAAGTAAGGTTTTGTTTTGATTGTTAAAGTTCTTAGTCAATTACCAAAGAGCCAGTCGTGGACATTAATGATTATTTGCATTCTAACAACTAACGACTATGTAATATATACAGTAGGATAGCAAATATGAAAGCTAGAATGGGACTGGAAGGTACTATAATAAACAGATTATAGTATAGATAAAATACTAAATAAAAATAATAAACTACTGAAAAGTACTGAACTTCTTTCAGTATTTTACGTAGAATGTAAAAATTACAGTATAGGTGTCCCAGTAGTGGTAAGAAATACGCCTAAAGAAAAACGGTAAGGCAATTGATATAGTGCGTTACAGAGTTAAACGTAAAGAAGACAGTAAAGGAAGGAAAGGATTTTTGGTAGGTCAGGGAGTCCAAGTTTGAGTAAGCTACTATTGCAGCACTAGTATTGAATAGGAATTCCACGTTTACATATCACGAAATCTAAGTCACTCACACGTAAATTACCCATGACCACATACTGCATGCACTATTTTATAGTTTTGCTAGCCTACTTCTTTGTACGTTTTAAAGGGAGGCATTGCACCCTGTTATTTCAGACTATCGCTTTTTTTTGGCATCTCGTCACTGTCTTGTGAGTGGGTGAATGGGGGTGTCAGTTGCAGCAAACAGTCATTCCGGACTCATTTTTCGTTCTGTTTCCTTTGTTTTCTTTAGCATCGCGGATGAGAATATAATGGAACAACAAAGTAATTCAGAAAAAGAAAATCATCCAAACCTTCGAAAGACTAGCTCGTCAGACCTGGCGGAAAAAATAACGGAACTTAAAGAAGCCTTGGTTTCATCACGATCCAATTCTTACAAGTTGAGGAGGATGAGTTGGGAGAAGAACACAAGATCAACTTTATTACATAGAACGGTATCGATGGACGAGGTCAGCAACTTAAGAAGAACTACTGAAGAGTCTAATCCTCCACTGAATGATTCCAAGTACACAGAAAATGAATTTCAGAAACTACAAAATCGTTTGGAGGAAGAAAAGCGGAGGGAATACGGGAGTAACTTACGTCGTTCCGTGAGTGAAAACGCTCTTTACGACGATGATGATACCCCACCAGTGTCACCACTCATTAGGAGATTCTCTCAGCGACGAGTGAAAGAACAGAAAGTATCCTCTGATTTAGTTATGGAGAACCCGATTAACATGGAAACTTCTTCTAATAATAAGAAACAAGAGCAGGGAAGCACCAGCTCGCTTGATGACCAGGAAGTTACTGATATTCCTACAGGTGAGACACTGAGCCCTAAGCAGTATCCAGACCGACAAGCGGTCCGATCACCTCGCGAAGCCGTGCTGGAGGAAGCAGACCACCTGTCGTCTGTATTGGGAAACATTTTGGAGACTTTGGGGAGCTCTACCGATTCAGAGAGAGAATCGGAATCGGAAAAAGAGGCGAAGAAAGAACCAGAAAAGGGAAAAGAGACAAAAACAATTGCGGACAAACACAAAGACGAGGAGTTGGAAGCTTTGTGTGAAACTCTGGACTTGCTTATCCAGGACAACAGTAGTAACTCATCATCTGAGAGTGAGAATGATGGCATTACAAATGGAAAGCGTTACAATCTTCGTCAAGCAGAAAGTCGTAAGAGCGCTTTTAAACCTCCGATGTATCCAACCAAGAGAACAACGCGACAGCTAGGGAAAACCAAGAGTTCAGATTCTGTTGAAAACTCTAGGCAAAGCTCGATGACCAATGGTCGTTTAAATCGTGAGAGAGTTACCAAGGCAAAAAGCGTCGATGTGGCGTCCCTAGGTAGCAACAGAAGACCACAAAAAAGCACTATGGAAACTGGACAAAACATCTCAAAGATGGTTCCCAAAACCGATGAGAAGACGGTCCCAAAGAAAGTCGCAGACCGACACCAAAGCTCAGTTAAAACACGTGCACAAGGCCAAAGAGATCTAAACAGCTCTCGTCTTTCAAAAAATACCAATCGGAAACAAAATGTCTCCAGCAAAAGAAAGTCTTCTGTTGATGCAAAACCGCCCACCGTGAAACGACCTGTTTCAAAAGCCAAAAGTGTTGATGTGGAAAGGCCCAGACCACGACCTCTCCCAGCGAAATCGAAGAGCGTGGACTTTCAGGAAAACGGTCTCAAGGCCACGGGGCGCAGTCAACCCAAAACGAGGTCTGGTCGGTCCTCTGGCAGCGAAGGTGACAAGAAGCCGCTGCGGAGAAGGAATGCTGAACGAACACGTGTCCAGCCTACAAGACAGAGCTCTGCGAAAGGAAAAAGGCGGACATCTTTAGGAAGTAATGCTAAAGGCCAGGGGAGGAAATCGTCCACAGATGAGGAAAGAATAAGTAAAGAACGTGAACCTTCGAAATGCCCTGATGAAAGCACAGCCTCGAAAGACACTTCATCTAAAATGTCGTCCCCCGTAGAACATCCTGTTGTAAGGGAAGAACACGTTGTCAACAGTGAAGTTGCACCCGTCATCGAGAAACCGTTATCTCAGAAAGAACATGATGAAAGTGATAGAAACAGTGACCTGATGGAACGAGGAAAAGACAAGTGTGAAGAAGAGAATAGCCAAGAATTTGTCAGTTGGCAGCCTGAAGATGAAAACCAAGACAGCCATGATAGTAATGACATTCTGGCTGAAAACAACGATGAAATCGTCAAGTTATCAAATGAAATTCGGGATCACTATAGTAAAAACGCAGTTCAGTCAGACGGAGACGTTAACAAGAAAACAGTTGACGAGTTCTCGAAAGGAAGACGGTCGTTTCCAAGTGAATCCGAGTACCATGATCTTGTTCAAGAGAGAGAGCAGCCATTACCAATGGAAAGAGAAAAAGACGGTGACGAGACAGACTCTCGCATTAAAGAAGATGGGACTGCGGATGTGTCAGGGAACACAGATTTAGAGCGCACCCACTCTCAATCCAGCAATCGCAAGATGACGTTGTTGGATCTTGGCAAACAGCAATCCAAAGACAGATTAGCCAGGAAAGAAGTAGTTTCTCTTTCACTCGAAGAGCGAAAACAGCTGATATTAGAGGCAGCTGTCACAAAACCCAAATCAAAACCCGCTAAAGATAGGAGAAGTATCTTGCAAATTCAGAACCGAAATGATGGTAAGCTCGTCAAAAACAAGAAAGAAGCCTTTGAAAAGCCGAACGTGACTCGCCTAACAGCTACTTCGAACGGTTCCGAAGATAAATCTTCAAAACGACGGCATTTCCGATTCCACGGTCGAAGGAAGAAATCATTTGAGTCGTCGAATGAACAATTGGAAGTAGTGCCTGAGGATCATGAAGAAGAATTCGAAGAGAAAACAAATGGTGTTATTCCACCTAAACAGGAGCAAGACACTCGGATTCATAACGGAGTTACAGCAGAACCAAAAACAAGTGGTCAGAAAATCGAGAAAAACGTCGACAAAGGAAAAAGTCGCTCGCCAATCAAGATAAGTCCATTTCAGTTGCATTTCACTAAACGGAAAGGTTCCTATGACCTGGAGAAAAGGGCGAGTACAAGCAGCCTGGATTCCCAAACCCAGTATTCCGGAGAGTACGAGTGAGCTGGTGTTTCTCTGCATAGAAGATGTGTATTGCCACATGGTACTCCCAGAGTCAAACTATGGAGCTGACTTTAAATTTGGGAATGTCGTCTTTGAATTTAGCCAACGTTTTTCAGTTTTTTGAAAACTCCAAATTTACAGTATTTTTCAGTTTAAATCAACGTTGACACTATATTCTAAGTTAACTTTACTGATAGGATTAATCACGGAAATGTGCATGGTATTGAATGCTTCAAAAAATGACATTATTATTATTATTATTATTATTATTATTATTATTATTATTTTACTAGCGAGAAGGGAAGAAAAACATTTTTTTTACAATTGTGAAAGCCTTGTCAACTAGTCTTCTGATAACGTCCAGTGTGAACAACTGAAAATGAATCAGTTTTGGGAATTAATTCAACATCTCGAAGACTAGATGCTCGAGTTGTACTAATAAATAATTCTCCATTGCTTTTGTTTCGTTTTAGACTGGGAAGACGTTACCTTGAATGATATTTTTTTTTTAAGATTTTACTTTTTCAAAGAAAAAATATTCTTAAGACGAACATTTTTAATAAAGCTTCGCAAAAAAGTCGAAAAAGGTTAACTTCATTTCTTCCACAATCAGAGGATCGGTCAGTTACTTGTCTGAGCTGGTAAACAAACACGCTGTTCACGGGCAACTAAAATTCCCCTTTAGTTTAGCTGATCTGCAGGCCCGGGATTTTCAAACATACGCACGTCATGACTCACTGCTCATGGTCACAAAATGACGACAGGAAATTTGTGCGGGAAATAGTTCATGCACAGAGTAAATACTTTAAACATAAACAATCATAGCAAAAACCAGAAATCGGCAAATTCTCTTTACCGTTTTTTTATTCAAAAAGCCAGCAAATCTTGTTTGGGAAAAAAGGAAAAGAGAAAACGGATCTCCACACAGTCCTTCTCTGACTTCGCCGTCTCGAATCCAGGGTGAACGGTCACTCATTATCCCTGCAAGGAAACCACCTAGAGAAAGGACCGGCTGATAAGAAACTAACTTGCAGCTCAGATTTTAGAAAACTAATTATTTCAGCCCAAAAGACTTGATTTAGCCCTACGATTTTTCGGAATAATAGGAAGTCAACATTTGCCCCTTGGACTCTGGAATCAGACCACTTGCAAGAATCACACCATGTATTGACGTCTGATGTCTTCCGTGCATTTGTCCTCTGCGGACGAGAACTAATCATCTTAAACCACGGCAGTACACCCCCTCCCCCTCCCCTCCCCCCCCCTCCACACACACTCACACACACTGCTGAATGGGAATCATGTAACTGTAAACAACTTCGCAGTTCCGGGCACACGGAGGAATGGGACAGCATTTCAGAAGCAGAAACTTGTTACTATGATAACACTCGTTCCAACTAACCCTTGTGATGCTGTTATGTTTTAAAAATGCTAGCGGTTGTTGATGATTTGTCTTACTATTTTTCCAAGATTTGCTAAGCCGATGGCATGTTGCCCACGTCCCCCACCCCCCTCCCCACTCCATCCGCGAAATCTCATCCCCAGTCTTCCCCAGTTCCTTCTGAAGCTGTACACTGTGGGTCGACATTTCAGCTGTAATATCTCGTTACTGCGCCGCAAGTGAAAACTTGACAGCCTTCTGTTCCTGCACATACGGAGCCATCACTGCCACTTTGACATTATCACCGTTAACTGTGAGTATCTTAACTTTGAAGTTGACTGTATCACAAGTATACGGTTTTTACATGCCTAAGTGACATCAATGAGTAGAAGCGGAAAAGACTCCTTTTGAGCAACCCGCTCTCCAGCCAAAGCGATAATATTAGATTTTAAGTGATGGTACGTGAAAACATTTTCCTGAGTATGATCGTTTGTGTCCACCAATCTTTATTTCCTCAGCGCAGAATGCGGAAAGTTAGCCTGGCAGGAAGGTAAGCTCGTGATAGTTAACTTATGCGGTAGCTTTGGCCGGTTATTAACCTCGGATACAGTTTGGAACCACGGAATCACATTCCGTTGGAATAAGAAGGAATTAGTTCTTCGACTTAAGTGTCCGTTTCTAGATTCCCAACTGTAAATTTGACTACAGCATTCAGATCTCTTCAGTCAAGTATAACATCTTATAAGCCTGACGTTTTCAGGGATGTTCACAACGCAGTTAACAATGTTTGCACTGTCATGCAAATTACCGCAATCCAATTACGAAACTTGCGTAAATTCGGCTGATTCGTACGCGGCGTCGTGGTTTACAGTAGCTTTCCTGCCACGCGAGGTCAAGTCGTTCTAGCTCGTTGTGTTACTTCGTTTTTCTGACTGCTACGAAACTAGAATCAAGAAACTTTTGCTAAGTAGCTAGGTCTATCAGTTATGTGCGCGACATTCAAGAATATCTGTCTTCGGATTGAATACGAATAACGGAATTTGAATTCAGTGTAATTTATTACTACCGTTGTATTGTGTTGAACGAACAATACTTGGTGGTTCTACTGTAGTGGTATATTGATCATCAGAGGCGGCAAAGGCACATGTGATTTTCACCCGTGTGATACTACGGCTGGCGAGGTATGATTTCCTTCAGCTCTAGCTATTGAACACATTTTCTTGCGTTTTCAACTTTTTGTCACACTTGACGCAAATTACGACGCCACGAATCATCAAGAGGCTTCAATGTCCGGCATTATCTTATATAATTCAAGACGCCTTTATTGGCAGCCGATTTGTATTGTCTACGCTCTATATTGCCTCTCGTGCTCACCGATGTCAAAAAGAAACTGAGTGAAAGTTGTCTCTGAGAGTAAATTAAGAGCGAAAACTGACCTCCAATGGTGGACTGATCCCTCATCCCCTCTCCCGCTGGGTGATTTTCAGTGTGCTGGCGTCAATATTGCTCAACTTTCTTTCTTTTTTCTAAACAACGATATTCTCTATTAGAATGGAAAAATTATTGGTTACAAAGTGGTAGGACCAAACAACGGCTATCTACACACAAGCCTCCAAAGCTTTTGACCCAAACCTCCCCTCCCTTGAACCTGTCAAGATATGTTGTGTGTGATTATGTCACACCAAGCATATAACAACTCACATCAAGCATATCATAATATACTCACTTGATGAAAGGGTGCACGGCAGCTTCGGATTTTATGGTACGTTTTTGACTTTTTTTGCGTTGCGTTGTGGCTAGTAGAGGCTATTTTGTTAGAAATTAGCGTTAAGTTTGTGAGTATTATTGTTTGACGACCCTCTAAGCTGATAAACGTGATATAACCAAGTAGGATCTTATAGATTTTAATTTTCATCCATTGCGCAAATGTATTACATAGCGTCTTGGCGCCGAGAAAAGCGATTCTTGGTCTGAAACGCGGCGAGTTTGAATAGTTCTTGATAGCAGTGTTCAGGACAATTGTATTCCAAAGTCTAAATTCAAACATTTCCAAAGGTAAGATCGAGCCTTTTAGTCTTTTTGAGACCTCAGAATCAGATGATATTTGGACAGGAAGGTTACATATCTGACACTGGTTGCGTTAAAGTAACAACGAAAGGCTTGGGTCGCGGAATCAAATTCCAGTGCTGTAAAAGTGATTTAAAAAATTTATTAATCGAATAATCAGTTTGAAATTCAACTTTTTCATGGCCCCTTTTAAGCTTATCCCTTTCTTCACGTTCGAAAGGATGATGGTATAGAATCCGTGGGAAACATTATGTCTATTATGATGCAAAATCAAGCGTTCGGTTTATCGGTTATCAGTAGTGAATATTCATTTCCAGGTCAGAGGTGAAGAATTATCACTTACTGTTTAACACACGGCTCTACTTGTTTGATAATGTATTGCTTAGTATTCTCTCTATAACGTCACAGTCCTTCTTAAATCAGTCAATGTTTAAATTATTTATTCCGCACTCCTTTTTTCCGTCTTGCTGAATATTCCGTACGTGACCTAAGTGAATAAATGTGGTGTGGAGGCGGTATTCGATTTGCGTGCAGTGGTTTTACGCTCTCGGATAAATTTGGTTTCTTAATCATAAAATGCTCAGCTGTAGTGTCGTTCATGTATTTCATTTTCCGAAATTTTCCACGGATAAGGAGGGAACGATTGCATTCAAATTAGTTATTCTTTAAATTATGCACAAACGGGCTTAACACCAAGGCCTTATTATTGAGGCTATGGAGTCAAAAGTAGTGATGAGCTAATAATTGATCACGGGATCGGAAAAGAATATTGTCACAGATCATTTCAATTACATCTGATGAGTAAGACAGATCCGAAATTATTCAATCTACATTCCAGAACTGTTTCCAAGGATCAAGTTTTTGGCTTAGAATATTGCCTAGCGGGACAAGAAAAGGCGGCAAAAATGTTCTGTGACTCATGCAAGTTTTTAAAATAGTTAATAACCACTTAAGTACTTAATTTCATTGAGAACATTGCCAAATTTCGGCATACTGTATTTCGAGGACTGGACTGGACTAGACTGGACTTGTAAGACGCGGACTTGTAAAACGTGGACTTGTAAAACGCGGACTAGTAAAACGCGGACTAGTAAAACGCAGACTAGTAAAACGCGGACTGGTAAAACGCAACAAAATATTCCTCTTTATTTAAACGATAATCTCTCATTTAAAGAACTTCTCAAGTGACCTGATAATCAAGTTATCATGATTTCTAACAGAAGCGACCACCCTCTATTGTTTTACCATGTGGTCGCTTACGAGAAGACCAGCTTTAGTTGCGACCACTCCTCTGAGACTGTAGTTTCTTGCGTTTTACTAGCCCGCGTTGTACCAGTCTGCGTTTTACCAGTCCGCGTTTTACCAGTCTGCGTTCTACTAGTCCGCGTTTTACAAGTCCGCGTTTTACTAGTCTGCGTTTTACAAGTCCTCGTTTTACTAGTCCGCGTTTTACAAGTCAAGTCCAGTCCAGTCGCCAAAATACAGTATGCCCCAAATTTCAACCTCGGCTGTCGCTGCGCCGGCAAAGTGAACTGATTTGTTAGACCAGTTACTCGAGCGCGGCGAAAGCAGTTTTCTCTGCCTTAGAGCCCTAAAATAGGTTCCTTTGTGGGAATAAATACTCCTTAGTTGGGAATAGGGGAGAAGAATGATTGCCGGCGGGACCGCTACTTCGTTTCCCCTTTACAGTTTGCACTTGGCTCGCGCGCAGTTTCGCTCCATTCTTCGTTAGCACGTCTGTTCAGAGGCCACTTGCTTCACTTGTTACTAACAAGAAAATAACCCAAGATAACAAAACGTTTTATTTCAACTGGAACAGTTTTGTTTTTCAACTAAAGGTTTTTTTTCTTCTGCAATTAAAAAAAAAATCACTGGATTCCCTCCCCAGTTACAGTCACCTTCTATGAGCATTAATAGGAACACCTGTCATTCCATAAAGTCCTGTAAAGAAGATTTACAGGAAAAAAAAAAAGCTACTGATTGATTGATCGGAAAAAATGCGAGAAATGGCCGACTTGATTTCCACATTTGCGCTCGAATAATGTGAAGCCATCTCTTTCC
The DNA here is from genome assembly GCA_964017195.1 of Siderastrea radians. Taxonomy (NCBI): domain Eukaryota; kingdom Metazoa; phylum Cnidaria; class Anthozoa; order Scleractinia; family Rhizangiidae; genus Siderastrea; species Siderastrea radians. The sequence continues at coordinate 4,386,102 of OZ024889.1, read as the reverse complement.
CCTTGGACTCTGGAATCAGATCACGTGCAAGAATCACACCACCTACTGACGTCTAATGTTTTCCATGCACTTGTCCTCTGCAGACGAGAATTAGCACAAAAGACGCGATGTGCCACCTACATGGTGCAGTACAACTCTCTTCCTCCCCCTCCCCTCCCTCCCCACCACTGATAATCACCTCCCCAGTCCCCAGCCAGACGGTTGGATGAAAGCAGTAACTCATTACCGACTACGATAACACTCGTTCCAAACGACACTTGTTGTTTCGTACCAATAAACATCAGTGGTTGTTGGCGATTTTTTTTGCTATTTTTGCAAGATTTGTTAAATCCACGGCATGTTGCCCCTTGCAGCCTCCCTCTCACCCGACCCTTGACATTTCACTTGTAATATCTCGTTACCACGACACCGCGATTAAGAATTCGGCAGCCTTCTGTTTTTGTGCGTACGGAACCGTCGCTGCCACTTTGACGTTCACCACTAACTGTGAGTATTTTCAATTTGAAGTTGACAGTAGTTCAGTAGTTACAAGTATACATTTGCGTGGTTTTTACGGGCCTAACTAATGGTCGAGCAAAGAAAGAATTCTCTTAACGTAGGCGAATTAGTAATACAATTAGATTTGCGGAAATGATGGGCAGCGAAAACCTTTGCTTAACTCCAATGATTTGGGACCGGTCAATCGTTGATAGTTCCTCAGAATCAGAAAGTTAATAGCAGAAAGGTTGGCGCGTGGTATTGTGATTTATGGGGTAGTTATGGCCCGTTATAAACCTCGGAGATAGTTTGAATCACGCTATGGGAATCATATTCGGTTGGAATAAAAAGCGGGGATTAGTGATTTTTTCCAAATGTATCCTTTTAGATGCCAAATTCTAAGCTTAAGCATTCAGATCTCCTGTAATATCTGAAAGGCTTGACGTTTTCTGGGATGTTTGCAACGCAGTTAACAGGGAGCTGTCATGCAAATGCCGCACATTGCAATCGAATTACGAAACGTCTGTTGTGTAAATTCGTGGCTTTGTGATTAGTCATGATATGGTTTGTGCTACTGTAGGTCTGCTAGGCGAGGTCAAGTCGTTTTAGCTCGTTGTGTTATTTTGTTTGCAAATGTAGAATGCAAATGTAAAATCGCGATGTTTTGATTTCCATCCGTAGGTAGGTTCAAAAGTGAACTGCCCGGCATTTTCAATAAGAAAAGCCGAATAAATAAGAACACAGAATTTGAATGTTGCATTTTTTTTACAACGTTGTAACTGTTAAAAGAGCAATACTTGGCGGTTCGATTCCGCTGTGTTGGTATATTGATCATAAGAGAAGGCAAAGGCAGAACTAATTTTCATCCAAGTGATACCTACAGCTGATCAAGTATGATGTCTTTAAACTCCTTTGAACATATTTCCTTGCATTTTTCATCTTTTGGTCATCATTGCGTCGCCACAGATTATAAAGCTGTATTGTCTGGAATTGTCTATGACATACTTACTTATTTAAATTCACAAGGGCTTTATTGGCAGATATGTAAAATAATCGTCCGTATTGCCTCACATGCTTACTGATGTTAAAAAGGTTGTCATTCTGTTTCTGGCGTTCAGGAGCGAACTAATCCCTCATTCCTTCTTCCACTCGCGCGGTGGCTTTTTGCAGTTTTCGGACGCATTAGTTTGACATGATTCTTTACAGTTAAACGATTCAACGCTACTTAACTTTCTTTCCACTATCTCAACAAAGATATTTTCTATTAGACTGAAAAAGTTAATTACAAGCTATTACAGAATGGTAGGACCGAACAAAGTCCCCACAAGATTCCTAGTAGAGTTAATTTTAAAGTTCTTTGACCCAAGCCCCCCCTCACGTGAACGCGTTAAGATACGTTGCAATTGTGTCACACCATATAATAATATGCTTTCTTGATGAAAGGGTGCTCGGGTGCCTCAATTTCAGGTACGTTCTCGCCGTTATTAGCCTTATGTTAGTGAATATTATTGTTTGACGGCCCTTTAAACTGATAAGCGTGATTTATCCAAGTAGGATCCAATAGTTAATTCACCTATCGGGCAAATGTATATGACATAGCTAGTGCTGTGGCGTCGAGAAAGCGATGACATGTCTCAAACGGGGAGAATTTGAATAGCTTTTGAGAACAGTTATATTGCCAAGTCTAAATTCACACATTTCAAAGGTAAAATCCGGTCTTTTAGTCCTTTTAAGACCTCAGAATCAGATGATATTTAGACAAGAAGGTTCAATCTACCCAAGACCTGACACTAGTTGCGTGGGCCAGTTGACTCCGTCCAAAAGGCTAGGGTCACGGAATCAAATTCCAGCAGTGTGAAGAGGATTTTAAACAAACCCAGCAGTCGAATAATCAGTTTGAAATTCGACACTTTCAAGGTCGTTTCTTAGCTTATCCTTTCTTAACGTGCCTTGGCTAATTTGTAGAATCTGTGGGAAACATATTATGATGCAAATCAAACGTTCTGTTATCACTATGAATTCATTTCCCGGATCATTTCCACATCGAAGGTGAATAATTATCATTTATTGTTTACACAGGGCTCTAGTTGTTTCATAATTGCTTTTGTAGTTGTCTCTCTACAGCGGCAGAGTCTCTTTAATCAGTCGATGCTTAAATCATTTAACATTCCTTTTTTTCTGTCTTGCTGAATTTTCTGCACGTGACGGGCATGTAAGATCGTAACATAGAAGCTGTATTTGATTTACGTGTAGTTTTACGCTTTCAGATGAATGTGCCTTCTTAAATTATCACCTTTCATAAAATGCTCAGGGATAGTAACGTTCATGTATTTTATTTTCCAGAATTTTCTGTGGACGAAAAGCGAACGATTACCAGTTTCAAATTAGTTCCAGTTGTTTTTTAAATTATGCGTAACACCAAGGCCTTGTTAAGCTCTTTTTGCGACAAAAATTAGTGATGATCTGGTACTTGATCACGGGATCGGAAATGAAAATTGACACAGATCATTTTGATTCCACCTGATAAGTAACTAAAGACATAAATCCGAAATTATTTAAACTGTATTCTAGAACTACTTTCAATGTGTTTTTTTAAAAATATTTGTACCTATAAGGGGATTTGAAAGGCAGCAGTTTGGTGAGTCATGCAACTTATTAGAATGATTAATGACCACTTGTTTCCGATACGTTTCATTCGGAAATACAGGTATTATGCAATGGAATTTTTTTTGTTCATTGAGATCCTCCACAAATTTGGACCTTGGGAATTACTAGGGACCTTAAGCAAACACTTGAGGCGGTTAGGTGGAGGCGGCGATGGCCGCGCGGGAGTGGGTTGAGGCCGCCTCCTCTTGGCGCGAAATTAGGATATTTAAGCTGGCGTGGAAGCGGCGACGAGCTACGGCTGTTTTTCCTTTACTTTAAGCGGTCCAATTTGACTTTGTTTGTGAATTTGACAAGTATAATGGCAACTTTTCGAGAAGTCCGAGACCTTCTAGCTTTCGCATGCTTTGAGGACATCATAGACGAGGACGAATTTCTGTTGTTGTGGGATCTTAACACGTCGAAAAATCTTGACTTTCCTTACGAAGACTACGGCCGATTTGACCTGGACGAGATGGACGACTCAGAGTGTGTAGCAGAGTTTAGAGTCAAGAAACGCGACCTCCCGGACCTAGCTGCTGCCTTGCAAATACCGAATCAGTTCGTGTGCCATCAGCGGTCAGTAGCCGATGGAATGGAGGGACTCTGTATGCTGCTCCGACGACTTTCATATCCCTGCAGATACTCAGACATGATAGCGCGCTTTGGTCGGCCGGTGCCTGTTATGAGCATGGTTACAAATACTGTGCTGGATTATATCTTTACCACCCACAGTCACAGGATACTACAATGGAACCAAGCTATTTTGCAACCTGCACAGCTTCAAATGTATGCTGATTCAGTCTCCTTAAAGGGAGCCGCATTGAATAATTGCTTCGGATTTATCGATGGAACTGTCCGGCCAATTTGCAGGCCCGGAGAGCACCAACGCATGGTGTATAACGGCCATAAACGTGTCCATGCGCTTAAGTTTCAGTCAATTGCTCTTCCAAATGGACTCATCGCTAACATGTACGGCCCTGTTGGTAAGTATATTTGGTACTCCAGTATCTTGTTTTTGAAAGGGCGTATCCCCCTCTTTGTACAAAAAAATACAGTACATATATGGGATAATTAGTAACAGAGGGAGCCCCCTGAAGCAAATCCTGGCTACATCATTGTTTTGAATGTCACTCAACCAACTACTTTATTGTCATTTTTTTTGAGTCAGAAAATCACATTTCTGCTCACCATTTTTATGAAATAATTTACAACAAAACTTGGGTGTAGGTCGTTACTTTTTCACCATGATTACAAAATCAAAACACTGTAAAATGTTCTTTTTTTGCAGAGGGAAGGCGGCATGACTCTGGGATTTTAGCCGACTCACAATTACTGCCTGTCTTGAATTGCCATGCATTATCACCAGGGGGACAGCTTTTGTGCATCTATGGCGACCCTGCCTATCCCATGAGGGCTCATCTGATCCAGCCATTTAGAGACAGGGTGTTGACCCCTCAGATGCAAGCATTCAATGTGTCCATGGGCAAAGTTAGAGAATCTGTAGAATGGTTGTTTAACGATGTTGCCACATCCTGGAAGTTTATAGATTTCAAGAAGAATTTAAAGATAGGGCTTAGTAGTGTGGGGAAAATGTACTTGGTATGTGCCATTCTACGAAATGCTTTGACTTGCCTCTATGGAAACATGACATCAGAGTACTTTGATCTAGACCCACCAACTCTGCGGGACTATTTTATTTAAACCAGCATGAATAAGAGATAAGAGTTGTACTGAAACAGACATTCAATAAATGCTTAGATAACTCAGTAGATAACTCAGTGTAACAAGAAAACAAATTCACATCTTATGACCACTGCCTCATTTTGACATTTCAGTTGGGTGTTTCAGTGAGCTATTTTACAACAACAATAGGATAATCCCTCATGAGTCTGTGATTGTTACAGAACAATCTCTGATATTTACGTTTTGGTTTAAATTTATCTTTGGTTTAAAATTTTTAAACCAGTTTGATTGTTACTCCTTTTTGTTTCAGATTATGAATAATAAATAAATGATTATGATAATGAATAAATGACAAAGGAAAATGAAAATCAAACTGGTTTGAGAAATTTTAAACCAAAGACAAATTTAAACCACAACATATACATTAACACTTTTATCACAGGGTGATCATGTTTGTAAAGTGAATAAAACATATTTTAACATTACTCTGAAATTATTCGTGGTCCAACTGTTACATTCCGCAAAATTAAACGACAATTCTCTGGTATAGACTAGACAAACCAGTAAAATGTAACACAATACGAATCCCTTCGATTTAAACATGTGCATAGATTAAACTTAGAAACATCAACATCATACCAACCCTAAATGACATTCAAAATAAAATAAGTTGGAAAAAGCTCCGTTTGCATGTATAATCTGAACAACAGTGTTGGAGACAAGAAAAAAGAGTATTTCAAAGGATTGTTCAGTTACTTGTCAGCCATTTTGTTCAAAATCTGTAGTATGGCTGCATTCTGGTTGTGCATCATGCCGAGCATATCTTGTTGAATCTTTGCCTGACGCTCTGCTTCAGCTGATCGAGCAGCAATCTTCTCCCTGAGAAAATCAAGAGTTTCACTCCCACTTCTTCTCGACTTCTTAGCTACAGGCTCGGCCTTTTCTCCCGCATTTCGTTTACTCGTTTCTCCGAGCTTTTCACAAGCTTTCCGCCTTATTTCTTCACCAATCGCTCGATCTGAATCAGCCTTTTCTTTGCTGGTGCAACCAAGGTCACTGGCCTCTGCCTCCTCCCATTTTTCTGATATCTCTTCCATCAGGATATCCATCTCGCTATCTTCGATGTCAACTCCACTCAGTTTCGCCTGATGTTTTCGTTTCGCCTTGAATTTATCCAGTAGTAGTTTGAAATGTTCCTGTACTTGTTTCTTCTTCACCTGAAATTTCACAGAGGTTTCGTCATTCAGATGATCCGTGATGGCATTCCATACTTTTCCTCGATCTACAGTCCTTGGTTTGAAGATCCATGGCTCTGAAGCTCTGACTTCTTTCGCTAGGATCAAATCGTGAGCTTCTGTCCATTCCATAATCGAGCTAGAAGAGGGAAAACAAAACCTTATTAAAATCAGGCTCTGTCTATCGATTCACCTTTCGGGAATATTCCAAAGTGTAAGAGACAAATCGGAAGAACAAAGTAGCATTTTGTACAAGCGAGTACTTGCAATCTAAAGATTTAAAGTCTACAGGACGTAAACATTGCTCGGAACAATGTGAATGCCAGGAAACTCACCCATTTCTTTTGCTTTTCTCTCCTTCGCTGCGGGCTTCGCTTGCCATCTTTCTTGAATCTAATGTGAAGCGTGATTTTCGCTGTAAAGCAAAAGAAATATCAAATATTTTCAAATAAAATACAAGTATGATAGTCAAAAAAAATATAGAGGATTTTTCGTGTCTGCTAGGTACTAAAAATTGGAAAATAAAGTGACCGTCTCTCGAGGCGGCCAAACCTACCTTTCTCGCCGCCGCCACTGCAAGTGGACGCGGGCAACACTCGACGTGATTATGCTAATTAGCTCGAGGGCGGGAAATTTTACTTCCGGTTGACCTCCACCTAGCCGCCTCCAGTGTTTGCTTAAGGTCTCTATTTTTCTCAAAGCCGGCGAAAGCAGTTGCCGTCTGCCTTATAGCTGTGAGCAGGCTCCCCAGTGGGGAATAAACGGGCTATGTAGACGAGAGTGTTTTAGTGGAAAATAGATCACTCGTAAAGTTCATACGTAACTACATCCGGGACTCGAGTGGCCTATTTTCCATGTCCTCACTAGTGAGGATATCGATGACGTCATTTCCCGCTCTTAAACTGTTATTTGTACAAAAATATTCTTGTCTATATAACAAAAAGAAAATTCACGGTGGCTTGAAGATATGAATTTTATTTTTTCGTGGTAGAAAACAATATTTTACTCGCCGCCGTGTAATATCCACTATTTCTTATGCACCTCAGATTCGTACCCAGTCGCTATTAATGAGTCTGGGGGAAAGGTTGTATTGAGGCGCGCGGGGTGACATGGGAAGGGGCGAAGGAAAAATAGCGACTGGCAGATTTCATCTCAATATGGCGGGCGCTGGCGAGGGAAGTTCTTTCTCACGCGAGGTAAATAATGCCACAAATGAAGGTACATTAGCTTGCTCACATCGCATTTGTATTGGAAGTAATGTTTTTAATTAAGCGAACGATATTTTGCATCACTACACAGCAAGCTTATAACCCACTGAGTTGACCTGAGTTGACAGGCAGCCCAAGCCTACTTTGAGAACTGCGCATAAATTAGACTGTTTTTCCACGCTAAGCATAATAATGACATCGGCACGCTATGTATAATAATGACTTCGGCAACATTTAAGAGTTTGTATGGAAACGCTACAAAACGTCTCAAATTGCCACAAATCAGAAAGAAGTCGAAATAAAAATAATTTGCGTTATGTCATTGTTGCATTGGTCATTATTTGAGGGCTTCCTGGGCTGGTTTGAAGCTTTTTAGGCAAGAAATTGAGGTTTTTATTTTTCATATTTGCTGAATCTTTAGAATTAATGAAAGGCAGGAAACAGTTTCACACTGCACTTCACTTGAGGCTCGATAAATTCCATCACAATAAACGAATCGCCCTTAAACTTCAAAGGTGTATTCTTGGGTCATGCACATACCTCTGTTCTTTCTCATAGGTTCCAGATCCTATTTTAAGCCGTCCAAAATCCGTCTTAAATACGAAACTCGCCTTTCCTGGTATGCGTTTTCATTTGAAGTGCACACATGAATCTTTGCAAGCCGCGTTTCGACGACAAAATTGCCCTCAGCCGGGGAGAGCCTGAGTGAGATTGTCCACAAGCAAAAGGCGACACTGCGAGAAAGCAAGAAATTTCTACCTTGATTTCTTGGCTCGATTTATTTGCGACAAGCCACAATTATATGCACCTTTAATGTAAACAGACGATAGATCGTCGGATCCTGAATTACGACCACTTACTCCTGTTCGCGATTGAAATAGCGCCCGTAACATCTCCCTGCTCTTCGTGGAAAGATTAACTTCCATCTCCCGAAACGAGGAATCCAAGTATCGTCAAAGTTCAGTGCCGTTTCAATGCACGTCTCTATCGTACGAAATCTGCCAGTCGCTATTTTTCTTTCGCTCCTTCCCATGTCACCCCGCGCGCCTCAATAGAATCCAATCTTCTCTCCCTTTCCCCCAGACTCATAAATAGCGACTGGGTGCGAGTCTGAATGCACCTATCAATGTTAAGCCGCAGCGGGGGGAGGCCGGGCTTAGGCGGGGGATTTGATGAAATAAATCTGCCCGTGGTGGGGGACTTTTGATCAGTCGTCGAGTCCCGGGGACGGGCTTTTGACTAATACCGTTAGTGGCCTGGGCTCCAGCGACGCCATCTTGGATTTTCGACGGAGACTCAAAATGGAGACCTCTCCGGGCTCTACGAAGAAGGTAAGAAATCTATGAAATTTTGTAGCTAAAAGAGCCCATCTACGGTGAACGATGGAGATCATTCACAATTTTACAACAACTTGATTCGATGGGATAAATCTTGATTCTATCACAGGTAACCAAAGCGTAATATGAGAGTTTGTATGGAGCTGAAATTCGATCGAAAATAATCGGCGGTTTTCCGCCGAAAATACATAAAAATCGAAATAAAATTAAAAAAACCTTACCTGTTGTGTGTTTGCTGTGTTTTTATCGCTTTTTCGAGCTTCCAGAGGCCGTTTTGGGCGATTTTCTGCTTAACGGTCGATGCGACGGCATGTCACGTACTAAAGAGAGCTAAAGGTAGGAAAACGGGAATTCAAAATTGCCAACCGACACTCGAGGTCCCGATCAAAATACCCGCTAAAAATCGATTCAATCTAAAGTCAGCGCTTTAAAACCACAACACATTTCAAAAAGGATAAATCTCCTACCTTTCTATGTGATTCAATCGTCAATTAGTTTATCTCTCGAAGTACAGCCCTGCATTAAAAACGAACTAACTTTTCGAAATCGCCGCCATCACAGGCTTGTAAGGAAAAGAGGGTCAAAACTAACGGTCAAGCCTGGGACAAAGCGCCAAATTTCGCTCCACCGGGGGACGACATGAGTGACTTCTATGTCGCCAAATGCCAAACTCACCCCCTCTCCGGTAAATCAAGTGTTGTACCGCTCAAATTTCGGCGGGAAATCGCGCGCGGGTCGCATTCAGGTATAAAACTTGACTTACCGGAGAGGGGGTGAGTTTGGCATTTGGCGACATAGAAGTCACTCATGTCGTCCCCCGGTGGAGCGAAATTTGGCGCTTTGTCCCAGGCTTGACCGTTAGTTTTGACCCTCTTTTCCTTACAAGCCTGTGATGGCGGCGATTTCGAAAAGTTAGTTCGTTTTTAATGCAGGGCTGTACTTCGAGAGATAAACTAATTGACGATTGAATCACATAGAAAGGTAGGAGATTTATCCTTTTTGAAATGTGTTGTGGTTTTAAAGCGCTGACTTTAGATTGAATCGATTTTTAGCGGGTATTTTGATCGGGACCTCGAGTGTCGGTTGGCAATTTTGAATTCCCGTTTTCCTACCTTTAGCTCTCTTTAGTACGTGACATGCCGTCGCATCGACCGTTAAGCAGAAAATCGCCCAAAACGGCCTCCGGAAGCTCGGAAAAGCGATAAAAACACAGCAAACACACAACAGGTGAGGTTTTTTAAACTTTATTTCGATTTTAATGTATTTTCGGCGGAAAACCGCCGATTATTTTCGATCGAATTTCAGCTCCATACAAACTCTCATATTACGCTTTGGTTACCTGTGATTCTATGAAATAAAACTTGATTCTTTGAAACGTAAACTTGATTCTTTGAAACGTAAACTTGATTCTATGAAATAAAACTTGATTCTTTGAAACGTAAACTTGATTCTTTGAAACGTAAACTTGATTCTATGAAATAAAACCTGATTCTTTGAAACGTAAACTTGATTCTATGAAATAAAACTTGATTCCTGCAAAACGCAAACTTGATTCTTTGAAACGCAAACTTGATTTCTGCAAAACGCAAACTTGATTCTTTGAAACGCAAACTTGATTTCTGCAAAACGTAACCTTGATTCCTGCAAAACGCAAACTTGATTCCCTGAAACTGCAAACATGATTTCTTGAAAACGCACTTCTTTGTTTCAATGTCACGGTTATCTTTAAAACGAGGAGCGGCGGGGAATCGAGAAATGAGGAACGGGGAACGGGGAATCTTAAAAATGAGGAATCTTTAACATGGAAAATCGCTAAAAGCGGGAATCTTTAAAATAAGGAATCTTTAAAACTGGGTGAAATATTTAAAAAGGTCACACTAAAATAATTGAAATCGGTATCGATATCTCGGATTGTCACGTAGTTGAAGCAAAGGGTTAAATTTCGTTCGTGCAATTGTATTTTTGCAGAATTTTTGGTGCGTAGATTCAAGAAGGCATGATGCTCGTGAATTAAGCCCATCAAAGAGACGTTCTTCAACGAGCAAGTCGGACAAGAATGCTTTATTAGGAAGAAGTTACTTGAGTTGTTAGTGTGTATTTTCAATACCGTTGCTTCAGTACTGGCTTGCGAATATATGTCACAGGGATCCATATTAGCTTTTTTTCAAACTCGTCAGCCGGGCAAGGATGTCAGAAAAGATACCTGCCCTGACATAATTTTACTTGCCCGTTCATAATTGTGTAATAATCAAAATACAGTTAAAAACTGAAAGTTAACAACAAGTAAGAGGAAAAGTTGCATTTTATCTTCACTATGTTACTGCCGCGGCACCACAGTGCTTAAGGCTGCCGTCACTTTCAGTTTACAAATTCATTGATTTGCTGCGTTTACTTAAATTACAAGTACTTCTTGATCAAACTTTCAATTTCATTCTTCTCATTGATTTGCCGCGTTTACTTAAATTACAAGTACTTCTTGATCAAACTTTCATTTTGGCATTTTTCAACGTCCCCGTCCATGTTACTTGCATCCTCTACACCACTGTCATTCTCATCTATATCCTCTCCCTTGTCAACGACATCCAAGTATTCACCTGTCTGTTTTGCTGCCACAATGGTAAAAATGCGCGCTTTCATTTCTCTTGTTTGTATTTAGAAGTTTGCCCGGAAGACTCACCTTTTTTTTTCTGCGGTGGTGGCGACACTTTGTCAAAGTAGCGCCGGCCACATGTTGCGAAACTCAGGTGCGGCCAAAGAGCAAGAGTCTTCGTGTTTGCATATTGCTGCAGTACGTCAGTGGTCCAGAACAACAAAATTAAGCCTGCAAACATTTCATTTCTGAGAGTAAGATGTCATATGGGCAACAAAACGAAGCTGTTTACAGAACATTAATCTTCTGTTTACTACAGTACGGAATCACTAAATGGCTAGTGGACATTCAAAACTCAGGTACATTGACTGGTGAAAAATTAAAGAAAAAATTCTGCTCCTTAAAACCTACTCGTCCACCGGACGAGTTTGTGATTCTTGGTACTCGTCCGTAGCACTTTATAGTCGTCTCGGACGACCTGACGACTGCTAATATGGATCCCTGTATGTCATGTTATCTGGTTGCAGCCAGTCGCCCAGATGCCGAGTAAAAGCGGCTCACTTTCGTCGTTTATAACCCTTCTTTAGCTAAAAATACATTTCGCTTAGAGAAATCCATAATCTCTAAGCTTTCAAATGACATATCAAACTTTGATATCGAACAATCATCTACATGAGGACCATGAGATGCCAGCGAATTTTACTTGTAGCATTATGGGATCGTTTAAAAAGAGGAATTGTTATTACAGCGTCAGTTTCATGTCTCGAACTCAATATTCATAATTCGTTTCAAGAGATCTATGTATCTTAGCTTTTAAGTGAGACTTATTACAAATAATTGTTTAGAGATAAAGATTCCCGCTTTTAAAGACTCCCCATTTTAAAGATACCCGCTTTTAAGATTCCCATTTTAAAGATTCCCCGTTCCCCGTTCCCCGTTCCCATCTCTCGATTCCCCGCTCCTCTTAAAAATAACCGTGACGTTGAAACAGACAAGTGCGTTTTCAAGAAATCAATATGCAGTTTCAGGGAATCAAGTTTGCGTTTCAGAGAATCAAGTTTGTGTTTTTAAAGAATCAAGTTTGTGTTTTGAAAGAATCAAGTTTGCATTTTGCAGAAATCAAGTTTGCGTTTCAAAGAATCAAGTTTGCGTTTTGCAGAAATCAAGTTTGCGTTTCAAAGAATCAAGATTAGGTTTCAAAGAATCAAGTTTTCATAGAATCAAGATTACGTTTCAAAGAATCAAGTTTCATTTCATAGAATCAAGTTTTATCGCATAGAATCAAGTCGTGTTGTAAGAATGATCTCCATCGTACACCGTACCCATCGGGCCCATTTTTGCGTTTTATTATGCCTTCAGTGCCGTGTTTGATGATATTGCGTTAGTCTTTTTTCTAAATGCAGTTGTAAAATACATATTTATTAGCTGTTTTTTCGCGGGTGGTTTAAGGTTAAGGTTAATTCCATTGAACCATCTTTGATTTGCATTTTAAAAGTTGCACAGTGAAACAGATTGTCATAATAATCTTACGTAACATAACGCATAGTGTTTATTTTAAGCTCTAATACCCTGAAGTTGTAAAGCATTTCATGTGATAGTGTTCATATATGTGAAGTAACTATCTCTCACATCAGAATCCCTCTTAAAGAAATGTTTAAAGAGATATATATTTTTTATTTCCGATAGAGGTTAATATTTTATTTCCACTGTTGCCATTACAACTTTAAGATACCTTCATTCTTAAATATGATCTCACAATTTGAAGTAATAATGTTATAAAGTAACTATATCTCAGATTTCAGATATCTCCATCGTTGCGGTTATAAATTTAAGTAAATAAATATAAACGCCAGTATACATATTTACATCACCCACTCAAAATGCCACGTCCAGATTTTGCTGGTATGCAGTTTAATTTTCTAGCAACTTTAGGAAGTTGGCTACTTTAGGACATCGTCGGTACTATGAAAAAGAAGAAAAGTTTTACGAACTGACAGTAACATTTGAAGTTGAAATGAGCTAATCTTGGTGATTTAAATATGAATAATGGTCATTGCGTTGTACAAAGTTTAATAGCACAACATTTCATGTACTTTCCAGATGAACTATGTGGCATTTTGCTATTAAAGGTCATGAAACAGACCTTTTTAAAGGCGTTGCTTTGTTGCTGTCTATTACAACTTCATTTCTGTATATCCCTTTTTCTTCTTAAAAATATCCCTCTTTCTGTTTTCGCTTCTTTAACCAACGGCTTATTGGGGAGGGGGGGGGGGGGGATGGCACTCTTTTGAGCAACGATGACGTCCCTGGGGTTGGGCATTTGAACAGAGAAAATGATCTGAGTTCAAATCCCCCGCCTAAGCCCGGCCCCCCCCCCCCCCCTCCCGCGGCTTAACATTTATAGGTGCATTGTTGGCGATAAAAACGGGCTCCTTATTGAGGAATAAATACGCTCCTTAGTGAACAATAAGAACTGACCGGCGGAGGGTCCGCTACGTCGTTCCCTTTCCCGGTTGCACCCTGTTCTTCGCTAAGGAGTAAGGCAAGAGTGTTAAAACGATAAAAACGCTAAAAGATAAACACAGAGGCGATGAGGCGAAAAGTGATTAAGACGATTTCCCGCTGAACGTTCGAACAATAAGTGCAAAAAAAAAAGTTACCAAAAAATTACTTATAGCATGGTAACATTAAAAAAAAAGAAGAAGAAGAAGAAATTATCAATACTTAAGCTCCCAAGCTGACCCCGCGAGGGAAAATTGAATTTGAAGTTATCCATATTTTAATTGAAAGGACACTTCATATCAGTTCAAAGCAGAATGGCGCCCAATTTTAGCACATTTTAACGAGATTTGATATTAATTTTCTCGAGAATGCTTGAGAATTTAATCGCGGGGTCATTTGGAGAAGCAAATTAAAGTGAGGTGTTTCAAATAGTATTCAAAATGTTACCATGCTATGAGTAGCTTTTTAGCAAATAATTTTTGCTCTTATTGCTCGAATGTTGAGCGGAATCCGTCTAAAACAGCGTTTCACGGAACGAGTCACACCGTTTGTTAAATTTCGGCTTCAGTTCTGATAAAAAGCATTTTTGTTCAGCTGTCTGTATTCTTATGTTTTTATTGTTCGGCTATTCTCTACATGTATTTGCTTATCGGAACTAGAACTTGAGAATGTCCATCGAACGGTGGAGAGACTCTCGCTATACAAATAAAAGCGAAGAAAGATCGAGTCAATCTTTCTTCGCTTTTATTTTTATAGCGAAACTCTATTTCAGAGAACTTATTGGTTCGAGTTTGTTTGATTAATTATTTATTCATTCATTTTATTTACTTTAAGTAGTTGTTTATTAATTACATTTATTGGAAAAAAGGCGAGAAATGCCCACTCTGCTTTTCCGCGAGAAAACGTTTGGGCATACCCAGGTACAGATAAATAATACGGAAACCAACGTAAGCTGTACTCGATATTCATCTTTGCCTCGTCAATTCCGTCACGACTGGGCAGCGAATTGAAGCATGCGCAACAGTGTCTTCTCGCTCTTCAAAATCGCGGCGAGAAGAGAAGGCCATGGCATAAGTTGACAGATCACTAAATTTCCTAGCCTTTTCCAGGCGTTTTATAGGGATCAGCGCGAAAAACGCCCGAGTTTCTTCTCTCTTATGCCGCTCGCAATATTTTTCGTACGCGCTTCCCCACAGTCTTTTTCCCAAATTTTCTCAATTTCGGTTGGTGCTCGAGCTTGCCACCATTATAAATTAACATCGGCTCTCAACTTTAGAAAACTAAGAATGACCGAAATTGCCTTTTTGAATATTGGCCTAAATTTTATTCCTCAGCCGAAAAGGGTTTCGTTTGCTGGCAGGAAATTTACATTGCTTATTTTTTTCTTGTGTTTTGTTTTAGTTTGGCCAGCATGATTGCCTTCCCCGATCGGTGATAGAAAATCAATTCAGCAACTTTGAAGCGGAAATAAGCCGAGCATGTATTCACTGCACGACATCACCACTGTTTGTCCAAAACTTGAACCTGTCTCAGACGAAGGCGAATGTAATGAAGAAGAGCAAAGCAATCATTCTGACGGCAACACAGACACGCTGTCAGAACAATTTCCTATTAACAACAACACTATACAGATAAAAGTGAGCGAATACAAATTCACAGCGAATGGCGACAAGAGTATCCACGAAGGAACGACCACCAACGGCAAGGCTTCTTACGACAACATATCGACCAGCCAGTCAGGCGACTTGTTAACTGATAAAACGATTACAACTGACACGACTGCACGCCATGTGGAAATGCCTCAAGGACAGATCATGAACGCATACACGACGGCTCCACTGTACGAAAACGGTGGCCATGAGGCAGTGTATTATTCTGTAAGTACCGCAGATACTGGGACAGGTGGTCAGGAGATTTACGCCAATGAGACCGACACCTATGAAATAATGGTACCTCAACAGAATGGTGCGCCCGAGGGATTACCCGGGTACCAGTCGAGTATTTACGGGACACTGCCATATGTCCCCATGACTTCCAAAGAACAGTTTTCACCTTACCAAAGGATAGCCTTATACAGTGGTACCCACAGACCCTTAACAGCGCGTGAGATGGGAATCCAGACTAAGCCCTGCTGTAACTGTCCCTGTCACCTCCCTGATTCATCTCATCAGCCCGTGTTTAGCTTCAAAACTCAGCGGCCATCAGTCATTATGGTACCTTCCGACAAGAGTGATGCTTCCTTGGACGTCACGCGAAAGGTAAATGTCTTACACTCGCTTGACTGGACAGTGAAGTGCAGTGGTTAGCGCGTTGGACTTCAGACCTGAAGGTCAGTGGTTCGACGCCCAGTCCCTGCCATCGTGTTGTTTTCTTAGACAAGATACTTTACCCCACATTGTCTCTCTCCACCCAGGTGTAGAAATATGTACCGGCGACATACTGCTGGGGTAACCCTGCGATGGACTAGCATCCCATCCAGGGGGGAATAGCGGTACTCTCAGTTGCTTCATGCTACAGAAACCGGGATAGGCTCCGGCCGGCGCCGTGTGAGCCTCCTAGGCTTGTGTGCGACTTTACCGATTGACTGGACAGGCACGAACGGCAAGAAATTTAACCTGCGACCAGAATTTTTGTTTTGTTTTAAGTTCTCATGTTTACTGCTACTTGAGTCGCTCTATTTCTTGGTTGCCGAACGTGGGGATCGTTTACGAAGCGAACCCCAATAAATCCTAATGTACGTCTGCTATTACCCCTTCTACTAGCAGAAGTGAAATTAACAATCGCATCCCCGAGAGAGTAGCCCCGCAGCTCTTAACAACCTCTAATTTCATTGGACCTTGGTATCACGCAGCTCTATTGTTTTCGGGGCTAGGGTCCATTGTTTTGTTGTTTGGTGTATTGTTTTCTCAGCAAATCAGAGAAGACGTTGTAAGAGCTGCGACATCGCCCCCCCGAGAACTACTTGCAATTGCAATTCGCAACTATATAATCACAGCCACTTGACTTCACTGACCCGGTCAATAACCACAGACCTGGAAGCATCAACTGAGTACAAACGTTTTTCATTCAGTGTCTTAGCCAGAAAAACTAATATACTTTACTACGTATTTTTCTCTTAAGTTATGTCTATTAAATCTATGTTCACACATGACCGCTCTCGTTTCTCTTTTTAAATCATTTGTACTGAAAGAACAGCAACTAAATGTCACGTGCAAATTTCACGTTAAGGTCGGTCGTTGGGCAGGGTAGTTGACCATAAATACCTCGATCAAAATTGCTCAACAGGTTTACTCGTACACTGAAAAAGATTCCACCTAAGTTTATTAGAAATGTAACGTCTTTTAATATCGTTCAAACGAAACGTCGACGGCAACTCGGTGACGATGTCAATAGATGGAAGCTAAAATCGTTTGCTCACCCTGGCCTTGAGTATTTATCAGGCTTAGTAGAAACACGCTTATCTTAAGACTAAAAACTTGTTTTTTTTTTTCGACAACAGCTTGAATCAACGGCTTACAGGCTTATGACAGAGAATGCCATAGTAAGACGAGATCTCCAGCATAATGGATATAATGAAATGGTAATTTAGCTTTTGTTATTGACGACACCAGAAGGGTTGTCAGCCTAGCTTATTTTAAGACAAAGATCGGGTCATTTTTAGACAATCAGTAATTATGTCTAGTAAAGTTTATTTGTTATTACACGAATTCTTTTATTACTTTATTTTAGATTATTTTAAATGTTCCGCAGCGGGGAGAGGGAGGAATCACCCCCCCCCCCTCCCCAGTGGTGCCTTGGGGCGCTGTTTGTTTGTTTGTTTGCTTCCCCGGAATAAGCTTGTGTTTACTTTCTTTTTGTTTCTGTGTTTTTTGAAAATTACTTTCCGTACGGAGTTAAGACGAATAAAAAAATTTCGTCGAAGAAAGTAGTATATTTTTACGATAGCAGAGATAATGACCCGAATTATGATACATTTCCCAGATAGTTTTATTTTTCATTTTGTAATCGATAATACTTAATATTTTATAGGTTGATTCAGATTCATCAGACGAGGACGAAGACGGAAAAGAAGAAAAATATTTTCGGGTGAACATCGACGGAACAACAGCAAGATTTAAACTGACCAAAGAAGACTGGGAAAGAATTCCTATTAACACATTCCCAAGCGGTGGCCGACTGTTGAGTGGGGACTGGACTCGAATCTTTCTCGAGAAAGTTAAAGAAAGTAATCCATGGTGCAGTCTGCGCTTTAAGAACAATCATGTGAGATCAGAAAACTCCCGCAAAATCCACTCAGCGGTGTTCTTCAGAGGAGGCGCGGAATGCAAGCGACCAGAATGTAACGTCAAGGTGCGGTTTGTGATCCGGAAAGAGAAAGGAAAACACGTTGATGTGACGTACGTGGGAAACGTGTGTCACAGCAGTGAGCCGGGAGGAAGTGACGTCGGAAACGAAAAGAAAACAAAACAGGTTCGCCGTATGCGGAAGCCCTACGGCCTCCACGAGTGATTGCACTTCTTTTATCAAACAATCAATTAATTGAAAAGTAAGGACATTTTTAATTTTTCATCCGAGTTTTACTGGGTAGTTGATTTAAGAAATAAATCATCGATCGTGGGTTTTTAAGGTAAAATGGCGCCAAATATATTAAATTAATTTTGTAGACTTTTTTTCGCACAATATACGCCATTGTAATAGAAAATTATAATTATACGGAAAATATTCTTCAGACATATACTGATATTTTTGTAACTTGGTTCTTTACTTTCTTGTATTTATATAACGACAAGATTGGATAAATCCAGTCAAGATATCGACATTTTCTGTACTCAGTCATAAAAGAATTTATATCAAAAGGAATAAACCTTAGAATTACTCCACAGACGAAATGTACTCCAAGAAAATTTAGTCCTTTAGTGGAAATCATTGGTATGTGTGGAAGGTTTTTAAGGTATAATGGCGCTAGATATTTTCTTAGCCGATTTTTTGCTTGCCTTGGATCGCACAGTTTCTCCCACCGGCATAGAAAATTGAATGGAATATATTCTTGACATTTACTGGTATTTTTGTACGTAACTTAGTTTTTAATTTCATCTTTATAATGACAAGATTGGATAATTCCAGTCAACATATCGCTATATTCTGTACTCGGTCACAAAAGAATTTATAACATTAGGATTAAACCTTTGAAAATTACTTTGCTCGAAATGTGGCGCTGTGCTCTAAGAACATTAGCCCTTTAGTGGAAATCATTTCCTTGGTATGTGTGGTGGGTTTTTACGGTATATTAAATGGCGCCAGATGTATTTGCAGACCTCAGTTTTATTTGCCTTGGGATCGCACAGTGTACCCCATTGGCATAGAAAATTAAACAGAACTGATATATTCTTGAAATTCACTGGTACTTTTATAATTACGTTTTTACTTACTTGCGCTATAATGACAAGATTGGATAAATCCAATCAAGATATCGCCATATTTTGTACTCGATCACAAAAGAATTTTTGACATTCACGACGTCTTTAAAAGAGTTGAACTATTGGAAAAAATAGTGTCAAGAATGCATAAGACTAAGTTTTCGACGGTTTCATTGGTTAATAAAGGGTCTAGACACACCTGCGATTTTTCCGAAAAAATCTGACCTCCCGACGGTAATCAAACCCATGACCTCCACAATGACCTCCTATACACCGGTCGAGCGCTCTAACCCATTGGAAGACGTCGACCGCATCCGATCGGTGTACGGGACTAGTCATGCGTTGGATCCCCGTCGGGGACTCGGATTCTTTCTTGTTTCTACGCTCGTGACAAAATGAATATTCCCTTTTTTCAATAAATTAATTCAAAAACGTTGGCTTAATTCCATGCCCATTTGAAAGATGACTTATTGCTATGATTTTTTTTTTCGCTTTCCCTGTTGTCCTGATGTAGGGAAAGGCCGCAGGCGGGGTGGTGGTAAGGTGGGTTTTTGTCCTCTGATGTTTACATGTGGGAATCAACACTGACCAAGTCAGGCAAGCGACACTTATCGTTGTTTGCTCGATAGCCCTGAAGGCTGTAAGGTCGGCACATACGAGGGGACTAGTCGCAGGGACTTGTTGCAGGGACTAGTCCCCTGTAATGTTGACACGATGGGACTAGTTGCAGGGACAATTCCCTTGAAGGGTTTACACGCGGGGACCTGTTAATAGCAAAATAGCAAAATTTAGGGCCCTTTTACTGAAATTCGCTGAAAGGTGAAGACGAAAAATGGAGCAGTCCTCAACAGTGGAACCGAATTTAGTAAATTAACCTCAAAACATTAAAGTAAATCGGCTCAATAAAACCGCACACTGTTCATCCACGATGAGCGACTGTTCCATCAGGACTACCAATCGCAGACAAATACAAGATTTATTCTCTAGGCCAACTGGGAAAAATTAAAAGATCCGATGAAATATCTTCATTTGGTCGAAGGGAATTGTCCAATGCACGAACAGTTCACACGAGGGGAACAAACATATAGTTTGTGGGACTAGTCCCCAAGACTGGTCCCACGAATTCAAACCAGTTTGAATTCGTAGTGCGAGAACATTTTTTGACTAACGTGTAGTTCACACGAAGGGCCTTGGTCCCCGGGACTAGTCGCAGGGACCAGTCGCAGGGACTAGTCCCCTCGTGTGTGCTGACCAGTAAGTTATATTGTTCTCATCTCGTTGATCCAGGCTGATCCCAAAGCCTTACCAAGTTTTGTTCCGCGATCACATCAAACTTGACCACCCCAGTCTCTCAAGAACATTAATGATCGCCATGTGACTCCTTATTCTTGCCCCTGTTTAGTCCCCCGGGAGTTTTGATTGGCACACGGTTGAAAGGCAATTTAGCGCTATTATCTCGTTTCTACTGAGCACATCTCGTAAACTCAGATCACCCTTTCTGCACCTACTGAATCGTCGCTGCACACGGAAACGTTGTTACTGCAGACTGTGAGTATTGGAACTTTGATTTCAACAGTATGTCGGCAGTCGCTAGCATGCCCTTTTTATATCTGTATATTAAAGGCTACGGCCAAATGGATTCAGCAAATCCATTCAATACCGTTCAACATTGCAAGTTAAACTCGTTTGGGAACCCTGCTGAACGATGTTTTAAAAATGATTCTCATCGATGTTGAATGGCGGTAGGAAAAGTTTGATTATTCGTACGCTGACAAAGTTGTATTTCACAATGCTGGTTGATGATGATCAGTTGACCAAGGCCCATAGGCCCATAGGCCTTACAGGTCAGTACTGTAGAGCTGAGCAACTTTGGTGATACAATTGCATTTTAAATCAGTGATCATTTGCCTGGATGTGGTCTTTTGAGTCCGGCCAATTTTTGGTTTCTCAGATTCAGTAAGTAAACAGGAAGGTTAACGCATATGATAGCGTGTGTTATTCTACAGCTATTGTCGGTAATTTTGCGACCGACCTCGGATACAGCATGAAACTAGTGCGGAATCACATTCCGCTGGATTGAGAACTGAAGCACCTAGTTGTCGATTAGTGCCCGCTCTTAGATTCCTAACAACAGCACTCAAGTCTGCAACTGAAGTAAAATATGTTCACAGCGGCGCTAATTGCCTCGAAGCATCGCAATCGAATTACGAAACGTGTGGTGCAGATTGTCCGCTTTGTGGGTTAGCCACGGTTTATGCAATGTGAGGTCAAGTCGGCCGGATTGCTGCAAAACAAGAAACAAGACATTTTGATTCACATCAAATCGCAACCGGGTTATTCAAATATTAATTACATGTTCGGCATTCGGCTCAGGAATATGTTTAAACTTTAAAATATGAATTTTGTAATTAACTATATACCGTAACTGACAACACTATTGTGTTGTGTTCAACAAACAATACTTGGTCGCTCCGCTGCGTTGATATATTAATCATTACAGTAGTATAAAGGGACATCTGATTTCTAAAGTGTGATACAGCTGGACAACCTTCTCTCGAATTAAATGATCTTTCACTTTTCATGTTGCTTGGGTGCGAACAGTTGATAACATGGCGCTGAATGGCTCGGTACAGGACGCCACGGATCACAAAGTCGCATAGTCGGTCATTGTCTCAGATTTAAATCACTGTCAAACACAAAGAAATTACCGAATTTTCTAGAGTTTTATAGTGACAGGATAAGAAGAATATTTAAGGTTAATAACTTATGGACGTTGTCTCCGAGAGTAAATGATTAATTTACATATTGTTTTTTATCTGAGAGTGATTGACTAAGTAGTTTTTAAATATTCCATTTATTTCACTCAACATTGTGCTCTCCGGAAAGAGTAAATTTTTGATTTACCGCTGAGCGTTTTACACCGGTCCCCCATCCTCTCACTCCAGTCGTCTTTAGGGGAGCCACCGTTCCTTCCTCCGTGGGGAGGAGGGTAATACGACTTCCCAAGTAAAAACGACTGCGAAGGAGGCTACCGTCCCCTCTCCTAATGGGGCGTTTTTACGGTTCAACGAACGCACGAATGTTGACATGATTTTGAATAAGCTTTGTAGTAGAGCAGTCAAACGACGTTTTTCATTTTCTTAACAAAGAATCTTCTGGAAAACATCTTTTCACATCACTGGGATCAAACAAAGTCCAAACAACATTCTTGTTACAAGCCCCTAAATGAGCCAGACCTCCCCTCCCGTAAAAGTGTCAAGATAGGTTACCTTGTGTGTTTTAAAATGTGTCACACCACGCGTATAATCATATGCTCACTTTGATGGGAGCACGACACGCCTCGGATTTCAAGGTACGTTTTTGGCGTTCTTTTTGAAACAAGTTGTCGCTTGTAGTGCTCGTTTTGTCAATAATTAGCGTTAAGTATGCGGGTGTTGTTGTCCTACGGCCCTAGTTTATTAGCGTGATACGAAGCATCAAAGTCGGATAGTTTATTCACCTAATGCGTAAACCCATTACATAGCAAATGTCGTGGTGTCGTGAAAAGCGATGATATGTCTAAAACGCGGGGAGTTTAAACAGCTATAGAGAAGACAACACATTCGAAAGTCTTGATTCAAACAATGCTGAGAGTAAGAACCAGTTTTGTAGTCTTTTTAAGACCTCAGAATCAGATGATATTTAAACAGGAAGGTTAAATCTACCCAAGACCTGACACTAGTTGCGTTGAGTTCACTCCAACAGGCTAGGGTCACGGAATCAAATTCCAGTAGTTTGAAGTAATTAAACAAACTTAGCAATCGAATAATCAGTTTGAAATTCAACATTTTGCCAGTCGTTTCTTAGCTTATCTTTTCTTAACATGTCGTATGTAATTTGCAGAATCCGTGGGAAACATATTATGATGCAAATCAAGCGTTCGGTTATCAGTATGAATTCATTTCCACGTCGAAGGTGAATAATTATCACCTATTGTTTACACAGGGCTCTACTTGTTTCATAATTGCTTGCTTTATATTTTCACTCAAACGACAGAGTCCTTCTTTTAAATTACGGTCGATTCTTAAATTAGTGTATCTGTCTTCCTATTTTTTTTCGTCTTGGTGAATATTCCGTACGTGACCTTAGGGCATATATCTCATCGTGGGAGTGTTATTGTTTCGTGGCTGTGCGGTTTTACGCTCTGAGAAGAATTTACATCTTAAGACTTAAACCTTCCGTATGTTCGATGTACTTTATGGTTCTTTGGATTCCATTCAGTTTAGTCTAAATTATTCTTTATAACGTACAATCAGTCGTAAAATCATTGCCTCATTATGAGTGAAACAGTGGTGACAGTAATTATATTTGATCACGGGATTGGATACAAATATTTCTACACATCACGTCGAACTTGAGGACTGTTGAAGTCGAGTTTTAGTTAACTCAAGTCGAAAGCAGCTTTCCCTGCTCACGTCCGGTACCCCGACCTTTTCGCTAACAAGAAGAAGTTTGTGTTTTGGTTAATGCCGCTGTATGTATTTTAGGACCCTCGCTATGACGTCCTCGATACACGTGTCAGCATCATGTAAAGTTCGTAGTTCAATCAAGGCTGCACTATATGACAGCGCTCAATATTGATTACGCGTATTGATTGCTCGGAAATACTGAGCGAAGAAATTTAACGAGTTGAATCGGGCGTGAAATGACTGCAGTGGCTTTTTTAGATGATCGATGGGAAACTCGCCTGAAACTCGCCTTTGTGTCATGAGTTGCACGAAGAATTATCCGCAGTAGTGGAGTTGGCGAAATATAGAGCTGAGTGCTGCGTTTAACAACGATGACGCACAAAGGTAAAAACCGTATGCATTATAGTACTAGGCAAATATGATTTACAACTTGTGTATCAACTGAGTTGACAAGGTAAATTGGCCACCGTAGAGAAATTGAATGCTGACGTTTCGAGCGTTAGGTAGCCGTTCTTACCGAGTGCACTATAACCGCCTTAAAAACAACACTGCAGTTATCCAAAGAGAACAAGATACCCGGGGAGGGGGTACTCCCTTATCTGACCATATCGGGGACGTACGGCCTAACAGGGTAAGGTTTTCAGGGGGTTGTAGATACTAGATATACATGTAATAACCTGTAATGAACTAAGGAGTAAGCTTATTTATCGATTAATTGGCTGAAATAGAATCTTCATCTCGTTATTTTAGCCATCACCGCTCATGCGTCACACACGCTGTCTGAAGAGTTGTTTGGTGGAGTTTTCGTTTGAAAATGAACGCTTCTTTTATACCATTTATTTTTATCCCAAACAAAGATAATGACGTTGGAACGTATTCAGAAATATTTTTTCATAGCCTGATGGTTCAGATAGTCGTCGGAAATCATTAGGATTGTTCGGGCTTCTTGACTAAGATGGAAAATGTCTCTCACCCTTCTGAAACGCCTCCGCGAACTCTGGCGTCATTTTAGTTGAAGCTAATTTAAACCCCATGATTTATATTGCACACGGGGTGTCAAGGCAAGCATGAATATTCTTTACTGGAATCCGAAGGCCCGACCAGTCTTACTTTGCACTCGCAAATTCATTTTCGGATACAGAAAGATCGGTCCTTATTGCGTAGGATAGAGTGAGGCAGTTATACAACGTCCAACGAGAGGAATTGAAAACGACTGTTCATTTTTACCGCTGGTAGCTTGGCGTAGTCAATCAAACGATACTCAAAGAAAAATCAATCGAGCTCTATCAAACCCATTTTGATAATAATGATGGTGATGATGATTGTCATTGGGTTGATAGGCCATTTCCGAATTGTCTTGTGCCTCTTTTTTAAAGCGAGGCCTGGTGCAAAACTTTTCATATGAAAATGAGTTTTATCTGCATGTGAATGAAAACTCATTTTCATATGAAAGGCTATGTATCAAGACTCGCTTTGAAAAAGAGGTACAAGACAACTCGGAAATGGCTTATTCAGAAATCAGCGCTGCTGGGATCAGCTAAGATCTTGTGATATGTTCTTGAGTCATAGAACGGTAAAGCTTATACTCAAGTTCTAGGTTTTCTTAGGGAACTGGCTGTTGCTTGGCACCCTAGAAAATACCGTCTTGAAAATACCAGCACGAGTTATGATAATTGAGTAACAAAACGGAGAGATTTCCGTCTTATAACTATGTCAGTCAAGTGAAAAGGACATAAACACTTTTCATTTATTCACTTGATGCAACTCTATACTGCTTTAAGAAATTCAAAAGTCGATAACATGTCACAAGATAATGCTAGGAAACATCACAATGTATCTTCCTCCGACATTGACGGCGAAAAATTACCATGTTGTGTGATTGTTAGTTTGAGCGACACATTGGCTCTCGCCTGGCTACTCGTGTTTGGAATTAAAGCCTACAAGTAACTTAGGTGAATCAACGCCCTGTTAATTGTCTATTTTTTTCCGTTCGTGTTGTACTTGGCGAAGCTGTTTAAAACCGGTTTTACATGTCAAAGCACAGGCCAAGGAAAATGTCGATTAATCGAGAGTTCGATCATGTTCGAGTGAAAAAGCTCTCGATTATAGAACGTTCGATTGGGAAAACTGATTAACCTGATTCACATCAATCGAAACCGAACGTTCGATTAAATACGCCGGGAAGTAGCCATGGTAAAATAGAGGTAAATAGTCTAGTATAGAAAGTATCTTGTGTAGGCATGCGTAAAATACGGCGAAAAAAGTTGCGTTTTTGGTTGGGCCCAGGCTTTGTAACTTCAACACAGCAGACAATTTACGCTGGCTGTTTGAAACCTGGACGGCAAAGGATTGCACTGCGACCTATTTATTCATTAGCATGAAAGGTTTTAATTTTCTCTAAAAAATTGAAGCAATGTAACCTCAAATAGACTTACCCATCGATAATCACTCACTTATGCACCCTTTGGAAAAAACTCTTTGGTACGCTGTGTCCGAGAAATTGTATGAATGGCAACACATCATCGTAACGAGCTGGTTTGATCAGTTTTCATCGACTTGGGTGTCTGCAGAACAAACATCCAGTGTAACGCAGAGTTTCAGTCGGTCTCTCTTATCGATGATCAGCTGGTTGCAAAGTTTTATCTTGTCCAGAACGATCTGATTTGGGGCCTAAATCTAGATCAACCTACTTAGCAATCTTTCGAAGCTGCAGGAGGCTGCTGTAGTTTATTTGCCAGGCATACTTCATCGCGAGAGGACTGGACGCTCTCTCTGAGCCCGCAAAGATTCGACGCATGCAAGCGGCTTTTTCCATAGCCTCGCCCTCAGGAAGACCTTGGCAAAAAGGAAGAACACGTGAAAAAACAGCGGCTGGTGACCGAGCCTACTGCTACTTTGAATTAATTGAATTTTCCAGCATAGCAGATCATAATAATCATGTGACGTTAAGGTCTTCAAATGTCCATACCGATGCTTCGTTTGGCGCAATTTTGACCGTGGGCGAAATGTTTTTTCTTGATCCCTGCTGATGAGACTGCCTACAAAGTCAGTCAACCGGAAGTTTAATTCTAATTGGACGGCATCCAATCAGAAGTTAGAATCTCTTCTGGGAAATCAATTTAAGTTCACGTTTGTCGTTGACTTGGGGTCCTGCAAGCAAAATTCCTCTGACATTCCTTGTTTTCTTTTCTCCCCAGAACGACCTCCATAAGCACTCGCGGAAGGTCCTAGATGTCAGTCACTGAGGCCAAGTAAACCGAGCATGTATTCACTGCACGACATCACCACTGTTTGTCCAAAGCTTGAACCTGTCTCAGACGAAGGCGAATGTAACGAAGAAGAGCAAAGCAATCATTCTGACGGCAACACGGACACGCTGTCAGAAGAATTTCCTATTAACAACAACACTATTCAAATCAAAGTGAGCGAATATAAAACGACAACGAATGGTGACACGAGTATCCACGAAGGAACGACAACCAACGGAAGGGCTTCTTACGACAACATATCGATCAGCCAGTCAAGTGGCCTTTACCCTGAGCAGGCTACTGCACGCCATGCAGGTGTTTCTGTAGAAATTCCTCAAGGACAGATCGTGAACGTATACACGAGGGCTCCACTATACGAAAACGGTGGTCATGAGGCATTGTATTATTCTGTAAGAACCGCAGATACTGGGACAGGTGGCCAGGAGATTTACGCCAATGAGACCGACACCTATGAAATGATGGTACCTCAACCGAATGGTGCGCCCGAGGAATTACCCGGGTACCAGTCGAGTATTTACGGGACACTACCATATGTCCCCATGACCTCCATAGGACAGTTTTCACCTTACCAAGGGATATCTCTATACAGTGGTACCCACAGACCCTTAACAGCGCATGAAATGGGAATCCAGACTAAGCCCTGTTGTAACTGTCCCTGCCACCTCCCTGATTCATCCCATGAGCCTGCGTTTGGCTTGAAATCTCAGCGGACATCAGTCATCATGGTTCCTGCTGACAGGAATAAGAACGCTTCCTATGACGACACGTCAAAGGTAATTTTAATTGAACTGAATGCACGATTGGCTCAAAGTAATAGATATAGTTGTTAGAAAAGTAAATGTAACCTGAAAAGAGGACAAGTTTTTTCAGCATTCTGCTTACTGTTGCGTGGATCAGGAAGAGAATGGTTTATCAAACAAAGTGATAACGAAATCTCCTTACAAGTTACTGCTAAAATTACTTAAGTTAAAAATTGCAATGCTAAACTTTATCATCTTGTAGCATCTTGTCTTCACAAACCAGTTGGATCTTCCCTCTCATGACACTTTAGTATTAGGGTCACTGTGGATCAGTAACGCGATCCTTCCATGACAATTGAATGATGCTAAATACCAGAGAGTGTCAGTGTGAGGTTTTATAACTACAGGTCATCAATGAAAACTGTTCAGCGGATTTTCTCGTATAGCGGGAAAAGAAATTGAGCCTCCCGCAACTTAAAATACTGGTCTGCTGAAAGGTAATTCCATCAACGGTTCAGCTTCGCCGTAAAAAATGTGGCAGATGATGAATTGACTTCGAATAAAGCTAAGTAATACACACTTTACCATCATTAAAACCCGGTTCTTTTGTTTTTTATGACAGCTCGAATCAGCGACCCACAGGCTTATGACAGAGAATGCCAAGCTAAGGCGAGACCTGCAGCTTAATGGCTTTAATGAAATGGTAACAAAGTTTTACTCATCAGCAAATTTTGCAGATAGTTTTCCTAAACAATTAAGGGAAATATTATACGGTATATGGTGGAGGAAACAACATTGAGCACGTTTTGAGTCTTAGGCAAACACCGCATGTTATAGACTCTTCTGATTCCTCTTAATTTAATATTTTAAAATTAATATTTTATAGGTTGATTCAGACTCATCAGACGAGGACGAAGACGGAAAAGAAGAAAAATATTTTCGGGTGAACATCGACGGAACAACAGCAAGATTTAAACTGACCAAGGAAGACTGGGAAAGAATTCCTATTAACACATTCCCAAGCGGTGGCCGACTGTTGAGTGGGGACTGGACTCGAATCTTTCTCGAGAAAGTTAAAGAAAGTAATCCATGGTGCAGTCTGCGCTTTAAGAACAATCATGTGAGATCAGAAAACTCCCGCAAAATTCACTCAGCGGTGTTCTTCAGAGGAGGCGCGGAATGCAAGCGACCAGAATGTAACGTCAAGGTGCGGTTTGTGATCCGGAAAGAGAAAGGAAAACACGTTGATGTTACATACGTGGGAAACGTGTGTCACAGCAGTGAGCCAGGAGGAAGTGACGTCAGAAACGACAAGAAAACAAAACAAGTTCGCCGTATGCGCATGGCTCCTGGCATGTACGAGTGATTGGACTTTTGTATCGAAGAGTGCATTATCATGAAATGTAAGGACATTTTTTATTTTTTACTCGAGTTTTAACTGGATAGTTTTGAGACTAAGGAATTGAAAATTAATAAAGGCAGGTTCTGACTCTCCCCAACCCACCCTCTCCAAAGCCGACGTAACTCTTAAAAATCATGTGGATGTTAAAGAACTAAATGGTTTTTATCTGAAGGATAATATATTTGTAGATTTTTACTTACCCTGGGATCCCACAGTATACCGAAATGTCATAGAGGATTGTGCGGAATTTATTCTTGGTATTTACGAGTATTTTTGTAACGTAGTTTTACATGTTTGGATTGACAACTTCATACAGTCATTGACATTTATCAGATTCATATTATTATCTCATTATACTTTATACTTGGATATGAACGAATTTATAACGCAGACTTCGAAGATTGAAACTTTGAAAAATATGTAGTGCCAAAAAAAATCGTAAGAGTTACAGTGTAAGACGTTCATTTCGTATTGATTTGATGTTGAATTGCTGCGTTCCAGTTTCCATATAAAATATACCATGTTTACGTGAATAAAATAAAAACGGAATCCATAAAGGGTGCGTCAATCAAAAACGGCGTCAAAAAGGCGATTAAGACACCCAGAAATTGATTTGTTCTTCATACCTCTGAGTTTTCTGAATAAATGCTCCCTCCCAATAATGCCTATGGCCATTTATTTTGATTCTCGTTTTACTCAGTCATATTATTGGAGGGGAACGTTTAATCTGGAAACGTAATACATTTATTCAAGTTAATACCGTTAGAATATCTATTTACATATTTTTCATTTTGCATCTGTTTAGTTGAAGGACACTTTCGATCCATTCGGCCAGAAATTCGGAAATATAGTTCCTAATCAGCTTAGTTTTTCGTGTATAGTTACTGATCAGCCTTAGTTTTTCCCTTTTCTTCACTTACGAATGTTGCTCTTCTATTCTTCGACTTAAAACTTTTTTTGAAATCTGAAGTGGAATTTTTGGTCGAATGGAGCGGCGGCCATAAATACAGCTTAAAGTACGATGCATTACTATTTACTTGCAATAATAAAGACTCATTAGAAATCGATCATTAAAATTTAGTTTTTTAAAGTTAACAAGGGGTACAGTCGAGGGAGTTCCGGCTTGTGAAACACTGTAGACCTTAAAAGGTGACGATAGAGGCTCCGCAGTGTTTTTTGAAAACACCACAACCAAGCGGTTGAGGTTCTTTTTACGTTTACACGCTATTGGGGAATAACTTAAAGGACACGATTCTATTAGTCACATTGGTTCAACTCATTTCAAAATCTGTTTTGGTTGGAGCACGGTCAAGGAAAAAGCTGACAAGAACAAAGAGGTCTCTCGGAAGTCGTGTTTATCGTATGAATTTAAGGAGCAGTGTGGGTCTAGAGGTAAACTTGGCTCACTTCTGATCTGAGTTTCGGTTTCTTTCATCTAGTTTTTTCTTTCGATAAGAAACTTAGCTTCACAATACCTCTCACCACAAGGATGTGTTAAAGAGGTTTCCAACTGAGTGTCGAACTGCGTCCTTTATTACTCCCTTTGATTGTAATTGGTTAAAAAACTCGAGCCCTTTTCTCAACCCATTGAAGTTTTCCCGCGCTTGGAGCCAATTACATGTATTTGCTTTCAGTTCTGATTGTTTCTCTGATTACGTTCGTTACCTTGGTCAGAGTAATTACCTTTGGGCTTGTTTAAAAACCGCTCTTATGAATGCCAGTGGTGGGCACGGTGGAATAGTGGTTAGCGCGTTGGACTTCTGAAGGTTGGTGGTTCGACGCCCAGTCCCTGCCGTTGTGTTGTTTCCTTAGACAAGAAACTTTACCCCACATTGTCTCTCTCCATCCAGGTATAAATGGGTACCGGTGACATACTGCTGGGGTAAACCCTGCGATGAGCTAACATCCAGTCCAAGGGGGGAGGGGGGGAGCAATACTCTCAGTTGCTTCTTGTTACAGAAACCAGGTTAAGCTCCGGCCGTGTGGGCCTTCGCGGCGCGTGTGCCACTTTACCTTACATAACTACCTTGTGAATATCAATCAGCCATTAAGAAACCTTAACAAATTAAAACAGGCAATGTCCATGCCTCGAACTAGCGTCCCATCCCGGGGAGAAGTCGGTAGTTGTTTCATTCACGACGGAGATCGGAGCTATGTGCACGCCTGGGCAGAGATTATAACCATAACGGTGCTTTGTCCGTGCTTCGGTTTTGTCGTGGGAATCCGCAGTGTAGAACCAAGCGTTCAGCCCGTGTTCATGTTTCCAAAATGCCTTACTTTTCAAACCAGTTTTAGCCATTGTAGACAGCCTATGTTGCATTTGCCTCTTGAATGTTAGTCTCGCTTTATAGATTGTTTGGCAGTTTCAAAACACAGAGAATTTGAAGAAGTGAAGTTTTGAAAAGAAGAGTATTTTTTGTAGGGGTACACCATAGCCTAAGTTTGGTAAATTTATATTTATTTACAAATTACCCATATCACCTTGCAGTCTTGTCGCGTAGTCTTTCAGACAACGTTAATTGAAATAGCTGTATCCATGAAACTGTTCTGCAAGATGTGCTTACGTGTTTCCTCAGTTTATTAGCGACTAATGGCCTTCATATGACTTGTCGAAATATGGTTTCGGTCACAGGCTAGTGTCCAGGCGTTGCCTTCTTGCTCACTCGATTTTTGACATGATGCCTCCACCGCGGTCAAACGTCTGAGGCAGTTTTTTCGTTGTCGTTCGTAAGATTTATTCACGGTGCAGTCGAAACATGAGCAAGGAGATATAAATTAGTGGGTGAGTGTAAATATATTTTTATTCCTCTCAAACAAACCAGTTTCCTTGCTGTTTAAATGTTCCGCACCTGAACCAAATTACTCTTAGAAATGGCGCCGACAAGTCTGTTCCCCGTTTTCAAACACTTAGAACGTTTTTAGTAAAGTTCGAAACATTTTAGTAAATGAACAAGATACTGGTACAGTATCAAACGTAAAACAGTGAAAATAATTCCCTTATCTTTGAGGTACTTTTCTTATTTTTCTCGTTTGACCGCGGTGAATTAACATGATGCCACCAATCTCGATCAACTCACTTCGTTCCCAGTGCCCTATGTGGTTTTTTCGCTCAGTCACGAGAAAAAAAAAACGCCTAGGAACTAGCCTGACGATTTTAGTTTCTTTTGCCAAAATATAGGCGGTTGTAAGATAAAGTCAACGTTACCTGCCTTACAGCCGACCTTACTGCTGTATTCAAACATATTCAAACATAATCCGATGCCTACCCCCCTGATTATTTCCCGTTACAGCCTACCCCTTATATAGTTGACGATGATTGGTTGGTTCGACACAAATAACAGAAGGGCATTAAGCAAATTAAGCAATTACATGATTGACAGAAGATACGTTTTGCATGTTTAAAGGTTGCAAAGGAACAATTTAGGAAATTCTCCCATAAGATTAGTTCACATAATAAAAAAACTTTCTGAAATATAAACGGCATCAATACAGAAAAAGGTTCCTGTATTTACTTCAACTCTTTGTAACCATGACGGGTGAATTATAGCCGGTGAATCTTGTTTGAAAAAATAAACTGAGCCTGCACGCTGCAGTGATATTGGCTGTGAATGAAGTCTCATTTGAAGACTCACCTTTCTTTTTATTCACCGAATATCAAGAAAGATAAAACCTCTTGGCAGTTTTCATCCAATGAATGAGCGAAGCTACACACAGCTGCTCCTTAGAATAAAAACAAATCGATTCTGATAAGTGCATACGAAAGAATTAATTTGTGTAATAAACATATGCAATACTTTTTTAGTTTATTTGGTAACGAACATCTTTTCAACCCAAGCAGGCATTTTTAGTTTTGAAAAGCGAGTGAATCTTTGAAAGATTCGCCAATCTTCTCTGAACAATGGGCCAGTTGGCGGTGAAATTTAAGGAGTGGCGCGAAAAACTCGAGTTATCACACGAGAAGGCAAAACATGGTAAATATACTTAGTTTTATTTACCGTGTACAGTTTCACAGTAAAACAGCCGTTGTAGGTAGCAGTTTGTAGGAAAATATTCTTCTAAATGATTCTGGCATAATGTTAAAAGATACTGCATAGCTTTGAGTTAATAATTTATCTTTTTGAAGAGAGACTTTCACTGTAAAGAAAATGTTTTGAGCGCGATGGTTTTTATCGTGACTGTTTTAATGCTGGATTCAGTCAGTATACATTAGATGTTAATGGAGTGTATTATATTGAACCATGCATTAACAAAGTATACAATTCTACAAATCTACAAACGTGGGACTTTTGTGCGTTGGTTATATTTATATTGCAAATTTCACAACAATGATCAGAGAACAGAGGTTTTCAAAGTGATCTTTACCACGTTTGATCAAAAGCTGGCCAAGAATCGCCATGTCTTTTTTGGTAAATTTATCTTTTCGTTGGAATAATACATTGAATAGACGGACTTAAAAGAAAAAAAAAGAGAATGTGCGGAAGAAATTTTCGTGCTTTTGTTTTGAATGGAACGGGTTAAATATGGTGTTTTGATAATAAGTACCAGCGACTCGCCACAAGCTGTGAGCGATTGTGACTATGAATATTAAAACAGACATAATTATCTGAAGCATTGAATCTTCGAACGAAGTTAATTTGAATCTGCACCTCAGTCTTTGTAAAGTAGCTTCATATTGAAACAGAGAGTAAAAAATTCTCACTTCTACTGATTGCACCGTAGAAAATTAAATATTTAAAATTTTCCATGGTGATAGATCTTCTTTTTGTTGTTTTCCTACCAAACGTTTTTAGATTGAGCTCAAATGGAATAATCTCGTAGCCATCTTTCATAGTAGACTGGTAACTAGCACGTACACATCCGGGATTGAAAAAAACAAAATGAAAGAAAAACAAGATAACTGCTGTTTAAGGAATACTGAAAACTTCGCGCCTTTCTTAAATTTAATTGAACACTGTAATTTTAATTTTACCCGTTAACTTTTTATCTACTATCTCCAGTTTCATTTGAAATATGGTGCTCGAATTCGCACGCGTTGTTTTTAGCCAATATAAGCAGCAGATAATTCTATTATTGACAACAGATGTTATAGACGTATATAATAACCAGTTTTTTTACACTGTTGACCATTTCAGCTTCTCCTTCAAGTTTGATCTTCTTACGAGAGTTGCAAAGAAGTATTTTTGTTGTTGTCATTATTAAATCAGCTTCTGGGAGCCTCGCTTAACAGCAGGAAGTGGCACCGTATTTCGTTCGTTGAGGAACTACCCCTTCCTCGTACCCAGGCGTTCTCTTCCCGTCTCCCCTCACGGGGAGTGGTCAATTTAGTTATTATTATTATTATTATTATTATTATTATTATATATTTAATTAATAATTATTTAATTAATTAATTATTTTAATTATGATTATTATTCACTTGACTTGACGCGAGATGTGTAACGTCATTCGGTGATATCACGAAATTTCGCGCCAAGTCGAGTGAACGGGAAGAGGAGGCCTGGGTACTAGGCTGGGAACCACCCTGAGAAATTACCCTGAGATAAACCCTGAGACGGCAGTCGCTTGTGTAACATGAGAGGAATCATAAAACCACCTAGATTTTTGTTA
This sequence comes from Siderastrea radians, assembly GCA_964017195.1. Classification (NCBI taxonomy): domain Eukaryota; kingdom Metazoa; phylum Cnidaria; class Anthozoa; order Scleractinia; family Rhizangiidae; genus Siderastrea; species Siderastrea radians. Next base: position 4,351,541 of record OZ024889.1, on the reverse strand, counting down.
AATGAATTGTTAGTCGTTAGTCGGCATTTCTTTTGTCACTAAGTTACTCGACCATACTTTTAAATGAATCTAATAGCACAAGTGAATTTTTCTGCAGCGTCATCTCAGTACACCCGTCCAGAACAAAGGTCGCTGACCAGTGACGACAGCAATAAGTCGCCAACGAGGGATTATGGCGCAACAGGTGACATCAGCAGCTATTCTAAAGAGGAATTATTAAAGAAATTAGACATGTTGGAGTGCGTCTTGGAAAATCAACGCAAATTTCTTGAGGACCACGATATTAAGATTCAGGAGATAGAAAATGCTATCAATAAAATACTGGCAAATAAAGAATTAAAGGACAATCAAACGGAGATAGGTAAGTCGAGCCAAATCAACTTTGTTTTCACTTGCAGAGGAGCTAACTATGTTGCAGCAGCAAATCTAAGCCCCTCATTTCCGTGGTGCTAATGGAAACCAGTGGCCATTTTATTAGTTTATTTTTTTAAGAAAAATTCTGAGCTCGACTTGTGGGCAAGTCGTTAAGCTAGTCAGTCCGTCAGTCAGTCAGTCAGTCAGTCAGTCAGTCAGTCAGTCAGTCAGTCAGTCAGTCAGTCAGTCCGTCGATGGGTTGGTTAGGCAAGTCGGTCAGTCGTTAGTTGTTGATCAGTAAGTCAGTCAGTCAGTTAGTCAGTCAGTCAGTCAGTCAGTCAGTCAGTCCGTCGATGGGTTGGTTAGGCAAGTCGGTCAGTCGTTAGTTGTTGATCAGTCAGTCAGTCAGTCAGTCAGTCAGTCAGTCCGTCGATGGGTTGGTTAGGCAAGTCGGTCAGTCGTTAGTTGTTGATCAGTCAGTCAGTCAGTCAGTCAGTCAGTCAGTCTGTTAGTCATACAGTTTATTTAGACATACTGTTGGTTAGTCAGTCAAGTCATCGGTTGGTCGGCCAGCCAGTCGAAAAGTCTACTGTACATGCTTGTATAGCTATCTATCTGTCAATATGAAAATAACATCGATCAATGCGTTATTACAAAAATGCATGCTTTGGTAGTGACTGATTTCCGCATTTCATTTCGACATATCTTGATCATTTCAGGCGTCCAGTTTAAGCCTGAAGAAATGCTCGATCGTCTTGCTGGATCAACAAATGAAGACGAAAATCAGGCTGAATCACGTGATCTCTGGAGGATGTTTGAATGTCATGCGCAGATTCTGAGCGGTCATGAAGAACGACTGGAGAATAACATCACCAAGATAGAGATAATCAGAGAAATGTTGGAGGAGAAAAAAGGTACATCCCCGGAAGTTAGTAGGTTCAGTGGCGACAATTAATTAATAACAATTTCTCTTCTTCTGTTAACGGCTTATGTACAAGCGCGACACATTACAATTCTTCTACCTTGGTTGTGAAAAATATCAAATTAGTTAGAACAAAGAATTAAATCAGTCCCATACAATGCTGATCAGTCAAGGCAGCAGGAGCATAAGCTTCTATGCACTAAACCAATGTTTTGATATCGTAACGAGAAAATATATGTTAATCACTCTAATAAAAAGTCCATATCGTGCAAGGTGATATATCGGATCATAGTCTGAGACTCAGCGAACGTCCATACAGTTATTTGGGAACGGATAGTTTTCTTGTTCTTTTGCCATCTGTCTCCAACGTGTAAACGATGCGATAATTATCTCTGAAAGGAAAGGAATATTTTCCAAAAATGTTCGGCAAAATGAGAAAAGAGACAACAGCGTTAACAGCGGTTAAAACTTTGTTTGGTTAAAGGCATCATTTCATACTTTTTTATTTCCAAAGGTGAACAGGAAAAAACGTTGAAGAAGAAACTCAAAGAGTACGAAACGCTGTTAAAGAAACGCTGTGAAAGTTACGAGAAACTGAAGAAACAAGTCGAAGACCAGCTTGAGCTACAGCAAAAACTTCAAGACAACTTACTTGCTGGTTTCATTGTGGGTTTTGTGATTATGGTAATGATTTGCATGCTGCCAAGAACGCTACTGGCTTCTGGATAAGATTTTTATATGGCTTGTTAATGACTTTGAACACTGAAAAAAAAAGAGAAGAAAAATACACCTTAAATGTAAATAAACTCTTGTTAAAAATTTTTATTAAAATTTATAACTCTTCTTAGACTCAGACAGGCTCAGAAAAAATAGTTTTAATATCATATTTTGGCTTAACGGCTGTTCAGTTTTAACAAGTGTAATAGTGCGTACAAGGTACGGCTCATGATTCGGGTTTCCCGCGCTGCGAGCGGCTGCATACCTTCTGTCCTAAGAGCCTGGATGGGTTCATTACGTTTAGCGTCGTGATTGGTCAGCTGTCATTACTTTGGATTATTATTTGATGTTATAGTCACCGAAGATACCCTTCTAGAAATCTAGTGTCTTCTTCTCCAAGGAAACGGTTTAAAAAGAAAGACAGTAGAAAAACAAACCCTGAGTTAAACTGAATGCAGTTTGTAAATTACAATGGTTATACATGTGGTGTACAAACTCAATAAAGGAAAGTAACAGCAAAGAACACTAAAAGTGTTAGCATGTAATTGGGTCTTTTTCTTAACTGCCATATTAGCCCGGCTGAAGTGGAACACGTCCTAGTTCAAATTTTTAGATGCTGTTTTTCATCTCCTTCGCTTTTCGTTGACTTTCTATTATTTTTGTGTATGAAAGGATAAAAAAAAAGAAGAAAGAATGGAAAGGAAAAACGGGGAAAACTGCTCTTGTCACTTCTTTTGACAGGTAGAACTTGATCTTGTGAGCGATATATAACACATACCTAATTTGGAACTGTTTATAATTGTATGTGTCTGATCACGTCTTTCAGTCTACCTGAAATATCTTCAGAAAAATTCACCGAGCCTGCAATTTTTCCCTAGTGAGGCTGCTACTGCGTACTATTTCACTCAGCCTAAGACAGGGAAACGTCGGCAGATCGGAATTTACGAATTTTCTCTCAAAAAACGATGGGCCAGCTGATGGGAAAATTCAAGAAGTGGCTCGAAAAAGTCGAGTCATCCAAGGAGAAGGCAAAAGTTGGTAAATATACTTAGCTTTCAGATTTACCATGTACAGTGTAAAAATAGCAGATGTAGGCTAAATTTACCATGTACAGTGTAAGAATAGCAGATACAGGCTAAAATAATTTGTAACATGACATAAAATATCGAAATCATATTACTGATGTAATTCAACTACAGCGAATATAATTATGTTTTATAGCTTTTATGCTCTTTTTAACCAGATGATATGGAAAATAGTCTAGTTGTTTAATTGCGATATCTTGTATTCCGTGACTGTTTCAGCGCTGGGCTCAGTATTCTTGAGTGCGCCTTAGTTTTATGGAGGGTTTTATATTGGAGCCCTGAGACTTTTGTAGCAGTTACAGAACTATAGAACTAACGCGTGCCATTTGTCATGACTAGTTCAACTGCTGATATATGGCAATATCTAAAACAAAGATTTTATTTGAAACTTTTGTCCAGTGATAAAATTGAATATTGTGTTTTTTCTTGGGTCAAATATTTGCATTAAATGGTTTGCTTGCATTAAATGGTTTGCTTAAATAATTTATAAAATTATGATACCAGGGACTAGGGTTTTGTTTTGGAAAAAAGAAAACGAACGCCTGGTTTACAAGATGTGAAAAATTATTACCATGAACATTGATTTTACAATGTCATTATCTGAGGCATTGGTTTTTTAAAGCGAGAAAAGTGCTAATTTGAATCAACTCAGTAACACGTTAGCGGTCACTGAACACCTTTTTTAAATAAAATTCGGCGTGATGTCTGCAAAATATAGTTGACAAATAAAGTTCAATTTTTCTTCACGGTGATATCTGTGTTTAGTTTGGCTGTCAATGGTTTTCAGTTCAAAGACATTTAACACAGATGGAATAAAACTATTTGCCACGGCTTGCCAGCTGTTATACGTCACTGTGTGCAGAAAGCGATGACTGAATCAGATAAATTGAATTTGCCGGTAGTTATGGTAACTCGATTGAAAATTTGGTAGAAAAAGAACTGCCATGAGACATAAGACGAATGCGAGTGTTTCTACAACTATTTCAACTGTTTTTCGTAATTAACTTTGGGATTCAGAACGCTATTTCTTTGATGGTGCATGTAAACCATTCATTGAGCTCGTTATCTTTTTCCCTGTTTTCTCCACAGACACTTCCAGAGTTGGGGGCGGGGAACAGGGGAGCTTAAACCTCCCACTTCGCGTACCCTGGTTCCCCTATATTTGTTGGCTCCCCCCTCTTTGCGCTTTTCCGATTGCAAAATATTGCGTAATTTTGCCCCAGTTCTCCCACTTCCCGCCACCTTGGGAATCCCGCTTCTCGCCCCCTCTTCTCTCGCCTCCCGCAGACCTCCCGCCCCCTTTTCTTCAGGGCTCCTGCTCCCCTGTTCCCCTCACAAGGTTGCGAAGCAGTATTTTTTTTTGCCTTTTCTGCCTGAACCAGCTTTTAGATAGTTCTTAATTAGTTGCTCAGTTAATTTTGAAATAATCCAAATGGCGAGCATTTGACTTTCCTTGTACAGCTTCTTCACAATACACGCGTCCTGCAGAGCAAAACTCGTTAAACAGTGAGAACAGAGATTTTGACCTCAGGGGTGGTATCGACAACCTGTCTGTGAAAGAATTATTCAAGAAAATAGAAATGTTGGAGGGCCTCTTGGAAAATCAGCAAAGGTTTCTTGAAGAACATGATAAGAATATTCAGGAGATGAAGAAATTCGTGGAACATAAAGAGGAGAAAGGCAATCAAATAGAGACAGGTAATTACGTCTAAATCAACCCATGATCTAGGGAGATAAATCACGTTGTTAATCACTCACATTGTCAGTCCGTTGGTCAGCTAGACAAGCAGACCAGTAGTCAATTTGTCAGTGAGTCAGTGTTACAGACAGTCGGTCGTTGAGTCAGTCATTAGTCAGTCAGAGAAAACGACAGACAGTCAGACTTTCAGTCACGCTCTGATAAAAATGCGGGTTATTTCTTAGGGATGAAAGAGGTTGGTACAACACGCAGGAGGGTCTCCTGAGCCGTGGTGTTGTTTATTGGCGCTTCAGAAATATGACAAGCAATTTTCCCCTGTGAAGTTCGTAATCTGCTAACCAACTAATAATGAGCCGTGAATTGAAATAGCTGAAATGAGAATTGAGTTCTTAATCTGTCGAGAATTGTGATTTTGTGGCTGCCACCGACAATTTCCTGGACAATCATGAACTTGACTGTAATTAGCGCTTTATTGCTGTAAAACGTGACCTGGTTCTCCCCCCAGCCTAACCCTCTCATAACTAAATGCCATCTGCAAGCTTAGCATGCTGCAACCACGTTATCAGAGCCCTTTCTCTACGACAACGAAAAGAAACGAAAAGAAAAAGAAAGAGCAGAAAAGAAAAGGGAGGAGAAGAGAAGAGAAGAAGAGAAGAGAAGAGAAGAGAAGAGAAGAGAAGAGAAGAGAAGAGAAGAGAAGAGAAGAGAAGAGAAGAGAAGAGAAGAGAAGAGAAGAGAAGAGAATTAGAAATTTTTCTCTTACACTGACAAAAAGGACATTGAACGGAAAATACCTTTAACTTGTTAAAACCGTCTTTTTTATTTTCAAAGGTGACCAGGAAAGAACCTTGCAGCAGAAACTTGATGAGTATGAACGACTGTTAAAGAAACACAGCCAAAGTTACGACAAGCTGAAGAAAGAGGTTGAGGACCAGGTTCAACTTCAACAGAAACTTCGGGTCAACTTGCTCGCTGGTTTCCTTGTTGGCTTTGTGGTCATGGTGTCGATTGGCATGTTGCCAAGAACACTGTTAGCTTCTGGATAAGAACGATGATTAATTTAAAAACGTTTCCTTGCATTTCCTAACAGCCCCTAAGAATTTTAATTAAAATTGCAAAGTCAACGACTTTTTGAGACCTTTCTATTAGTGAAATATTGAAAACAAGAAGCCTCATAGCAAAGAACTGCTGTTTCATGTTTGAGAATTTCATTGAGAGACTCAAATTAAGGTGATTCCATTCAATTGCATTGCGCATCCTTTCTGCGCATCATTTTTTGCGTGATTAGCGCGCGCGCGCTCGCGCGCGCGTTCGGAACTTGATAGGTTTTCTATGGAAGCTGAGCTGTTCAGAGAAATAAATGGTCGTTTTCTCCTAAACGAACTCGGTGACCCCACTTTTTTATTCCATTCATTTAAGGAAAATACGACTTTCCATGATATATTCAAATTTGAAGAACTTTTCATTATTCAATTTTGAAATATTCCGGTTGATTCACTATTACAGCCAGATTTTAGGCGTTTCACTGGAACCGTGCGGACGCTCGATTTGCCTATTATTTCAAATTAGTTTCATTGTTACGGCAATTTTAAGACATTTTACTGTAACATTGTACTTCTGTCATAAGAATAATGCTTATATTTCATTGCTAGTTAAAACTTTGTTGAAGTAATGGGTGTCTCTAGTACAAGGATAGGTTTTTTTAATATTGCTGTCTAAAGATAGCAAAGTACCTATATACTACAGCCCGTAGCGTGAAATCAGACACGGTGACCCCCTTTTTATTTTATTTTTTTAATGTACTAGGTGTAATTAGTAACTGTGCAAAGTTTCAACAAATTCTCATTACAACTTCTTTTTCGATGGAATCACCTTAAAGTTAGGGCTACCTTGTTCTGCATAACAAACAATACCACAGACTCAGAAGTAAGAACTTCCTTGGCAGCATATTAACAAAACAGCATTAACACGATCAAGTAGAACTGCTTTCAATACTGCAGAAAAGTATGGTCACACCTAAGGATCTTATAGTACCGCATGACATGATGAACGGCCGGCCAAACATTATTCTCCAGATATCAGTAAAATATTCTACTGCTAGCAAATAAGTCACCAAAGCAATTAAGCTTTGATCAGCCAAACTCAATTTTTTTCTTATTTCCCAGGCGAAACAGAAATAAAGCATGTGTGATTGTAGGTCAATGTAAATAAAAATCTTCTCAACAAACACAAATCTCTTGGTTGATAAACAACAACTTAGGCAAAGTCCCTGATGGTGATCAGCATCAAACTTCTCCTTTTAATATCAATGCTTAGACAATCAGATGTAATGAGAATTAAAACACAATCACCCAAGAAAAAGCCTTTTGACATTAAACAACTTCTCCCCTCTAATTGTGTCAAAAACATACTGTATTTACTCAAGTGCTGCCCTCCAATAAGCGTGCCCTCCAATAAGTGCCGCCCCCGAATAAGTGCCGCAGTCCCGATGCGGCGCTTATTCTAAAAAAACCATTACAAAGCAACTCTAAAACAGCATTGGAAATTTCTTTTCATCAAAAGTGATGTTCTTCAGTTTAAAGTGATTACATGTATATGATCTGATGCTTCGTTTTTTAGTTTGGCTTAAACAGCGTTTAAACCTAGGAGACCAAGCACTTCATTCTGTTCCTTGCTTACAATTTTAGTGACATTTTGTTATTATTTAAGTGCCGGAAGGGATGAATGGTGACAATCAGAAGATGCCTCTGTTAGTTGCTGTAAAATGTTCGTACAGATAGAAAATATACTGTTAAATTAATAGAAAAAATTTCTTTGTCCCATCCAATTTTTAAATAAGCGCTGCCCTCGAATAAGCACTGCATTTGAGGTGCGAAAAATTTAATAAGCACCACGGAGCTTATCCGAGTAAATACAGTGTGCGAGCAAGAAAGGAGAACCTGGACTTTGATACCAGGGATTAAAGGGTTAAAAAAGTGTGTCCAAACCAATCAGTGCAACCATATTTGTACTTTCTCAAGATAACAACCAAAACACAAAAGAAATGCTTAGATAACTTACATCCATTTCTAAATGATTTCTTTTGCTCAAAGATATAATTTTTTCTATGCATTTAATTGTCATGATTGAGCTGAATGTGATTGCTTTGGTTAATGAATGGGAAAGCATACCATAGTTGCCCACAGCCAATGGAGTAGGGGAGAAATAAATTTGTGCATTTGCAATAGACCACAGCAAAAGTCTTCTAATAGTTGGCATCAAATTTATCATCACATTTAGCCTTTTAAGGAATTCACGCCGTTCGGGATTCTTCACATGAAATTCAAACGTTCTTCTTCATTACAACCTGCATCATAGAAAAAGTTTAGTGATCTTCCTTCCCACTGGAAGAAAGCACTTGCCAGTTTGCCGATGTCATCTGGGCACAATTCTCTTGCTGTCGTATTATGTGACCACTGTAATTCATCCAATACTGCATGACTTCCTGGGCTAATACCTTCAATAGCATCTACAACCTTGCGATGTGGCTTGACCAACAAAAGTCTTATGAAGTAGTTTAGATAATGCAAATCTTCACTGGAGATATTAACAGCTGGAATCTTTTTTGGCACAATACTGACTAAGTTAAGAAATTTGTGCTTTTCTTTGCCAAGTACGGGATAAAAAAGAGAACAAGGTTCTCTTAGTAAAACTTTGACGTCACAAAATAAAGACACCATGACAGAGAGTCTGTTGAAATGTTTACTCCCAAACTGGGCAGTAATTTTTTCAGCTCTTTCCTCTGTATAGAAAAACGCCAGCTCACATCTCCCTTTCTGGAAGATCCCCTTTCTAGCAACCATTTTGCTCAAAAGTGCAATCAAAACTCTGGGAAGAACAGTAGAACTGGCCGCAGCTTCAACGCCCACAAATCTCGCAGCTAACTGATCGGATCCCCAAGGCTGCGACTCCACAAAGCTTAGAATATCTTTAGAAGAAATAGCAGGAGGTATACAACAAGCATCTGGGTCAGTTGACCCATCATGTGGATCAATTTTACTGAAGTCACCATGAAGCAAATCAAATCGTTTATCTGCGACAATGCCCGCATTAACATCCCATAAGACTGGATGGAATTTTCTTTCAGGTTCAAGTCCAATGACATGAGTGGCTCCAGCTTCAAATAACGCTTTTGTTAACACTCCAGGACCGGGATTTGTCTCGATTAAAACATCATCTTGTAAACGTCCAAGACTCTTAGCAACTCTTGATGCCAACTTCTCATCAAGAATGTATTTATACTTTTTCCGGGAGTGTTTAAACAACTCCATGTCATACTTCGTCACCAACTGGGATCTTGTTGAATACCACAACGCAGGACTCGTATTTAACGAAGAAATGACCCTCGATACTTCAACAACGTGTTTCCAGACGGCCGCCATGTTGTGATGTAACATTGGAAAGCGAAAGGACTCCTGGGAATGTTTTGCTTTTCAAAATGGCGGAGGATAGGGAGATTCTGCGATATATTTGGGATGGAAGACTCCCGGTTTGTTTTAACCTTAGCTCAGATGAGGTGGTTACAGTAGAACAGCCAGATCCTTATTATGTAAGTAACCGCTTTGTATTTCAAATTATGCAATTCCACAAGGGAATTTTTGCTTTGGGATACTTTGCCATTGGCCGTACACGTTTGAACACGGAGGTTTTCGGAAAGGTGATCTCCTGTAATCAAGAATAAATGCATTAATTAAAAATGGTAATGCAGCAAAGTACAACGCAATATACAAGTTAAATATTTAAGTTATTTTATTTCCAGGAGGGGTACTTTAAACTTAACGAATTTGTTATTATGCAGTTTCTAGCCAGTACCACCACCTACTGGAACGATTTGCAAATGACACTGGACAGCATACAAACTTTTAGTTTTGTCAGAACTTCAAATTAAATCAAAGTTATCTGAAATTATACTGCAGGGGGGTACTCTTTGCATGCTTGGTTGGGGGTATACCACTGGGACTCTGAAACCCCTACCCTTTACCAGACCCCATTTAGCTGCATTTTGCAATCCTCTTCTAGACAAGACATCCAAAATATCTACCCCATCCCAGGCGTCGTGACACCTAGGATGTTTTCCATTTCCAAAAATCTCCTGAAATTCCAGTTAGAAAGTAAATGGAACATGACTTTTGGTCGTTCTAGTGGAAAATTTCTGAGGGAAATGGAATTTCTAAAAAGGTACAGTCCCATTTTCCTGGATGGGATGTTCCAATGGAAATTAGTGTACCATAATATATTAACGTTTCTTTTCCGATACCATTTCCAGGCCTAATTTGTAAGCTGATTTCGTGGACATTAGATTAATTTCGTAGACCCTATTCTTGTATTCTAATAAGAAATTATTATTAAATGTTAATGTGAAGAACAAAACAGAAACCACACACCAAAGTTAAACCATTGTTTCAAATTTTGAATTGTGCACATGCTGGTGTTTGACATCTGAATGGTTTGCACGGACAGCAGATAGTGGTAACGAGTAATGAAGCAATGCAAATGGTACGCGCTTAGACCGCACAGAAATTTCCAACTGAAAATCCCAGAAATTTTTCGCAAAATTAATGGAAAATGCCCCTAGTTTCAATTCTTATCTGGACCAAATCTTCATGGTACTTATCTGTTTCTCAATAAATGATACCCTTTTCTAGACGAAGATTGCTCATGGATTATACAATTGGATGTGATTCAAGATCAATTGTGCGAAATTGCACCATCACATAATATCAGAAGCCCTTTCCTGGCAAGTATTGTATTCATCATAAGATCTTTGTAGCCCTGCACTTACTTTCAGCCTTACAAAAGTACTTACAAATCCCTCAATGCATGATTCTGAGGCAACTATTTTTCCATCCAGCCCTGCCATTTACAATGTACATAGTAATTACATAATACGGTGTTTCTGATGTCATGGTGATGCTTGTATTGACAAAAGTTTATCTTCTCTTGCTATAAATAATTTCCAGCACAGAGTGTAAGTTACGGCCTGCCATAGCCTTCTGTGGTGTTTATGTGTTCAAAAAAAATAAAATGGTTTCATGTCATCTCTTTTTCCTACAATTTGATTGCGCCTTGCTGTTGGCCACGGTTTGGTAACATTGCAGTAGTAAATTCTTGGGATTAATTAAATGTTATTAACAAGAGTATGATTTTTTTCAGCTTTTGGTCCCTAGATTGAGCTACTTGACCCTTGTAACAGACAAAGTTCAGAGGCATTTCCAAAGGGCGATCAGTAACGAAAGTGTTGATGAAATGTGGTTTGAATATGATGGGCAGCCATTAAAATGGTGAGTGCCTTTTAAAAGAAAAAAAAAGCTTGAGTAGAATGATACCTTGGAAGAATGTAACCTGTTTCATGCTTCCAGATAATTGAAATAGGCAAAGGGTAGCTTGTTTTGGTGGTATATTTGTAAGCAGTAGCCTCAAATGCAGACATCCTTAGCACTTGTCACACAGTCCATTTAAGGAGCACATAATTGGCCAAAAGAATGTCTGTATTGGAGGCTATGCAAGGATTTGATGTGACCTTGTTATTTAAGAGTACTAACCTTCAATGCAATCAGGATGACCTAGGTTCAAGTTCACCTGTCTGACTTTTTGCTGGAGTTGTTACCTCCTAATACAGAGGTATTTTTGCAAAGGTTATGACTATGGGGAAAAAAACAGATCTTAACAAGAGTTATTGGAATTCAAAAAGAAAAATGTGGGTAACAGGCCATTTTTCAGAGATAAATAAGGAACCATAATTCTAAAAAGGTTTAAAAAAGGTTTAAAATGTTCGGTGAGCCCATATTTTCTTTTGATAGATCACTTTCTTTGTCGATTATCTACATTTTGTGAAAATTAAAGAAAATCTGTATTGTGGAAGTTTGATTTTTTTCAACTTTTCTGCCCTCACATCATCGAATTCTGCTATTATTGTAGCTGCACGGTGTTTGCAAAAGTCCATCTTAGAGTTGAGTTTAACGAAAAAGATGACACTGGTTGAAATTATTTACTTGACATACCCACTTAAATAAAATTTGACTGAGAAAGTGGGTCTACAGCGAATCATTTTTAATATTTTTCAACTAACAAGCACTAAGGCCATGTCGAGTTACAGGGACCGATGTGTCAAAATTGGGGTAGTTTTCCATGTGCTTTATTTCAAAAACGAAGTCGGTGACCCCCCAATTTTTAGGCATTTCTGACATAGGTAACTCATTATCTGACTGTAGCCAAACTATGAAAAAAAGCTGTGTCATAGAAGTTTTTCAGGTGAACATCCTTAAGCACAGTTATCTCTGAATAATGCATGGTTACCTCCAATTTTCTTTTTGGATTCTGATAGCCCTTGCTAAGATCTGCTTTTTCCACAGTCACTAACTGTGCAAAAATACCTTAATTGTATTAGTAGGCACCGTCATTAAGAAACCCAACTATCTCAGTCCATATCCAAGATGCGCAGAACATATGCATAGTAACAAAAGGAGGCACTGTCCTTAATGGTAATGGTAATATGACTTATAAAGCACGTTTTTTATGTACATGGTCAAATCCGTGTCAGCATGTAAAGGCATGTGTGATGTCACCCCCAACCAATGAATGAACATTGACAGGCCAGAGAACAACACCGTGAACTATGTTCATTACTGTGTTCAAACAGTGAGGTGGCTTCTTTAATGTTCTTTACTTATTTAGTATGATGAGGTGTGAGAGACAAGGCCAACAGGTTGGCGACGTCACTGTCCAGTGAAGCTATCATCTGAACTAAGACAAGGTGTAGAGCAAATCCAGGAGCGAGCATGAACTTGCTGGCCATTTTAAGAGCCTAGTTAAAGGGCCAGCCAGGAGGCAAACCCGTGACCTCTTCCCTACCCTTACACAGTAGTGCTCAGTAGTTCCAAACTCGTATAGATCATGCCATGTAGGTGACTGATGATTGGTGCAAGAGGGATGCGACTGATGGTTTTTGTCTAAAAATTGAAAAAAAAGGACCAAAAAAAAGCTTTAGTAAAATTCACCAGTGTTTGTATGCACTGTTGATTTTGTGTGCTAGATGCTAGAATTTTCAGTAAGTCTGTTGTCCTCTTTCCATTGGTTTTCAGAGGCTACACTTTTTTTGCTACAGAAAACTAGAGTTATGCTGTCATTCTGGTAGTTTTGACCACTGTGAAGTTTGATACCATTACTGTTTATTCCACTGTATAGGCACTATCCCATTGGTGTATTGTTTGACCTGTATGGCTCTTCAGCATCCCTGCCATGGAACCTTACAGTTCATTTTCAGGTAATGAAACGCATGTCATTGAAATGAATATAATTATTATTATATGACTTTGTAGGGCTCTTTCAATGGAAAGGTAAATGTTTTTTAATTAATACAGTTGAGAGCCATTAGGGGTCCACCAAAGAGTCACAGCTAAGGTGTCCAAATATCAGTTGAGGCAGTCAGAGATGACAGAAATTTTAGTCAGAGTTCTTTGGAACCAAGTAAACTGGAGATCTCCTTGAGGGCAGGTTTGCATGTATCCAGTGTCAAATTTAATCCATTTTCAGCAGCTAAGTGGTTTGTTTTCGAATTCATGTCTATAACAGCAAACAAAGCAAGCAAAATACAAATAAATAGACAGTAAAAATCACTGATTACCAGTTGTTGCTCCTACTGTATCTGTGTCACCCAGGGATAGCATTATGCAAAACATTGTGTATTTCTGTGCATAGGAATTCTACAAAATGCATTTTAAACGTTCAATACATAAATATGCCAGGGGCACATACACAAGTATTTACAATAATTATTGCTACATTTGCAGAATTTGCATAAATGTATCCTTCTTTGCAAACATTCTTTGGGCTCATCACATATTCCTACCCACAAACCTCTCCTCGATAAAGTGGCCATTACCATTATTCAAGACTGACCAATCAAAAGCATTTGCCAGACTTTGAAAATCTCTCCACTCCAAGGAAGGTTGTTGGAATCCAAGGGGAGGGGTTCCAAAAGCCAAATTTCTAAAAGCTAAGCTGAACTCCATTTATTGTTTCAAAATATAGTTTTTGTGTTGATCTCCAAATCAAAGTATTAGTTTCTAACCTGCCCTTTGGCTGAGGATTTGCTTCAAACAAAGCCTAGAAGGGGTCTCCTCATGATCGATGTGAATGAAAGGTGAGAGGGGAGACAGAGGTCTCCGGGTCCAACAAAAAAGTCCTAGAAACTCAGTCATCTAAGACAAAGGAATTTGTTACTCTTGGTTTGTTGAAGCATGAATCTCTGGATGCCCTTCACTGTCCTTTCCATAACTGTGATTTTTTTTTCAGAAATTCCCAGAAGGCAAAATCATGAGGTGTCCTGGAAAGGAAGCCATTGAAGCTCTGTTCATGTCTGCTGTGAAAGAGGTGGCTATCAATGACATCCACAGTTTCTTAAAACCATTACTAGCAGATTAAGTTAATAACAACTATCATTTAGTGACTGTGAGGTTTTTATCTTCAGGAAAATGTCATACGCGACGTGTTTGTTCCTATTTGCCAGCTCAGTTGTTGAGGTTGATTCATCAGTGCCAGGGAACAAAGGCAGGCCTCTGCATCTTCACCTTTCATCAAGTCCCTCCAGTGTCCTTACTGAAGTAGTTTTCCTCCAAGATTGAAATGGCCAGGTGTACTCAGACCCACCAACAAAGAGGGTGGGGGTGGGGGGGGGGGGGGGGGGGCTAATGGGTAGGTGGGGAGCCCAGATCACATTTTATGGAAAATAAGTCATTTCACATAATTCCAGTTCATCATCTTTCAGGCATTTTGGTCATTAGCTACAATATCACATTTCATGACAAATTAAAACCTCAATTCTTGCTTCATGGGTAATAATGGTGGAAAATCATGACTCACTGCTACTTAGCAAATCATGATACGTAGGTAAGAAAACGGACATTTTACATTTCACGCAAGAAATGTGGCGACTCACGGCTCACAAAAACACCCTACAGCCCCCTCACCAAAGAAGTCCTAAGTAAAAATGGTGCCATCCTTTTTGATGGAGGTCATGTGTCTTTCAAAAAGCTTCAATTGAATACTTTGATTTGCCAGACCAGCAGTGATATTTTTACTATGTGAGCGGGTAGATGGGAAATTAAACCCCACAAATTCACCACATTCACACCAGAGTAGTGGTGTGAAGTTTGTTCATCTTTGATTTGACTGGCTTTCCCTTGCAGAGCAGTATCATTCCAGAAATAATTCCTGTAACTTTCTTTTCTAAACTTTTCAGGCTGATAATTTGAAACACAGATCCCAAGTAATAAATTCAATGCAGAAGAAGGACCATAAACAGCTGTGGCTGGGGCTAAGCAATGGTGAGTGATTAGAGTGGTTTTCAATGGAGTGTTGTTAAACCAACACAAAGTCTGTACTCAGGCCAATCACAACATTTGCTAACAATTCATTGCACGAATCAGAGGTCAAAGCAAATACATGTAAGCCAGCGTTGAGCACGGGAAAACATGTGCAAGCAAACAATGATTGGCTTTGGTTTTACTTATGATTGGTTAAGAAAATGGGAATTTTTTTTTTAAATTCCAGTCATACTGTGTGGTAGTGAAAACCAAGGCCAAGGTTTTACACTAGTTGAAAACTGACCTGGAAATATCTTATGATTATATTTTGAGAATAATCATGATTTCCACATGATATGACCACAGCTTGAACTTTGAGGGAGAATAATCCTAGTGTTGCTTAGCAACCACAGCAGGTGCACAGAAAGCCTGATTGTGAAAAAATCCAGCCTTTTAACAACTGAGGTATAAAGCCAACTCGATAGCTGGTCATTTTATATGTGGATTTGTGTTATACCACCATCTTATAGACGATGAACAACTTATGGAAAAAAAATAATGTGAAATGACCATACAAAAATATTTTTCTCGCCGTATGTTTTGTGGCTGACTGGAAGAAGTGTATACTGATGTAACAATAATATTGTTTGGGTTTATCCAACAGATAAGTTTGAACAATTTTGGGCGGTGAACCGCCGTCTGATGGAAAGAACAGGGGATGACCCCTACTTCAAGTTCATTCCATTCAGAATATTTCAGGTAGTGTAAAATAATAAATTGTATTTTAATGTGAGTACCAATGAACCGATATGTGTACTGATTTACTGATGAAGACCTTTCTTCCAAACTAGTAGATAATATACTGTATAAAATTAGTGACCGTTTATACTGTATGATACATGTACTATATGTCATTTGAAATGCTTTGATAAGAACAGTGTAATTCTTATCTCTTATCAGCGTAATAGAAGGAACATGTCACTTATCATAGGAGATACGAAAACTTTGTGCTTTCAATGTTGAAGTCTTTCCAAGGCCATTTTGGCCACGAACATTCATTGAAATTGACCACTTATTGGTCATGTTATGGTTTGGGGCTGGCATTAGAGGGTCATTTGTTAACATTTGTCAACTATTTTTGGTGTCTTTGAAGGCCAAAAAACAATTTGAATCAAAGGAAACGTAAGGTGTCTCACGTCCCACTTTAGTTTAATTTTTTAATTTTATACAGTAAGTATATAGTAAGTTATAGTAAGTTACGATGAACAGTTTAAAGTCCTGTTAAGGACGTCCAAGAAAGAAACAGATATTTTAACCTAAAAAGGTTGAATTAGTATGTAAACACAGCCATCTCTTATTACTCCAGGTAGACTTGTTGCAAGTCGCTCGTTTTGACGAGCCATTTGATCGCATCGCCCGCGACACACGCAGATTTTCCGCGCACGTGTTTTGCAATCATCTAGCCGTTTCTTTTGTCCCCAAGAAAAAAGCGAGCGACTTGGAGCAAGTCTGCTCTCCAGGCAATGCCCCTGGTGGCTGTCAGCAATGGGAGGGGGCTGTTTTCGCATGCTAACGTTAAGTGCACGTTTTCAAGTCCTGCCGTTTTATTTCTTCCCTCAAAAAAGCGCTTATTATCTTTCTCTTGGTATGCTGGAAAAAGGTTATATATATATATAAGCACAATTTTCAGCAAAAACCATCAAGATCCCTTTAACAAAGACCCTTTATAACTAACCCCAAAGCTGTTGTATTGTATTGTATTTTGCTCATTATGTGTAACTATTCTACTTTCCTTTGCTAAAATTGCAGTCTGATAATCCAAATCAGTTTATCCAGGAGTTATTTAGACCTATTAATGAAAATGGTGAGTGTCGTCTTTGTTAACAAGGACATGTACAGTTACGAGTTGCAATAATTCTGATTAACCATCTTACAGGATTTTGGTACAAATAGTACTTTTTTCTTAGTAAAGCACACTAGTGAGAAAGGACATTTTGTTATAAACAGAGATTATATCTGGCAAAACAAAAATTAAGCAATAATTTATTTAACAGGTGAGTAAACAATCAACAACAATAAAAACACGAAAGATCGCATAATTTGATTTAAAAAATTTCAAAATAAATTGTCTCACAAAACACATCTCCTCATTTACCGTCTTATTTCTTTTTTTGTAGGCGAGCATCGCACCCTTACGGACTTATTACATGAGTTCGTTCCGGAAGTATTTTCAAGTGGCGGTGGCGTGGTTGATAATGAGTGGAGGGTGGTGATACAAGGCATTGAGCCTCCGCTAGAGACTCCAATCCATTGGATTAGTGAACATTTTAGTCATCCAGACAATTTTTTATATGTTGTCATCGTACGGGTGGTGTGATTTCAATTCACGGTGGAGTATTCATTTGATGGAACAGTGAAAGTCTTCTCTTACAGTGGTGACAAGCTTTTGTTCCTGGCAACAAGAGTTGATTTAAAGATGTTACTCTTTGAGATGGAGTTCTAGAGGAACAAAGAATGTTTTATTATGAACTGTTGAAACCTGCAATGGAAATCCGTTTTGCTTCCCAAGATCTTTATTTCTCAAAATTGTATATGGTGTGGACTGCGGGGCAGTGTCTTTCTTTTCCAAGTTCTTTAGTGCTAGAACAAGATTGCTGAGCTGTTGCGAAGGAAAATCCATTGTCATGTAATTTCATCGTTTTGTGATATAAGTTATGGGTATGAACTTTTTCTTCACTCGTAACACTAATGTGATGTCATTAGGTCACGCCCACGATCACGTGACTCGTGAAGAAAAAAAGTCTATAAACCTGTACGATTTTCAACTAATCAGTACATAGTCCATGGCTGAATGATCTTTATTCAAGTGTATCGCTTGTTTCGTAAAAGTAACTTTTTTCAGGACATTTAAAATTTGTAAAAAATCCGTAACTTCTTCAGAACAATACAATTTAACGATGGAGAGAAATACTGCTTAACTAGCGTAAAAATGTTTGTCTCTGAAAAAAATGTATCGAAACTTAAATCACAAAGTATATAGAATTAGAGTTTACCGCAAGCTGATTCACTTACGTGTGCATAGTTTACCTCACCACACGCACGCGCGCCTTGTACGAGCCACGCGCTCCTCGTGTGGACCTTTGATCAACACGATAATCAGACCCTGTCACATACCTATGAAAAATCGCCACTAATAAATTGTGCCAATCAGTTTTAAAACAGAGCAAAACCCGTTTATAGCCCTTTTTTTCACTATTGAAATGTTTTCTTTCTCTCTCTTCTTTTCTGTTCTATTCTTTTCTTTTCAAGTTGTGATACCTTGGTAAGGACGTACGGAATTTTTTTATTGACAATGCGCCATGTTTGTGATCTAAAAATTCACTTTCGATATCCTCTGAAATAATCCGAATAAGCAGCGTTTCAGTATTTCCAAACCTCTCTGTGTTACGTGAGCTTGAAGTTCCCAAACAAAAACATCACCAGTACAGTTATAACAAACTACTTTTAACTTATTAGCACGATTCCGCTTGCATGAAATCTCGGCTATCTGGCTTCTTTGATTTGAATTTTATGTTGGACTATCTCAGCTACTGTATTAATTTTATAGCTTGCCCTTTTATCATAGCTTGCAACACTGTAAAAACAGTAAAGGAGTAGTGAAAATCACAGTTCCAAAGCCTAACTCTAGCAACAAATCGTCGGAAAACTTAATTAGTGAGAGGAAAAACAATCTTAAATGGACTCATGCTGAGCTGAATACTGAGATTATAACTTATACTAGCGAGCATTTTCTTTCGCCAGAAATTAATTTTTAAAGCAACCGTTTTCACATCTTCGTTGAATTTAAAGTTTGACGGACTAAATTAAATTCAACGTAAACGTCTCAATTAACAATAAGAATTAATTATTTGAATAATTCCAAATGAGTTTTCAAGAGTTCGGCACGAGAGATTTTCGATGTTTTGACCATTTATTTTTGAGGAATTAAATACTCGTTTTTCACGCAACGATATTAGCATGCAACTAACAACTTAACTTCCCATTAACGGGTGTTGCATCAGGGATGTTATTTCATTTGCTTCCATTAGGAGGCACATTCCCTAATAATGATATTATCTGCAGACTGAATGACCTCAAAGGAAATTTACTTTAGTAAGAATTATCAAATGTCTGTTAAGTTGAGCGATGAAGATCGTCCAGTATAAGACTGTTTTTCCCAAGTGATCTATCAATCTGCGTGATTGCTTTCCTTCACATCAAAAGACCTCGTCTTATAACCATTATTTCAAAAACAAGTGATAACTCTGGCCAAAGTTTGACTTTCACATTCTAAGCACAATTTAGGTCTTCTCATGGATGAAGAACCGAATCGATCAGTCAAATAGTATTTTAGTTACGTGCTCTGTTATTCCTTTTCATTCTTTTTTCGCATTATTGATTATTTTTGGCAAATTTAAATTAGCAATCATTCTCGTTAATTTTGAAAGTTCCACAGCACTTGCACATTGATGATATGAACCTGTGTTGTTAGGGACCGATCGCTTATTATGTCGCAGGGGGAAGAGGGCGGTAATTTTCCAAAAATAACTTCCTGCTGATGAAATTTGCACCCCGCAGAAATCATTTAGAGAACTGAATAGCCCCGTTTTTAGAGTACAGCTAGAAAAATCCAACTCCAACACACGGGAACTGCTAAGTTACAGAACGATTAAAGTTCACTTTCTGAGGGCATTTGAAATCTGCAAACACTACTGTTGTAAACTTACTCTGTTTCTTCAATTCTCTCCATTTTATAGCTGATATTAATATATTTTAACTTCAAAACGACCGTCATTCCTGTTATAATTGATTTTTATTTTATTTTAAAATTCAAGTCATTGAAAAAGCAAAACATCTGAAATACAATCCTTTTTAATAAATACACATTATTTGGCACTGTATATGGCAAAAACATAGTAAAATCTATTTATAATTATCTTATTTGTTAATTACCTTTATTGCCATTAGATACTGCGCAAAATTGTTGTTTTCACAGCTGGTACGAAAAGTTATTGAGGTCGCTCCAAATGACTTCCGGGTTCGAAAAGTGAATAGTTTGATGTTTGGATGAGGTTTGTCAGGAATCGTGAAATTTTATGAAGAATCGCATATAATCCACTAAACACTAGCACAATTTATACTAGAAGGGGACATTCCGTTTCCAAGACAAATGTACCCATTTGCTGAACAACCTAAAACTCAGCTTTTTGTTGTTGCCGTTGTGTGAGGGATTTTTATGCGCTCCCATTATAGGAACCATCTGTCTAACGTGCAAGCAAGAAAAAATAAATTCACTTTTGGAATGATCAAATTTCTCTTTGAGGGAAGTGAGAATGCATTTTAAATTTACGAAATCATGTGTATCAGATTTTAAAGTTAAGTGAATATATCAATGATCACTGTGAAATTTCTTAGTTACAGGTTTCAGCGTTAACTGTACAGAGGACCGCCAGGAAGGGACTTTATAGCAACAAGCAGTGGTGGATCTTGGTAAGTATTTTATAATGAAATTAAATTCTAAATTAAAGATTGCAACAAGACAAGACATTGCAGCTACTTTGCTAACAAATCAATTGAATAAATTGATTGTCTCTACTTAATTTTCTTGGTTGAAGGTTCAGTCTGTTGACTCCACTGAAGAACACCAAGGAGAGCTTTGTGGCAACAAGCCTTAGTAAATCTCCGTAAGTATTTAATTTTATACTGGAATTAAATGCAACGACTTTACCGCAAGAAGAGACATAAAAGCCACTCCGAATAAATCTTAAGAACGAAAACTAAACTAAGAAGAAATTGAAGAACTGAAGGACTGCCGTTCAAATTTTTAGGAATGAAGATTTTAAATTTACTTTAAGCAGATCTAAGCTAACGAGGCCACAAATTTCGCTTTGTAATAAATACTACTCAAAACAAACACCAACACTTGCAAGCACTGTTTACGAGCTTTTTTCAGGGAATGGCAACATTTTATTTTAGCATTTCATTCGCAAACTTAAAATTAAGAACCACTTGTACAACATAACAATTAGCAATAGGAAAGTTCTTATTTGAATTGTAATATCTTATAATTTCATCAAAAGACTTAGAATCACCGTAAACGGACCAAGTTTTGACTCTAGCAATGAAAAGGTTAGAACCGCTTGATGAATTATGACAATTGGCAAGTTCTGTGCTAAACGTGGCAAAAGTTAGTTTTGTACTGGGATAAGTTGATGATTTTCATGTAGACTTCCTTTTGAGAAAGAAACAAAAACTTAAGCTAAGCCTTTTTGGCCTGAAAGAGATTTTATCCAGCTCATTCCTTGGGCGCTACGCTGCAGGCGTGACGGCTTCGCCTCTGTCTATACAGATTACTTTCAGAAGCACCTAACGGTTCGTTTCGGGGAATATCTGTTCGGAAGGCCTAAATAACCTGACATACTCGGATTTAATTGCAGTGAAAACTAGAGATTCCTTTGGCGAAAGACCACCTCAGACTTTCGTAACAAGGGGACTCATTAGCTCCTATCGTTTTCGGAGGGACAGATATGTCGATTGAAATAAGGTCCGACAGCATTTTTTGGCTAGCCATCAGCAGCTCGGAAATTCGGCAGACGGGATTCTCTTTCCTAAATTTTTCTACGGCGTAATTGATTTTCAGCTGAAAACACCGAACAGATCAACCTGAATTAGCTTATACAAATATGCCTTTAGAAAGCTCTAAAACAACCTAAGAACGCAGAAAATGATATTTCAGTTATTTTACTAAAATTTTCTCGTTGGTTGCCCCTGTATTTTTAAAATTTATTAGTCACTGAGAAAACAAACGTTGTGAAACGCAGTACTCATTAATGAAAAGACCATTCGAAATTGTAGCTACTGAGATTAATAAAGTTTGTTTTATTTGGCTAAAGTAGAGTTAGTGAATTCATTGTAAAATTATCTTGTTTGCTAATTGCCATTATCGGCATCAGATATCTTGCACAAATCGTTGTTTTCACAGCTGGTTCGGAAAATTATGAGTTTCGGGCTCGACACGTGCAGGGCGAACGTGATGCTTGGATCAGGTCGTCAAGGAATTAAGTGCTCATTTTAAAAATCACATAATTCACTGCGCATAACTAACTAAAAACTAGCAACCTCAACGCCTAGAAATCCATCTCTAGTATAAATTTGCTATTGGCGAACAACTAAAACTCAGATCCTCATTTAGTGTCTTTCGTGTCGGGGATATTTAATGCTTCAATTAAGAACCATTTGTACACTAAGGAGTTATACAATGTGAAAACAGCTAAAACGAATTCACTTTATTAGGAATTATCAAATGTCTGTCTGAAATGAGTGTGAAACTGAACAATAAGATAAATGTATAAGACTGTAAAATTAATTATCAGTGTGAATTTTCTTGGTTGCAGGTTTCTGATAACTACACAGAAGAACAGCAAAAAGAGCTTTTGGCAACAAGCCTTGGTAGATCTTGGTAAGTATTTTATATTCAAATTTAATTCTAATTAAATTTTTACAACAAGACGAGACAAAAAAGCTACTCTGTAGAAATCTTAATGTTGCCAAATCTTTGCGGAGGACTTAAACTAAACTAACAAAAAATAAAAAAAAGAATTTCGTTCCACTTTTCATCAATGAAGATTTTAAATTTCCTATAAGTAGATTTTAAGCTAAGTGAGGTCACAAAGTCTCAGTTCACTTTATAATAAGTACATGCTGTGCGAAACAAATAGCAACACTTGAAATTATCATGAAGCGCTGTTCAAGTGCTTTTATTGAAATGGTAACATTTTCATATAGCATTTCATCCACAAACGTAAAAGTTGGAACCAGTTGCACCGCATAGGAAAGAACTTATTTGAATTGTAACCTTCATGATTTCATGAAAAGACTTTGAACCACGCTTTGTCTGTGACATCAGTGTTAAAACTGCTCCAGAAAACTTCAGGAATTATGACAATTTGAGCGAACATAAGATTACCGTGGAATTACCGTGGAATTCTTTTTATGATTTACATCCTGGCAAGATGTGAGGCGTCACAATTATTTACGCAAGTTTCATAGTTTACTTGTACTCTTCGTTTTTGCTAGCCTTTACTTTAGGTTACAGTTCATATTACCGCGAGCTTTTGAGTGAGTTGTACTGAGTAAAATCTGTAGAGTTGAAGGCCTGGATTTCATTAGCCACACGAGTACAAGCGAACGCAATAACCCTTATTTCAGCACGGAAACCGACAACCACGCAAACGGAGGCAATAAAAAATTTTCCTTTCCGTTTGGATGCGTTAATATCACGGTCAGTTCTATTTAAGAGACAAACATCAAAGAAAAAGGATTTGGATTGTTCTTCTTATGTTTGTGTGTATACGTTTGCCAAAAAAGTCTTGCCCCTGTGTTCCAGCCCTGTTTTATGCTTATCAGCTTATGTCTCACGTGAAAACTAGCCTTCTGATGATTGTTCTCAGTCCACAACTGAAATCCATTGAGGAGCGTTCTAAACCGACAACTAAAAACCAGACTTTAAGGGCCGTTCTTAGCCGAAAACTGAAAACCAGGCTTTACTGAGCGTTCTAAGCCGATCACCCAAGTTTGTAAACTAAACAGCTGCTGAATTGCTCGATTTCTTATATTACTCATGCGCCTGAAACTTCAAAGGCGCAGCCATCTGTGAAGGCACTTGAACCGAGAGAGTATGTTTTGAAGCCTTAAAAATAATGAAAGATAACCAATTTATTGTGACGGACAGCTTTTTGGAAAGGCATATCTCTTCCTTTCGTCAAGGATCCCAAAAAGAACAGATTCTAACGAAGCTTGAGAGAAGACTTGCGCCCTTAGTCTCTTCTAAACACCGATCACAACATTGAGGCGAAAGCGTCCGCGAATAGAATGAAACCAGTGCCAACAAAACTTATATATTGTGATCAAACAGGTTTACTTACTGGTAGATCGATCAGGGAAGACATCCGAACTACAGAAGCATCCTTAGATACACTGAAGACAATAAATTACCTTGGTCCTTGTTTATTGATTTCGAAAAAGCATTTGATACCTTGAGAGGTCCTTTATTCACAAAACCTATACTTTTGCTCTTCCTTCACAAACGTGGATAAAACTACTCGGCATAGAAAGTAACTTAGTATTATATTAGGGTCCCGTTACTCCTGTTTTTTGAACAGGAATCTCATTAAAGAGAGCAGGAACAAATTAAGTAGGTGACGTCATAGGCTATTGTCTTGACCTCATGAATAAAATGCGGTGGATTCTCATTAGCGTATAACCGGTTTGACTGGTTTGTCAATCACGTCATGTTTTATTTTTAGCTTGTGGCGGTCTTGATTGGTATAACCGGTTTGACAGGTTTTTTAAAGTTATTTTTGGATCAATGATGTCATAGTGCATTTTCATTGTTCTTACGCCTATAAAAGCTTTATTTACCAACAAGCGCCAACTCGCAAAATCACTGAACCACGACGTTCTTACGCAAGCTTCTACTTCTTGCCGCTGTCATTGTTACTGCAGACAAGCATTGTTATTTAACAACGGAAAACTATTTTCGCTTCACTGATTCATAAATTGTACATGTTAGGGGCCGACCATTTAACTCTTGAGGTGGAGGGGGGGGGGGGGGGTGGATGATTTCTGGTCAGCAAGCTGTTTTTTTTTTCTAGCAACCTGGTGGGCAGGATATTTTTTTTCCTTCTAAATGCTCCTGCAGAATATTTTTTTTTCCTCTTCATTTCTCTGCAGGATTTTTTTTCCTCAAAAAAGTGTCATGTGTTTACATTTACAGAATGTATTTACATTTACATTGTGGTTATTGTTGTAATAGTTCAATATGGAGCTGCAAAGCCTTAAAATGTTGTAAGCTATACAAAATGATGCTATACAAAAACATGTTTTCGGAAAGTCATTCTTTACACTCATTTAATATTACGTCATAATATTAGTGATGCTCCACAGGTAGATTTGAAAAGGTTTAGTTTCTTATTTAATAAAAAAGCAAAAAGCAGTTCAGAAATGCTCATAGCATGGTAATTACTGCTATTCACTAGTTACAATTTAAAAGTGGACTGAAATCTCCAAAACAAGTGTGAAAGCAGAATTGAAGTTAGCTGATCATGGTCTTATTTGAAAAATAGCTTTAGGCTAACTGGAGTGGCTCGCTGGCTCGCAGATTGTCGGTCCCTATAAAGCTAAGAATGCATTGCACATTCTGAAGCATAACCAACTCCAGAGTTTAAAGGGAGCAAGGAAAGAATGGTTGCAGTTTTGCTGGGATTTTGTAAAGTCCCCCTGGAATGATGAAATAGCTTTGCAACATTTTTTTTCTTGCTTGCAGCAGTGCAAGAATTTTTTTCTATTTCATTTGTGCTGCCTGCAATTTTTTTCTTCCGACCAGGGCTTGCAGGAAATTTTTTTTCGAAATCATTCACACCCCCCCTCAAGAGTTAAATCGTCGGCCCCTTAATGATGGCGCCAACAAACCAACTACACACAGATTTTTTAGCAAAAGGTTTTATTTCAGTCGTTCAACTAATACAAAGCAAAGTCCTTATTCATAACTAATCTTCCTCTTCTTCAGGAGGGCAAAAAGTCTATTTTGATTTCTTCCGGTTGTAGTGTGTCACAGCTCCACAATCAAAACATCTCTTGATTTCTTCTTTCATATGTTTCCGGTCCATAGGAATATTGACTGCACACAGGGTAAGTTTCACGGTTATCATGCCAAAAGCACTTGGAACATTTCATGGCCGCAGTGTGATAAACGTTTGAGCCTTCAACGTGTTGACACGGATTTGGATTCTTTCGCTGTATGATTGTATTGCTTTCAGTGTCGCTATTCTCGTTGTCGCTTTTCGCCTCCAGATCATTGTTTTCAGACTCTTGGGACTGACTATTCTCAGAAGCTGTTTCCTCGTCTTCTTCGCTGTCTGTAGATTGTTCTGCGTTGTTTTCGGATCCTTCATTGTTTCGATACTCTTTTTCTTTCTCTAACAAATGGCTAAAACGTTTTTTTATTCTTTGTCAAACGGTTATCGACTCCCAGCTCTGCCAGTCTATCTAGGAAAGTGTTGAGCGCACGAGGTTTAGCTAAGTCACTGTTATGCGAAAGTAACACATATTCGACTAGTTCTGAGATGTTTGTCATTGGAATTAAGCGCTCATGTCGGATTAATTGTCCACGGGGTATCCAAAACAAAAAACACGCTTTATGGAAACGGCTTGGGAAAGGTTGCCCAAAACATCTTTGATTCGGGGTTCCTCCTCGTCACTCTCTTCGTCAGAGTAATCTTCTCTTTCGCTCTGTTCCTCTTCCTCCCAGTCTACCTTTCTCTTCATATTGATCCGCACTCGTTCAAGGTAATTGATAATGCAATGCAATGCAATATAATACAATATTTTATTGACACTCCCCTGGTGGGGCTTTTCAGTGACAATATAAGGTTAAAAAAATTTAATTTAAAAACAGTTAACAATTCATTTAAAAATGTGAAAATGTATAAATAAAGCAACAAAACATTCTTATAGGTCACAGCCATTTAAAACGTCAGCATTTAATTTATTTTTCAGATAAAATTTAAAAGAAGAGATCGATTTTAAGGTTTTAAGAGTAGTGTCAGGGTTGTTCCAGATGTTTACTATGCGGTAATAAAAGTCCTCTGACCGGCGTTCGATTTATACAACGGGATATTTAAGAGTTGAGAACTTCGGCCTATGCGCCCAGTGACCCCGATTCTTGTCGTGAACTGATCGCTTAGATCGCGAGGTGCTTGACCAGTCATACATTTAAATGCCAGGACGGTGTCGCGGAGATTGTGTTTAAGTGGAACCCAACGTAGTTCTTTCAATGCGGGCGTTATGTGATCAAATTTCCCAGTTCCTGCGATAATGCGCGAGGCAAAGTTTCGAGATATTTTTGCTGGAGGTGTTCGACCACACTGAAGAGCAGTACAGTAGTTTACTAAAGACTAAGGCATTAATTATAGTTACTAACTGGTTACGACCAAAAGCATGTTTAACACGACTGATCTGAGCGAAGCTTGACATACAAGATGAGGTGGTTTTCAAAACATGGTCGTCAAAAGTGAGATGCGAGTCCAGTACAACCCCAAGGTCCTTGGTCGATGATGCAGGAACACGTTCTTCCCCAGTGAAGATATTCTGAAATCCGGGAGTTTGGCAAGTAACTGTCTGGTTCCGAAGACTACAAGTTTTGTTTTGTCTGGATTTAAAAGTAAAAAGTTGTTAAAACACCAGTTGCGTATTAAAAGAAGGTCGCTATTTAGATCATTCACGGCAGTAGGACAATCACGCATCTTGAAAGAAATCTCAAGTTTAGTGTCATCAACGTAGCATTGTGTAAAACAGTTTTTTGGAACAGAGGGTAAGTCGTTGAGGGACACCACTGGTTAAATGATCAGACTATAGAATGTGCCGTTGTTTTTATAACATAAGGAACCCCAAGCTACTAAGAACAGGGGTCAGCAAATCTTGAATAAAATTACTACCCTCTTGTAAAAGGGTTTGCTTCTCTGTCTTGTATGGAACGTCAAGTTCAGCAAGATTAACAAGAACATTCTTAAATTGAATCAATTTGCGCCTCTCTTCTTCGGAGACGGGTATGTGTTTAAGGAGCACATTACAAACAACTTGCACCAATGCGTGCATCTGTTGTGCAGAGGCTGTCATTAGAAGAAACTGACGCCGCTCAGAAGAGCATTCGGCTAAGATTTGAAGGAAACCTCGATTGTTCTTTACTACTCGAGACATGGCGATGAAATGAGCTAATGCCAGTACGACACAGTCTTTTATTTGGTGGTGGCGGTGGTGAAAACAATAGAATTGTAATGGCGGTGGTGGTGAAAAACAACAAAATTGCTGTTGTGGTGGTGAAAACAATAGAATGGTGGTGGTGGTGGTGAAAACAATAGAGCTTTTGTGGTGGTGGTGAAACAAAAGAATTGTGGTGTTGGTAGTACAGTCCATATAAATGTGAAACATTCCAACTTTTTGCCAGTTTGAGTTTGGCTTTCATAGAGTTAACATGAGTTCATTCTGTCCTATCTGTGAAAAGAGTTTTTCGAGGAAAGATATTATGCAAAGGCACTTGAGTACTAAACACGGTAACACCGTTTTCAACCCAATGCATAGTATGCCAAACCCAATGCATAGTATGCCAAACCCCACAGAACAATGTCAGTGGTTTCGCTTTATGCATCCGTTTACTAACATGGTTGCTGGGGTGACTGGATCGGGTAAAACGGTCTGGGTGAAGGCTTTGCTACAGTAGGCTCAAGAGGTAGTTCACTTACCCCCGGAGAGGATAGTTTGGTGCTTTTCTCAGTGGCAGCCGCTTACATGGAATTGATGGCAACGGTACCAAACATAGAATTTGTCAAGGGTATTCCTTCTGAGCTAGAAAACGACTCCTTTTTCGACATCAACAAAGGCAACTTGATGGTCATCGACGATCAGGTGTAAGATGGGGGTTGAGACACAAGAATCGCCAAACTGTTTACTAGAGGCTCTCATCATCGCAACCTCAGCGTCATTTATATCGTACAGAACTTATTCCATCAAGGGAAAGGCAGTCGAAGCATCAGTCTTAACAGTCATTACTTGGCTCTCTTCAAAAATCTGCGGGATAAACTGCAAATTCTGACTCTAGCTAAGCAAATGTATCCCAGGCAAACTGATTTCTTTATCAAGCGATATGAGCAGCTCCAATTCTTCCAGCAATGGAGAAATTGCAAGATTCTATGGATGGTCTCCTCTCTCGTACAGACCTTGGAGAATTTGAAAGAAGAAGGCAGTACGTGCAGCTGCAAAACAAGTATTTGACGTTTAAACAACGATAGTTGAATCGGAAATCACAGAATCAAATTTACCGTACTCTGAAGAACGGATAGGAATTTTTAGCAATGTTCTAGCAGATAATGTACCCGAGCCTATTCAAGAGCGAGTGGCAGTCACAGTGAACCCCGTTCAAGAGCCAGTGACTGTACAAGCGATGGCTGCTCAAGAACAAATACAAGCAACCACTGTTCAAACACCAGTGACTGTACAAGCGACTCCCGCGAAAGCCTTGCCTCCCTCATCCATCTTAACACCCCCTCACACAGTGGAAGCATCTTCGCTAACAAGCAAGCGAAAACGTCCTCGAATCCGGTTTGTAAATTACTTAGAGGAAGATGATCGTACTTCAAGAAGGTCCCGGCATCTTAGCAAAAGTCATCCTTACAAGGTAAGATGAACGTTTATTCGTTTGTCTCACGATGGAATCGCTTTGAGTTGTTGATCGGGACGTTTCGACTGCAATATTGCTAGTCTTCATCAGGCGATGAGGTCGATTGTTTACGTGTCGCTATTTGTAGCATGATGGTTCGCTGCTATTGGTGCATTTCGATCCTCATTAAAGCGATTCCATCATGAGACAAACGAATAAACGTTCATCTTACCTATCTTACACCACGATGAACAATAAACACATCTTTAATGACGTCATCCTTACAAGTATTCTCAAGAAGAGGAAGATAAGTTATGTATAAGGACTTGCTTTGTACTAGTTGAGCGATTGAAATAAAAACTAAAAAATCTGTGTGTAGTTGCTTTGTTGGCACCATCATTAACATTCACAATTTATAAATCAGTGAACCGAAAATAGTTTTGTGAGTTCATGCTCAGGGATAAATGACGACTTCTCATTTTCACGGCAGTCAAGGCGTAAACTTGACGCTATATTTTCAGTTCATTGTCACTAGTGTGGCCTTATAAGATACAACTAGCATTTACCAAATGTCTTCTTTTCTTAATTTTTAAACTTGTCTTTTTTCTGAATGTCTTTTTGACGTGTCCCGTTATAATTCACCGACAAAGCCTTGCAGTACAGCACAGTCCTGTTCTCTAAAAAACGCCCATCAGAAACTTTTAAATACAGATCTCTCTTTCTATGACTTTTAAGTCTCTTCCAAAACAAGACAGTTTAGGACTACGAAAACATACACTTTGAACTAACTATAACGTATGTTCTGCATTCTACGTCTGTCTTTACTTTTTGGTATATATTTTACAGGGCAACATAAATAATGGCAGAAATCAATTTACAACTTGTAGAGGACCTCACCAAACGTCTTTCAATAGCCAAACAAGAAAGCGATAAGGCTGGGGAAGAAAGGGCCTACGGCGATCTCGGAAACGCTTTTAGGAACATAAGAAAATTCCAAGAGGCCATAGAGTACCACAACAAATGTCTATCAATAGCGAAAGAAGTGGGCGATAAGGCTGGAGAAGGAAGGGCTTATGGCAATCTCGGCATCACTTATGCCAGCCTTGGAAAATGGCAGGAAGCCATAGAGTACCACAACGCACGTCTATCAATAGCGAAAAAAGTAGGCGATGAGGCTGCAGAAGGAAACGCCTATGGCTATCTCGGTATCGCTTATGGCAGCCTAGGAAAATTCCAAGAAGCCATCGAGTTCCACAATAAATGCCTTTCAATAGCCAAAGAAGTGGGCGATAGGGCTGGAGAAGGAGTAGCCTATTGCAATCTCGGCAACTCGTTTAGGAGCCTAGGCAAATTCCAAGAAGCCATGGAGTACCACAACAAGTGTCTAACAATAGCCAAAGAAGTAGGCGATAGAGCTGGAGAAGGAAGGGCTTATAACAATCTCGGCATGACTTATGCAAGCCTGGAAAAATGGCAGGAAGCCATAGAGTACCACAACGCACGTCTATCAATAGCAAAAGAAGTACGCGATGTAGCTGGCGAAAAAAAAGCGTATGGCAATCTCGGTATCGCTTATGACAGTCTAGGAAAATTCCAAGAAGCCATCGAGTACCACAATAAGTGCCTTTCAGTAGCCAAAGAAGAGGGCGATAGGGCTGGAGAAGGAGTAGCCTATGGCAATCTCGGCAACTCTTTTAGGAACCTAGGGAAATTCCAAGAAGCCATGGAGTACCACAACAAATGTTTATCAATAGCCAAAGAAGTAGACGATAGAGCTGGAGAAGGAAGGGCTTATAACAATCTCGGCATCACTTATGCTAGCCTTGGAAAATGGCAGGAGGCGATAGAGTACCACAATGCACGTCTATCAATAGCGAAAGAAGTAGGCGATGAGGCTGGAGAAGGAAAAGCTTACGGGAATCTCGGTATCGCTTATGGCATCCTGGGAAAACGCCAAGAAGCCATCGAGTACCACAATAAATGCCTTTCAATAGCCAAAGAAGTGGGTGATAGGGCTGGAGAAGGAGTAGCCTATGGCAATCTCGGCAACTCTTTTAGGAGCCTGGGAAAATTCCAAGAAGCCATGGAGTACCACAACAAATGTCTTTCAATAGCCAAAGAAGTAGGCGATAGAGCTGGAGAAGGAAGGGCTTATAACAATCTCGGCATCACTTATGCAAGCCTGGGAAAATGGCAGGAAGCCATACAGTACCACAACGCTCGTCTATCAATAGCCAAAGAAGTAGGCGATAAGGCTGGCGAAGGAAAAGCCTATGGCAATCTCGGTATCGCTTATGGCAGCCTAGGAAAATTCCAAGAAGCCATAGAGTACCACAATAAATGCCTTTCAATTGCCAAAGAAGTGGGCGATAGGGCTGGAGAAGGAGCAGTTTATGGCAATCTCGGCAACTCTTTTAAGAGCCTGGGAAAATTCCAAGAAGCCATGGAGTACCACAGCAAATGTCTATCAATAGCCAAAGAAGTAGGCGATAGAGCTGAAGAAGGAAGGGCCTATGGAAATCTCGGTATCACCTATAGCAGCCTAGGAAAATTCGAAGAAGCCATAGAGTACCACAATAAATGCCTTTCAATTGCCAAAGAAGTGGGCGATAAGGCTGGAGAAGGAGCAGTTTATGGCAATCTCGGCAACTCTTTTAGGAGCCTAGGAAAATTCCAAGAAGCCATGGAGTATCACAGCAAATGTCTATCAATAGCCAAAGAAGTAGGCGATAGAGCTGAAGAAGGAAGGGCCTATGGAAATCTCGGTACCACTAATAGCAGCCTAGGAAAATCCCAAGAAGCCATAAAGTACCACAGCAAATGTCTATCAATAGCCAAAGAAGTAGGCGATAGAGCTGAAGAAGGAAGGGCCTATGGAAATCTCGGTACCACTAATAGCAGCCTAGGAAAATCCCAAGAAGCCATAAAGTACCACAGCAAATGTCTATCAATAGCCAAAGAAGTAGGCGATAGAGCTGAAGAAGGAAGGGCCTATGGAAATCTCGGTATCACTTATAGCAGCCTAGGAAAATTCCAAGAAGCCATAGAATACCACGGCAAATGTCTATCAATAGCCAAAGAAGTAGGCGATAGAGCTGAAGAAGCAAGGGCCTATGGGAATTTTGGTATCGCTTATTGCAGTCTAGGAAAATTCCAAGAAGCCATCGAGTACCACAATAAATGCCTTTCAATAGCCAAAGAAGTGGGCGATAGGGCTGGAGAAGGAGTAGCCTATGGCAATCTCGGCAACTCTTTTAGGAGCCTGGGAAAATTCCAAGAAGCCATGGAGTACCACAGCAAATGTCTTTCAATAGCCAAAGAAGTAGGCGATAGAGCTGGAGAAGGAAGGGCTTATAACAATCTCGGCATCACTTATGCAAGCCTGGGAAAATGGCAGGAAGCCATACGGTACCACAACGCTCGTCTATCAATAGCCAAAGAAGTAGGCGATAAGGCTGGCGAAGGAAAAGCCTATGGCAATCTCGGTATCGCTTATGGCAGCCTAGGAAAATTCCAAGAAGCCATAGAGTACCACAATAAATGCCTTTCAATTGCCAAAGAAGTGGGCGATAGGGCTGGAGAAGGAGCAGTTTATGGCAATCTCGGCAACTCTTTTAAGAGCCTGGGAAAATTCCAAGAAGCCATGGAGTACCACAGCAAATGTCTATCAATAGCCAAAGAAGTAGGCGATAGAGCTGAAGAAGGAAGGGCCTATGGAAATCTCGGTATCACCTATAGCAGCCTAGGAAAATTCGAAGAAGCCATAGAGTACCACAATAAATGCCTTTCAATTGCCAAAGAAGTGGGCGATAAGGCTGGAGAAGGAGCAGTTTATGGCAATCTCGGCAACTCTTTTAGGAGCCTAGGAAAATTCCAAGAAGCCATGGAGTATCACAGCAAATGTCTATCAATAGCAAAAGAAGTAGGCGATGGAGCTGAAGAAGGAAGGGCCTATGGAAATCTCGGTATCACTTATAGCAGCCTAGGAAAATCCCAAGAAGCCATAAAGTACCACAGCAAATGTCTATCAATAGCCAAAGAAGTAGGCGATAGAGCTGAAGAAGGAAGGGCCTATGGAAATCTCGGTATCACTTATAGCAGCCTAGGAAAATTCCAAGAAGCCATAGAATACCACGGCAAATGTCTATCAATAGCCAAAGAAGTAGGCGATAGAGCTGAAGAAGCAAGGGCCTATGGGAATTTTGGTATCGCTTATTGCAGTCTAGGAAAATTCCAAGAAGCCATCGAGTACCACAATAAATGCCTTTCAATAGCCAAAGAAGTGGGCGATAGGGCTGGAGAAGGAGTAGCCTATGGCAATCTTGGCAACTCGCTTAGGAGCCTAGGAAAATTCCAAGAAGCCATGGAGTACCACAACAAATGGCTATCAATAGCTAAAGAGGTAGGCGATAGAGCTGGAGAAGGAAGTGCCTATGGGAATCTCGGTATCACCTATAGCAGCCTAGGAAAATTCCAAGAAGCCATCGAGTACCACAATCAAGCTCTTTCAATA
Organism: Siderastrea radians; assembly: GCA_964017195.1. Lineage (NCBI taxonomy): Eukaryota > Metazoa > Cnidaria > Anthozoa > Scleractinia > Rhizangiidae > Siderastrea > Siderastrea radians. The sequence continues at coordinate 4,317,657 of OZ024889.1, read as the reverse complement.
GCTAAAGAAGTGGCCGATAAGGCTGGAGAAGGACTAGCCTATGGCGATCTAGGCAAAGCTTTCAGGAGCCTAGGAAAAGTCGAAGAAGCCATGGAGTGCCACAACAAATGTCTATCAATAGCCAAAGAAATAGGCGATAGAACTGGAGAAGGAAAGGCTTATAACAATCTCGGCATCACTTATGCCAGCCTGGGAAAATGGCAGGAAGCCATAGAGTACCACTTCGCGTGTCTCTCAATAGCCAAAGAAGTAGGCGATAGAGCTGAAGAAGGAAGGGCCTATGGCAATCTCGGTATCGCTTATGGCAGCCATGGAAAATTCCAAGAAGCCCTAGAGTACCACAACAAATGCCTATCAATAGCGAAGGAAGTGGGTGACAAGGCTGGAGAAGGAAGGGCCTATGGTAATCTCGGTATCGCTTACGACAGGCTAGGAAAATTCCAAGACGCCATCGAGTATCACAACAAAGCTCTTTCAACAGCTAAAGAAGTGGGCGACAGGGCTGGAGAAGGAGTAGCCTATGGCAATCTTGGCAACTCGTTTAGGAGCCTAGGAAAATTCCAAGAAGCCATGGAGTACCACAACAAATGGCTATCAATAGCTAAAGAGGTAGGCGATAGAGCTGGAGAAGGAAGTGCCTATGGGAATCTCGGTATCACCTATAGCAGCCTAGGAAAATTCCAAGAAGCCATCGAGTACCACAATCAAGCTCTTTCAATAGCTAAAGAAGTGGCCGATAAGGCTGGAGAAGGACTAGCCTATGGCGATCTAGGCAAAGCTTTCAGGAGCCTAGGAAAAGTCGAAGAAGCCATGGAGTACCACAACAAATGTCTATCAATAGCCAAAGAAATAGGCGATAGAACTGGAGAAGGAAAGGCTTATAACAATCTCGGCATCACTTATGCCAGCCTGGGAAAATGGCAGGAAGCCATAGAGTACCACTTCGCGTGTCTCTCAATAGCCAAAGAAGTAGGCGATAGAGCTGAAGAAGGAAGGGCCTATGGCAATCTCGGTATCGCTTATGGCAGCCATGGAAAATTCCAAGAAGCCCTAGAGTACCACAACAAATGCCTATCAATAGCGAAGGAAGTGGGTGACAAGGCTGGAGAAGGAAGGGCCTATGGTAATCTCGGTATCGCTTACGACAGGCTAGGAAAATTCCAAGAAGCCATCGAGTACCACAACAAAGCTCTTTCAACAGCTAAAGAAGTGGGCGATAGGGCTGGAGAAGGAGTAGCCTATGGCAATCTTGGCAACTCGTTTAGGAGCCTAGGAAAATTCCAAGAAGCCATGGAGTACCACAACAAATGGCTATCAATAGCTAAAGAGGTAGGCGATAGAGCTGGAGAAGGAAGTGCCTATGGGAATCTCGGTATCACCTATAGCAGCCTAGGAAAATTCCAAGAAGCCATCGAGTACCACAATCAAGCTCTTTCAATAGCTAAAGAAGTGAGTGATAAGGCTGGAGAAGGAGTAGCCTATGGGACTCTCGGCAGTGCTTATTACAGCCTTAATAGATTTCAAGAAGCCTTGGAGTACCACAATATATTTCTATCAATAGCCAAAGAAGTGGGCGATAGGGCTGGAGAGGGAGTAGCCTATTACAACCTCGGCAGCGATTATTACAGCCTTAGAAGATTCCAAAAAGCTAAGGAATATTACCAATCCAGTGTAGAGGTTTTCGATATCATAAGGGCCAGTCTTAAGTCTGACGATGCCCTGAAAATAAGTTTTCGGGACCTTTATGGTGATGCTTACGATAGCTTGTGCAAGACCTTGTTACTTCTCGACCTACCTGATGAAGCTTTATGTGCTGCTGAGCGAGGTCGAGCTCAAGCTTTGGTCGATGCCTTAAAAATCCAGTATAGCTTAAAAGCACTTCCATCAGCGACACTCGAGCCCAAAGAAACAATTTCTTACATCTCAAACGAGTTGTCCACCACAACAGTGTTTTTAGAGCTTGAACGCAACATTATCACCTTCTGGGTAATAAGCAAGGAAAACACTATTGAGTTACGACAAAGGAAAATAGAAGGGAGAGGAGAACGCGAAGATTCCATTACCTTACTCTTGCAAACTACCTTGAAGAAAATTGGAGCTGGTGTTAGTGATAGTAGCCGGCGAGAGCAGACGCCATTTCCCGGCTTTGTTTTCACCCTCGCGAATGATGACTCCCCGTTAGTGGTCCGTCCATCATCCATCCGTCGTGATGATGAGCCAACACAGACTTCGCAGTGCACCGTCGACTCGTTGCAGCCATTATATGATGCAGTTATTGGCCCTATTGCAGACTTGTGCCAAGGTGACGAATTGATCATTGTCCCAAAAGGTCCATTATGCTTGGCTCCATTTTCTGCTTTGAGCGAGTCTATAAGAATCCGCACTGTACCCTCGCTCACCAGTTTAAAACTAATCACAGATTCCCCTGAGGACTACCACCGGAAGAGGGGGGCGCTGCTTGTCGGAGATCCGTGTCTGAAACACGTTACTAATAAATGGGGAGAACCCAAGTTCAAGGAACTAAAATATGCAAGGCGGGAAGTAGAGATGATAGCAGATATTCTCAAGATCTCGCCACTAACGGGCACAGAAGCAACCAAGAACAAAGTGCTGGAACGAATCACGTCAGTTGCCTTGGTTCACATTGCAGCCCCTAGACGAGCAGACACAGGAGAAATTTCTCTAGCTCCAAATGCAGGGTGGGAAAGTAATGCAGATCGATGCTCAAGATCAAAGGTCAACATCCCTAAAGAGAAGGACTACATTCTAACAATGTCAGATGTGCTAGCAGTTCGACTGCGAGCAAAGCTTGTTGTGCTCAGCTGTTGTAATAGTGGTCGAGGGGAGGTGAAATCGGAGGGTGTGGTCGGCATTGCTCGGGCTTTCTTGGCTGCCGGTGCACGTTCTGTTCTGGCGTCACTCTGGGCAATAAGTGACGAGGCAACCATGGAGTTCATGAAGATTTTCTATCAACATCTGAAAGATGGAGAACGCGCCAGTGTGGCTCTTCACCAGGCCATGAAAACCTTGAGAGAATCAGAGAAGTACTGTGCCGCGAAATACTGGGCTCCATTTGTACTGATTGGTGATGACGTCACGCTTGAATTTGGCAATCAAGCTTCAGAGTTTTGTAAGTATAATGCTCTTTGAAATTTAAACAATTGCATTGCAGCGCTTTACACTAGAAACAGAAAGAGAGCTTGAAGCCTCCAAAGAATGGTGTTGGTTAAGGGTAATAAGTCGTCGAAGTATGATCAACCCAACGAGGAAGTCCTGAGAAGGACTGTTTGTGGTGACGTGTTTGTGGCGACAACCTGAGCGGAAGTTCTCACTATTCGCTAATGATGACGTCGCTCAACTGAGTAGTCGAAACGTTAGTCAATTTCACCACAAACAGTCCTTCTCAGGACTTCACTCACTGAGATGATCATATTTCGACGACTTATGATATGACTTCTGGGTTCAAAGCACTAACAATCCAAAATTTGTTCTTGGTTGAAGAAAGCTTCCTTCTTATTATCCTCCCAGGCACTTAGTTCTAACTAAAGTGCTCGGAGGTAAGGTAGCAGGCTGGCTATCTTTTGCCAAAGATAAACGCTCGAAATTGAAAGGAAAGCAACGACGCACTGAGCAACGAAAGGCTTGCATATCACAAATTAAACTGAAAAAACTACTTATCCCCTCTCCACATACAGACACAGACACACGCTCAATAAGCTAGATTAGTAGAGAACAACCCGTCGACACGGAAAACAACATTGTCATGGGTGGTAGGAGAAGCTACTGTGATTTTGCTCTTAGAAAACGATTAAGTTCTGCCGTTCTGTTTTCAACACGTTCGTAGATGTTCTGTTTTTCAATACGTGTTTTTTAACCTTTCTGCCTTACTGATGTTTTCTTTCATACGACTTTTTAAGATGTTAAGTGAGGGTGCATGTCTCATGCCTCGCCGACAGACATAAATCAGTTTTGTTTATTTATTTTATTTTTAATAACTGTGTTTCACCTAGCAATCAAACCCACTGACCTTGGGTTTGATTGGTTTGGAAACCTTACACTAAGCGAAGAGTATCATTAATTATGTTAATCACATCATATCATTTCTTTGTTTACTTATTGTATTTTTTCTTTTTACTTACAGAAGTTTGCTCATCAAGTCAGGAGAATACTTAACGAACCAAAATTGGTCAACATTTTTACGGTTGGACTTTACAAGCTGAAAAATGTTTTGGCATACGGTGTTTCTGAAACGTGTTTTCGCTTATAATTATGCTGTTTAAATAAAATGTTCGAATCAGATTGAATTTGGATAAACGTTGTGTTAAACTCTTGTCGCTAATTTTTATCCTTAAATGTTAAATAAAATGAGTAAAAATAGAATAATATTCATTATGTGGAGAGAAGAACTCAGAAAAAAAATCTAAGTTCCAGATGGGATTCGAACCCATGACCTTCCGTTCACTGGTCGGATGCTCTAACTACTCACTACTGGGAACTCTAGTTAAAAAAAACTATATTAAAATAATCAAGCGATGAAGTTATTAACAATTTAGGTGATGTGCTGTTCAATCAGTTTTCTGTACATAATAAAGGGGAACATTACTGTCAGTGGATACAGACTTAGAAACAGACGAAAACTATTACAAGCAAAATGCACAACATATTGATAACTCCAAATATTAGGATGAAGAAAGTTTCAAGGACCGGAAATGATTTAGACACCTAGTGACGGTAGCTTCTAGCTCAATTTAAAAACTCAACATAAGAATCATAGCAAATGAATGCAAAGTTTTCCTTACTTACCTAGATTCATTACAGCATGAATTGTCAATGAAATTTTTAACTAAAATGTAAATGATTTGTAAATGATTTCAGTGCAACGATACAGCTTCATATAGGAAACGTCTGTAAGACAACATAAACAAAGTGATGGTATGTGAAAAAAATAATATCAATACACAAAAATATATATATTATCTGGCGATAAATGTTGATGATACTACAGAATTAAAATTTATAGAATTATCTGTAAAACGTAATAATATCGTCATAGGTATAACACATAGGCCACCAAGTGATAAATTTGAACTATATAACGAATATTTGTCTGAAATACTGAGATACGTAGATTTGCATAACAAGAAGTGCTTTCTAATGCTTATTATTATTAATATTAATATTATTAATATTATTATTATTATTATTATTATTATTAATTGATGATTTTAATTTCGATCTGTTTAAACGGAAGTATACCAGCAGGCAAATGAATTTCTGAAAAAAATTTGTTAACTCTCATTATAATTTTATTTGTCGATTTCAAGCCCTATATAAAGGATAACACGAAATAGTGCAAAACTTATAAATAATGTAATTGTATATTTTAACAGCATAGAGGATAATTCTACATGCAGATTGCTTATTACAGATCTCTCTGATCACTTTCCTGTATTTCGAATAACAACTACTATGAAAAATAAGGATACTTTATTTCGTCAGAAAAGGAAATACAGGCATATTATCGACCAAACTCTCGGGAAGTTAAGATCTTGGGAATGACATATTGTGAGACAAATTCTCAAAACTCCTACGGCAGATTTTATGATAAACGTTTTATGCTTTTGATAAACGTGTACCAGTGATTAATCAGAGTAATAAAAGCTTGAAAATATCTAAATTCCTTCTTTATCCACGAAGGGAATTTTAATCTAGAGTGCTAGCACCTCTTCTGTTTTAAGTTTATATCAACGATATTTGTATATGCTCTGACATATTTTGTCTTAATTAATTTCTAACGATACAAATCTGTTTTTAAGTGATCAAAATATGGAAACACTATGTGACTAGTACTATGAATCAGCATTTAAAACGGATTACATCTTGGTTAGTTTCAAACAAACCATCTTTAGATGTTAGTGAAACTAAAGATCTACATACACCTATTTGCAATATCGTTGTCTTACAAACATGAAAAAAAAAAAGAGAAAAGAAAGAAGCCAAATAGGAATAAATTAGGCGCGCTAACTACATTCGTGGAATTGCTCTGAAAAACGGCTAAAGTTCAGAAGTTCTATACGGTGGCCAGTTTACCTTGTACAACTCAACTGAGACAAAATTGAAGTATTACACTGTAATGCATAAGTGCTTTGAGACATGTGGGAATGTAATTTGCATGGCTTTTTCTTTTTTCCTCTTTTCAATTTTGTATGACAACGTTATTGCAATTTATTGTAGTTAGGTGCATATGACACAAAAGAAAACAAGACGACTTTTAATGATCTTCTCGAACCGAGAATTAACAAGGCCATTATTTGAGACCTTAAGAATACTGAACATCTATGAACTAAATTACGCATTTACGTAAAGTACGCATATAAATTACGTATTTAGCAGGAATATTAATTTAACTGATGTACTCTTATTATCATGTTAAACTGCCAGAAGCCCGTCACTTAAGTAATTGCTTTTAATTGTAACAAACAATAATATAAACACCTATAATACAAGATCAGCATAAAAAATTGACATAAATTTTAAATGAACAAATTATGCCAGCCAAAACCGGCCGTGACGAATCACGGTCTTTGTGCAGTTTCAGGCGTCATCACTTTGAGTAACAGCGGATGTTCTTGACAACCAACTTATTGGCTCCAGGCAAAAATCAAACAAAGGGTGTCTAATCTAGATTGACAAGAGAAATTAGACCAGAGTCACACACAAATTTAAAAAGCGAGGAAAATCTCCTCGTGAAATGGAAGCAAAATTTGGCCTCGAACTATTTGGCTTCTTGTTAAAAAATTCCCCTTTCCTGAAAGTTCAGGTGAAATATTTTCCAAAACAAGGAAGGGCTATTAAATAGAAGTGAAATTAGCAAAAATTATTCAGAATAGAAATGGCAGAGAAAATTTGGTTTCCAGGCTGCAAAGGAAGTTTTGACGTTTAGGCCAAAGTACAGCATTCATAGCTTAAAATGGCGGTTTTAAGTTTCTGCAAAAGCCTGGCTGTTAGTGGGCTAAAAGCATTGAAGCTATATGTACAGAAACCAATTATACCAATCAATTGCTGGAATTAATTGAACCCTGCTCTGTAATTTTACTTGATCTATATGTAAAACGAGATTTGTGTAATTAAGCCGCAGCTATTATGCCTCGCATTATGGTTACGTTGTAATTAAAACAATGATAAGGGATCTTTAAAAAAGTTCGTTAGAGCTTGCTGGATCTCCTGTTGCCCTAGCTATTCATCTAAGTGAAAAAAAAAAAAACAAACTGTATGTAACTGATGGATGGCAATAAAGAATCTTTAATGTCTACCTTTTTGTATCCTTGAAAGAATTCTGTGTAACCTTGCGCTAGAGAAAATGTAAAGATCTTTGTCTATACTGTTTGTTAAACGAGGATTTTGTTTTCAATTCAACGGGTAAAATTTCATTTGCACCCAGAAATAAAGTTATGGACTGACATTTCCCTTAACCCATCAAGTACCAGCGAGAGTTTCTTTTCCATCAGCAGCTCAGCCTGTTCCAGGCGTTCAGATAGTGGAGCCCGAGCGAAAATATAGTGAGCGAAAGAGCGGGAAAAAAACGAGTCTCCCCTCGTTTTTTCCCGCTCTTTCGCTCGCGCTCCGCTATCTGAACGCGCGGAACAGGCTAAGCTCAGCGAGACTCTGGAACATGCGCAGACTGCTACGACAACTGAGCCAGCTCCAGAAAAAAAGATCCGTTGGTCGGAAACATAAAAAATATTGTGATTGAGTTCCTCGGTGAAGACAATGAAAAGTTCAAATGTAATTCTTGTATGGTAAACGGCACTTCCAGAGGCAAGACTAGAAAAAATATATCTGCATTCGTGGTCGATTTCTTTGTACTATTTCGTTCGTTCTTCACTTGAATTAGCCAGCGAGGAGGCTCTCTATAAGGACGGTTTCTCTGTGAGAGAAAGTGCGCTTTCACCGCATACATGTGAGAAACTTGTGGGATGTGACTGAAATGACAAAGAGTCACAAGTCCCACACATGCGTGCTCTGAGTGGCTTCTAGCCACAAATAGGCACTATCAAAGGGTACTACAAGCAACCCGGAGCACGCATGATTTATGGTTTGTTCTTTATAACAGCAAAACAATATTGACGATATGTACCGGTTATTCAGTCGCTCCAGTTTTCACGATCCACGTTAACACAAAATAATAATTACAAGAAAGCCCAATGGGCATTTTGACAGTGATTTCGAGCCACCCCACCCCCAGGTTAACAAATGATGGCGCAGCTCAAAATACGAATCCGCGTGGTTCCAACCCCACATTTTTACCTTCCTCAACGTAAAAACCAGCGTGACGAGCTGAAATTGACAAATTCAACTCATGAACAACTTTTGAACTGAACATCTTTATTAACGTGTCACGTCATCTAGCTGGCTACATGTAGCCTACTAATCAGTGACACCAATACATTGAACACCAATACATTGGACACTCATACATTGAAAGTCTACATAAATTCGTCGACAACTGATGTTTAGACCTAGAGGATGGAATATACACTGTTATGCCTATTTAAACAGTAATTCTGGCAAAGGTTCGCTCTTCCGGGAATACCCTGAAATAATTTTCCATAAATCTTTGAATTTTTTTTTTTACACGAGCAAATTTCAAATTAGACAAATTTCCATATGACAAATGGAAACTGACACATTTGTCAGAGAAAACTTGCCACGGCAAATTTACTCGTGTGCAAGGGGCTATACAAAAAAATGCAGGTGTGAAACGTTTAAAAAAAACTGTTAGGGGTGCCATTGACCCATCAAAGCCTGAATTGTTTTCAGGGTACCCTTTTGCACATAACTGGGATGGTCTTTCATATATAAAATCTTTCATCCTCAGTTTTCATATATTTCACTTCTACTTAACAGCTTTGCCACAAGTTGTTATTTTTATGTTTTATTTCTATTGTCTAACCAAAGTAATATACAATTGTTTATTCATTTGTTAGAATTACTTTATTTAATCAAATAGTGCACTCCTTAAATCGCTTGTTTTCGTTTGTCTTGATTAAGTGAAATCACCCCACCAAGACTGAATTGTTCAGAAGGACTTGTCCCTAAAAATGCCGGGCATAACAGCACAGATACATGTAGCGAAATTCTACCAGATCGCAAATTGCTTTTTCCATGTTAAAACAAACATCTAGTTAATATGCTGTTTTTAGATTTGCTGCAAAGCTTGAAACTTGATACAAAAGATCACGTTGCTACAACCAAAAGAATTTATTCTTCACTTAATAACTGTCTAAAAAAGGTAGGAAATGTCTCACACTGCTTCTTCTCCAGCGCATCACGTTGTAAAACAGCAGCATTTTTGTAGGCGAGTGGAGTCCTGAGAAGGGCTGTTTGACATGGACTGACATGTCGACAACCTGAGTAGCCTGTTCCAGGCTCAGAGATAGTGGGGAAAGCGTGAATTGAGAAAAAGAGCGCGAAAAAAAGCGAAGGGGCTGGGGAGAGACAAGGGGGGTTTTCGCGTTCCCTTTCTAATTTTCGTGCCATCCCAACTATCTGAGAGCCTGGAACAGGCTACATCCTGAGCGGAACACGACATCAAAGTCAAAATGATGACTTCCGCTCAGGTTGCCGAAACGTTAGTCAATGTCATCACAGACAGTCCCTCTCACCCGGACAATCATACTTAACCGATTTACGATTGTGTCCCTGGGTTCAAACCGCACGTTAAAAACTCATACAAGTTATTTCCACATTATTGGTATTTTAAATTCTTCTACACATTTCAGCCTTTTTGTTGCATAAAAGCTGCGATCAAACTCAGGCTCTATTTTCGTTCGCTTGATAAACCATTCCCTCTGGCAATGCGAAGTTTTTTTGGGATGACAAACAGTGCAGATACATGAAAAAAATTCTCAAATTGCTTTGTCCATATTAAAACAGACGTTCTTATGCTGTTTTCTGGATTTGCTACAAAGCTTGAAGACTTAATATGAAAGAGCGTCTTCACGTAAAGAAGGTGTCATTCTTCTCTCATAGAACTCCCCATGCCTCTTCAAATGCTGTACATATTTTAGCGCATGTCAGCGCCGCTGACAAGGGGTACTGACTGATTGCCACAGTTTCCTCCACATAAGGAACATCAATCTGGAAAAGATGTCAAACAATTGACGATTACATACATGAATCTTAATCAGAATTCTTGACTGCCTCTGAAGTTTTTTCATTGCCATTTGACAACAGGTTGGGGTGGGGGGATTCACTCTAGAAAAAAGCCTGCATGATTGCAGTGGGTACATATCCTCTTTGTAGTTATGGGACACATGCTAATTACTACAACTGCCACAAGTGCACCTCTTTGAGGGACAAAGTCGTAAAAATTGAGCAGCGACAAAGTCGCAAACGAGCAAGGAATTTCACCAAAAATGCCCCTGAAACGGACTTTCAGTTTCACTAAGTGCTGATCATAGAAAATATAACAGCAATTACGAACTGATCAAAGAAAATAACAGCCATTTAGTCGTACAAAAAGTATTTGGGAAATGATGGTATCAATTGAATACCTCAAGCAGACTTACCGAGCCATGAGCCATTGCTCCAACAACAAAAACTATGGGCTCATCTTTGGGAATGACATCCCTCAACTTCACAAGGTTATCAGAGTGGAAAGACGTTCCTGGAAGACAAATTAATTTAACTGGAATTAATAATACAATCTGTGCTATGACTGCTTAAAAATGTTCCTACATGTATATGGAGCCCAACAAAGGGAAGTTAAGTTTAAAATTGATTTGGAATGAACATAAAATCAGAGCTTTTGTATCTGGATTGTCATATTATAATTAGACAACTGCAAAGTATTTACATGTGAAATAGTGGTTGCTTTCATTGAAACATGACTAATGCATTTCCACGTAACAATTTCACCTGAATTTCATTTTGCTTTAAGATCGTTCACAACATGCACACAGTACCAGAGACCGAATGATTAGTGCACAAATTTTATACACTGTATCACTTTTAATTTCATGACAAGATTTTGATCTGCTACAGCTACCAGTATGATTTTATAGCTGTAAGTCTCGTCCATGTAGATTGGTATTATTCAAATGAGTAAGGGACCACAAAAAGAAACTGGAATCAAATTGTACAAGTGTGGAAGTCAAGCTATTTAACATTTTCTTAACGAACTTTGTTAAGAAGATGCATTGACCTACCAACTTTCTTGCAGCCGGTTGGTAAATGATCTGTCACAGGATTCTTGATAACCTGACAAGGAAAACTACAGTTGTAACAAAGAATGCCGGGTGTCAACAGTATCAATTTCATTCAGAATCAAAGGCTTGAAAAACTATTTCTTTTTTTGTGTTGAAGTTTATTCCAAATCTGCCATCGCAGATGCTGTGTAATAAACACAGGGGAGCCAGCCAGTCCTTGAAAGACCATGCCTGGACTACGACCCTCTCTTCACTGCAGAACTGTGGATGTGTCCAGTGTCAAATGCAAGACACACACTGAGAAGAAGAACATGTTTTATTATCATTATCAGCTTATCTTGGAAGAGCAAGCTAAAACCAAAACACATAATATTTTTCCTTTTTTTATTACTTTTCATTCATCAGGGGAGCAGGGATGGCGCAGTGGTGAGAGCGCTCGCCTTCCACCAATGTGTCCCGGGTTCAATTCCCGGTCCCAGTGTCATAATATGTGGGTTGAGTATGTTGTTGATTCTCGCCCTTGCTCCGTTCTCCGGTTTTCCTCCCTCCATAAAAACCAACATTTCCAAATTCCAATTCCACCTGTTTGTAAAGTGCATTTGATCATATTCATATGGAAAATGTGCCATATCAGTTCTAAATTATTATTATTATTATTATTTTGTAATCCCAGATTGGTTTAAATATTCTGCACAAGAAAACAACAACAGAAGGATTCTGGTAGTTATAGGATGCCAGATTATTTTCAGCTCATCCAGATACCATCTTCTTTTCACCATTCCTGTATGACCATCTGTGAGCTTTACAATGTACAGTGTAAATTGTATTTACCTTGAGTAATTTCTGAGGTCCATCAGCAGCATGAATGCTAAGCTTGTGCAGCAACTGGACTTCAATAAAAAGCACATGGACTAATTAGGATGGTCATTCAGGATATTCAGATTATCATGACATACAGTACTGTGCAAAAGTGATATTAATAAGAGAGAAGTTTGTCCTTTGTTCTTGTGAACTTTTGAAGAAATTTCGAGTGAACTTTTGCACTGTTCTGCTGATAATTTGGCAAAAGTTCGGCAAAAATAAAAAAATTGCTGAAGACAAGGACCAGTATTCATGCTTTTATTATAACGCTGAACCTTCCCTAAGTGGATTCCTGTGGAACCAAATTCAATTGTCCTCTTACGGGAGGGTGGAAAGTTCTCTTAAGTGCCAATAAGAGGGCATCTATCTAAAGGAGATGTCCTCAAAAGGCTCAACTTTAGCTATATTAAGCATACAGGGAAGGTTTTAATTAGTGCTTTTTGTTTCACCTTGTAACATGAACTCAAATTTAACTGGAACAATAAGTCCCTGGTTAGATTTTCAGTTCAGTTAGACTTTGCATCTTGCTTAGTATCATGATTTTGCCTTCATTTTCTCCAAAATGTTTGACTCGCAATCATTGTGACCCTAAATGTAGTCATTTAAACAAACAATGCATACATGCATAAATTGTGGTGTTATGGCTACTTATTGCTGGTCTTCAGCAGTTGAAATGGCGCAGTCTATCGGTTATGTGAATGTATAGGTAAACCATGAGACAAACGATACCACACTTTTTACAACTTGCTGCTGCAATGATCAAGAAGCATTCTTTGACTTTGTAGTGCCCTTAAACGTAAGGATCCTCTCGTTACATTTTGTTATGTTCACTAAATAACAACCAGAAGATTTAACCCTTTAAGCCTCAATAGTGATCAACATTGAATTTCTCCTCATCATATTAGTGCATTCTAACACATACAGGTCAGGAGAATTTAGGAAATGATCACCAAAGATGAATTTCTGATTTTTAAACAAGTTCTCCCAAATAGCACTCAATGAAATGTATGGAGACCAGTAAAGAGAATTTGTATAAAAAAGCCAGGGCTTAAAGGGTTAATTCATTACTATGACCTACCCATCAGTCCACAAAACCGATCAAATGTTCTTGGGATTCTTGTGTGAGGGTTAATCTCTATAAGAACATTCCTCTCAGTATGAATGTAGACTTGTAAAAGACCTGCTTTATTTAATGGACTGTCCATTAACATTAGGAGACTCTGGGAAAGAGAGACAACATAAGATAAATCATCCTTGAAATGCTACTAAGAGAAGTGGTGTTCTAGAGAAGCTGTATTTGATTGGTTTAGTGAACTGGGAGATCGAAGTGTGTGAGGCAGCTATTGGTTGGTTTAGTGAACACACATGTGTGGTTCGAACTGCTTTCTGGAAAAACAGTAGTGCTAGAAAACAATATTTGATATTCTCCTTGATAGTTATTACTTTTCAACATTCTGATACGTCACTAGATGAATGCTATTTTCCATAATTTATTAGGGTCTGTTTTTAGTGTGTCTTTCCTTTAAATAAGTGAAAGGGGGTAATTTACTGTTGAGAAGAAAATCAACCAAAATGTAGTAGTACAAATTTAGTTAAAATTCATCAGTGTACATCTCTGTAGCCCGTTCGGAAGTAAAACAACTGCTAACAATAGGAACCCTCAAAATGACCCCCATCCTCACTCTTCCTCAACAACAACATGGAATTTTGCACTCCATGTTTTTCTAGAGCTGATGAATTTAGTTTTGTAAAATCCGGTGAATGCGTATTCCTTCTATACCATCTTTATAAGTGACAAACTACATAAATAAATAAATAAATAAATAATAATAATAATAATAATAATAATAAGTCTTAGATCCTGGTAGATCACAGCAGCACCAAGTTTGTTCTCATTTTCTACTGTAGTACATTTTTCTCTTCATGTTCCATGTTCTGTTATCAACGTCAGTAAAATGTTTTTTCAAAGAGTTTTTTTTGGTTTTGCCCTAGATTCCCCACTCTAAAAAAAATTTTGACTCTCCCTAACCCCCCCCCCCCCCCCCCACCAAATGTTCAGTGGACATTGAGCGGGGAACTTGTGAATATGTCGATGGCCCCTTAGAAACTGGCTGTGGGTATGCAGTATGTGGAAAGCAAAAGAATCCAAGAGAAGAAGGTGTCTTAAATGCTGGCTACATGGTGGGTTGAGAGTAACATTTAATCTCTGCTTACATGTACCACATAATTAATTCAAAAGTGAAGGGTGCAGCGTATCTTTAAGCTGGCTTAGGTTTTTAAAATGAGGAATATACATGTTATTTTACTTTAATGTGTGGTAGCTTTGAATGAATTAATTTGTGTGTTCTGCCTGGCCGGCAATGCTAAAGTTAGTGGAAATGGCAGGGTATTCTCCAGAGAAGCCTTGACAGAATTTTCATCCTCACTCACCCCTAGCCTGACAAGTTGACCCGACGTAGCCAATCGAATGAATCCGAACGATCAATCAATCTATCTAAATCGAACTCCAATCGCTCGATTGCTTTTCGATTGGTTCGGCAATCGAACACAATCAAACAGGGAATTTTTGGTGAGTTCGATTTCTGAACCTAATCGAACCAATCAAACTTAAAAAATGGACGAGTAACCAGGGTAAGACATAATAAGATTTTGAGCGTTCTCTGGTTAAAAATTTAAAAGTTTGAGCTTTCGATTGCCAGTCTGCAATCTTTGACAAGTGATGAATAAAAAGCGCAAACATTAAAATACGTACTACAAAAAGTGCGAAAAAGAGAAATTATAATTAAAAAACAAAACAAAAATACTTTAGTGGGAATAAAATGCTAATCAGAAGATCATAATAAAATTGAATATTGTCTAGGTAATTGTTTCGCATTATTGTCTGCATCGCTTGTAATTGCTGTCATGTAATCGACAAGGGAAATTTCCGCGTTAGAAAAACACTGGAATCCTGGCACACAGCAATTACAAGCGACGCAGACAATCATGTAATCGACAAGGGAAATTTCCGCGTTAGAAAAACACTGGAATCCTGGCACACAGCAATTACAAGCGACGCAGACAATAATGCGAAACAATTACCTAGACAATATTCAATTTTATTATGATCTTCTGATTAGCATTTTATTCCCACTAAAGTATTTTTATTGTTTTTTATTATAATTTCTCTTTTTCGCACTTTTTGTAGTATGTATTTTAATGTTCGCGCTTTTTATTCATCACTTGTCAAAGATTGCAGACTGGCAATCGAAAGCTCAAACTTTTAAATTTTTAACCAGAGAACGCTCAAAATCTTATTTCAATCAAACTTAATCGACGCAATTAGTTAGATTTCGTTTGGTGGTAAAACGAAACGACATAAATATCGTAAGCACTGTAGTAAAACAGAGAGATTTCCATCTTATAACTACATGTATGTGAGCCAGGTGTAAAAAAACATAAACACTTTTCCAATCAGTCAACTTAAACCTTTATTGTTTTATTGTTAGCAAGGGCCAGAGCACAGGCACCAGTTCGTTTTGTAAACTGACTGAACTGATGCCATAGCTGACCTTGGTCGTTTTCGTTGCGTACCTTTAGAGCTGGTCCTCGATCTCCTCTTTTCCTTCTAACAATGTACATTTCTCCAACACTGACGGCGAAAGAGCACTCGTAATAGCCTTTGACAACCACTGTGAAAATTGTAGGTTTCACTTGCGACATCTTTTTCGTGTACGCCCGGTGTACGTGGTTGAAATAGAAGCCTACAAATAGCTTATTTGACCGCAATGCACTGTTTGAAACCAAATTAAACCGGTTTGGAATGACAAAGCGCAGGCCAAGGACAAAGCTCTATCGGTCTAGAGTTCGATTCTGTTCGATTAAAGAAGTGTTCGATTGGCTAAACGTTTGGGTGAGTTCGATTATGTTCGATTACCGAACCCAATCCAAATCAATCGAAAGATTGAAGTTCGATTACCGAACGTTCGATTGGCTACGTCGGGAGTTGACTATTCACAGCTTAATTTTACCTGGTGTGTTATGTCTGGCCTAGCAGTCGCCGGATCTTTTTTGTTCTTTTTCATAATCGTTTTGTGTTTGTCACAGTTCAGTAACTCAAAATTCTTTCCATTCTAGGGTAAAAAAAGTTTCGTTAGACGGAGAACATATAACTTAAGCTTAAGTATTAAGCTTATATTATGCAACATGGAAAAACGTTACGTGAATTTCAGTTTTTTCAGCCTAAAAATATCAAATGATCTATTTCGCTTAATACCTTAACTGCCTCTAGAGAAGCCTTCTCAAGAATCACGATAAGCCGCTTTCCAGAATCCTTTTCTTGCAATGTTTTGGGTATTTTGCGAGGTCTTTCAAACTCGCTCTCCTCCTCCGCCATTTTGCACGTGTGTTCAACGAGAGTAGGCTTGGTTACGAGTTCGAGTGAAATGTTTGAGGGACTGGGGAGATAAACATGGCGGACGGTGAGGGAGTACTGAGAGAGCTTTCCCCCGCTTGTTTTCCAGAGCTTGTGGAAGTACTTAAGAAAGACGTTCCACGCTCATTAATGGTAAGTTAAAGAGATTAAATCCTTGCCCAATCAAACGGATATCCAAGGCTCGTGGATCACTCATCGGTGCCCGAGCTTAGGTATCAGTCAATTGCCATTATGCAAACATCATAAACTCCAGGTAAACTCCCCGGGGCTGAACTTTAGAACATCCCGGCCATGTCTTTGCATGTCATTGAATAAGAATGATCCCTATTGATTTTATATGCCTCTTCTGCAAAGCATGCAGACATATATTATAAAATGAGTGGCCAGGTATTCTTCCTATTCTGTGATAGGACATAATTAAGGTCAACTACAGTTCAACCACATGTAGGTTGGTATTGTGTACCCAGGGAGTGGGAGCGGCAGCTTTAGTCCCCCCCCTGCCCCCCCCCCCCCTCACCACTTAAGAAGCATTTGACAATGCAATGAGAAATCTTTTGAGTTTAATTTGCATATAATTTTTTTCCAGGCATTGCTTTTGTTCTTGGATTCCTCAGGTTTCTATGATGCTTTCCATTTGTACAAACCATCCTTATAAAACGGAACTGAACCTGTGTCCCTCAAAAAGGGAACAGCATGCTCAGAGTAGAATATTTAGGCAGTGGCAAGGAGATATGAGATTCCATGGGGCTTTAAAAGTTATCAGGCCTTCCCAATCTAACTCTTATGATGGTGATTTTCTAAAATAAACAGAATTTCAATAATTGTCCATAGATGTTAGGATGCCTCCACCAAATGGATAGGAATCCAAGTGTGATGAGTGGTCATGTTTATGTCAACCGGTGGCCCAATCCAGATATTGTGGTGTTAGAAAATACAGCATATAAAGTATTGGTAAGAGGCAACTATTTTACTTAGATCTGGTACTGAAACAAAACTCAGACTCGGTTTTACTCCCAGTTTTGTCAATTGTAATGGCCTCCCAGCTGTTTAGGTTATTGCATGATGCATCACGCAACATTGATTACTTTCATACGGTACCTTTTAGGGCACCCCATGATGCCCTAAAAGTGTGTTCAAGTGTGTTCAAGACTGCGAGCAATGCAAAAAAGCTCGCCGCTCAGATCTCCCTGATTTTTGGCACATGCTCTATAGTATTCCTGAATAAAAATAACAACTGCTTGCAGTCTACTGGCGTGTATAAGTTTTAGGTTTTGGTTTTGCTTGAAGCATCCTTTCCCTCAAGTCCCGAGCACCTTACAGTCTGATGGACTCACAGTCCCACAAGTTGTAAGTCTGATGCTGTAGCTCTGTTTATTTCAGACCCGAATAAACAGTACAGACTTCAGGATTATGTGTGACTTTTGGTCCTCGAGACTCAAACCTCCTCCACTCCCCTGTTCTCAGAATAGCAGGCGCTATATTACATGTAATTGCTTGCTAAATTTTTCAAATATTTACAGTTTTTGTTTGGGTCTTTCTGATACCTTTGTTCGAGCTTTTTCATAGACTTGCGAATTTCACTATTCTTGAGAGCCCTTTCTGGCATCTTATTATGGATTTTTGTAAGCGTCATTTTTTTTTTAATTCAGCTGCATTCGATCCTGTTTATCTCACTATCTCACTTCTAAAAACTGTAACCACTTTGTGCTAGATTATGGTGCTTACCTTTGCCTTGCTGTTGTAAGAAATGATCATTGCAAGACATGCATTTGAAGATCTACCGTATTGCAAGACCTAAATGCTTGTCTTTTTTATCCTGTTATAGATAGATTCTAAAGTTTGTCCGGTCATAGTTTATGCTAGCTGTTCTATTGAGATGCTTAAAATAGCACTGGAGGAAAGTCACTTAAGTGAAACGTTTTCTGGTAAATGTATGGCCGAGATAACAGGTAACTATGTACATGTGAATGTAAGTTTTAAAAAATCTTGTCCGGCAAGTATTTAAAACTGAACCCAGTTGGCGATCTAATTCAAACAGAATTTCGTGAGGGTTATTACTGAAAGAGAGATGCTAATTATTGCTTGCGAGGGATTCTAAGTATAATGTTCGACTTATAGGCACTGATTCAAATGGCATTTCATAAAAGTGTTCACTACAGATGGTCATTTTATGGATGATTCCATCAAAATACGATACGAAGTTTAACCTTGCTGAGCAACTATTCTTGTAAGGAACCCTCTCCTTTACTCCATTTGAATCAGCCTCCAGTCAAACACTGTTGTTAGTATTTAAGCGTCCATCTTTAGGCAGACCCATTTGAATCAGTTCTCAGTCTTGGAAATGCTGTTTTAGAATCTTTCATCAGCAGTCATCAGCCCTTATTATTATCAGTGGCCTGGACTTTAGTTGTGACAGGCAGTATACATTGTAGCTATTAATAACGAACCCATACATGTCAGCAAATTTTATCCTAGTAACAAAATCTTTGCATTTAGAATAGATTTTTGAAATCATTGGCTGACTGGAATAACGCCACGAATTTGGTTCTCGAAGGGAGTGTGAAGCGTTTTTTGCACATGTCAGGTCAGAATTTTCCAGCACTGAGAGCTATGATCCAGCATGCTCAATGCATTAAACAAGTTGTACAAAAATGCTCGAATATGATATAGAAAAGAAAATTACGCCTCTGGCCGGCCTGATCTCAGCGTTTTTGCGAGTCTCAGATTTTCCAGTCTTCACCGCTGAAACTTGGATTCTAATCTGTAAAAAAAGTCTATTTTTTCATCACAGGTGACCCAAGGTGCACTGAAATAATTCTTGAGAACAGTGGACTGAATTCATGTGAAGTAAAAGTTGCATCTGTTCCTCATTTCTGTGCGTTGACTGACCCTGCTAACTTGTTGAAATGGTGAGTAAGTGAGCTTTCTCACAGGATAGCTCGTTATTATCATAATCCCTTGTTACTATATTTCTCTCTTTAACATTCTAATCATTAAACTAGAAATACGTGACTCGCAGAACCTCGCGAAGCTCAGGCACGGGTGCACCACAAAATTGAGCGATGGGGGTGGGGAGGGGATAGAATTTTGCTTTAACTGGAGGTGTATATGGGTGGCCACAATGGTCCCCAATTGGGAGTTAAGATCGACATTCTGGTTCCCATTCGCTTCCATGTAACTTGCATCCAATCCTCTGTCATGTATACGAAAATACGTTCAGCCCCCCCCCCCCCACCTCTCTTCATTCTAAAATAAGGTAAATTGCTCTCTGGAGAGGACGTATAGTATTGCTGTGGACCTGTTGTCCAAAACAATATGTGTGGTGTTTCTGTTTATTTTGGTTGGGTGAGAATAGGTTATCAGAAATGCAGTTCAAATTCCAATTGGAACTTGTTATCTCCAACATTAACCCGGCCATTTCCTTTGGATTCTGTTGTACAGTTTTTGTTCTCTTTACTGGGTATTGACAAGTGTCAATAGCTAAATCAATACATTATTTCCCTTGACTGGTTGAGATACTGTAGCAGGAGTCTCTCACTGCTGAAGAGTGATGTGGTGCATTAAAAAAATTATCCATTTTTACCCAAAAGTTGAAATGAGAAAAAGACAGAATAATGGCAAGCAAAGCACAGAGTTTCATATTGATGTTGTAACATGTTTATTCATTCCCCCAACATACCATAGAAATTGGATTAGATAACTGTCACAATAATATAACTTAACTTAACTTTAACTTTATTATTTCTATAGCGCAAAAATCCATGCATATACATGTAATACATTAACCCTTGAAGCCCCAGTGACCAGCATCTCCCTACAATAACAATGCTTTAATTAGGTCATCAGAATTAAGGAATTGATCACCAAACATGAATAGTGTTAATGTCAGTAGAAAGAAGTTCTCTGCACTAGTACTACAAGAAATGTATGAAGACCAGTAAGGAGAATTTGCAGGTTTACATTGGGGCTTAGGGAGGTCAATTGGTGTGAAAAGCAAGAGTAGCTAATTAAGGGAAAGGGTGAATGTGTGAAACCTTCAGAAGTAAGACAAACTTTCACATAGACAAATCATGTTGAAGGTGATCAGGATCTCAATTCCCATGAATTTGGTGCTTGTTTGTGCACTGGGAGGAGAGCTGTGATGCTGGTCACTGTATATAGGATGAAATTATTATCAATAATTAATTTTAAGCAGTGATGTTTGTTTCACATCAAACACATGCAGGTAGTACGTACCTATCCCCGCTACACATTTTAAAGTGGTAATTGTCAGGCAGAGCAATACTTGTAAGTGCATTTCCAAACCAAATTGTGAACAGAAATTGTCCTTTCTGATCCATCTGAATATTATTTCTTTTACTATTAACAGGGTCAAATTATATCCATAACGGAAAACATAAACTTTTATAAATTCCTACTGATCCAATATGAATTATTTCTTTCAAATATTTTTTCGGGAACGTCCTAAACTTAAGATTTAAATTTTTTTTACTGCTCATACACAAATATGCTAGTTGTTTGGGGAACTGAAACCTATTTTGTGAATAATTTCATTTCTCTTGTGTAATCTGTAATTTTGAACATCCTTGGAAAAGTAATTATACGTTAATAATAATTACTGGTACATCAAGAGTAAAGATACCTGTTCAGTCACCGTCCGTTGGAAAGGTACTGATATTTCTAGCAAAAGTATTTTGATGATCGTGTGGTTTTTCCCGCCTCTTGTTGCTTCTATAACAAAATCATTTTGTCGAAGCACTTCTTGTCGGTGTCACCGGTCCTGATCGGTTTCAGCACACATTTTCTCGAAGAGTTTGTAGCCACTGGGTTCATTCTTACCGGTATTATTCAATTGGCGTGACTGAGTTATAATATTCGAAGACCTTGTATCAATTCTCGCGTTGTTGGCGAATTTCGTTTTATCGCAGCGCTGTGCTATCAAGGTAAATTTAAGCTACGTTATGTATGTTTCAAGATTTCTCGCCTGTGATATTCCAGTCTCCTGTTTGTGTCCTGCTGATGGCTTTAGTCTTCGCTAGGCTATTATCGGAAAACGATGTTCTATACCCGTGCTTTCTTGTCGTCGACTCTTTCACCTTCGTTGTTCGCGCTGAATTTCAAGTCGGCGTTCACGCTGAGTTTCAGTTGTAAATCTCCCCCGGAATGGATTTTCAGCCACTTGTTTAATCAGGCGTTGCTTGCTTGTCCACAGACGATGAATAAACATATCAGCACCCAAATAAACGCAGCGAAGCAAGCAAGAAATGAAGAAACACGCCGAAGAAACATGAGAGTGCACAACTGTCAGCGGTCGCGATTTGGTTTTGTTGCTAGGCAACTGTGCCGACACCATCGAAATATATATGGGCCGATCGAGATTTGACCGCCCTTAGCGATCCTCGCGCGAACCCCACGCGACAAATTTATAAACCTCGCTACGCTCGGAGGGCCTTCGGCCCTCCTCGCTTCGCGAGGAATTATATGCAATCGTCTTTCAAAAAATTAAACGGTAGACTTCCCTAGTTGTATTTGAAGAAACTGTTATTTCGCCTAGTTGGACACTATTCAGCGTTTCCTGACAATCATCAGGAATGCTTCAATGCCACTTAACTCTGCTCTTTCTAAAGTTTGTGCCCTCAATTCATGACTTCCACACAAAGCCTTTACATGTGCTATTTCTCAATCTAACGTTCCAGCATCCGAATAACGAAAATTTGTTTTGGGTGTCGGCTGCTGCACTTTCTGCGGTTTTTGTTCCTTGCCTACAGTACCATTTGCTCAACCATTGTTAATTGTTCATTACCTGGGGTCTGAACTGTTGTGATTGTTTCAATTTTTAACTTCTTTCAGACAGACGGACACTTGCATTTAAACCGAGGGCGGCCCTCTTCGTATCTCTCGGGTTTCTGTGATCATTACACGAGTGGAATGGGAAATTAAACCTTTTTCTAACCCTAACCTATTCTAA
This sequence comes from Siderastrea radians, assembly GCA_964017195.1. Taxonomy (NCBI): domain Eukaryota; kingdom Metazoa; phylum Cnidaria; class Anthozoa; order Scleractinia; family Rhizangiidae; genus Siderastrea; species Siderastrea radians. The sequence goes on along the minus strand of OZ024889.1, from coordinate 4,295,204 downwards.
CCTCCCTTAAACCCATTTAAAATTGCGTACCGTGTATTTTTACTTTCCAGTGAATGTCCTCCTGGATACTATATTGCTCCCTTAAGAATCCCGGAAGCCTCTCTTATTGATCGAATGTGGAAATTTGGTGGTCGGCCTCGCGGAGTAGAGAGATTTGAAAAACTGATCAGTCACTCACTAGCGGCTGGCGTGTTCTGTCAAGACGCACACGAATTGGTCACGTGGGCATTTGTTTCCGAATATGGTTCAATAAGCTTTCTACATACTCTTGAAGCTCACAGGAGAAGAGGATTAGCAAAGGCTGTAATTTACTATCTTGCTTCGACACTTCTAAACCAGGGAAAGACGGTGTTCAACGTCATAGAAAAGGAAAATGAAAACTCGAGACAGCTGTTCCGCAAAATGGGATTCACAATTTTCCCTGACTGTTCCGTAGCCTTTTTACACATATTTAATGGGTCTTGATAATTACTGTCCAGAAAGATGGTTTTCGTAAACCTGCCGTACCACTGGAAATAAAACCACGATGTAAAAATTTGCGTGTAGATTTCGAGCTCAAAACTCTTACCAGTAGATTAAAATTAAAATTTAGATTAAAAGTTGAATTACGTAAATGACTTTTTCTCAACCCCCTTCAAAGGGCTTCTTGTTCCCGTTCCCTGCATCGATGACAACACAAGCACATAAGTATTTTGTATACTCTGATGACAAAGGGGTTGACTGGGAACGTGGGTGACTTTTTTGCCTTTTTTTTTTTTTCAAAAAATGCCGACAGGATAAGCTACGTTTTATTTCATTTCCTCTGCACAGGATACCTTACAGATTTTTCCTTGGTGAAGGGTAAAGCGTTGATTTTACTGTTACGCTGTAAAACGACAGAAGTTATTAATGTGTGAAACTGAGGAAATTTATTGAACTATTACTGCATAAAGTATGCATAATACTGTGTAGGAAGCTTTTTCTAAATTTTTGTCAAGCTTCGCTTTGCACTGGGGGATTTTCCAAAGCAAAAAATTTATTTTCGTTGCACACGACGAGAAATAACAACAGGCTTTCATTTTTGTAGTTTCTCCTTTAGACGCACCAATGAACGAAACTACTTTAGAATGATCCAGTGGATTTTTAGAAAAGTTGTTTCGATTGTTTCCAACGTTGTCTTTAAGAATGGTCACCTGCGGAAAATATTCTCAGTTTTGATTGCTATTCTAGAATATAACACTGAGGGGCCAAAGTGGTAAACCACAATTATTTTTTTCAATACAAAATGGTAGATTTTCATTTAGACCAGAAGAAAGTTGTACCAAACTCGCCGATAAAGGTCTTTCACCAGAATCTTAAACTAAACTTGTGTAACTCAGTTCGTACATGTGGCAGATTTACAAATCTTTTTCTTTAATTTAAAAGGATCCATGGTCCAGTATTTCACGCTGTCTTAACTTTGATCTTGCTGTGTAATGGTTATTAAAAGATGCCTTTTTCAGCAGCTTAGTTGAGCTTCCAAGTTAAAACATGCTGTTCAAACACATGTAACTCCTGCAAAACAATTCCTGTTGTTTTTCTACCTTGGAAGGACAAGAACATAAGACAGTTTATGTGGCTTGTCTGAGTTTTGGAATAAGTAAAAACAAACGTGCGAAGGTCGGATCTCTTGTATATCGCGTTCGTAAGTGTAATTATCATTATTGATATTATTTTAGTTCTCTCACAGGGCTTAAATACATGTAAATGGACAAAAAGCCCCACGTGTAACGCAGGTTATTTACATAACTGCAAGAACATCTTCGTATGCGCTAGGCAATGAATAGAAATTTAAAAATCACGAACGATCGATTCTTTGTATGATTTATTCATATCAATAGCCTAGGTGTTTATGTCGGTGTTAGCTTATTTTCCTTTGACCGAAGTTTGTTGGAAAAGGAAAAAGTGAAGCATCGTAACAACGTAAGTCATCGTACTATGTTGTCAATGTGCTTCCTCATTTTTTGAGAACAGAGATTTATACAAACACTAAAACCTAGCTTACCAGTGACTGAAATGCCCTGCATATCCAAGAGTGAAAATTTTTGCGTCTAACAGCTTTCTGCAATTATGAAGCGACCAGCAGGCGAGAAAGAAAAGGCAGATGTAGACTCCAGAGCAATGTAATGACTTGAATCACGAGAGAGAGATACGATACGTTTGGAAAAGGCCAGGGCTGATGAAACAAGTCGAAATACTGTGAACACTTTTTTCTTCAAAATGGGCGCCTTTATGGGAGTCAACATCGTTAAACTATCGAACTGAACTCAAATTGACGGTGATCAGGACGTTGATTCAAGGTTACAGGTTTTTAGTTTATTAGGGATACACCATCCTGGGAAAGAGAGAAAGTTTGTTTCGCTTTACTGACTGGAGTAATGAAATCTATCACTACTGAAAATTTTTCTTTTTCTTATCTTTTCTTTCTTTCTTTCTTTTTTTTTTTTTTGCTCCTTTGGGAGGAAGTACATGTGACTATTTTTATGAAACGGGGTGTGATTTAAGAAATAAAGAAAAGAGGAATTTTCTTTACAGCCCACCAGATACACTGCCCCACGCAAAAGCAGTTTAAGTTAATAGTGTACTATTTTAGGATTTTCAACTCGATATTAATTTTCAATCACCTTTAAATCTTGTTTTCCCCAATTCCCTAAAACTCGTTAGCCCCCCTCCCCCCTCGCGTCTGTTTTTTTTAATATAAATGTTCTAAAATCATGAAAAGTTTTAAAATATTTAAGGAGCCTTTCCTTATTAAAACAGTGATTTAATCATCTGCATTCTTCTTCCAGCCTTTATCGCAGTTTTATTCTATAACTGAAAGAATAATAAACTTGGGAAATTTTGTCCTGTTTTATAAGGTTTGTGAAGATTGCTATTGTCATGGGAACGATTCTGAGCATTTTTTGAGCGTTCCCGAAGATTGCCGAGGTGACCTGAAGATAGTTTAGCCACAAACAAACTAGTTTTGTTCATTTTATTAAGTTAAACACTTACGAAGGTCAAAACATGTCAGCAAGCACGAGCACAGAGAATTTTGAGTTTCCCAGCGGGAGAAATTTCACATTTTACCGTGGTTTAAATTTAACAAAAGCCATTTTTCCAAGAAAAAAGGACCGGTATCGTGTAAAATAATCACAAGTGCATTTTTTATGCTCTTAAGAAAAACTTGAATCGCAGTAATAACTTATCACAGCATTTCCGAATTTTTAAAAAGTCTAACTCAGCTGTAAAAATACGTGTTTCTCTCTTGTTTAATATTACAAAAATTGAGTTCTGGTTAGAAAACTCATTCGTCATGTGTAATTTCTGTTTATCCAGAGCAGTTGATTATTATCTGGTCCATTTATATCGCTGGCAGTGTTATTTAAAACAAAACACTGGTCACGTTTTGAGTAGATGATCCTTTAAAGCAAATTTATTTTTATGTGTTTTAATCATAGAAATACATGAACTCGTGATATTTAACAGAATGTTTAATATAGCGTTCTTTGGAACCCCAACTTTTATTGATTACTCTAATTTCAGGAAGAAAGTATTTTTGATTTTCAACAAGTGTTTGGTTTGCAAAGAACGATTGTTTCATTTATCCCTATGCCACGTTGTGTTATCAAGAATAATTTTTTCCTGCCTGTGGTAAATAGCTTGGATTTTTAAAAGAACTTTGTGCTCAACGTTCCCCTGGCTATGAAATACAAATATTCGGAATGGAAAACAGAATTGATTAAATCTTGAAATTTCCAATTACATATAAGTTACCAAAATAGTGAAAAACATCCCTGCTATTTTTCTGTTTCTTTTTCCAAAACATATTCCCTAGAAACTCATATTAAGACCTTAATTCGACATTAAAGAATAGTCCACAGCACCGCTATATTATTTAGTAACAGCAAGGAGCATGTAGAAAAAGAAAATTTAAATTGATAAATTATTCATATTGCAGGTGTGCAAAAAAACTGTTTCTGTCAAGTCGGACGGTAATGAAATCTCTTCTTGGCGAAACTTTCAAAATGAGTCACTTTCAAGTGTTTACCAAGCTCATTTGTGTTTCAGTCTTCATCGGTGCCTGTATCTCTTTGTAAGTATTATCTTTTTCTTAAGGTGCTTTAACTATCACTCTCTGATTCTGTCTTGACTCACCGTCTCAAGATTTGACTAATGGGTAACGAGAAATGACAGCTTCGGGTCTCTTAATTTTCCCGCAAATTTTAAGCGCTGATTGGACTGTTTTTCTCGTATACACTGATTAGATAAACGTTAAAGTTTACCAGTTCGAAATCTACGCTAAGCTTCGTGTAAAAGATCACTCAAATTCAGCTGCATTCATCTTCAGTCTTAATCCAGTTCCTGCCTGCAGATTTTGCAGGTTATTAAAACAATCCCATTGGAGCTACCGGGTCATTTCACGTGAGCGCGTGAAACTAAATGCACATCAGTAGCAAATTTGTAAGCTTTGCTGAAAAATACATGTACGCTGGCTGCTTTCACTGACTCTGTCGATTTTAAACAAGGGCGCTGTTGCTCAGGATTGAATCGTTTTGGTGGAAATTCTGTTCGGGAGGCCCTGATTAGATCAGATAATCGGATTTGAAGATTAACACTTGCCTTGTGTCGCTTAGGATTTCTGGAATTGAATACAATGGCAGAAGCAGATTCGGTAAAAAAAAACTGAATACCTTTCCATTCGATAGAATCTTCTTTCACCTAAATAGTCAGCTAAAAGGGCTCCAACCATAACAAACTATATTATTCAAAGCAAAGATAACTTTAAAACGCGCAACAACGACACGAAAAAACAGAAAAATAACTTAAATATCAAGTCTTTTGCATAAATTTGCTGGTTGGGTATCGCTTTTTCATCCCAGACAAGGGATAAGATCGTCAAAGTTCATAAGCCTTTTTTTGCTTTGCTTTCTTTATTTGTTTGCATACTCAGAAAATCAATTAAAAATGTCAACAAAAATTGGTCAGGTTCATGGTACAGTTTAAAGCTGAGTAGTCGTAAAGAAACAAGAAGCAGAAAAGAAGTAAAGAAGTTAAGGGCCTCCACAGACTAGACATTTAGTTGTCGACAACTAAATGTTGTCAACTAAAAAACGTTGGGTGTGAGATTACTTGTCGACAACTAAACGCTAAATTTTTAGTTGCCAACAACTAACCAGTTTCCCTTTTCGAAAAGGGAGACTGTTCAGTTAGTTGTCGACAACTAGGTTTTTGACCGTTTTTCCAGTGTGTGGGAATGATCATTGGTTTAGTTGTCCACAACTATCGTAACTGCGCCGGTCTATGAGCACGCGTAATGAACGTTAGATCCCAAGCTCTCGCTGGCCTGACTTTAGTTGTCGACAGCTATTAAACACTCCAGTGTGTGGAATGCTTGCATCGGACAGAATTAGTTGTCGACAACTAAATGTTTAATCTGTGGAGGCCCTAAAATTGTTGAACAAGCGCACTTCTCCAATGCGCTACGCAGCCAAGCCATCTCAGATTGAAACGGCCTGTCCCAACATAAAATGAGAGCATTGGGCCCTAGAAGCTTGTTTTCACAACATGTACATGACTCGTTCTTCTGTAGCAAAAGAAGTGACAATACGACTTCTGTTGAAGACAAAGTGGGGATTAAAAATACAACAAACACGTCTATTGAGGACAAAGAAAGGATTGGTAATACAACCGACATGCTTTTTAAAGACAGAGAATGGATTGAAAACTCGACTAAAATCTTTGAAAAGCTGATGAAGAATTATGACTCCTCCATGGCGCCTTTTGTACCAGGTATGTGATAATTCAGGTACATAAGAGAGAAACAAAAGGGCGGCATGTTATTCCTGATTGCTCTTTTGTTGTTTTGGTAATCCAGTTGAAGGGAAATACACACGCAACCTTTTAGAGGGTCCACAATAGGTTTGGCGGGATGCGGGATTTGGCTAATTCTTGTGGCGATATTCGGGATGAGAGCTGAAAACGGGAGCGGGGAGCGGGAATTTCAATTGAGAGCGGGAGCGGGATTCTGTGTTATTAAAGGGTAGGGCTGCGAGAATCGCAAGGGGAAAGTAGCGGGATACGGTATTTTAATTTTTACGAGACTGCATGATTTGACCAGCTCAGGCTGATAGAGATGGATCTTTTGTGAATGAAGTGTGTCTGCTTTCAAGTAATGAATTGATCAAGGAAGAGTAGCCTGCATGTCAAGCTAATATGAGTCCTTTTGTGATGTTTTGTGTTGATTTCGTAAAGAGGTATCAAGTCACATGTCGTGTTGCATTTCTTGGCCTCGTCTGCGTTCTTAACTTTTCCGACCTTTTCTGATTGAGCGTTTGTTGGAGCAGCTATGATCAGCTATGGTTAGTCTAGCCAGGCAACAGTTTTTGGCGGTTGCCGAAAACGAGAAATTCGGCATGATAAATTTTGTTGCTATATATTAGAAAAGAGTGCGAGCAAGAATGCCTCTCTTTGAAAAAAAGGACCGAGAATAGGCAGAATATCGTAGCAAACAATCTTTGTCAATTTTTACCTTTCACTCATACCTGGACAAGAAAACGGTAAAACAGGTCTAGAACAGAAAAACACAAACGAAAAGCTTTTTACGGTCATTTGTAGTGGCGATATTTAATTTTAGATCAACCAAAAACGTGTTTACTTGTCGTCTATCCATTGAATAAAGGTATGTGAGGTTTTCATCATGAAAGAAAAAACTATTTAAAAATTTAGGCGGGATCGGGATTTCGACGTAAAGAAGGGCGGGATGGCGGAATTAACAGGAAAAAATAGGCGGGATAGCGGGATCTGAGAACCCTATTGTGGACCCTCCTTTTAGAGTTAGTGGAAAAGAATTAGTTTGTGTGTATAACAAAACATTACGAATTTCATTCGATGATTAAGAAGTTATTTTCTTAAAAAAGGTTAATTCAGTGTATTGCCAGATTATAGCTGGTGAATCATGTGTGGAAAACTTGGGTCTACACAAGGCAGTGAAATCGGCGGTAAAAAAGTCATCTCATCAACTGCTGATGGATGGATCGGTTATTGGGCTATAATAAACCAGTTTCTAGCTGGTATCTAACTTACCATAATGGTATATTAATCGTGTGTTAACATACAGGCAATTTGTAAGAAAAAATAAGGAGCCGAAAAATGTCATGGAAGTCATGATAAACCAAGCCGGTCTACTGGAACAGAAAGACAAAATTTGCGATGACTAAGCAACGAAGTTTTGTATTGGTATCCGAAATATGAGCAAATACGCGCCATAATGAATGAAAACGTTGCTTCCCATGAGAGCTATAGCTAGAGGGAAAATAATGATTCATAATGAAATTAACAGAGAGGAGAACAGCGAAAACAAACTCCATCCCAACTAAAAGGCCCCTACTCCCCGTCCACCGCGCCCAAGAGTTACTCCAACGTACTTACGCAAATTTAGAAATATAAAATTTGTTTTGATCCAATCACGTTCAGGCAAACCAGTCGAGGTGGTTCTTGTTATTGAAGTACTTGCTTTTGGAGAAGTAGACGAGGCAAACATGGTAAGATGGTTGATGTGTTACATGTGTTTAAAGGTTTAAAAAGGTTACATTCTCGGGGTGTTTCTTTCCTAATAAGACTAGTGTGTGTTAGTGTTGTACTGCGTTTGTTAAACTGATTTCGCGTAAGTTGTTATTGCCTGCTGATACAATCTGTCCTTTACCAGGGGGCAGATCCAGGGGGAGGGTTGAGCGGGGTTGGATCCCCTCCCCTCCTTTGGGAAGTTCCCGAACTTGTCTGACTCCATTTGTCTATCGCCTCTCATCACAAAAATAATAGCATATTGTTGTTGCTGCCGTTGTTGTTTTTTACTTGCAACCCCCTCCCCCCTTTGAAAAAATCCTGGATCCCTCCCCTGTTTACTCATGTTTTTCCGCTTCCTTTAGTATCTTCAATCGTTTTGAAGTTCGCTTTTTCGACGCTGCACTGCAGTGGAGTGCTTTTTCACTGCACTGCACTAGACGGCAGTACACTTGTGTTGCCAGCTTTGTTGCCTTTTACTAATGATAATAATAATAATAATAATAATAATAATAATAATAATAATAATAATGTTTAATACTTCTATAGCGCTTTTTACATTCACATATGATCAAAAGCGCTTTATAAACTTCAAAAATCCTCTCTAATAATAAATTACATGATTTAAACGAAATTATCTAAAAACTAAATGACTAACTAAACTATTTACATTATATTGCATAGGACAGTTAAAGAAAATTGGAATATGCCATTCTGAATAAATGCGTTTTTAGTATTGTCTTGAAAGTAATTATATTAGTCTGGTCTCTTATCCCTTTTGGCAGTGCATTCCAGCTTTAACTGATACGAAACAAAACTTTACAAAAACGACTTAACATGTCTTGCATTAAATAAGGGGTTTAGTTTCTAAAGCCGGAAACTGTGGTGCTGCTTCGGTGGGGAAGTGAAACACAAGACTTTGGATTTATCATCTGAGTTGACAGGGTAAATTGCCACCGTATAGAAATTGAAAGTTGATGTTTCGAGCGTCAACTGCAGCCCTTTATCGGAGCGATTCGTTCTGACGAAGAGCTCACGCTTAAAACGTCAGCGTTCAATTTCTCTATGGTGGCCAACTTACCTTATCACCTCAGTTGAGAAATCCAAATTTTCTACCAATGTATTAAATATTGCCTCCATTCCTATTTTGCATGCAGGAGTACGGCTTGGATTTATATTTCCTTCAAGTTTGGAATGACATCAGGCTGGCTCAAGGTCAGGACAGAAATTTCTCATTCACTGGAAATGACATCAAAAACATCTGGACACCAGACACGTATTTCATGAATGCCAAAAAAACTGAGATAAAGGATGTGAGTTATTTAGCTTGCTTTTTGCTTGTTTCTGTATATTTATATGCAATCATTAGCTGCTATGGTTCGGTAACATTAAGCTGTTTTACTGAATCGAAGTAAAAAAGAAAATTGCGTGTGCGACTACGCCTTCCTGAAATAAAGCTACAGTGGTACATATCCATAATACGTCGATTAAACATTAAAGAAGCAATAGCAAACGTTACAATAGAATTCATCTTCATAACAAGAAATCGTGTCGTTTATCAAAGGTGAGCCCTTACAAGATGGAGTTATACAGTTGTAGGCACCTAGATTCATAGATTTTCTCTGGGCGTAATAAATAAATTTTGCGGGATCTGTTTTGGAAATTGCAAAAAATACATATCGCAAAAATGAGACCCGCAGCAAAAATTTCATACCAAACCGTAGACGCTAGAATTAATTAAACATTTGAATTCTGCTACAACCCTTGCATTTTCAGTATTTTGCAATGCAGTAAGAAATTGCATGCGTTTAGTGCGGTAGTATATTTGCGTGACTACTTGTCGAAGGTTGATCTTGAGCTAAACGCTCGGAGTTCAGTAATTAGAGGTTTCTCTTGTAAGTCGTCTTTTGCATTTTGTTCGATACTAAGTTTGTTTTCACCGCTAAACGTTTTGTTTCGAAAGAATTAACCCAATGTGGATTCTAGCGTTTTTCTTCCCTCTTATTATGACCTAGATTTCAAATGCATGAACTGACATATTCTGTGTAAGTGCAATAACAGACGTTGCCATTACCCGGTCATAACCAAATAAACTTATAGTTATACGTGTAATTTACTTTCCTGTTTTATCAAGAACAGGCTACAAAAAAAGTCGCAGGAACTCCAAGGCCCGAATATATGCCTCATTTATCAGTTGCCGACATTCGGATAGGCCTTCTCTTTGAAAATAGCTATATTCTGTCCTGGAACAATTAATTCGTTCCTTTGAGCCCTTCAATTTCCAGGTTCATTTGAATCGAGTCTTCTAGAGCTTTTCCATTTGCTCTCACCTTTTTAATGGTATATTTTGATCCGTATAATGTCCAAAACCCTCTTTAAAATTGTTGCGTACAACAGTCGGTCGGGCCATCATTTTTCGAAACATGTAATTTTGGTAGACTAACAAACTCTTTCTCCAAATGTAAGCGTGGTGGAGGCATTGCAGTAACCTTGCCATGTCCCCACCTAGAAAATCGACGTCAAAACATAAGCCCTCTTCCGCACCCCCATAAAATATCACGATCAATCAATCAATTATTGTGACCTTGAACCACCTACTTCGACCAAACTATTGCAGAACTTAAAGACTGCTCCCTACAGGCCAGTCTAAATTATAACCTTATTGTATTTCGTTTTCGATTATTTTTTAGTTTTAACGTTTTTCTTGTAACTTTATATTCTATTGTTTCTTAGTGTCTTGAATTGACTGAAACGGATTTCTTGTATTATTCATTTAGTTCATTCCCTGAAGAAGTCAGGCCGTGCCTGACGAAATATTGGAAATCAAAGAAAATATAACCCCAGCAGTACAGGCAGCGTTCCTTTGTTTATTTGTTTATCTCCCTCTAAATTAGCATCATAGAGCTGTGCATGAGAAATCGACTCGCGACATTTGGTTCTACCTTAACCGATCATTTTCGCAAACTGATCTAACGCAGAAGAATTACGGCGAAACAATTGCTTTTACCAATGCGCGTAACCAAAAGACATGTAAAATTAATGAGTTTGTAAAGCACTTCACTACTTTTCATAACGTTTGTTATTCAATTTGTTTATTACACGTTCACAATGATTACAGTTTATATTTGTGGTGTATTTGATCGCTGTTGCTCTCATTGTCTCATCGTTTTTGTTGATGTTGCTGTCGTCGGTGGTGTTATTGTTTTTACTCTTGCCCGGCATTGTTTTTGTCGCTGTTGTTTACGTTGTCATTTCTGCTGCTGTTGTCACTGTTTTTGATGCTATTGTTAATGAGATTGTTGTCGTTTTTGTCGCTCGTGTCGTTACTCGGCTGTTGTTGCTGCTATTATCGATTGTTGACACTCAGTTGATATCGTGGTTATTGTTGTTGTTGTTTAGGTTGTTGTCGTTGCTGCTGTCTCTGTTGTCATCGTCGTCATCGTTGTTGTTGTTGTCGTTATTGTTGTTATTGTTATTATCGTTGTTGTTATTATTTGTTGATGCAAAAGCTCGCATCTCAAATTTCTCAGCTTGTGCATTGCTTTTTTTCAGCAATATTGCTATAAACGCTACACGAAACTGCCTTGTTCGGATGCAGTAAATAAGTGGGTTAACTAACGAGTTGAGCTTTACTACGAAGCTAGCAAAAAAGAAAGAAAGAAATGCTACGTTTTTAGATTTTATGACAGAATTTCTCAGAAAAATTCGCACAACCAATATTGGCGAATAGGTGCTCAGTAGTGTCAAAAGTACGATCGCTGTTACTTTAAAAACCTTTTTCTCTTTTAAGAACTTCTGCCTGGTTTCCACTGAGACTTGCTGGGCAGCGATTTGCTTTTCGTGGCGACGAGTTTCGTTGTAAATTACCACTTGACAGTAGGAAATAATCATCACACAAGTGAACAAAACGATATTGGTAACAATAAGATAAGCGTCATTAGCTGTGATAGCTAGTGGTATGGTAATAAAAAATGCTGTGATCCACGCAAGAGCGGAAAAACCGAGTACACGATGTTTAGTGACCATGTTCATGTACTGTAACGAATGTTTCATGGCTACGTACCGCTCCGAGTTCATGATGACCAGGTGAAACACAGTTGCAGCAACTAATGTCCTTATTACGTTTCGGGATGCATCTTGCAGTGCACAAAAATCGCTGGTCGTTTCAGCCAGTAAGGTTGCAATTCTGGCTGCGATAACAACCGGTAGTCCTATCAACCCCATTAGTCCATCAGTGACAGCTGAACACCCCAGTATAATGTTTGACATGGTTTTCAGTCGCGGTTTTGTTTTGACAGCGATGATGACCAACGCGTTCAAAACAGTTGTGAGAGGACAGGTAACAATGCTCAAAATGATTATGAACACAAGAACCGCGTAAGCCTCGGTGGTAGTTTGATCAGGTTTTCCTCCCATGAAAGTGTAGATTTGACATTCAGATGGTGCAGTTCCGCTGTGAGGAGTCGCGTTTGAATTCATGTCTTCTCTGCTTGGACTGAATTTCACATTTCAGTTCTCAGCTTCGCACTAGTGCTAATATCGTTTGCTCTTCTTTCAACTCATCTTTTTTATTGTAATTTTGACTTTGATTAAACCGCACCAGAAACTGGTTTTGTTTAAAGGGAACGCATTCTAAAAGTTTTTGTCTTTATTCGCGCGCTAAATTACCTGTCTCATAGAAACTGTACACTTTCCAGTGTAGACGTGCCAATCAAACTGGTCGTCTTTTTAACTACCGTAAGTGGATGAAAAAAAAAATACTAACTGAAGTGTCGTCAACAAGCCATTAAAGCCCAATAAAGTAATTAACTTTCCTCTCATCAGAAAAAGTTCGGAACAACTTGTTTTCCCAGTCAACGTTTTGGTGAGGCGTTAATTTCGCGACACTAACTTTTTGCAACTGATTTGGAGAATTTGTTGAAATTTCTTCTTTTAACGACTGAAGGATGTTCTTGACACCATACTATATTGTCGCTATTTGAAAAAAAAAACCTGGTAAATGTAAAAACGTGACCAATAACATAAGGTAGCAATAGGATGTTTATTTGCATGCAAGGCATTTTCTCCATAGCTGTAGTTTGCTTGCTTGTTCATGCTTGTTGTGGATGAGTCGACTTAGTCTGTTGGCATACATTATCATCTGCTAAACTGAGCCCCAAGTTGAGGCAAATGAAATTGTCTTTGGAGTTCAGAATCCCCCAAACTGTTAAAAAAAAAACGTTTATTTCGTCTTTCAACGAAGCACAAAACTCAATGAGCTCAAAACGTTATACTAAAACAATATTTTGCTCTTCATAACAAAACAACCAAATTTTGGATCATCGGAAATAGGTTTGTTGGAATTAATAATATTGATTTGCATTCTAGCTCTGGCGATTGCCGTTAGCCTTAGTTAGTGATTTATGAATGTATAAATCGACCAAACATAGGACTTGGTGCAAATATAAGAGCAATTTTGTGCGTCATTGTTTCCTTTAACCTTACAAAACCTTAGAAACGAAGGCAGTTTTCAGAGGATAAAATTAAAGTTTTGAGTTTCTGTAGATAACGATGAAAGACAGCCAAATAGCCCTCATTTCCTCATGCAATTGAAAAAATATATATCTCCTTTACTTTACGACGGCAAGTTCTAATGAATGTATGCTCTGTAGCAATATTTCATGCCCCACAAATTTCTCATATTTACAAGTTGGAATTAAATAGGAGTAAATTGCTTGAACTAACGTGCAGTAGGTGCAGGAAAAAGTGGTGGAAATTTGTTGTTTATTCGCCTTAAAAAAGACGGCAAATTCAGAGTTTCGCTTTGACCTTTTGAATTTCAGAGTCGCTTCACCAATTCTTCCTCTTACCACATGGGAACTAACATATGTCCGACAATTTTTTTTTAAATAATGGCCTTTGTTAAAAAATAAGATGGCAATCCGAAAGTGTGAAAACCCCAAATACCGCCTGGCTAAGTGAATTCACCTTTGCGATGATTTCAGTGCACCTGTAGAGTCAATTTTTAATGACGTCCGTAACATTAAAGTTTTTAAAATTTATTTTGAGTTATATTGCAATTAACGGTTGGTCTGAAACATAAATCTTTTATTGGTTGTGAATTAGAGCAGATGGCATTAAATAATTTTGTTTTCGTTTTGCAACTGCCATCCATGCGATTAGTCATAAACGCATGGCATGACATTAAACAACGTGATCAACTAACTGTAAGAAACGGTTCTTTTAAACAATCAAAAGGAACGAAAATTTTACCATCCTTGATCGTCCCGTCAATCTTAGAAAATGCATTTAAATGGATCAACAAGATCGATTTCGTTAAAGGAAGGCTTTGTTTCCCCTGCCTCCTTTTAATCCGACACAACTCAAAGGAAAATAGGCATTAAAATCGATTAACAGGCGTGCACGTTTACAAATTAACAGTAATTGTAAACAATAAGATGATTTTCTTCGTAGCTGTAGCTTGCTTGTTGAAATAAAATTGTTGCGATTTTTGCAAACAGCGTTTTGCAAATCAAACATTAATGTTTAATTTATGCGAGACTGTATGTGACCATATATCTTGACGCGGGTGGCTAGTTTTAAAATCTACTCTGCAAAAAGCGCGCATAACAACGTACGTACTAACAGCTGATAAATAACAAAAACCGCCACAATGATTTTAATCAATTAACTCTGCCCTCAAATGTGTGGATCGCTGACGCACCTACGCACAAACAGTCGGAATTAGCATTTCGTAGAACAAAGAAAATTTGGAGACTTGAATAAACGTCACAAAACCAAATGTAATAACCAACGTAACAAAAGCGTTGAAATCTGTTTACCCGCCACCGTAAAACTCTTTTAAAGTCGTCAAAGGCAGCAACTTTCAGAAACTCGGCTTGAAATTGTACTTTGGATTCCTATTTTTATTTTCGTGGGAACCAACGTTATGTCCGATCAATTTGTAAAAACGATATTTGTTATCAAACTGGGAGACCGAAAACGCACTGAACAGCAATAAAAACAATGCAGGCGAAAGTAAATTCGGTTCTTAGGTATTCTTACATTTGTTACTTTCATTACTCAACATTAAAAGGTTATTTTAAATTCATTCAAAGGTTACATCCTTATTGCAATTGACTCATCCTGATTGTCACAAGATTTTCTTCCAAAGCCTGTTGGCTTCAACTGTTTACCCGGTTCAACTTGGACCAGTCACCAACTTGGACCAATCATATGTAGAATCACCAATATGAATTCACCTTAAGGTATCATGGTACCCCAAAATTGACCATGTTTTCGAAAAATACACTTCTGTCATTTTCAGATAGATATTATTCAAACCTCCCTTTTACAAAAAGTTTGAGAAAAAAAAATTGTTTCTACGCAAAGTTATGGACGAAAAAAGATTTGTGGCATTAATTTTCTCTAATCATGTGTTGACAGTCATCTGTCAACAACGCTGAAAATAGCCTGTGACATAACAGGGCCCCGATGTTTTGACACGCGATCGATTGCGTAGCAGTTCCCGCTTATTTCGAGTGTGTCTACAAAGTGGCTTCGATCATATCTGTGAGAGAGAGAGAGAGGAAAGATCAAGCGTTGAGGAATTACTTGCGCTTCCTGACTCCTCGCTTGTCAGTGCGATAAGCTTCGACTGCCAGCTCGCTTTTCGTAACGCGATCGGTGAAAAACAATCCATCCATTCAAATTCCATAACATTTCTACAAAGCCAGATGTATCAAAGAATCAACTTGGCGCAAAAGACGGCATGTCCAGGAAAGTATGGAATTTGTCTCCAGTAATAAAGAAGTTTATTTTTTTCCCAATTGCTCGCATTTCTGACAGGATGTTCTCTCTTAGATCTTGAGCCTAACACGTGGCGGCTTCTTCGCAGAGTTCAATGTGCTTTCCTTTCGCCTTTCCTTTCGTCTTTCAGGTCCCGGCAGCTTGGGTAGTCTTACCCAGCTCAAATGATGATGCCTTCGGCATTTTACAGCCGACGTGATATTATGACTTTAAAATTTCCGTTTATTGCGTTTGAAGACCCTTTGAACGGCACTCGTACTCAACGAAAGTCGCTTTCCAACATAAAAACATGCAGAATTTGACACCATTCTTGTCGGCATGTTTGTGCCATTGTTGTAAGGCGGTAAGTTGAGCCTCCCCTCTGTCAACTGCAGGTAAATTATCTGACACCTAGGTGTTTTAATCTCCTCAGACCGGAAAAAGTTTCCAAATCATATTTTGGCTTTTTTCTCGAAACTAATTTTTCAAGAAATTGGGCGCACATTTTAAGTTCGCGTTCAGCGAGTTTTCAACTATTTTAGCTCAAATTTGGCGACAATGTTGCCACATAATTTGACACCAAAACCGTGTCTCCGAATTTTATTTTTTGCTTTCATTCAAAAGTTATGAGCCGTAAAAGAAAGAGGAGAGGTGTTTCTTCGAACTTCAAAGTTTAACTGAGTGCAGAAAATAAACCAGGCCAGATACAAAAATTCCGAGACACGGTTTTTGCGACAAAGGTGTGAAGAATTCGGCGAGATGTTCGTCTTTCTCTCCAGATCATTCTCGACTGGAGCGGAACCGATTTTGTGAAAGACGTCCTTTTTAAAAACGTAGTCTCTATTTTCGACACACTCGTCTCTTTTCTTTATCTAAATGCGTTTTCGTAATCGTCAATTATTAAGCTTTCAGAAAAATATATAGTTTGTTAGGGTCCTCCTTATGAAACGCCTGACGCTCAAACGGTGAAAACGCAATGTTGTCATTTGGGGTACCCTGATACCTTAAGCATGGTTTCTACCCCATTAAAATTAAGTGGATGGATCTGCTTGGGTTTAGTTAATTAATCTGTTTAAGATTGTTTTAATAATTTGTTCGTTCTTTCTTTCGTTCATATTTTCATTCGTTCTTTCGTTTATTTGATTCTAATTTCTTTTATCAGGTTATGAAAGACAACCAGATGGTGTACATAATGCCAAGTGGCTTAGTTGTCCAAATGTCGAGGTAAAAAAATTCGGATATATCTTGGACACATATTTTGATAACCTTTTTAGACTGATTAAAATTGTACTTACAGGCGATACAAAAAGAGAATCGATTGATAAAAATAAATGTAAATAAGGTTTATCTTTGATTAAAATTTTACGAACATTTTGCATATTGATAAGCGCAGCAGAGAAAACAAAACAGGCTTATGCAATCCCTCTTCCGCCACTAAGAGTTGTCCCGTCCCGCCATCCCGGGCCAGTCGGACCTGTTATTCCAAACCCGCCTAGTCATGTATGTTCCGGGACTAATATAATCGCACTCTGCCTGGATTTTTAAGCCTCATTTCGTATCCCGCTAAACTTATTTGGACAACGCGCTTTCTCATTCACCGCTCCCTAGCTTTGGAACTCACTTTTTTTTTATTAGGGCACAACATTTGGGGGTTCTAGTTTTTGTGATTTTAATTTTGCGATCACAACTGTAAGTTCCCGGAAAAATTCGTACCTTACTTTTTTATGAAAACCAAAGAACATTCTTTAAATACCCGTCTTTTCAACAATTTTTTAAACAGGTTTTGTATTTTTAGTTAGTTGAAATTAATCCAGTTTATGTTTTATTATGGAGACATATTGTCGAGAACCTGTTTTTATGCATCCTTAAAACAGTGGTTATTATTTATTATCGTAATTGTTATTTCGGACCATTCTGGTAGCTGGGTTTATAGCGAATACTGGCATAATTTGTCGATCAAGTGTTGTGGTATCGTGTTTAAATGTTCCTTTTATGAGTTGGTCTTGGTCTGGTCCAGAATTCATGTCTTCTAAGACTTTGAAGTTTTTAGTGCTTTATTTTCTGTTTTCAGGATTACGTTAAAAGTTGCTTGTCATATGCAGTTACAGATGTATCCTTTTGACCGACAGAAATGTGAACTGGTGATCGAGAGCTGTGAGTAGTAATAACACTTTAAATGGTAACTCATTAATGAAACTTAAAGAACAAAACTATACGATCGAACTCTCGCGGTCTTGTTTTTTCTAGGACATAACAGTTACACTCTAAGATTATCTGGGGTACGTAGCCTCGTCTGTAGCAAGCAATACAATTTACTTGTGTGGGCTAACCCGCAAATCGTCAAATAAATGTAAAGTGTATCCATGGCAGGGGGTCGATTTTTCAGCTACAGTTAAGGCTGAGTAATAAGGGTAACGTTTTCTGCAACTTGTCTCGCAAAAAATGTGGCATTGCAAGTTGTGGCGTGGTTTTAACTTCCTCCTCGGGCACAAATTTACATGTCACAGAAAGCCGAAGTTAAGTGAACTTTTGCAACATGAAAATTTGTTGCGCGCGGAGGTAGTAATACGTACAACACCAGGCTGCAACTTGCAATGCAAACATTTGTTGCACGAAAACTAATGCAAGGAATTGTTACCCGTATTACTAAGCCTTTAGTTAATTTTGGATACTCTTCTTTTCTTCAACAAAAAACCCCTCATATCAGGTAGGTGACCCTTCAATGGACTGGCATCCCATCTAGGTGGGGGCGTGGGAAGTGGTGATACTCATGTTTACTTTATGCTTCGGAAACCGGGTTAATCTCTGACTGTCTGGGCCAGGTGCGGCTTCACCCTTTACTGACACCTCTTATAACACATATTTCAATTTCTCTATTTGATTCAGTTTCATTGACGGAAGAGAAGATGGTTTATACCTGGGGCAACTTGGTAGCCAACAACTGTGTGGTTCAGGTTTTTGATGATGCCATGGCTCAGTATGGGTATAAAGGAGTGAAACTCAGTTACAAGCACAAAAAACTTGTCTCTGGTAGGTATCTTGACTCTACATTGCGCTCGAAACGTAACTGAGGAAAAATGTCCATTGGTAAAGTTTTCTTATATATTTTACTGTTCTTTTATACCAATCATTTTTCCATTTCTTAGTATTTATCGTTAATTCAGACCAGTTGAAAAACACATGTTGCACGCTGCAACGCACTCGCAACTTGTCTTACAACGCCAAATTGCGTTGCAAGTGGAGGAAAAAATTGCATATTGTAACGGCACCGTGACAGACAAAATACCGAAATGCAGATTTCTCAAAAACTGGAAACAGTCATATCCAGTTAACGAATGTTCGTGTAACCTATATTACTAGATAAGAGAACATACACTCTTCTCCTTTTAATGTTGATTAAAAGTTATTATTTTTACAGCCGGTTTCTCAAACTTGTTTGCTACGTTTGTTTGACCGCCGTACGTCATATACGGTGCTTCAAGTGTTCCTACCCAGCTACATGATCGTTCTTCTATCATTCATGGCTCTGTGGCTGCCTCAAGATGCCGTACCCGCGCGCGTGGCCCTGGGAATAACAACTGTGCTTACTATTGTTTACTTTCTAGGTAAGACGGAAAGGCGCAATTATTCTGTAAGAACAAATTTTAAAATTTCGATAGATCCTAGACCCTATCGCTGTCTCCAACAGAAACACATTGCAACAACAACAACAACAACAACAACAACAACAAGAAGTGAACAACAATGACATCCACCTTTCAATAAAATAACAGTTTCCCAGAAAAATAATCACACAGCCTGCATTTAGCAATAGGTAATCGAGCAAGGAAGAGAGGTGAAAAAACTTATCTGGCTTTGGTTGTACAATACTTTTGCAACTGCAATTGGGTATCTGGAAGTACCATTCACTGTGAACAATGAGTACTTCTAGGAGTTCTGGTAAAACAATGCCACCCAGAGCTTCGGACCTTATCCAAATTTTTAAGGCGTCTCAAGGACGTTTTAGTCGAAAGGGTAACATATTTCAGGTATTAAACTTGTAAGGGGCGTCAATTGATTGTACGCAAGTTAACAATGATGTGAGGTAGTCCGTACCTTTCGCATGTTGAAACTCATTTCCTAGAGTGCATTCTTTTCTTCGCTCCCGATAATTTGAACGCCGACAACAGGCAGCCTAAGAGGCGGCACGCCCCTATAGCGGTTATATAGTCCGGCGAGGGAAACATAACAGCAGAAAACAGTATTAGACACAAGAGGGTGATATTGTCTTTACGACTACATATTAAATGTACTTAATGATAATAATGAACCTCTTGCTTACAATCAAATAGGAACGGTCAACAGCAGCATGCCTCGTGTGTCTTACATGAAGGCGATTGACGTTCACCTGTTTGTTTCCTTTGGTTTTGTGTTTGCCACCATGCTGGAGTATGTTATTCTGCTTAATGTCACAGACAAAAAGAAGGGAAGGCTTCCGCATCATGAGAACTACGAGGTAATCCATTTTAGGGTGTCTTTTGAAATGTTAATAAAATTGTATAAATGACTCTAACTTGACTTTTAAACAGGCTAGATCAACTGAAGTGCCTGGCTAGCTCAGTTTATTCGGTGTCAGTTGGTTTGGCGCTTAAACCTGTGATCGGGCGCTCTGGTTTGTTGAGCAAAGGTCTGCAGAGGAAGGAGGTTAACGCGGGTTTCTTTCCTAGCCCCTCAAACTAGTACTAGTTAGAGGGAGAGAGACCTTTACGTGCACCACTTGGGCAGTTCCGCGGTCTCTAAATTGGGGATGTAAAGTAACGAACCCATGTGGTGACCACATTCAGTGCCATCAATTTGTTCGTGGGTAGGGTGGGTGAGATGAAATCAACAGCGACCGATAGCAGCTGCTGGAGTCATCATCACAAGCTGACACCCGATCTCATTCTCATATTGTATACCTAATTCAAGAACGGTTGCTTTGGGCATTGGGCAATTGCGCATTGAGAAGCTATTGTTTGGCGGTCACTCAAGCAAGCAATGACCAATTGGCAAAGCAACCTTTATTGAATTAGGTATATACACAGCCTGATGACAGTCGTATGTGCGCCTTAACATCATCATCATCATCATCATCATCATCATCATCATCATCGTCGTCGTCGTCGTCGTCGTCGTCGTCGTCGTCGTCGTCGTCGTCGTCGTCGTCGTCGTCGTCGTCGTCGTCATCATCATCATCATCATTATCATCTCGGCTGTGTTTTAATAGTCCACTGATACTTAACCCTCCTATACACCCGATTGCACCAACCTTGCGCATCTGAGCTATAGATCATATTCTGTACAACGATTTCATATACAACATATTTAACGGTTTCCCTTTATCAATTGAAATTTTAAGCGAACTTTGGTCTTATGTTTTTCATAGCTTGGCCCATTGAGCAACCATACATCAGACGAAACACCAAACAGCAACGCTCATGGCCCGGAAATTGCTGTCCGTTATCGAGTGGGAAGTGTTGCAAGCCACTCTGAGGACGAAACCCTGACAGGTTTACCAGGAACGCTACACAAAAAGAAATCCAATGAAGTGGCCTCACTTCACTCAATAGACAGGCTGTCGCGGATACTTTTACCAGCTTCTTATGCAGCTTTTGTCGTAGTTTACTGGGTGGTGTGTGCAGCTCTTTCTCCTCAAAGAGAGGAATTAGATCTTTGTTAGGTGCTGGAAATTTTTGCTTAGTTGCCACTGTATGAGGCTTATGAATTGTTTCAAGATATTGCTTAACATCGGGAAGCGCCAACGTGTGACAGCTTATCCAATCAGATTTCCAAGGAGCATTCCAGAAACCAACCCAACGTCAAAAGTTTACTTGAGTTGTTTTCATAGAAACAGGTAATTGCTATGTATGTAGGTAGCTAAGCTAAGGAGGTAGGTCAAACTTTATTTCTAGCCCCATCAACTTAAAACTGGATTTCAAATGGGAAGCGTCTATCGCAGTAGTAAATTAATAAGAAATCTCCAATATACTAAATATAAGATGCATTAAAGTTGAATAAAACCTGGATAATACTCATTATGCTATACAGTCAATTAGAAAACTAATTAAAATCAGATAGTAAAAATTGTCGCAACACCTGGAGCAGAAACATCAGCCATATAACTACTAGTTAAAACGGTGTTATTGTTGCAACTGGGAGTAACTTTTCGGTTTTATTTAAACAATAGAGGTCTTCTGTCGAAGGCATTGTCGTGTGATAGGTTGCCCGAGGAAACTGGATGTTAACAACAAGAAGTTTGAACATCAATTTCCGAGGGATCCTATCACGCAGAGGGCCTGAGACAGAAAAAATCTATTTTGTTTATTGGGCAACGCCAAATTTTGAGCGAAATTACCAAAAGCGGACACTATGTGCTGAGAGGCGCCCGCTAAGGAGAGACACTATCGCGTCACGTGATCGATTTCGACAATGGGAGCACGCAAAAAATTAACGTTGTACTATAACGGTGGTTAGAAGAATGCTGAATCAGTGACTTAGCTACGGGTTAATAATTACTCCATTTTGTAGCTATCACTACACGATGTCAATGTTAAAGTTGGAAGGACATGCTAAGCACAAGTTATCGCATTGGTGTAGGTGTAGTATAAAAGTGAAAAAGTTTCTTGATTGCAATAAATAGTTTAATTTTGAGGGGCTGAACCATAACAATTTGTGAATAGTCACTCCTTGAGTATCAATCACTTAAAATCAGGACAGTGATTTCTGTTTAAACTGACACAGAATACTGATCTGGTCTACTGAAATGAAGTAATTATTACTAAAATATATTTAAAAATAACGTAACAATGACGTCATAATTTTAAACTATGTTAATTAGACATGTTACTGTCAACTTAAGAGTATTGATTTAAAAGATATAAACATTGCTGTTATTTGTAGTCTATGACTATTTCAGCTTCGGTTAAATATTTCTTTTCCGATAAATTTCGCGTTGATTACATGATACGAGTAAATACTGTTCATATATTGATCACAGTCCATTCGGGTTATAAAGTTCTTGTTTTTAAAATTGTCCCCAAATCTTCATAATAGCCTTCCTTGAACACAGGTTAACACTAATTTCTCTGCCTCGGGATTTTTGTAATCAATTACCCCCCCCCCCAAAGTATTTTGTTGTGTGGAATTCGTCGCACACATGACGCCCAAAAACAGATATATGATGTGCAAACTTTTGAAAACAGTAAGCGCAAACATATAGCACGCGATTGTGAAAATTATTAAATGGAAGGACAACAGAAAGTTTCTTTTTCTTAAGCTGTCTTCCCCTTCTTTTTCCCATTGTTGCTTTTGTTGTTCATCTTCTCTTCTTTTTGTTCCTTGCTTCGTCCCAATGCTAATCCACGCCCGGATTCTCCTCCCAATCCACTACCGGATTCTCCTTCAGATCCACTTCCAGGTTGTTCTCCCAATCCACTTCCAGACTGTTCTTCCATTCCACTTCCTGACCCAGCGGTGCCATTGATGCAAGGCCTGGGTGGGACAGTGATTGGCCGCTGTCTTTTTATTCGGAGTTTTTCCTCAAGTGGTGTGGAACTGATAAGAATGACTCCGAGGGCGAGAAGTAGAAGGCTCACAGTGATATGCATCTGTCGCGTAAACATGAAAAGGAAAAAATTCACATCTCAATGTGAGAAAACTGAATTATGCGTGGTTATCACTAGAGAGGCACGCTCATGCGTAACACACTGTTAACACAAGCGGTAGCAGAGCTTCTGTTAACGTGGAAACGGGCTCGACACAGGCATAAGCAATGCCAGAACAAGCGCAAGGATAAACTAGTTTTCCTTGTCCTTGCGCTTATGCTTTTGACACGGCGATTTCTAGTGAAAGAATGAGTATGTTTGTTCCTGTTATGCTGCCGTAATGCTTATCCCTGCTCCATACCTTCGTTTTCATAAGTTTTTTATTCTTGCGTTTTGTTTTGTAAGTAAATGGACAACCAATCGTAGGATATTGTTATTTAATTGAATTGTAGGATCTCTGTATGCAACTGACAGCATTTAACGTTTACTTAATGGGCTTTTTCTACCTTGAGACAAGGATGACCCGTCAAGTGATAACGTTAAGTCAGTCTTTTCAAGGTGAAAAGAAGCAAAACAAACTGAAACAACCCCCATCACCATTTTGCCTTTTAAGCCACGTGAAATGTGCCAATACTAGTCTTTCTGTGGTTTCGTTTTGCTTTATTGCTTTTCTGTAGTTTATGTTTTGGTGCTTTGAGCAAAAACCACAGATGCTCATTATTTATATTATAACTTAGGAAAGACAACTGAGCAATACTCTATTTATATAACCATTACCACATGGCTTTTATTTGTTGCTTTATAAAGCTCCCCCGGGTAATCTTATTGACTTTATTTCTGGCGCTAAATCGTTATCTTATAAGAGCCCATATATAAGTGTTATAAGAGCCCAAATATAAGTGTAAGCCTTTCGTTTCGCAAATTAGCGGAGTGTGAAAAAAAAAAAGCCAATTAAGCGCCGCGGTGTACAATCATTAGTCTTTCGCTTTTTATTGGCATCAATGGTAAAATAAATATATGGTGTGAACGTGCATGTCATCTCTTGAAACTGTTTTTGTTATACGACATCATGGGGAGTTTTAGCTACATACGATGGCACACGTCTTGGATAAGAAACAGTGATAACTTATACTTAACAATTAGATTATGAGCTCGAGATTTCTATCGCGTGTTAGTATAAATCTAATAGCGTTCTATCATAAATGCTGCAATCTGATTGGCTATCCTACTCGCTATCTATTCCGTGATAGACAGTGAGTAGCGAAAAGGTGAGTGGCAGGCGCAGTCTTATACTTCAAAATAACAATGCAATTAAGTAAAACTTTTCACTTTCGTGGTATATTAATCAAGATTTATACTAAAACAATTAGATTATTCGCTCTCGATAGAAATCTCGAGCTCATAATCTAATTGTTAAATAGTTTATGAGGCCTTCGGCCTCATCAACTATCACGCATAGAAATCGAGAGCGAATAATCTAATTGTTTTAGTATAAATCTCGATTAATATACCACGAAAGTGAAAAGTTTTACTTAATTGCATTGTTATTTTGAAGTATAAGACTGCGCCTGCCACTCACCTTTTCGCTACTCACTATCTATCACGGAATAGATAGCGAGTAGGATAGCCAATCAGATTGCAGCATTTATGATAGAACGCTATTAGATTTATACTAATACGGCTTATTCCACGTGCTGTTTATATGATCGATATTCTATTCTCGATACAACAATGGTCCATGCATCCATTGTACTAAATACAGACAAAGGTTGTAAAGTAAAAATGGCCATTGAATTCAAACAAGTACTCGCTTTGTCGTTAACATTTATACACAGCCACAAAAGATAACTTGAGGTCAGAATCATCAATATTGAAGTCACCAGGGGGCCATTCTCTCAACCCAAATAATCTCAAACTTGTTAACTTGACATGGAGGCCAATATTGTTTGCATTCCTTGTATCGTGCAAGGATTTTATTAGCTTGCAAACTTCGAAAACACTTTTTCCAACATAAACGGCGCGTGCTGTTTCATATCATACAATAAACCATCTTCACATAAGCTAGGATATTGCTATTTTCTAGCTCGTTATATATTGAAATCTTCAAAGTTTTTTCCTGGCAATCCTGAGAGCTTCGTACACTCAAAGAAAAGCTGGGAGAAATAACAGTTCACAGCAGTTGAAAACTGACGGCAAAGAAGTGTTGTTTAAAGGTAAATTGAAAGGAAAAACCCTGAAAACCTGACAGCTTGTAAAAGATTGAGACTGACGATAAACTAAAGGCTGGGAAATGTTTTCGAATTCTCGAAATAGGGAAACCATTACTGATTTCCGGTATTTTAACCTTCTTTGATACATGATGTTTTACACACATTTGAGCAAGACTCGAAAGAAAGCACACAGCTACAACAGTGTTAAGATTTCTGAGTTCACGCGAACGTGTGCTACACTATTTTGTTGGGCTAGAAGAAATAAAGCCAAAAATATTAAAATCGATTCGGCAATTATCAGCTTGAACTTTGTCCTTACGTATGGCATTTTACCCTTTTTATCCAGTCATTCTATAAGTAAATCAAGTAAATCCGATAGATTTTTTGCGTTAAAAAAAACCCCTGTCAGATTAATTTATTTCGTTCGATTGTTACAGGTGAGCTAAAGTCTTCACAGAGTTAAAATATGGATCGGCAGCACATTTTTTTTTTAGTTTTTAAGAACATAAAAGTTCAGTAGAGTTAGCCCTTGACCTTTTATAACAGGTGTGTTGGGTGATCCAGTTCCCGTAATTAAGGAGACGAACTGACTTTAGGGGTAGATTAGCCCTAGTTTAAAATAACAATAAAACTTAATAAATTTGGTCGTGTTGGACAAAAGTAAAAACAAGCAGCAACCGTTTTCAGGCAGAAATTACCTTAGACCTTTTTCAATCCGTTGGAGGATGCGTCCACAATTAGATGAGATCAACTTCGCCCCGAAAGGTTAAGAGATAGTCTGAATGTTTACCACTTAAGAGCTTAGTAGTTATCAATGAATGAATGAATGAATGAATAACTTTATTTAAGTGTCAGGGTGAGTTTTTAGCCTTTGACAGCTAATTGGGGACACTCTACTACTTAAAATAAATGAAAATTTACAATATACATCATCAATAAGAAATATCAATAATAAGAAATATCAATCAATAAGAAATATCAACCAATATCAATTGCACTTATTCACACGCATCAGTATCAAACCTTCTTTAAAAACTTACATCTCTTGCTTTGTTATAGCATTATGTTTACGCGTCGCTATGACGACAACTGCCCGCTTGGCGGCTCGAGAAATTTCTTGGCGGAACGAAAGAAATGAAAGAAAATCGAATCTCTATTTATAGGGGTATTAAGCTGTGAAAAGAAACCTCAAATAATAAGCCACGAATTCATTCATACAAAAAAGGGGGCAAGTGCTTGTGGTAAGTTTGTCTCATTAAAGGTACAATTTCTGGCACTTTTGAAATATCAGTAGAATTATATACGGTCAGTATAATTTGGCTACAAGATAAGGAACATATTTTTATTTACTAATAATAATAATAATAATAAACCTTTATTTAACCACGATCTGTTTTAAAGCAAATACATGCTTGAGGGGTCGTGTGTACGTGTGACTAACTACCTACCTAAGAAAAGTTAATATTACATTGTAATAAACTAAAATAAACGATATTATGTTTTAATAAGATTAAGTTTTAAAATTGAAAATCACACATGTGTTTCGGAGTTGTCTGGATCGACAAACTGCCAAAATTAAGTTTTTTAAATATGGGGTCCATTCTCGCTTTTTTGCAAAACTGCTTGTGGTTGGTAGCGTAATTAAAGTAGCTTGACACAAAATTCCATAAGACTGCACCTCTGTACCGGGTTGAGTTCTTTAAAAACGACGTTGAAAATCGTGGGACAGTATTTGGCCACTGTTCTGTTTTGAGAAAATCACTGTTGCTATACGTTTTCCATATACATGGCACATTGCCTATGTTCTAAGGGAGATATACCCACTGAGTAACAGTTGAACACAAGGAAGAGCACGATTGTAAGACGTTTCTTGTATTTTGCTGATTCAAACCTTTTAGGAGTTTGTCAATCCGGTCTCAGTTTGCGGTAAAATTTTCGCAAGGGGGGTAATTGAGGCCTGTATCCGACAAAAAGAAAAGTCCAAGCCGCAACTGAATCCCTTGCGTCTTTCTTCGGACGTTTTTGCGTCTTTCCAGTTACCGCCACGGAAACGGAAATCGCCTCTCCTCAGGTTACAATGACGCAAGTACTCTCACCTAATTCATCTGAGTTTCGGGCCAGGCGCTGGTTGCTGCTTTTTGATTGAAGTTATTTAAAATTATTTTGGAATGAGGTTCTGAAATGTCAATCTTTGAAAGGAGACGGAAAAATAGTTATAAAACGAGTACTCTCACATATTGCTTCGCTTATGTTTACGATGCAATACAATTTTTATTTAACGTGGTCTTAGCGCTTAACTATAATACAGTACTGAGCTGTAAGCTTTTTTTCCAGGTTCCCCAGGAAACTTAAAAGAAAGGAAAAACATTCAAATGAAGAATGAAGCTTCTTGGCAGCCTATCAGTGTTAAACTTAAAAGGTTAGTTATAATTAGCGATATATACTCTAAGCTAGGCAACTGAAACGTATCTATTAAAATTGGCATTTTTTCATCACATAAATAAAAACTTGTTAACCACGGGGCAAGTATTTTATTGTTTGCTTAATAACGGCTACGTCGGATTTTCTTAAACCAAACTGAACCACAATTATATTCTCCCTCGTCATAGTCAGTAGTTACATTCCGTTGCAGGTTCTCTTAATATCATTATATTGTCACTTTTTAAAATTCAACAATTATTGTCCTTGTCGATTCTTGACCGCCATGACTAAGCCCTACAGCTGGCTAGTAGTTTTGCGACAAAGCAATCAGGCCTTCTCGTGCGTTTTCATTTGAAAGTTCCCAGGCACTTTTATTTCAATGCGATTTCGCCTATCGCACACACGACAACGATCGAGATCGCCTGATGAAAATGGAGTGGAAACCGTTTTGAAAACCCATCATTTTGAAAAGGCAATGGTTGAACACGAATCGTGTGCACGGGTAAACACAATTTTTTTCCGAAACACAATAGAGTGTGGACGGGTAGAGCAGACTTCCAAAAACGCTTAAGGCATCAGTTCGACTGTTTTACTGTGGAAAATAGCGGGAAAAGCCTAAGAAAACATTCTTTTTCGAGTTAAACTCATAAATGTAGATTGGCGCCGCAAACGATACGAGAACATTTATGTGGACAGTTTTAAATTATGCTACGTTTTCGGGTCTGACTGGAAATGGAGACTACAAAAAAGCAAAAAGTAATCTAGTCTGGTTTATGACATGTAACAGTCATTTTGACTTAACTCAAACGAGCGTTAACATATTTAGCCAGAGGCGTTTCGCGCGCGCAAATCAATCACACTGCGGAATTGCAAAACAATCACACTGCAAATCAGTCACACTGCGGACTTTAACAAATCAGTCACACTGCGGAATTGACTGGGACTCTTACGAATGCTTTACCCACAACAGTACTAACAACTACCAACGTAACGATTTACATTAAAGCTGATTAATCACCAGTTTCAAACTTTAGGTGGCTTACTACAGTTTTCAGAAGAGATAGATAACCTTTTTAAATCTTAAGTTTAAAGCCAACAGGAGTTTTCTTTTGGTTCATTTGTTGCTACAACTGTGGAAAGAAATGATATTATCCCGGAAAAGAAATACGAGAAGCTCAGAAAACATCAACAATCAAAGACCGAGCGCTAGGAGGGGACTGGAAACTAGACTTTTTTCCTCAAAATCTAGCCTTACAACCCTACCTCAAATTTTCAGAATTTTGAAAGTGGCTATACATAAACACCTATGCAAAAGAAAATGAAAATCTGTAAGGCAGAATTTTTGCTAATGAAGAAATTGTCGAATTTGGCCTTTTTGAGAAGTACTACAAATCTTAAGGATCACAAGGTTCTTCCTCTCTTTCCGTTTCGTCGTCACCTGACTCAACTGGCACTGTGTCATTTACACATGGCCTGGGTGGGGGTGGTGTTTGGTTATGGCTGGATCGCTTTCTTCTAACTCTTTTGAGCTGTTTTAACGCGTTTCTTGGTCCACATCGAAAGAAAAGATACAACTTCTCGTCTGCTGCTAAGTAACCTGAGCTGTGCTTTTTTATCCAACCCTTGAAACCACTTGGGGTCCCTGGAGCTAGAGCATAGAAAACATGATTTAGTAAGAGCTAAAAAAGCATGGTTGCATCCGCTGAATATATAACTGAAATGTAATTACATAAGCGCTAATCTTTGTCTTATATATACTGCATTTTAAACGTATGTTTTTTTTCAATTGGTGGCAAAAGCTTTGGTGTGTTCAGAAAACAGAACAGAGTAGAATATTCCTCTTGCCCATCATCGCTCCTTATTCTGCCATGCGATAGAATCTAAGGCCTACTAGTAAGGGATCCTGCTGATGACGAGTATTACTGCCAGTACTGCTGTTCGAATGCAGATGTAAAGTGTTGGGGGTCTATAACTTGGAGGAAGCGGCGTTCCGCCTCGGGAGCTGTACACAACAACTACATGCACGTTACAAACGTTGGCCTCCATAGCTACCATAGCCAGCGATCCAGGAACCGTTGCTCCTCTAAATTTGACATTATACAGCTCCCAAGAACTTGGACTTAAAAGAAGAAGGTGGAAATTTGGAGGACACTTTCAATTTGATACCAAAACTAACATTACAAATTCTCATTGCCTTGCGCACAAAACTGAGTTCGCTACAATTCTGTAGTAGATTCTATTGGAGATAATTAATGAGGGAATTAGTATAAATGTGAAAGGACGCTCTTTAATATTCGCGCCGAGTTTGATGTCTTGGTCATCCCGCCTCTTCTAGCAAACTATTGTGGTAAAAGTGTTTGCTAACCTAGTGAAGAAGACAAACGCCTGAAACAGAAGCCACGACTCCTAGCTTTGATGAAGTGGCGGAAGGTTACCAGTGGAATCTTGGGACTGTTTTGTTGAACCGCTGACTCCTCAGAGTTGCCTCGCATTTCTTGCGAACCAGGTTCGAGTTCTTCAAATGGCGCTGAATTGATGAAAATGATCCCAGCGGTGAAGAATACCAATCCAACAATGAGATGCATCTGTAAAGAAAAAGAGAAAGGAAGAAGTGAAAAACCTGGCATACATACCGACAATCAATGGACACTTAGTTTTAATATCGTCCATCTACAGCAGTATTCACTTACACGCATTCGCTTCAGTGGACTAGTTAATTTAATCCAGTGAATAACAAGATGGCTTCACATGACGAGGGAACTAGGTCATGATTTCACAACAACAGCCGTTTGACAACTTCGTCAGTTATAATCGAGCGTCGTCGGTGTTAATCGACATATGTTGAGTGCTTCACATGAATGTCAACTGCAGCTATTCTACTGCAGAAAATTGCACACTATGTAGTATAACTGATCAATTTTCCCATCAGTTTCGTATTCTTTCTTCCTCTCCTCTATTAATTTTGTTTTTTGCAATTCGTGTTATTCTTGAATGTAAATTCCTAAAAGTTACCAATTAATGTATATAGTTATTTAGCGTACTCATTTTAATTGTTACTTATTCTTATTTGACTGCTGTACCTTTTGTAGCTCCGCCCGCCTCGATTAGCTTCTGCTATTTGCGGGCTGAACCGAACCTTCAATCATTCGTATTTTAGTACTTTATAGTTTTTGTGTTAAATAATTTATTTATTTTTATGAAGTTGTTTGAATAAACATTTTGGTCTTTTGGTCAGCTAAACGGCCATTTGTAGCTGCCATTTGATTGGCACATGTTTTAAAGACAGGAAGTCTGATTCCATCCAGCTGTCTCTTAATTAACCCACAAAAATATCCTAGTTATCTCATGGTGTTTCCGTGTTTTTCTGACTTGTTGCACATGCAAGTCAATTGCTTTTAAGTGAACTGAGTGCAAAACAAGTGGGAATTAGTTATATGGTAACTTCACCGTCACAAAATTACCTGTAGGTAGTTATTATTTTTCCCCTAACAATATCGTAAGAGGTTTCTCATGCAATTAAGATGAAGCACAGCTTTCATGAATAACGTACGGTGGCTCCATTCCATCACCGTGTTTTTCATTAGGTCCTTTGCTCCTTTTGCTAAATTATGTTGTCTTACTAACGTTTCTTGTTAATTTGGACGATGCAACGGAAAACAAACAGAGTGTTTTCCTGTTTGTATTCCATGTCCAAACCGGCTGGGATCACCTGTCTCTATCTGTATCAATATAATAAATGAAAGCCCATCAGATGATAAGTGAAACGATCATTTGCTTGAGTTTCTTTGTCTTTGTCATCAATTCATGTAACTTTTGAAAGTCTGATTCTATTTTTGGCACGAATAGATTAGGTGGTTTAAGAAATTTATGGGAAACTTTAAATCATCAAGGAACTATCTTCATTTAGGAAGCACGGAGATACGTATTTAAAGGGGCTATTCTTAGTAGAGCTAGCTAATGTTCTGGAATTCTGGAAGGACCCAATATTGGGAATTTAATGTGTCGCAAAAATAAACGATTTCATATAAAGTAACACATCCCGCGATCGATTTACTGCACCAATCACGACAAGCAACAGCCACTCTTTTCCTTGTTTGGCTTGAGGAATTAAGAACTTGAAAATCGTGAGTCACGTCTGGTCACGATCTGAGGCGAATATCTGATCCCCATTTCTTGAAATTTGTTTAATTGTTTTCTATAGTTAAGACGCAACTTGAGTGTGCGGTTTACTTTCAAATGAGATATCAAGTAATACAAACAATAACGTCCAAACCGCTTGTTATGCACATTTTTTTCAACTCGATATTTTAAGAAATAAATGATATATTTTGCTCTTCAGTGCAGCATATACGTTGTGCATTCTAACAGAAAGTTAGATCATTCAATCCATACCCGATACTCAGTTCAGTATAAATATCTTTCTAGAATTCTCAGTTTTGGTATGGGACATTAAATTCTTTAAACTTTCAACGTGAATTTGCTATGTAAGCAATTTGACTGATTTTGCCTTGTAGCACGGTTTTATCTAGGTGTACATTTGCACTCCAGTCTTTAAAACATCAACTGAGGAGGTTTTTGGTAAAAAGCACTTCTCAGAGCCAGCGTAATTAAAGATACTAAGTAACATAGTGCCTTAAAAGTCTCAGTTGCAAATCTAAAAGCTTGATGCAAACAACTTTCAATCAGATTACATTACCTCTGGGCTTGTCTCCTTTAGAAGGGGATGATCAAAAATTGGTTTTCTAAAGTATACTGTGAAGCGACCAAACTCTTAGTAGATCGGATTGTTCCATTATACGAACACGACACGCGTTTCCCAATTATAAAATTGCATTAGCAAATCAGTAGTTTGCAGTGTTCTTATCCTACGCAGGTCAGTTTAACAACGGAGAGGTTATTTGAAGTAAAGGGCTCGATACATACCATAATATGAGCCATCTGATTCAGCTGAAGACTTGTTAAGATGGATGCTACTCCTGCAGGTTTTCAGGCGACAGTGTGAGTTTTAACGGTTGGCGGTTAACAGTTATACAAAAAAATATGACCCAATATCAACCACACATATTCACACGATCAATTGTTAGGAAAAGATTTAATGAGATTGCTACTCACGTTCCTTAATTAAATCAGATTTATTCATGTTTCACGATGATGGGACAATTATTTACAATCATTATTCCCCTGAATGACGTCACCCATGAACTCATGGTCCTTGAGGCTCGCCCTGTTGAGTTTACTTAGTTATGAAATCGTGCACGACCAGGAATGAATGTAATAATTGTTTTATTATATAGACAGCTCCTGGGTATGGATAATTTTTTATATTAACTAACAAAGCATTTT
This sequence comes from Siderastrea radians, assembly GCA_964017195.1. Taxonomy (NCBI): domain Eukaryota; kingdom Metazoa; phylum Cnidaria; class Anthozoa; order Scleractinia; family Rhizangiidae; genus Siderastrea; species Siderastrea radians. The sequence continues at coordinate 4,262,341 of OZ024889.1, read as the reverse complement.
TGTTGAAAGCAGGACAGTATACTTCGCGTGACTTCTCTATCCGTAGGATATGAGCTGAAAGATCTTTTAGCATTAAACCAATCAGGGTTTTATAATTAAAAATATTTGACTGATAATTCTATATGTGTGAACAAGGCTTGAGTAGAAAATTAATTACACCGTGAAGTTATTCCTGTAAATTTAAATTGACGAAAGAGTTATATTGCAGTTTTCACATGCCATAATGCACGTTTTTTTAAACAAGTTTGCAACACTTTCTACGAGAAACCAAAATAAGCCATACCTGCCAAAGGCAGAGGTAACGCGGTATATTTTCGATAATAAAATAGTCTTAAAAGAAAAGTCCATCCCAACGGTACTACTAGATTAGTAACGTTGTAATTTGTTAAATGAACGTCATTGTTTGTATAATAACGGTTAAACAATTACAGTATCGTTCCATAACTTAATCATTTTACCATAAAAAGACAGAAGAACACGCACAATATTTCACGTTGTCACACTATATTCCTCTTTTATGTAAAAGGCATTTAGAAAGCCTTAAAACTTTTAAATCTCCGCAGCCGTGACCAAATACCCAAGTTCACGGCTTTATAAGTAGGAATAGTTGAAGAGTAGTCAAGGCAAAATGATGCCGGAAAAATAAATACCTTTCTCATTGTTCTCATATTTCGTCACTTTGAAGCGCGCACAAAACCACTACACAACGTCTAAGTAAGCAAATACCTTAAATTCTTTAAAATATCCTAGCAAATCGTTATGTATTTATAATCCAAACTACATTTAATCTGCATTGTCATAGTTTGGTTGCTAGTTTTGATCTACAATACTTGCACTTCCTGAAATAGTGACAATGTTCACCGTAGACTGTACTTTATGCTGCCGTCAACTTATTTTTGGCTCATTTGCATTAGGTTGGGAAAATGAAGCGTTTGACTCCACTCACGTACAGTTGTGTCATTTTTTACTTAAAAATGGTGGTTGTTTTTCACTTAATTATAATTATAATAATAACTATTATTATTATTATGCTTAATTATAATGAACTTTATTTAAAAACCATTCACAAAAGTACTGGACACAATTACAGTGAATACCTTTGCAGTTACAATAACAAAAAGCCTTAAACAAATCATAGTAAACAACATTCAAAGAAAAAATAGATCAAAGGAAGATCAAAGGTAGACCAACAACTAGAAATACGTGACTCGCAATACCTCGCGAAGGTCAGGCACGGGTGCACCACAAAACTGAGCGATGGGGGTGGGGAGGGGATAGAATTTTGCTTTAACTGGAGGTGTGGATGGGTGGCCACAATGGTCCCCAATTGGGAGTTAAGATCGACATTCTGGTCCCCATTCGCTTCCATGTAACTTGCATCCAATCCTCTGTCATGTATACGAAAATACGTTCAGCCCCCCCCCCCCCCCCCACCTCTCTTCATTCTAAAATAAGGTAAATTGCTCTCTGGAGAGGACGTATAGTATTGCTGTGGACCTGTTGTCCAAGACAATATGTGTGGTGTTTCTGTTTATTTTGGTTGGGTGAGAGTAGGTTATCAGAAATGCAGTTCAAATTCCAATTGGAACTTGTTATCTCCAACATTAACCCGGCCATTTCCTTTGGATTCTGTTGTACAGTTTTTGTTCTATTTACTGGGTATTGACAAGTGTCAATAGCTAAAACAATACATTATTTCCCTTGACTGGTTGAGATACTGTAGCAGGAGTCTCTCACTGCTGAAGAGTGATGTGGTGCATTAAAACAATTATCCATTTTTACCCAAAAGTTGAAATGAGAATAATACAGAATAATGGCAAGCAAAGCACAGAGTTTCATATTGATGTTGTAACATGTTTATTCATTCCCCCAACATACTATAGAAATTGGATTAGATAACTGTCACTGACAATAATATACATGTAATACATTAACCCTTGAAGCCCCAGTGACCAGCATCTCCCTACAATAACAATGCTTTAATTAGGTCATCAGAATTAAGGAATTGATCACCAAACATGAATAGTGTTAATGTCAGTAGAAAGAAGTTCTCTGCACTAGTACTACAAGAAATGTATGAAGACCAGTAAGGAGAATTTGCAGGTTTACATTGGGGCTTAGGGAGGTCAATTGGTGTGAAAAGCAAGAGTAGCTGATTAAGGGAAAGGCTGAATGTAGATTATAGCATGTGAAATCTTCAGAAGTACGACAAACTTTCACATAGACAAATCATGTTGAAGGTGATCAGGATCTCAATTCCCATGAATTTGGTGCTTGTTTGTGCACTGGGAGGAGAGCTGTGATTCTGGTCACTGTATGTAGCATGAAATTATTATCAATAATTAATTTTAAGCAGTAATGTTTGTTTCACATCAAATACATGCAGGTAGTACGTACCTATCCCCGCTACACATTTTAAAGTGGTAATTGTCAGGCAGAGCAATACTTGTAAGTGCATTTCCAAACCAAATTGTGAACAGAAATTGTCCTTTCTGATCCATCTGAATATTATTTTTTTTTACTATTAACAGGGTCAAATTATATCCATAACGGAAAACATAAACTTTTATAAATTCCTACTGATCCAATATGAATTATTTCTTTCAAATATTTTTTCGGGAACGTCCTAAACTTAAGATTTAAATTCTTTTTACTGCTCATACACAAATATGCTAGTTGTTAGGGGAACTGAAACCTATTTTGTGAATAATTTCATTTCTCTTGTGTAATCTGTAATTTTGATCATCCTTGGAAAAGTAATTATACGTTAATAATAATTAGTGGTACATCAAGAGTAAAGATACCTGTTCAGTCACCGTCCGTTGGAAAGGTACTGATATTTCTAGCAAAAGTATTTTGATGATCGTGTGTTTTTTCCCGCCTCTTAATAATAATAATAATAATAATAATAATAATAATAATAATAATAATAATAATAATAATAATAATAATTAATCTTTAAAGAGGATACTCCCATCACGTTGAGTGGTTTTCAGGGAGGTCCTCTATAACAAAAGAATAAAATAAAACTAAACATTGTAATAGATACAAGCTAAAACTAAAAATATAAGCACTTCTTGTCGGTGTCACCGGTCCTGATCGGTTTCAGCACACATTTTCTCGAAGAGTTTGTAGCCACTGGGTTCATTCTTACCGGTATTATTCAATTGGTGTGACTGAGTTATAATATTCGAAGACCTTGTATCGATTCTCGCGTTGTTGGCGAATTTCGTTTTATCGCAGCGCTGTGCTATCAAGGTAAATTTAAGCTACGTTATGTATGTTTCAAGATTTCTCGCCTGTGATATTCCAGTCTCCTGTTTGTGTCCTGCTGATGGCTTTAGTCTTCGCTAGGCTATTGTCGGAAAACGATGTTCTGTATCCGTGCTTTCTTGTCGTCGACTCTTTCGCCTTCGTTGTTCGCGCTGAATTTCAAGTCGGCGTTCACGCTGAGTTTCAGTTGTAAATCTCCCCCGGAATGGATTTTCAGCCACTTGTTTAATCAGGCGTTGCTTGCTTGTTCACAGACGATGAATAAACATATCAGCACCCAAATAAACGCAGCGAAGCAAGCAAGAAATGAAGAAACACGCCGAAGAATCCGCCGAAGAAACATGAGAGTGCACAACTGTCAGCGGTCGCGATTTGGTTTTGTTGCTAGGCAACTGTGCAGACACCATCGAAATATATATGGGCCGATCGAGATTTGACCGCCCTTAGCGATCCTCGCGCGAACCCCACGTGACAAATTTATAAACCTCGCTACGCTCGGAGGGCCTTCGGCCCTCCTCGCTTCGCGAGGAACAATCTCCCGATCAAGATTTAAGGTTGAAACACATTAAGATTGAGATCATGATAATACAATGAGAGCTTTTGTTCCAGCATTGAGTTGAAGTAATCTGGGCTGCAGGGCTCGATCAGAGTGCAATTTCTGATAGTACCGAGGTAATATTTCCAAGAAATTAGCAATATTTAAGTTTTAAGACAATAAAATGTTGTTATATAGCAAAGTTTAGGGGGAAAAGGAGAGTGATATTTCTCAACTGTGTCTGGAGATTCCTTACTTTGAGAACTTTATTTTTAGAATATGGAATTGTTAACCTCTTACTTTAAAACAGCCAGGCCCGTAGCCAGTATTGAAGCAACCGAGGCAGTTGCCTCGGTAAAACTTTTTCCTTGTGTTTAAAAATATAAATAGAAAAATAAATTATTTAATAATTTAACATGTTTCTGGCAGTAAACCACGCCACATGTACCATTAAGTGTGATAACCTCAGTTAACACTTCACTTACAGCTTCACCGTTATGTGCTGGTCACGAGGCTACCAGTTTCTTCAGTGGGTCAGCGTACATAGCCTCCAGCCTCGTTAACGATTGAAGACGTGGCCCAGAAAACTCCAGATCAACAATGAACTCAGACCACTTGAATGATCCTACCTTTGCATACGTTCACGACATTACTCCAGAGCCGTTGCATAGGACGCCTGCGGTCATAGGAGAATTGCTTTAGTTTTCTCCAAATAAAAGCGAGGTCTTAAGTGGAGAGTACACTTCAGCACTAGGACACTTGAACTGGTGGACCTGAACGAGATTGATATTTTTTGTCACGAATGTTGAAATAACATTTCAGAGCTTCTAAAATTACATTTCTCAAACCGTTGAAATTTTAAAAAAGAGGAACTCAGTGATAACAAACATAAATGCTGTTAAAGTTAGTGTGGATTTTGCGTATGTTTGGGTAAAAATATCACCAGGAAAACGCTAAAAATGGCATTTTCGAGCGTCTAGATTTCGACATTTTCTGGGGGAGCATGCCCCCAGACACCCCTCCCCCCCCTCCGGCCCTGAAACACTTATTGACTCTTCGGCGCGCAGTTCGTTGGACATGATGATGTCTGATTCTTCGAGAAAGTCGTCCCTGACGACGGCACGCCCTATCGTTGGATTCTCCCCAAGTTCCTCAGCATCCTTCATCAACTTTGCATAGGACAGAAAGGCCAACTAACGAACAACGGAACACTCTGCGCCCCTTCAAAAAATCTGCATTTGAGTCACATAGGGCAAAAATAGTCACAGAAGAGAAAAATGCTCTAATTTCTTTACCATTAAAATGACGACTAAGCAAACAAAAGTGCATGCAAGAAGTGAAGTTTCTTGAGGCGATAATTTAAGGTTGACTCTACCTATAAAGTACCGAAGGAGTACATCGTTTCTCAAATTAATAATAATCATGAGGCTGATATAGCGCTCACAGTTCAAACGCTTCATAGCCTGCGTAGCAGGCGTAAACGGGGAAGGGGAAGGGGAGCGAGAACGCGGGAGAAAAATGGGGGACTGGGGGCTAGGGACGAGGGACGAGGGAACGCCTTCTTCAAAGACCCCCAATTTTTCATTTATGCGGCCGCCAGCGGCCGCAAAATTCTGATTGGTTAATTTTTGACAGTAAGTCCCACGAGAATGACGTAATTTGACGAGGGCGTGCTGTTAGAAGATTTGAACTTGGTGGCCAGGTAGCGAAAATTTCCAAACGGACGTAAAGACAGCAGAGTGACGATAACTCTCAATAAAGAAACAACAGTTTTCAATTTACAAAACATGTTTCGACATCCTCATGTCATCTTCAGTTACAAATGAGCCTTAACGGTTGTACATTTGAATTTTCGTATTAAAGTACGTTACAAAATTACGCTTTAAAACTTTACGTTTACAATTTGAATATGAAATACGCGGGAAACAAAAATAGCGCGCGCATAGTTACTTTAAGTGACTTAGGAACACACAAACAAAACAAAAATAAAAACAAAAAAAAATACTTCCAATAACAAGAAGGATGAAAAAAAGTAATTAAAAGAAAAGAGATAACTCTAGATGACTGGCCCTAGATGACTGCAGGTGCCTGTAAACATGATGTACATGCTATTCGAAAACGTCGTTTACAAAATTTATTGGCCTCAAAATTTGAGTTGAGACTTCCATACTAGGTGTGCATTAAGCTTGTATTGCTGGAGAAATGGCACACCGAGGTTTGAATCTTTTTCTTAGTTTCTACTCCTGATAGAGTGGGGCCTATACAAACAAAACACCATCTTTTAAGGTGGGGTAAGGGGGTACATGAAAAGACTACCTGTCTTTTTGCAGAGTGGTGGGTCCAGTCTGAGTAGTAATAGTTTTGACCATTTCCCTTGTTGAAGAGAAATGGTCCACACCCTTGTTGAAGAACTATTCCGAAAGGAGGAGAGAAGTTCATTCCACAGCTTTGGTGCGGTAACTGTGAAAGATCGCTGGTACATCAAACAGCTTATTAAGACACAGATCTTAGAGCGAACGTTTGGGGTTCGAAAGCTCAAAAGGTCAGAAATACACTTAAGAGCAAGGCCAATAAGAATCTTATAAACTAATAATTGGACCTTAAAAATTAAAAGGATATTAGCGCGCCAGAGCACATTATTCTGGAAAGAATATTGGGCCTATTATTTGTTATAAGCGAAGTCTAATTTAGACCGTGGTTTAAGGGAACAAATAAACCTCTACATCTGTTTATAAGTGGATTATTTTAAGGCAACACAAAAATTTGGACATATCAACAGAGTTGATGACGTTTCGAGCGGCAGCCCTTCGTCAAGGCAAATCAAAATGAATCGCACTGGGTCTGACGAAGGGCTAGCTTCTTCTTCAATTTAACTTATCAACTCTGATGGTATATATATCGTAATTTTTGTGTTTCACTTGTCGCCGCCGACGCAGCACCAGAGTTTCTTTACAAACTAACCCTTCATTTATAAGAAATTTACGGTCTTGTACTCTGTGCTACATGCCTGCTTGACGGAATTCAAATAATTTTGGTAAATAAGGCTTATATATTCGAGTATGCCAGACTAAACTCGATTTAAACCACGGCTTTTTAAACCTCACCTAACTCGCCCAGTGAGTCCGGCTAGAGACCCATTGAACCAGGAGTTGATGACCTGTATTTCTACAACTTTGAAACGTAAAAGGGTGAAAATCAGTTCTTATCCTCGGTTTCATATTAAAAACGAAAAACACAAAATAGAACGGGCACATTTTGTACATTCTAGAAAATATCAAAGTTGTTTATAATACGTTATTTGCATTTGGAATACTGAAAAAAAATGTTAAAATCATTTTCTAAGCATTTTGCTTGATTTATTCAATTAAGTGGTTACAAAAAGAAAGTTAATTAGTGTGTACTGTTACATCAGATTAATGCAGATACAGTTGATGGCAGTTTTTGATTTTTATAGATTCCGAAAACGTTTCGGGAAAAGTTTCATCAAAAAATGCACTTTTCTCAGCCTTCATGTACAGGAAAGTGGGTTCAATATTTCCAAAACGAATTTTGAGCCAAAAGTCACAAAGAGCATTTAACTTTCACTTACTTTTATTCAATCTAGCTATTAGTATATTCTGAGGTCATTCCGCTTTATGTTATGCTTAAAAAGTTAGACTACCCCGCTATTTTTTGTGCAATTACTAGAAAAACGATGTATTATATTATGAAAGACGCGTTTTAACAAAATCTCCTTCCACACTGACGTCTGCGTTTTCGTTCTCCTCATTGCTGTTGTGCGTGTCCATACGTAAACGATTGAGAACATGCACAATCTAAAACACTGCATTGTAGTCACTTATTCCTATCTCGGAAGGTCACCGTTTTCAATCACTTTTGTGTTGACCGAAGGCCAACTCTCGTTGGTTACTATTTCAGCTATTTGGCAAGGAAACCTCTGTGGTACGTTGGGCCAATAGTTTTCATTGATCATGATAAGATGCAGCATCCCAAATTTTACATTCCCTTTGGAGTTGTGTCAAAATTTCTCTTTGGACAAACTAAATTATATAGCTAGTCTTTCCATTAACACCGCCGGGGCAACCAAATTTTTTTGACTTTTTGTATAACTGATAAACAACCCGAATAAAACATTTCCCAACTTGCCAACACACACATGCATATAGTATACGATAGTGAATATTCGTGTTTTTGTTTTTTGTTCCAAAACATTTTTCCAAAAACAGTTAACTTGCACTATTTTCGAAACTCAATCGCTTATGCGGTGTGCATGAATTGCCTAACCGAAGAAAAACGTATAACGTGGGGAATTTGCCCAAAAGTACGTCTGCAACTAGTGGCCGGTGTAACAACAAATTAAAGTTTATTCAGGCCGGGGTGGCGGCGGCGTGTTATGATCTGCAACGCGCTTACTTCAGATTTTCTGGACTGTCTTACAGCACTGTCTGCGTCGTCGCATTTGAAGAAATGATAAAACTTCTCGTCTGCTGCTAAGTATCCTAAGCTGTGCTTTTTTAACCAACCCTTAAAGCCACTTGGGGTCCCTGGACGCTTGGATGCTTATAACCCAAAACCACACAGAGCGTCTTGTACAAAGACAATGGTGCAATGTTACAATCTCTACAAACGAAAATGTTAATACTGGCATAAAAATTTTCGGGCGCCTTTTTTGCATGAGAATAAAGAAAAGTTTCTTGTTGTCTGTTGTCTTGAAACAAACATTTACAAAGTTCTAGTTCAGTAAAGGCAACTTGAGTATACATCCTGCCCCTAATCGGATGTTTTACACCATAATACGGCCTCAAATAGTTTGACAGTAAGGCCTATATTAGGCTGAAGCCACTCTGTGACATAGGTTTCCCTGTGCCACACTTGACACTCAGCATGTTCTATCACTCTACCATTGTCCAACTTCCAAAAAACAGACTGATAAAAAAAAAATGGCTATACTTTAGGTGAAAAATACTTGTTACTCTACTCAGTAACTTTTATTTCTCTCCTTTTAAGACAGCAAATTAAAGTTTATTCAGGCCGGGGTGGCGGCGGCGTGTTGTGATCTGCAACGCGCTTTCTTCTGATGTTCCTGGACTGTCTTACAGCATTGCCTGCTTCGTCACATTTGAAGAAATGATACAACTTTTCGTCTGCTGCTAAGTAACCTGAGCTGTACTTTTTTATCCAACCCTTGAAGCCACTTGGGGTCCCTGGAGCTAGAGAATAGAAATTAGAATTAATAGGCCGTAAAACGCTTGGATGCTTATAACCCAAAACCACACAGCACGTCTTGTGCAAAGACAATGGTGCAATTTTACAACCTCTACAAACGAAAAATGTTTACATTGGCATAAAAATCTTAGGGCGCCTTTTTTGCATGAGAAAAAAAGAAACGTTTCTTGTTGTCTGTTGCCTTGAAATAAACATTTACAAAGTTCTAGTTCAGTAAAGGCAACTTGAGTATACATCCTGCCCCTAATCGGATGTTTTACACCATAATACGGCCTCATAGTTTGTCAATAAGGCCTATATTTGACCTTCAAAGCTGTCGAAGCCTCGCTGTGACATTGGTTTCCCTGTGCGTCACCCTGACACTCAACCAGTCCTATCACTCTACCATTTTATTGTTCAACTTCTAAAACACAGACCGATCGAACAAATGGCTGGAATTTAGGTGGAAAATACCTGTTACCCTACTCATGGAAAGTTTTGATATCGTTTGTTTTCTTATCACTACATGATCTAGTGTACGATAAAAATATATTCATCAGTTAAAGTACTAACGGTCACATCAATGCGTCAATGCAATATGTTAAGATGAAAAATTATTCTACTAGTAACATATTATAAAAAATTGTTGCTTACCCAGTGAAAAAGACAGTCGCCTGAAACAGAGGCCATTACGAGCTCTCATGAAATGGCGGAAGATCACACGTGGAATTCTGGGATTGTCCTGTCGAGCAGTGGACCTTTCAACGTTACCAACTGTGAGCTCCTCCTTAATTGGAACTGAATCGATGAAAATCACCCCAAAGGCCAGGAGAAACAGACCTCCTGTGAGAAGCATCTGTGAAGAGAAGGAAGAAGTCTAAACTATGTACAGTGCTGTCTCTTTGGAATGTTCAGTTTAGCAATGAACAGCCGGTAAATAAGAATTGCATGGTTTTGAACGGTTTTTAATCCTCGGAGGAAAACTATTTATCCCTTTAGGCTTGGTACCCACTAGAGACATAACGATCATAAACATAATCATAATCATAACCATAAACATAAGGTTCTTATGATCTAGTGGGAACCGGTATCTTTAAGAACGACATAGTCATAACCAAAGACATAATCATAATCATAAGAAAATGGTCGATCAATTTCTTATGATTATGATTATGTCGATTGTTAGCGCATTTATAATTATGTTTTTAGGCGTTCCCACTCGGACATAAGCGACATAACGGCGTTATGTTTGTGCTTATGATTATGATTATGATCGTTATGTCGCTAGTGGGTACCAAGCCTTAGAGACTCGACTGAGATCGAAAGTATATACTCATTGAGGCCTACTCTGGGACCCAAAGTCGCCGTAACTTTGGGCGACTTAAGGCGACTTTAGGCGATTTTAGCTTATTTTGTCCAAACTTACGGGTGATTTGGGGCGATTTAAGGCGATTTTGGGCGACTTTAGGCGACTTTGGGCGATTTTGAGCGACTTTAGGCAATTTTAGGTAACCTTCAGTGACTTAATTGGAAATGCCAAGGTGAACCTAAGTACAGTTGTGGTATACATGTACATGGGAATCATCATGGTACACCATAATGCATTGTTACAGAAAATATCCATACTATCCCCATGAAAATGTTTTAGTTTGAATGCTCCAACAACCCCCTATTCCACCCCACCCTTCTGGAAATTCTAGTTTGGTGGCTTTCAAGAGCCTCCACTGCCCCCACCCCCCTTGGAATTTCTAATGACCTCTTGTGATGTTGGTATGGACCCACACACACACACGAATTGGTCACAGGCCAAACGGTAAGGCATTAAGTGAAACCTGTGAGCTAGTAAGTGGCACAACAAGAAACTTAGGGGCCCCAGGATGATTCCTTGGGCATTTTATTGTATAGGGCTCTGGTTAGGCAACAGCCTTGGCAAGCAAACTGAAAATAAACTATATTAAGTTTTACATAGTTTACTATTAATATATAAACTATATACAAGGGATTTAAGGCGACTTAGAGCGACTTTGGGCGACTTTAGGCGACTTTAGGCGACTTTGGGCGACTTTGGGCGACTTTGGGCGACTTTGGGCGACTTTAGGCGACTTTAGGCGACTTTAGGCGACTTTGGGCGACTTTGGGTCCCAGAGTAGGCCTTCATTGAATCTCTTTGTTCAATCACTATTGCATCTTAGGCAGCAGTGTTTTAGTTTCAGACTTAGGACAGTACTTCAAGATCCTCGAATACTGATTTCAATAAAAGGGATAATTTGCAACCGAAAGAGAATAGCACTTTGGATGGGACGAGTAGAATTCTTTTGCGTGAACATTCTTGCTGAAAAATAACTACATTACACGAAATAGTCAAACTTCCGAATAAAATCTTGCTAAATAGTCAGCTATGAGGAACTTAATTAATAGTCTTAATTATTAGTCCAGTCTCTTTAGTCCAATTTTCAAATTGCGCCACACACCAAAACGAAAATTCTTAAACCTCAACTAAAACAGTTTTCCACAATATTCACTTCGCCTTCGGAGAATAATTGTTAATAATTACCTGAAGTTACTTATTTCTCTTTCTTAACAATATCGCACGTAAGACGTTTGTCAGCTATAAAGATGACGCACTGTTCCTACACTAGTTAAGTGCCTTATACTGGATGGATGTTCTTGGTTCTTTTTACCTAATTTTTTAGAACATTAATCTTGCAAAATATTCTTCACTTGTGACTCGCCCTGGCCGTGGACGTGCACTGAAGGTCACCCAACGATTCACCAAGCGCAGCAAAATAATGAGAGCCCATCAGAAATAATTATAAGTAAAGAGGCCATTGACTTCATTTCTCCTGGTCGTTAACATCTACGTAGGAGTTTTGGAAGGAATCAATTACGATATAATCAGAAACTTATCATGGAAGGCTATTATTTAGCTTGAAATGACGGATATACATAATTCATCATAACACGGCTAGTTGTTGTTTTATAACTAATCCTGGAATTTCTCACGTATTTAAAAATAGTTTTTGGTTTATGGAGGGAGTAACAGAATAGCCAAGACATGTCAGCAAGTAGAAAACTTTCCAATATTGGGTCATTATAGTCCGCTTGTACCTTTGGCTTTGTTTGAAAGCGTAAACATGCAACTCATTACACTACTTCAGCATGATATAGGTTGTTTAGACTTTAAGAGAAGTTAATGGGAAAAAAGACAATACTGGTTACATAAACCAATATAACTCAAAATCTTTTGGCGTCTGCTGCATTCCTCACTCTTAAACACGCAACTCTCATTTTACACGGTTTTTAACCTCACAGGTGGCCTAAATAATCAATACATCCATAACATTTCACGTTTTACTGTAGAACATTTTGTGAGCAAATTTGATCCAAGTCTGATATAATCAAGTCGCCTTGAGGACGCTTCTTCTTAAACCGATTAACGTCTTCGAGGTCTCTTCCGGCATTATTTCAGCCATTTTGCTTTCAGATTAGATCAGACATTGACAAGAAGCTAGTTGATCTCGAAAGTAAACAACGAACATGTATGAAACAGGTTTCAGTGATATACTGGGGAATTCGTTAATTAATTATGGGGTTTCCCTAATTCTCGGGTAGCAATTTAACGTGTACCGTATACGGTATTTGGCTGCACTTTAATGGACGAATGCCTAACGCTTGAAACGTCAGCTTTTAAGTTCTTTTTTGATAACCAGTGTAACTTATCAACTCATTTGATAAATCCAGAATTTTTGCTTTGCCTCTTCCAGCTGAAACCGCACCTTTGGCCGATTTACATGAGTACCGTCGAGAGGAATTTATGTGGGAATGTATGTCCAATTTTGATCTTAATGGCAAGTGTTTCTTTGCAGTCTTGCCCTATAATTTATGAACGGTATATAACTGACGGTTCAGTTTCGAATAAACACAATATATAGCTATATCTCAGGTGTTCTTATTGTGTCTTTTCAGGTTTTCGTTACAGAGTATCTTTTATTAATTTACTCCATTTTGGTTTCCCAACAGAAAGTCGTTACTTGTGTGGTCGTTATTTTCGAAGCACCGTTACTTCAATTGATCGCTTTTTTCAGGATTTGCTGCCGTCGCCGGACTTCCTAAGGGTCGTTACTTTGCGGAAATTCAGACGAAAAAAACCGATCTGCAACTACAGAGTTACGGTGAAACATTTAAATTCTAAGCAGGCAGTATTTTTACTTACCCTAAACCGATAGGATAAAGAGTTGAAGACCTGCTAGGATAGATGCCACGCCAGCAAGATTGTAATGACTTAGTGTGTTTCAAAAAATTAGTGATACAGTTATACCAAAAATATCGCCCAATATCAACCACACTCATTCACAACATCCAGTATAAATAACTACATAACCTTGAGTCACTACGTTAGCATGATTATAAGACAATATTATCTGTCGTAAATTATGAGTATGACACTTCATGCGTGCTTGTATAGCCTGATAGACAATTTGGAAGACTCAAAGCTATTTCAGGTTTTCTTTCGCTCGAGTTTTCTTAAACTTTGCAATCTAAGATATCAGTGGCGTCAATTCCACGCCTGGCACTACTTCGTTATTTGCCTTATGCGTGAATTCAAGAAAAGTTCACTGGCGATCAAACTTCACGTCAAAAAATCGTGTGGTATGTCTCTCGCTTAAAATGAACAAAATAATTAAAAATATTGTAAACAAAGTCAAGTACACTCCAGTTGCAACAAAAAGTCTAACGTCACAGTAATTTACTACAATGTCAGCATGCAGCATCTTATTATTGGGCGAAGAGCCCCTTGTTATCGCTATCTTTTAGAAAATAATTTCTAGCATGGTACATATCATCAAACACGAGAAAGAGTGTTTCATGAGGATATCCAAACACCGAGAACTGGGTTGAAGAACGAGGCGCAGCCGAGTTATTCTAACCGACTTCGAGGTGTTAGGATACCTGATGAAACACGCTTTCGAGTTTTTGATATGGCTTCTCTAACCATTCATAATTCTTGAAAAAATTCCAACAAAAGTTCGCAAAATTTTATGCTAATCAAGATCCGTTATCCAAACCACCGTCACAGTAGGGTGTTCCTTTGTTTTTTCCTTTAGAATTTATTAACGAGTTTGAGAATGACTGAGGGAAAAGTCGAGTAGAGGTTTTCACAGTCGCAGTGCAGAATTCTCTTAGTGGTAAAGTATGTATAACATCCAACTGCGGGGAGTGAGTGGCAAAACATGAAGGGCAATAAAACATACCACGTCACAAGTAATCTAAGGAGTAAATGTAACCTTTGGTGATTTTGAGTTATCAATAAAATTAATAGCTCCTGATTGATGAAGCCGAATTTTCCGATGCCTATGACGTATTAATTAGAGACTTTGAGAAACCACTACAACAACGCCTCGAAACGCCAATGAAACCGTCACTCAAAAAATAATTCACCTTTTTACCAACTCCGTGATTATTCCAAACCTTTCTCTTTGTATAATGTTCCTAAACTATCCGGAAATGAAATCGTACACACAGCGAAGATAGATGTGTTACTTTAGCAAAAGGACAGAAACAATCGCGTATTCACGTTCTCAATGAAACCATAAATTTTTTGCAGAGAACCAGTAAAGAAGTGCACATGCGCCAAAATGTATAACACACGTTGCAAAGCCATTGTTCCGCTCATTTTAAAAGAGCATATTGTTACGTATCATTTGCGTTGTCGTCGCCCTCGCGGCTTTTCAGTCCTTAACAGTTTCTGTTGTTAAGAGTCACAAGTCCGGCACTTGCGTACTCTGGGTAGCTTGTAATACAATCTCGCACCCAGAGTCTTTAGGATTCTTGGTCAGCGGATTGTCACCAGAAGAGACCCTGGGGTGGGTCCCTAATGGAAAAAAATTAACCGCAGGTATATTCGGTAACAATTCCACTACCACGTCCATTACCCCATAGTCTCTCCCTGCGACCACCCTCTGACCAAGAAGCCTGAGGACTCTGGGTACGAGATTGCTTATAGCCACAAATGGGCACTTTTGTCTGCGGGACCCTGAGCCTGAGTGTTAGCTAAGCCGTACTGGTGAGGCCTAGTAAAGCCAAAACAGCTGTCCACGGCTGCTAAAACTCAGGCTCACTATTTGTCTTTTCAGCTGGTAGATCAAGGGGTAATGCCAGCTACCAACATGGCTATAATGCCCATTTGAGGCTACAAACCGACAAAAGCTTAAGGCACGCATGTGCAGGACTTGTGACTCTTTGTCTTCTTAGCCATATCTCACAAGTGTCTCACTTTGTCAGTCCCTATTATTAAGCTGTCCCTGAGATATGATCAAGCGAACAAAC
This sequence comes from Siderastrea radians, assembly GCA_964017195.1. Taxonomy (NCBI): domain Eukaryota; kingdom Metazoa; phylum Cnidaria; class Anthozoa; order Scleractinia; family Rhizangiidae; genus Siderastrea; species Siderastrea radians. The sequence continues at coordinate 4,247,001 of OZ024889.1, read as the reverse complement.
CTGCTCTCTAATTGGCTCGAGCTCCCTACTAACAGGCTATCAGCTGTGACGTTATCCTGCGAGAAGTCGCGCGAAAGAGAGGCGAAAACTTGCCTCTTTAAAACGAGAACTTCGCTTTGATAACTTAAAACATTTCTGCTGATCCAGGGGAAGTCTACACGTTTATAAGACACTTTTAAATCTCGTTTCACAGAAGCTCATGCAGTGTAGTTCTGGCGTTGAATAATCGAAGAACTAGTTATCATCAGTTTAGTGAAATTCAGTGCGAAGTCTTGAACACTGGCTATCTTGAAACACTGTCTTGAATCAGTGCAATCATAATAATTTGTTAATCAATGCAAATTCATTGGAAACGCAGAAGCTAATAGTGAGATTAAGCATCACGTTTACGACAAACGCGAATGGCAAAATACCACGTGACCATGAGTTCCCGCAGTTTTTCACGTTTGCCGGCCGTTTCCCGTTTGCCGACATGAAAAGGCCTGTTCTCGCGTTTATTAACAACGCGAGTAAATCTTTAAAGTTTTTAATTCGTCCTGCTACAATTATCAGCCTGTGCTTAAGCCCAGGGATGTTTTATTTAATTTTCTAAGCAAACGGACTGGTTTACAGTTACACAAAAGAGAACAAAAAGTGCGAGAAAGCGGGCTGATGTTTGGTTGTCACCTTCGCAAAGGCTGTCAACTGGGTAAGAAAAAACGAGGAGTTAGTTTCTAAAGAAAATGTGGTGCTGCTTCAGTGGGGAAGTGAAACACAAAAGTTTGGAATTATCAACTGAGTTGATAAGGTAAATTGGCCACCGTAAAGGAATTGAAAGCTGGCGTTTCGAGCCGGTTAGCCCTTCGTCAGAGCAAATCAAGGAACTGTGGTTTGCACTTGGTTTATATGGAGAGTGGTGGAGCTACGCTATTGGTAAGAACACGGGAACGTAAAAAACAAGAATAAATTAGTTGAATGAAAAGCGTTCGTTGATACCACGGGGATTAAGTGTGCGCATTTGAAAAATGAATTTTTGTTCTAGATTTTTACGCCTTTCCATGTTAAGGTTGATTTCCACTGTTGCGTGAATTTTACGTGCGTACGGGCGTGAATTCAACTGGCTTTACGTGCGTAAATAAAATTAGAGACGATGTATGAACGGCTTACGTAAACGTAAAGAGACGATGTATGAATGGCTTACGTTAACGTAAAAAGTTGAAAGTTTTCAACTTTTTACGTTTACGTAGGCCGTTCATACATCGTCTCTAATTTTATTTACGCACGTAAAGCCAGTTAAAATTACGCCCGTACGCACGTAAAATTTACGCGACAATGGAAATCAACCATTACCCTGGCCTGGTGTAGGGAAAGGCCTCAGATCGTCATGTGTTGACTAGAATGATTTGGGAGATTGAAATGTCGGGCGACTGGCTTAGATGCGTCCTTATCGTTTTTTCCAACGTCTCGTAGGTGTTCGCGGAAACGGTAGCCTAGTCTTCTCCCTGTTTCACCAAATACCGGCAAGATGCTTTTCAAGAACTTTCCGACACCTCTTTTTATCCCAAAGTCGACAAAGATCTCACTTCGGCCGAACAAAAACTGTCAAAAACTATTCAGGATCTCATTGACAAACAAGAATTACGTCACCGCTAAAAATCTTATTGTAACTACTCCTAGGACTTCACGCATTTACAACCCTGGCCGACCAATTCTTTCTGCTTATAGTTGCCCTACTGAACTTATCTCTAGCTTAGCTTAGACAGGATTATAGACCTCTTTCATAATGGCCGCCCATTAATTTAATCTTTTATATGTATGCTAATAAGCCTTTTTGGCCTCGTTTGAAAGTAATTAAAAAAATTCTTTTCACTTTTGCACACGCTAACGAGGGCAGAAAGGCTAATTAACATAGATATAAAAGAATAAATAAATGGGCTGTCATTATGAAAACGGTCTATGGTGTCTATCGTTAAATCTTTACCATCGTACATCAAACATCCTAACCACGCGATTTCAATTTTTCTGGTGAAAACGAACTTATTTTTACTATGTACATTACTCCTTTATGTACCGATGTTCCCAACAACAAAGGACTTCAGGCACTTAGGTTTTTCTTCGATCAGCGCACTTTTAAAGTACCCAGGTCGGAAACACTGCTCCGTTTAGCCGAATTATTTTTAACACTGAACTGCTCTTCATTTGCCGATAACCACTACAAACAGTTCAACGGCGATATGGGTACCAAAATGGGACCTAGCTACGCCAATCTTTTCGTGGGTTACATCGAACATCAATTTTTCAACCAATGTGATGACACCACACCCTATTGTTATTATCATATGAGAAGCCACCTTGGTAGAACACGCCGCTAAACTATGGGCAGTACTACGTACTGTAACGCCTAAGAGGGTGCAAGCATGAGACTGAATGTTGAGGATTGTCTGCTTTTTCAGAAAGAAACTGAGTACCTGAGGAAGAAGATATCGGCAGTTGGGGTACAGCCCTCTCGAAGGAAAGTGGAGAGGGCTGAACTCCACAGAATCAGGAGGAGCTGAGAAGATTGCTGGGACTTGTCAACTATCTTAAAGGCTTGTGTCAAATATCGCTGAGACTGCACGGCAGCTTAGAGGCCTTGCAAGGCATGGTTCAGAGTGGAGGTGGTTCACAAGGGCTAACAAGGAGTGGGAGTGCATGGTGTAGTTCGTCACCTTGGAACAGTTTAGTTCAATCTGTGATCCAAGTAGGGAGATTAAGCAAGTCACGACACAAGGAAAAAATTGTTGGGATTGGGTATGATGCGGTGGTCTTGCAAAAATATAGTACATATTTTATTTTGCTTACAGTGATGTATGCATCGAAAGCAATGACCTCGACTTAAGTGAAGTCTGCCCAAATTGAAAATCATGCAGGCCTTGGCTTGATCGGGCCTCATGAGTATTGGTCTGGTGGTGTGTGATTCTTGAGACCGACGCCAGCAGTGGTTGCATGTTGTCTAATCATTAACTAAAGGTAAAATCCTAAGTAAGTGGAAACCGGTGGAAAAAATTATTAGGTACGTGTCGCAAGAATGAAAATTAAGTTTACAAGTAATCATTGTTGTTTGTAGCATAACGAATGTTTCAATAACTGATGCTTTGTAATTGCAAACAAAACAAGTTTTGATAGGAAGCCCCAGCACTTTGGCTAAACCTTCGTTTTTAGCTGTGGCATCTGCTATTTCGCCCTGCTTGGTCTCCGACAACTTTGGTTCCAACCATTGAAAAATTGAGAAGTGTAGAACAAGCGCCAGGGGGAAGTGTATTTGTTTGGTGTGAATGAGGTTTTTGATCAGGAGGTAAACAAGTGTGCTACCTGCCTCAGCCCGACTCTTAAGATTCTTATTAACCTAGGAGGGTTTCCTGAATCCGGCTCCACTTTTTTCAAGGCTACTCAAGCAAGCTGTCCAACAAGCCCTAGGCAGCTTAATTTGGAGGAGGAAGCGTATCCTAGCTCAACACATATATGCGTGAAAAAATACCAGCCCCCAAATTTGCTCGTTTCTGAATAACCGAGCGAGACTGGATGCAAAATAACAATTCATAATGGCGGACAGAACGGAAATCTTGAGATTGGCTAATAGAAATGGCAGATTTTCGATAAAATTGGAACTCCAGACGCAAATGTTTTGATAACGTATTGGGGAATTTCAATATGGCGTCCATCTGTGGCGGACGGGAACCAATTTTTTTTCTGCAATAGCATCTTAAACTGTGCGGTGAATTATCACTAGCGAGTGCTGTGAACCGCGAGATTCAAGTCCTATAGTAAACAGCACTCGACGTCTATCGAAGGAAATAAGGAAAGGGTAAGAAAGTAAATAAATATATATTATTTGCCGGCCGGGAGGTCCGTATTGAGAAAAACTGTGCCAGAGGTCTTGAGTACGGCCCGAGGCCGCAGGCCGAGGGCCGTGCTCAAGACCGAGGGCACAGTTTTTCTCAATACGGACCGACCAAGGCCGGCAAATAATATTTTTATTTTTTTCTTGTTGTTTTTCAAAAGTTAAACGTGTCTTGTTGTTTTCGGAAAGCAACGTTTTGCAAGCGCGCGTAAAATGAACCATGAAACGAAGCCGTTTGTGACACCAGAGCAGCAAAATACGCTTTTTTACTCTGTTAAAACTCAGAAATCACAGGAAGCAATATAACTAAAAGAAACCCCTTTATTTTCCCAAATTTCGATACATGTAGCTAACTCCTGCTCGATTCACTCAAATGTTTGTCGAAAGGGAAGAGGCGATTTACATTGTACAACCTTCGGTATTTTAACAAGAAATTTTGGAAAGAAAGTTTTTAACGACAATGTACAAAAAATTTCAGAATTCTAAGTTTCGGAGAACGTTTTAAAGATTTTAAAGGTTTTAAAACCCATTACAAATTCCGTTCCGTTGACCGCGGTCAAGATCGGAAAATTCCGCCCGCTCCCTGAACCAATCAGATTGCAGGATTTGGTTCATCTTGCCCGCTCACGCGCTGAGAAAAAAATAATGATTTTTATTTTTTTCTCAGCGCGTGAGCGGGCAAGATGAACCAAATCCTGCAATCTGATTGGTTCCGGGAGCGGGCGGAATTTTCCGATCTTGACCGCGGTCAACGGAACGGGCCGCGGGGAATTTGCGTGACGAGCAAGGTTTCAGTTATGTAACTTTGCAAGGCTAATTGAATTTTGCAGTAAACAGGTTTACATACTCAAAACAATTCTTAAGAATGGACTCTGACGATAGCTATCATAGCGAGAGTGAATTTTATTATCCAGACGAGTTTGAAGATGGCAAGAACAAAGAAAATACCCCAGTTTCAGAACTTCAGAAGGAGCAAGATGATTTTACGCTAGCAGACGCACAAGATTTCATTTTGGGTCAACGCACAGAAAATACAGTGAAAAAAACCCAGTACGACCTTAACGTTTGGCGAAGATATTTCCGAAGTATTGGTGAAGAAAGAGAAATTGAAGACATACCTTCAAGCGAGCTAAATGTCCTCATTTGCCGGTTCTTTATGGAGATCAACAAAAAAGATGGCGGTGCGTATGAACCGAGTAGCCTAACATCATTTCAAAGAAGTCTCCAACGTTACTTAAATGACAAAAACTCAAAAATGAACATAATGAAAGACCAGGAGTTCTCCAAGTCCCGTGAAGTTCTTTTGTCCAAGAAAAGGCAGCTTGTTGAAGTCTATGCCAAAGGAAACCGCCCCCAAGCGGCACGACAAGTTAGCGAAGAAGAGGAGGATTTACTGTTTCGCTCTGGTGAGTTTGGCGAAGGCACTCCCGAAGCACTTCAGAGAACAGTTTGGTGGCTCCTTTCCCTCCATTTTGGTTTTCGTGCAAGGGACGAAAGCAGGAAATTAAAGTGGGGAGACATTATTCTGGAGACAGACGCTGAGACGGGAAATGAACTTCTGGTGTGGACGGCCGAAAGAGGATCAAAGACGCGCCATGGTGACGGCCAGAGTCGTGCATTCAATCCAACAGCACAAGCAACAAATAACGAGCGTTGCCCAGTTCGCTATTACAAGAAATTCAGATCCCATCGTCCAGAAGCCATGAATCAGCCAGAAGCCCCATTCTATTTGGCAATTAATCATCGGCGAAAGCCAAACGACAACATCTGGTACACGAGAGGACCGCTGGGGAAGAATGAAATCGGCAGAATGTTGAAAATCGCCGCATCAAGAGCAGGTTTACACGGCAACGTAACCAACCACTCCGTGAGGAAGACGTCAATTTCTCGCCTAATGGATGCCGACGTCCCGGTAAATTATGTTACTCAGCTCAGTGGACATAAGAATCTCAAAAGCCTAGATTCTTATAAAACAGCATCCATTTCTCATCAGCGAAAGATGTCTCTCGTTTTAAGTCGTACAAGCCAACAACAGAGCATGCGGTCATCTTCAACTTCTACAGTCAGCACCACTGATAGTCCGGTCCGTTAAGGGAAAAATCGTGACAAATCGCGTAAAAGCATCAAATTTGGCACACATATTCTTGAGACCATATAAAACAAATTGAGAAGGGGTGCCACGAGATCCGAGCATCCGGGGGGCCGTGGAACGCAAATCTATTGTCAATAACTTGGTCACAGGACAGCCAGGCTCACTAACAAATCACTAATAGCAAAATAGAATTATTGTAGGGAACTTTTAACTGATTTCATCAGCGAACGGATCAAATGATAATAAACAATCATTACAGTTACTTGCCACATCAAATCCACATATTGTGTGTATATTTGTCTACCAAGAGATCTGTTCATGAGCCTGGGTATCCTGTGGTTAAATAGATTACTGGCCGTGGCTGGTGGACAACAAACATAAGCTGGACTAATGGAAAATAAAGTTATCCCAAACGGGTTAAGCAGCTCATCTAAGACTTAGTTCAAGCTTTCTTTTGACAAAGACATATCTGGGAGAGAAATTTCTTTTCTAATTAAAAAAATGTTACAAATAAACCAACACATTCAATAATTCAATTTGTGATCACTCAGCCACGCATACTGTAGATCTCGAGATCGATCGTTATAAGAGATAAAGGCTGACAAAGCATGCATGATAACAAAAACATCAAAAGGCATCAGTTAGTTAGAATGACCTGGCGAACTTCAGAATTTTTTCACCAAACTGCCGGAAGGGGATTTTTACGGGTTAATCTGCCATTCTCTCTGCCGTATCAAGGCGTTTTCGCTCTCCGCTTATGCGTTGTATTCAGAATCTAATAGTCGCAAGTAATTTAGCGTGATTAACGTCTTACGCGTTTTTCAGGCGAACGCTCGGCAGAGACATACAGTAAAATCCTCTTATGGAGACCTCGGCGTCTTTTCTTAGGGGCACCCAAAGAGAAACTTTTTGCAAAATACTTGAAATATCATTTTCTGGTTTCTAAGATTGTTACCGAGCTTTTTAAGGGCATATTTGCGTGAGCTAATACGGGTTGAACTGTTTGGCGTTTTTAGCTGAAAATCAGTTAAGGCGCAGACAATTTTAGGAAGCGGAATCCCATCCGTCGAATTTCCGAGCTGCTAATGTCTTTCCGAAAATGCTAACTGACCTTATTTTACACTCTAAATAACACATTTGTCCCTCCGAAAATAAAAGGAATTAATCAGTCACCTTTTTAAGAAAATCCGTGAGATGATGTTTCGTCACAGAAATCTATAGTTTTCACTGCAATTAAATCCGAATATCTCAGGCGACTTCGGTCTGCCGAACAGATATTCCTCCGAAAACGAACCGTTGGGTGCCCCTGTTTTCTCAGAGGGAGGGATTCGATTAATGTTATCGGTATGAGCAATGTTAAGTACCCGATGTGGTGTACTGAATTAAGAACTGCAAGACAAAAAGAAAGAAAAACGTACGATGCTGGAAAAAGTGGTGACTAATCGTTGGAGCTGGTTGACTACCGTGAAAGAGAGCTTAGCAAGCGCGCGTGCTTCTTATGGTAATCGCTGGTGACATACGACTCATGACAGATTGAACTAAACGATACCAATTTCAGAATTATACGAAGATCATCGCAGTGAAGGTGTTTCAACTTAAGCGGTTGAAAAGAAGAAACCTGAAAAAATTCAGGCTTGAACGGGAATCGAACCCATAACCTCTGCGATACCGGTGCAGCGTTCTAACCAACTGAGCTATCAAGCCAGCTGGTAGCTGGTCAATTGAGAGTATTTATCCCGTAGATGGAGAAATGAACAGTAATAACTGAAATAATCATAGCGCTCTAGAGCGCTGCACCGGTATCGCAGAGGTAATGGGTTCGATTCCCGTTCAAGCCTGAGTTTTTTCTTTTCAACTGCTTAAGTTGAAACACCTTCACTGCGATGATCTTCATATAATTCTATCTTTATCCGCAGTTCAAGTATATGTTTATTTCATATATTAATGTTCGTTACCAATTTGTTTCTTCACTCATTGTACTGTGAATTAAACTGACGTTTAAAGCAATTATAATAAAGGCAGATGTGTCAGTGACCTTAAAATGTCTCTCGCGACATGTTTTTCTCAACAGTACACCTAAAACATCTGACATTTTCCAGATTTCTCGTCAACCCGACTTGCTTTTATTGTCTAGAGGAACTTAATGGGGGAGAGGCTGTAAAGTAACGTAATTCAAAATAATTAATAACGGTAGTCAGTTCTTTCAGTTTCCCTTCTGCTAAATGGGTCGGCGTACATGTTCCTGAACGTATGACGAAAATAACCCAAAATAAGTAATGTTTGAATAGCTGTAGCAGGCAACGGTTTCCTTTGCGATTTGAGCTGCTGATTTGGGACGGTTTGTCGACTAATGCGAACTAATAATTATCCGTTCCCTTAACAGTTATCGGAAGTGTAACGATTCAGTTTGTTAAGTCTATTTGACTACAGGGAACCCAGGCAAGCGAAAAGGGAGCGGAAAATACAAGGATATGTGGCTCGGTAAACTTAAACGGCTGTTTGTTGTCATTTTCTGTCGTTCGCTGACAAGGCCAGTTAAAGAAGCCCATCAAATCCTTTTCAGTTTGCCAGTGAGATGTCTGTTCATGAGCGTGGGAGTCCTGTGACCATGAATAAAAATTAATTTGAGTGCTGTGGCCCCCCGGATACTCGGATCACGTGGCAACCCTTCTAAATTTGTGTTATATGCCCTCAAGGACATGTATGCCAAATTTGGTGCTTTTACGCGATTTGTCACGATTTTCGTAAATTTCGACGCTAATGGACTGGACTATGAGGAAAACAAAGCATTGTCTCTGACAGCACAGCCTGTTGTCCCATCAACTTCACAGCCACTACCTTCAGGCATCCTTTCAGGTGCGTCTATTGGAAAGATCGAGGGTTGTTCGTTCACTTTCCACGTTGGCGGTGGTCAGAAAGTTGGCAGTCCGCCGAAGCCAAAAAAGAAGAGAAGAGTCATCATCAGTGATGATTCTGATTCAGACTAGTTGAACGGTATTTACTCTGTGGTATTTCAGACGTTTTTCACAACCGTGGAACAGTTTCAGCTTTGTTAAAGTGATCGTTTCTTTTAGCTGCTTTTAGTCGTCATTGAAAAATAGTTTTTGTACCGTCTGCCACGACACCAACTGCCAAGTGCGGTGTTTTTACATTTGTGAATGAGTTTAGCGGAGGTTGTAATTGACAGATGTCATAGTTGTCACTCTGCGGCAATAACAAAAAATTTGTAATGGGTTTTTAAAACCTTTAAAATCTTTAAAACGTTCTCCGAAACTTAGAATTCTGAAATTTTTTGTACATTGTCGTTAAAAACTTTCTTTCCAAAATTTCTTGTTAAAATACCGAAGGTTGTACAATGTAAATCGCCTCTTCCCTTTCGACAAACATTTGAGTGAATCGAGCAGGAGTTAGCTACATGTATCGAAATTTGGGAAAATAAAGGGGTTTCTTTTAGTTATATTGCTTCCTGTGATTTCTGAGTTTTAACAGAGTAAAAAAGCGTATTTTGCTGCTCTGGTGTCACAAACGGCTTCGTTTCATGGTTCATTTTACGCGCGCTTGCAAAACGTTGCTTTCCGAAAACAACAAGACACGTTTAACTTTTGAAAAACAACAAGAAAAAAATAAAAATATTATTTGCCGGCCTTGGTCGGTCCGTATTGAGAAAAACTGTGCCCTCGGTCTTGAGCACGGCCCTCGGCCTGCGGCCTCGGGCCGTACTCAAGACCTCTGGCACAGTTTTTCTCAATACGGACCTCCCGGCCGGCAAATAATATATATATGTTCGTGACATGAAGAAGACTGCATAAAGTGATACATATTTTAGTTCGGCCGTGAAATTTTGTCGAATTCACTTCAAATCAACAATTTACCTTGATGAGAGAATAAAGAAAATCTATACGTTCTGAAAATGTATAGTTTTCATACGTTTGTAACTAATCTGGAGATATGAATGGCCAAAATGAATATGCCAGTGATATGCTTAGGAAAAATAGTGACCCCTTGGTATCCTAAGGTCTACAAAACAAGGCACTTCAGAAGAACTGCTTTGATAGTCGTACAAGCGCACATTGTAGCTTGTTAGTTTGCGAAAAAGTGAGGATGTAGTCAAATGGACAGTGAGTCTGTTGAAAAAAGGTGTAACTTGCAATTGGGTCGCAAGGCTATTACACAAGGGAGAAAAACGATGTTTATTTTCACGTCATTACGTTAAAAGGTCACAAAACAAGTTTTGTCGGGTACAAAATCCGAGTGAATATAGTTGAGTTGCCAATAAAGTTTAACAGTTCCATTTTAATTTGCAATTCAAGTAACGACTCAAACACTGATTTTTGTTTGTGGATTTCACATTTGTCACTTTTCAGATTGAAAGGTAGTCTGGGTGCAGATCACTTTTTTTCGATCCTTCTAGGAGGAAACTGGAGGCACTGAACACGGTAACTGGCAAATGTGGACTAATTAACGAGACAACAGTGGTTTAGAGATTTACTGTTTATTAGCGACACTGACAACCTTTTAATGTTTTTTTTTTTTTGATAACATATTTTACGCACTACAAGGTTTTGTTCTAAGTTAATTTCAAAACTAAAAAACTCTCAAGCGGCTTGATGTTTTAGTACTACCGGACTAGGACGCAAGATCTACGCCGCCGTTTTGGCTGTGATAGGAGGCCTTGTAATTGGAGGCCTGGTCACGGGTGGTCTGGTGACGGGAGGTTTCGCTCGGCAGAGGAAGAAACGATACAACCAGTTGCCCACCACCACGTGACCTGATGTGTAGAGTCTAGTCCACCCGTGGAATCCTTGGCGCATTCCTGGAACTAAACAAATTTATATACGGGTGTGAGCAAAAAATTATAAACATATTCTTATATTGAGCTCCAGAGTACATGTTTAATATCCTGGTCATCAACCGAAAAAAATTATATTAATATTTGACTCTGTCCACTTTTTCTGGGTATAATTTTGAAAATAATATAGATTACTCAACATACAGCGAATGTCAAATTTGCCTGCAAAGGATATGTGGTATTACTCTAAACAGAATTCGGTTAATTTGAAGGGGAAGCAAATTTTAAAACATTGTGCTTGCCACCTCAGCTATTTATTTTCTTAACTCAGGTGTTTTTTTTTCGTAAGCAAAACCGTGACGCTATATCTATATATGAAAGACAAATGAAGAGCTACTGAATAAAAGAGAAAAGATACACTTTTCAGCATTCGAGGTACGTAATTTAGAAGTTCTATTGAATACACCGCTGAATTTGGTGGATTACTTCTTAACAAAAAAGATGGAAAAACAGATTTGGTTAAATAGCCGTTTTAAGGATGTTAGCAAAAGTCAACAAACACTCACCATAGCAAATACGTGTGAAGCAGTAACACGTTAGAAAGAAGGGACTGCTGCCATCGCTGTTGACCAGAATATTAACAATAACACGATATGGTGGTCTTGGAGGGATCAGTCGCCGCTTGACTTCTCCGTTTGGTTCATCCATCAGGGTTGCTTCACTTTCTGCAGCAATGTCAGGCTGCTCATCAATTTCAACGACGGCCTCATCGCCTTGAGTTTCGATATGAGCCTTGGCAAAAACCAGGACGAATCCCAACAACGGCAGGACCTTGAAGAAACGCATGTCCTGTTAAGGAGAATTAAACAAAAATATGTCATAAACTTTGCCCACAGAGCATAAGTTACTAGATAGTAACGATCTCTTTTCACCTTATTTGTGCATGATACAGATCAATGCTTATCCTAAATGTGAGCAAAAAATGTATAGCCCTAAAGTACCTACATTTTGGACACAAAATTCAATTCCCCTTTTTAAAGATGCAAACCCACTTTAAACAAAAAGCTACAGAATTTAAACCAGACAATAACATGACATGAAAAAAAGCTGCAACCATCATTCCTATTTCAAAGAAGCTACCATGTTACGAAAACGGAACGAACTATTTGAGAATTTTTCGTGTCGCACTTACTACACGCGAGAACAGCCTGTGCTACACAGATGTACACTTAGCTCCTCTGGCGATCTACCCTTACACCCTTGATCTTAAAACGATTGGAGAAAGAGCCCTCTTAAACCGTTGCCTAGTTATTGGCAACTAACTCAAATTATATTTCAAACCACAACTTTTTGAATACACTCAGAAATCATCCACTTAACGTTTGAAGCCTTCATCACGAAATATCTTGTATGCTGTTTGTTACCTAAAAAGAGTTGATTAAAATGATAGATAGATTATTATTTCATCCTACATTACCCGTTGATACCTTTTGAGTTAAGATTCAGCTCCTTGTTTATGGCTGTTTTCTAAAAAGACTAGAAAAAATAAGTCACGAAGAATGTATGTTGACGCTTACAACGTACGATTCGTAGAGTCATTTGCTTGCTGTCATAAAGAAAAAATCCTCTCTAAACTGGAAGCGGGTGAAAATATTGCATTACATATTACAACGTTGATAAAAATGTGTTGAAAGCTTCACATGTCTATCAATAATTAACATATTTCAGGAAAAGTGATTCAGTAATGTTTTGTAGAACAACAAAAGAAAAAAAAGGAGAAAGAGCGTCAAAGTTCGTGGGTATATCAGTCGTTGCTGAAGAGTCACCAGATAATTCATTTTTCTAGAAAAAAAATGCGTTGGTAATTTCATTCTTTACGATGTCACTTAATAAGGATCTTAAGATTCTTAGTATTAGCCATCTCGCTCGCAATAGATTCTTCTAATTTTATACCCATCAAAACTGTTGCTATTTAGTATAGTCTCAAGCCAAGAAGCGAGCCTACTGGCACATACCAGGCAGCTGAAGACCTATCATACAGAAGAAAGTAAAGTAAACATTAACTCAGCCTCCTCTTTTTTCTAATAATTATTTTCTTCTCCTTCTTCTACGCATAGAAATTTTTCTTCGCAATAAATTACACAACTTGGCGACAGAATTTTGTTGACTGCCAATGTCTTGCTATTCAGTTGAATTTTGTACTTTTTAAGATCAGCTCAGTGAAATATGAGATTTTTTTGCAAGTACTGTTGCAAGTGGTCGATATCTGGAAGGTTTAAAGAAGAAACATAAACGGCCTAAGGATATTATGTTTACGTTCTTTATTACTAGCAAGTCATTCCTGTTAAACGGGATTTAAGTTGCCCATGATATGCCTTTCCTCAGCCACAAGACGAGAAAGGAGCAACGTTTAAGTTATTTTCAGATTCTCGTAATCATGACCAAATTTCTGAATCAATGTTTGTTTGGTACGTAAATTTTTAGTTCAGGACAAACAGCAGATATCAAAAATTTTGTTCTCTATCAGCAGATATCTTGTGAAGTGTTTCTCGGCACGTATTTCAGTATCACTTCTCAGAGTACACTTAAAATTTCATAGCGGGAAAAAGTTGAATAGACAAGTCTTAATTGATTGCAATTTTTTGCTGCTTCGCTGAAAAGTTTTAACTTTTAAAAACGTTTAGAGTATATAAAAGCACCTTTATGCAATCAGTTTTCATTTGCATGGCTATTGGAGGAGCTAATATTGGGCAATTCATCTTTAACTCTCATGCTAATACTAATGACATGTCAGTTGTGAGAGTCAGTTTTTGTAAGAGAGAAAGAAAGCAAAATCAAATCCATGGTGACAAAAAAAAATGTTTTACAGGCTTGATTTGATGATGCAAACCACGCCGTCAAGGTCCAGCATTTTCTGCTATCCAAAAAAAATAAAAAAATTAATCCGTCACGCGGCCGCCCTCTTGTAGTTTCTGGTTGTTGTACTGTCTTGCACGCTGAAAAAAGGAATGCAAAGTTTTCCTTCAGTTTTACGTATAAAGAACAAGTTTAATCAGGAACCTATTGCTGTTCAACTAGAACAAATAGCTTTCGACAGAATGTAGGCACACTGAATTCTCGTATGGCATTAGGTCTTAAAAACAAAGCCAGAGATTACAAAAACTATAAAGGGAAGGTTTAAAGACGTTTAAAAATGGACTTATAAGAGCATCAGCGGAACGACTATCGGGTATTTATCTTCGGGTTACTCGATATATATTGTATACAGAACAAGGTTCTTTAGGAGTCACGCCGAACCACACAAATGTTGCCACAAAAACACAAGACGAAAAGCTTTCTTGAAATTAAAATTAATTAAAGAAAAGAAGTTACCCTCAGGAGTCTGTTTGATTTAATAAAAACGTTGAAGTTTATAACAGCATGGAAAATGTCTGCAAAATAATTAATCTACCAGCTTGATAAGTAAAAGTATCTTAATACACCTCTTTCAAATTTTTCTTCTAACTTATGAATATTATTCACGTACACGCAACAGACAGGTCTAAATTTTTGCGAAGCTGAGGACATAACAAAAGGACAGAAAATGCAAAGTTAAACTTTATTTTTATTACGATTTCTGACACTATTTCACCGGCTTATCTAAACATATAAGTGCGCGGTGACTTCAAAACCGACGATAGGGCAAAGGTTATAGGCATGTGCTCCAAGTTAATTTGGAATATTGTGTTCGCAGCACCAAATAGTTTAATTTGTTGTTTGGATGCAACAGTGATCAGGATCATGTTTTATTAGTAACAATTTACTGACAACATTTAGGTAGTTTCTGAACCAATTAATTATATCATTAATTATATAAGACGGCTACACATGTTCTTGTTTTACAGTGATGTCAGGTTCACGTTCTATCCCACTCGTGTAGGCAGGAAAGTAAAAGGAGGGCGCCTGGTTGGTGGTTTACGGGTGGGTAGGGGTCTTGGGTGGCAGGTGTAGAACTGATACAGCCACCTGCCAACCACTACATAACCAGACCGGTAATACGCCGTCCATCCATGAAATCCTTGGCGAAATCCTGGAACTAACAAAACATTTAATATGCGTTAATACCTTTAAGTAAATGACCTTATTATATAGACGAGTGTTTTAGTGGAAAACAGACCACTCGTAAAGTTCATACGAAACTACCTCCAGGACTCCAGTGGCGTATTTTCCATTAATCCTCACTAGTGAGGATATCGATGACGTCATTTCCCGCTTTTACATTGTTGTTTGTACAAAAATGCTCTTGTCTGTATAATAAAAAGAAAATTACACGGCGGCTTGAGGATATGAATTTTATTCTCTCGTAGTAAAAAACAATATTCTACGCACTCGCTGCGCTCGTTCGTAAAGTATTGTTTTCACCACTCGGAAATAAAATTCATATCTTCGCGCCGCCGTGTAGTATCCTCTATATATTCCTGCGTGGTCATCTTGGATACGATATCAGCTTGATCCAGTAATGTAATAGAAATTCGTTGTAAAGAAACGATTAATTTTCCGAATATGCTATAAAAATCTTTCAAAATGAAATTTCATGATCGGATGAAGTTAGGTTAATTTCTCTCCAAAACAATCGAGTTAATCGTTTATATGTTTAGTCTTGGAGTAGTCTGCAATTCTGTAAACATTTATGGCCTTGGACGCTAAACGTTGAACCTAGCGATGGTGTCAATGGACGCCAGTAAAGGGTAGATGAAAACACATTTTACTTAAAAAACACGACCAGCTGGATTTATGCAGATATGTTAACGGTCAAGTAATTCATGTACTAACCATAGCAACGTCGCCTGAAGCAGTAGCACAGCCTGAAGAATGGGCTGTTCATATTACCGGGTATGGCAAGAGGAACAGTCACGGTTGGTCGATATGGTGGTCTTGGTGGAAAAATTTGGCGCTTGACGTCTTCTTCGTTTTCATCCTCAGTGACAGCATCTCCTGCTGCTATGTCAGCTGTGTCTTCAAACATAGGCTCGTCACCGGTAGTACCACCATTTTGTGCATTGGCTAGCACCAAGAACAACCCAAACAAAAGCAGAACCTCAAGGAAACGCATCTTTTTCTTCTGGAAGAAAGGACGACAAAAAAATTAAGTTTTCCACAAAGGACTAAAATAGATGGTACTGGCACTTGCCTGAGAATGAGGGGCAAAATCTTCTTTTGTCGGTTGCGTTTTGTCGTATTCTCACCGAGCTATAGATATATCAATAATTATCGACGACAACCAAGTCAAACTCATTCCTGTTCTATGACGAAAACACAAATCCAATTTAATCACACTTTACGTCTCAAGGTTTATAATTACGTTATTAACCGCTCTAACTGCACCTACTTTTAAAAACCAGCAGTTATTGAGATCTCGGGCTATGAGTAAGAAACAGGAAGCAAAGGAGTAAAGGAGCACCTGCAATCCCAGCCGGTTGTGCTTTCGTTTCCTCGCAAGCCAAGTTGAGACGGTGGAACTGTGCTCCTTTTATATTGTTTTCACAGGACACCTATTTCGACCACAAAGGAAACAACAAAATATTATCTTTTCCAAACGCTGATCCGATATTTGTGTTGCTTTGAAATGGTTCTCATCGTGATCCCGTATTAAACCGGGGCAGGAAAGGAATCATGATTGGCAAACTGTTGAGAGAAAAACTAGTATTGTACATGTAAGCGATTTACACGAGTCTGTTCAAAAACTCATTGCTCCTTTCAGGTCCACCTTGAATTGAAAGTATGGTCACATACTGAATTGCAAACAAGATAAATTGTTTTTTTTTTTGTTTACTTCAGTTCATAGACTTACTTACTGACAATTAACATTGCGTGCGACTAGAAAATTGATAGCGGATATTTTCACACATACGAGAAAGTTAAATTCCATACTCTTGACCTATTGATTAAGAAAAACAACTCGGAAATACAATTCATAGCAATAGCTGAGGTGATGATATAACTGATGAATTAACCGACCAGTAACTGTGACCAAAATTTCTTAGAAAGAAATTGGCGATTTTTTTAATAATCGTTGGTGATCTTGAGATTTTATGTATGCTGGATTTTCTCGCTAATTTTAGGCACTGTAACCTGAAAAGAGTAAATTTCGCGTAACAATAATTTGTTATTGATATCATGAGGACTGCAAGCACACGAACACGCAAACACGTGTACAGTAACTGTCAGAGAGTTATCAGTAACTCTAAAAGTGGAGTGAAAATTGAGGTTAAAAAAAACCTTTACAGGTTATTCAAATTTCTCGATTTATTTAACTGTCCAAAACAGGAGTTGAAATAACTTTCAACATCAACTGGAATTATTACTTTGGGTGGATTTATCTGCACGATATGCTTATAGCTGTCGCTTTAGCAATCCAAAAGCGAGAACTATTCGCGAATGCTGATAATAAATCCACCCTTACTCTTTACAGACTTATATGAGTTGCTCTTTTAAAATCACTAAGCAATTATGAAGTTCGGAACGGAACTTCATTTGTAAGTATTTAAAATAATTCATGTGTAATCACCATGTTCCATCTATGTGTGATTGGTTGAAAAAAAATGATCAGCTAATGAAAACAAATAATCAAAGGAAGTCCCTTGTGAACACGCACTTCAACACGGATCTTAAACAACAGTTCAAAACTCTATATTTTTCATTGTTTGCGTTTTAATTGAAAACCTCATGATAACACTAACTGGCTAATATGGCTTAATACCTTCGTTCTCGAGATGTACCTCTTACATAGCACGTACTGATACAGAGAGCCTCACAAAATACTCATAGTCAAGACGTGCAATACAAAATATGTAAGCATTGTTCATTCTGCTCAGTTGAAAAAGAGCCCTTTGCGCCAATTTACCACGAGAGACGAATAACAAGACATTTTTTATTTTAATAACACCCTTTTAAAGGGAGCGTGCGGACACCCATGCAAGCAAGGATTTTTAATGCATTACCGCAGGAAAAGTCGTTTGATAGCAGTATTTTACGTTATGGACAAAAGATTAAACATACGGGTTTGTAGGGCTGAGACGTTCGGTAAAACCTGTTCAAACGTTGGTAAATAATTTTTCCCGGTGATGATGTAGAGATTATTTACTTCATTTTGGCCCTTCTTGCCTAACCCAAAAAGAAAACACTTGTTATTTGCATCGCAAAGATTCCTATACAAGGAACGTGTCTCCTTGCACACTACGACAGCGTGATAAACCTGAGAGCCTCTGTCATCTTATCATTTGCCTATGAATGTATTCATCCTCCTGTCTGTAATCAGGACACAGCCTAACAATATCGTACACTGTAGTTGTATTTGCAAATATTATCTAACACGATATAATTTCCTTATTTTTTTTCTATTACACATTATGAGTTCCTTTGCAAAAGTCTTGTACAATACATACCTGCCTTCAAATATGACAAATGCTAAAATCATGTCATAGAGGAGAGCTGAAGTTACCGACAATATGCCACACCTCTATACAAAAAACTCCACAGTGGGAAGACGTGAATTCCGTTTCTCAGATTCCAGTTATATATCATGGCAAAACCCACGACATTTGATTTTTGCGGCTGATTTGATACAGTATGAAAAGATTCAATTTTGTTGCAATAATTTCTGCAACCACTGAACTGATTAACAATATTAACTGATAAGACATTGATTTCTCTTTGACTGAGGTCTTGTTTTTTAACGTGAAAATGGAACATCTAATTGAGGAGTAAAATCCTTTCGTTTCTTTACACATCGTTAAGTTTGGTTGTACAAATACAAATGACGAAGACGCTCGCAATGAAAGATATACATCTTATTCGATGGTTTAACATATAATACGCGCGGTTATTTTGCGAGTTGCGGAAAAATGCGAGCAATGAGCAAAATGTCCGCGCGTATTATTTGTTAAAACATCGAATAAGAGATTTATTATTCCACTTGGAAAAATCACATCAAATTTGTTTTTTTCAGTCCTTCGGCCAGAAAACCTGTGAAACCTGGATTTTGCGGTGCAATACACAATTTTACTGTGTAATACCGTGGCATATTTTGCGCGTTCTCTTGACCTTATATGCTAAAATGGCGCACGAGTGGAATAATAAATAGTTGTAACGTTAAATTATTTATAATCAGATTTTTGAGAAGGCAGTTTCAATATATCACTTATTTACTATAAGACGGATGAACAGGAAACCAGTCAACAACATGGAGGTTCAGTACTTTTAAGTGTTCCTTTCCGTCTGCATTTTAAATATCGGCTGTTCCTAAGGCAAAAAGAAATGGAGGCAACGTACAAAATAACAGGAGAATAAATAAATTTGAAACACCAAAGCAGATGTACCTGTCTGAAATGCCAGTCGGTTGAAGGAAACTAACGACATTTTTGAACACATTTGTGGACTTTCTTAAGCTTTTCACTTCCAATCTTCCAATTTTTTTTTATGTTTTAGCAGATGAGATATGAACAGAGAGGGAAACAGATGATAGCTTTGTAATTTTTATTCAGGTTAAAACTTGAAGAATATAAAGCGTAGTCACCTTAATTTTTTGTTATTTTTTCAGGTCGAAATATATATATTTAAAAGTAACATGAGCCACCACAAGCTGAGAACTGAAACACTCACAAATACTGTCAAGGAACCATATATTTTGCAATATTTATCTTGAAACGATTTACCTGCCAAAACTAGTTTTAATCCAAACCGCGACAATAACAATTAGTAGTTCGTCTAAACAAATATCATTTATTCCTCATGCCTCTAGTGTCTGAACGTCTATTCACTATCCAGGCCATTTATTTGTTTTATAATATCACTGTAAGTAGCTGCAGACCCATACTGATGTCATTGATGTCTTCGACATAACCTACCGTCACTCATCCTGTTTCCTGAGCAATATTTATTCCTTTCTTACCACCGTAAAATTTATCAATAAATTCAAAACAGGTGATAAACAGCTTATGTCCGTTGACGGAACAGTACTAAATTCTACTATCTCACCGAGGTAATTCAACATCAACCAACACTGTATGAATGTTTGATGGCAACCAAACTTTCCTAAACAATGGCGAAGTTAACAATGTGATCAGCGTTGAATGGAAATGTTGAAACTTTTTGGCTGAGGCCTAAGACAAAAATGTAGGCTTAGCTGCTTATGTACGCTTAGCCGCGCTCTTTTTTCACACAAAAATGCCAGGTTTCCCTAGTACCATTCATTGAGTCATGGCTCCACAATACTTCTGTAAAATGTTGTGTTTTTTGCAAGAAGGTTTTGATACTGTGGTCTTTGTGAGGTTTTTATTTTATGTACAAACACAAAGAAAAAAGAAAAAATATGAAGCGGTTAATAACACCAAATAAGCGAGTGCGTCAAAATATTTATTTGTTTAAGTCAAAATTACCAAAAAGCTCATCTAGCGGTTGCCGATTACCTCCTCGAATATCGGTTTTCGAAACGTCTCGTAGTTGTAACCCCTGAAAACCTTGCCAACACCTAGCTTCCCTATAGAGCCTCGAGAAATGAATTTATTCATGAATGCACTCGGAGGGAACGTGTCACCTCATATCGTGTGCAAGGCAGCACGTCCCTCGTGATAACAGTTTTCTATTCTGGTTTAAATTAGAATCAGTGGCCAGTCTCAATATAGAAAATCTCAAGATCCTTACTCACTCTGAAGAAATGAATAGTTTTCACCTTTTGAGCCAAATGGACAGTTTTGTAACGGAAAAGAACAGACCTGGGGATTCAGTTTCGCATTTTTTGTTTGCTATAGCATGTATTTGTATCCCTTGCATGTGTATATTTAATGTTAAAACTTTATCTGATTGTTGTCTACGACGTGAAATATACCTAACTATATTTTAATTTTCAATATCCATTTAGATATAGCGTTTTATATATCATAAGAAAAATACTCCATCAAAATATAACTTAACATGGAACATTTCCTTGAGCAAACTGTAAAGTGCAGCCCTTCTCGTGGAAACATTTCCTAAACGTGATTCGTTGTAACTGTTGAATCAATACCGCCAAAAAGCCGCTTTCAAACCACTACTAGAAGCGAGAAGTACGTGAATAATACAATATATCGTGATCAAGATTTTAAACTTTGATAACTTAGAGTGCTTTAACAATCGTGGCTTCAATTGAAGTGGCTTTGAGTATCTGTGGTTTCAAAGGTAGCTAATTGCATTAGTAAAATATAAAAAGAACTCTACCCCAGTCGTTCTTACACAACAAACTTCTCAGTCAGTGGAACAAGTGCACAACTTAGGAACACAAGTCCTTCGGTACGAAAAAGTAAGTGACTTACAGTCCTAAAAATTCCAAGCTTTATATAGTTTATCACGAGGTCGTTAAACCTGCTAACAGTTTCTTCAATTATAATTTTCTGGTCTGTTTGGGACTGCCAAATCTTAAGCGACTTGAAGCGTCATTCACATTTTGCTGTGTTAGAAACATAGAATTGCAATATCTTTTGCACTTTATTTAGGGTGGAGGTTTCACAAATTCACTATAGTTCTACTTTTTGAGGGTGAAATAATAATATATGTGAATTGCGGCTGAAATAAGAAATCGGATGATGACCCTCGCACCTAAAGATATCAACTTAAGCAGATGCTAAAAGAACTGCTTAAGTTGATATCTTTAGGTGCGAGGGTCGTAATCATCATTTCTTAGTTCTACCTCTTATTGGCTTCCAACTATATGAGTAAAAGACTCTTAGCGTTTAACAATATTCCATCATTTTTTTCTGATAAACTCATAGTAACCAGTTGTATCTGCTGTTGCTTTTCACTTTCTGTAGGAAACAAAAGATGCGCTTCTTTGAAGTTCTGCTGTTGTTAGGTTTGTTGGTGGCTTTTGCCAAGGCTCAAGGTGGTGGTACTACGGGCCAGGGTGACGAGCCTATCTTTGACGAGGAGCCCGACATAGCAGCAGAAGAGCCTGCCCTAGAGGAAGAGCCAGAAGAAAACATCAAAGAAAATATCGATCCTGACGCCACAGAAGACGACGCTTTCCTAAAAGATGAGCCAGAGGAAAATGTCAAGCGCCAAATCTTTCCGCCCACCAGACCGCCGATTCGTCGCTACACTGTAACTGTTCCCATGGGCATTCCTCCCAACGCCAATGGGAGGTTCTTTAGACTCTGCTACTGCTTCAGACGTCATTGCTTTGGTACGTAACAGATTACTTCATATTCTTTTATTTAAACAGATACATGATTCCAAGCAGTTGATTGATACTTTTTCTTTTCACATTCTTTGCCAGAATCGCAAGGGGAATGGGAGCTAGAGGAGCATGACAAAACTGGGTGGTGTTGCAATCGGCAATAGTCAAAATAAAGATCTTACCTTCTTCCTGAAAAAAAATATAATTTATACTATTTTTGACCAATAAAATCTGAGAAGGGAGGGTCATCCAGTCGTATAAAAGAGGAGGGGTGGGGAGAGGAATAAAGATGCTTTAGTCCTACTTTCTATATTTCCTATTCACATTACCTACTACAACTGCATCAATATTTTCTTTAATTCAAGATAACGTCGGTTAATTTAGTGCAATGCTACATGCTTGCTTTGTTAACAGTACGTAACTTATACTGATTATCATGATAATTTTACCTAATCCTTTACTCACACGATGTACTGATTGTTTTTAGTTCCAGGGATGTATCAAGGATTCCGCGGATGGCGAACGGGCATGGCCTACAGATATGGTTATGTTGTGCTCGGTAACTGGCTGTACAGGTTCTACCTCTGCAGACCAGGCCTTGTTCCTAGGCCTCCTCGACCAACCAGGCCCATGACCAGACCTCTGCCAACCAAGCCTCTGATGACCAAACCTCGTCCAACTAAAGGATAAAACGCAACCTTCTTCAGAGTAAAACAAGAGGCAACTCGAACTGAAAGAGACACCTTGTATAAACTGGTTAATATAAATTACAACTTTACAATGTAACATTCCAAACCTTTCACAGCAGCAAAGAAACCATCACATCAAAAAGTACTAAACTGTGAAAATAACCTTAACAGACAGTTGTACATGTTTTGTACTGCGCAATTAGTATCAGTGAGTTGCTAATAAAGAATAAACTATCAAATGTTGCCGTTTTGTTGACGTTGTTGTTGTTTTTTTTTTTGTTATTTGGATACCCTTGCATTTGCATGGCGAATCGATATGAAGACTAGGCGACCAATGAGTTCATCGCGCAGAATTCTTGGAAGGGTAAAGTTAAAAATCTTATCGGTTTTGAATCTCTGAGTTTTGCACTTGCTTAAATTTGAACAAAATTTACTTCAGTGTCAAAGTTGCTCTTTTGGAAAACACTGATTTTTGATGGAAGCTGCTAAATTTGAAAATGGTGGTTTTGCGAGCAGAGACAAACAAAAGAAAAAGCCGAATTGACCAGCTTACAAGGTCTTCTCTGATTTGATGGGAAAACAATAGAACAAAAAACAAAACAATGGACCCTAGCCCTGAAAACAATAGAGCTGCGTGATACCAAGGTCCAATGAAATTAGAGGTTGTTAAGAGCTGCGTGGGTATCTGATTGACCTTTCGCTTTTTAAGTTAAAGTAGGGACCCATTATGTTAAACGACTTTTAATTTTGATTTTAAGGTTTGCTGTCAGTTTTTATCATGTAAAGAGCCTCTTAACTTCACGACATGTGACAGTTAGCGACCATATAGGTACTCCTTAAAGTCGAAAGCTAAAACGTAAGATTTTAAGCGTTTCCTCGTGATCAGTTATTCAACGACTATACACAGTTTGAGGATTAGGAATCTCGATTTTTTTAATTTTGATTTAGTTTTAACGTAAGTGTTAAAAATAGCAACAACGATGATAAAGAAAAAGAAACTCACACATGTCACTGCCGTTTATATTCCAACTGAAATTGCGCGCAAAAAATAGCTGTTTTATTTGGAGCAGCTTTGAAGTTTTGACATAAGCAAACTTGTTAAAATTGGGTTAGTATATAAGAGTGGCATCAGACATCAATTACACGGCATTCCAGATGTCCGCCTTTTATTTAGCGCTGAAAACGAAAGGTCGATTTGCAGAAGTAAAATTTATGAGTGAAAGAGATACCAAATGATACCCACTTGCATAAAAGCGAACAGCTCATTCCGGGTCTATCGATCACCTCCAACGATAAGTTGCGGCCGTATACCATAAAAGAAATTGAATTTTCTCTCTGTCTTGTTTTAATGGCGTTAGCTAACACTGTAGTATCAGTCCGCAGGCGTTGGAACTGGCTCCCACTACTGACTTTACCTTTTATAACTTTTTCACTAATCGTTTTGACTTTTCCTTACATTTATCTCAAAAAGTTTCGTATGTGGGTCTGATTACTTTTTGAGTGAATTCTGTTGGTTTTTTGCAGTTTTAGAAAAGTCAAGAACTCCAAAATAGGACACCTGCGCGATGTCAACCGCGTTAACTGAATTATGACGCAATTTTCTTGTAACGCAATGTCATGGCGTACAATGCGCAACCTTCAAGATTGAGGTGCCTTCTCAATCAATAGCTTTAGAGGTACGGGTGTGTGTGTGTGTTTGTGTGTGTGTGTGTGTGTGTGTGTGGGGGGGGGGGGGGAGATTCCCCCGTTTCCAAAGACTAAACGAAGCCCAGTTTCAAGATAACGAAGTTCCAGTGCCCCAGAGCAGTGTAACTGTGAGCATTCTTAGCTTATTTAGCATTTCACATACTGTCTACCCAACAGCAAATATACGTAGAATGACAATGATGTGAACTGCGGAAATACAAATAAAATGAAGATTGATTTGACCATCGCAGTGGTAATCGCAATTTATAGTTTATTGGGGTCACATGTTGTCAAGTGACCTATCAACCATTTTTTAGCCAATGAGAACATGATTAGGTGAATAATTTCTGTTAGGGCATGAAAACAGAAATGGTTTTAATGGAGGACTGAGTACCAGTACAAAATAACAAATGTATTTTTGCTGCTGCCCTTGGGATCTGTCTTACTCCCCTCGATCAAGTCAGGACGTCATCTTGCTCAAGATGTTCCTAACTAGAATTTTATAACCGAACCAAGTCATGTGATCTAATTTGCATATGTTCTGCATTCCAAAATAACAGCTTTTGCAAAATTTAAGTTTGTTTTTTTTTGTCAGATCGTCAGAAGATTGACCATCTCCTTGAGGCGCTGTTACACTAGGCAATTTTTCTTGCAGTTTTAAACAATTGCCTAGTGTAACATACCCGTAAATGAACATGTCCCCCTTTTTCCTTGCTGCAATTGTTGCCAGAAGTAGTGGTCAGTTTTACTTTTCGAAACAATCCTATACTAGCAACGCTGCAACGTATTTTTTAAGCATTACATAAGGTCGTTAAACGAGAAAATGTTCAAGCAACTTTTCTTGCTGTTCACCGCTCAAGAAAACTGCGAGGGTAGTTGCACGAAACTGATGTATTGTCTAGTGTAACATAAGCTTTATTTTTTGGGCGACCTAACTTGGGGTCATGTCTTATTTACTTGAAATCTCAACTTGATTTAACATTCGTCAAAAGGCGGTTGTGAAAAGACTTGCCTTTGCCTTTTGTTTCACAGCATCCTACTCGTCTGCATGAAAAATAAAATCGAAGAGATATTTCCATTCCTAAACTCTAGAACTTGTGCCGCGACGGTGTAAACTTTGTCCCAGTATATATAAAGAATCGACACAGTTTGAATAAACTAGTACTGTTGACATTTTTTATAGAAATATCTTCACTTTATTTGTCGTGCTCTTTTAATGATCAGCTGTCACTTAAGATTCAATTTCTCTGCAATTTCCCTATCGTGCTATCAGAATTTAAATTATAATTCGGTAAATTGTGATCGTCCGGGTGAGTGTAGTCCTGAGAAGGACTGTTTGAGGTGACATTGACTGACGTTTCGACAACCTGAGCGGAAGTCATCATCAGAGTCAAGTGAACTGTGAATCGTCAGTAGATGTTCTAAGTCTCTGGTTGTTGTCCTGATTGGTCGACGATCCCGTGATGTTATTGGTCGTCTGTCAGTTAAGCCGTGATGTTATTGGCTGTGAAGACTGTTAAACGTGATTGGTGCGTTTCGATCCGTCTTTTGTTAGTCAAATGTCCGTTGGTCTATTGTCAGTCAAATAAGTCGGTTTGTCTATTGTTTGTCTGTCTTGTTATTGTCGTTATTGTTATTATTGATTCGTTGCGTTACCTACAGTACGGACTACTATCAACGAATCACTCTGGAAAGCTGGTTTACTAACTTAGAACAAACACCGCTGAACCGTTGCCAACAGCTACCTGCACCTTACAAACGACTGATTGCCGAAAAGAGGCTTCATCACTAAAGAGGCTCTAGCTAAGACTAATCAGAACTAAACATAAACATTATTTGAAGTTAGCATCACGAACTTCAAAACACATCTTCTTGAGAGAGGATACCCGGAGAACTTCATTCAAACAACCCTCTGAGAAGTTACTTTTAAAAACAGAAATCAAGCCCTCTGACAAAAATAACAACAAAACAAGAAAATCTTCACTCAGCCCTTTGTAATGCAATATTACCCAGCAGTGCGGAACGTAAAACCAAGACTCATGAACAGCTGGCATTTTATAAAACAGCAACCATTGCTTAATGAGCTTTGCTCATGAGAGCAAAACTCTGGAAAGGCCAAAACACGTGCGTAGGAGTCGCCCAGGCCAGTAATTATTTTTAACACTTAAAAAGTGGATCAAGTTTAAATGACACTAATCAAAACTGCAATTACAACCACTGGCTTAAATTTTAAAGCCATTTTAAAAGGCTAAAACAAGCGCACAAAAGTCGCACAGGCCCGTCACTGTTTTAACAACACAGACTCAGTAAGCACCCCTACTTTTCGTCAGGGGTATGGAAATGCAACCCTTGACACACCTGACATACTGTACCTAAGTCTATTCATGTGACACGAAATGGTAATTAGGGGTTACTGTATGAGATTGTTTTAAAGTTTTTTTTAGGGATATAATTGTTTACAAAATTGGTATACGGATTATTTCCAAAATTTACCAGGATTATGGATTATTCAGACCCCCCCCCCCCCCCCGACGGGGCCTCTTATGTCCGTTGACGGAACAGTTGTACTAAATTTTAGTAAATTCTACTATCTCACCGAGATAATTCAACATCAACCAACACTGTATGAATGTTTGATGGAAATCAAACTTTCTTCAACAATCCGAAGTCAACAGTGTGACCAGTGTTTAATGGATATGTTGAAACTTTTTGGCCTGTAGGCTATAGCTGCTTATGTACGCTTAGCTGCGCTCTTTTTTAACGCCAAAATTCCAGGTTTCCCTAGGTAGTACCATTGATTGAGTCATGGCTCCGCACTACTTCTTTGAAATTTTGTGTTTTTGCAAGAAGGTTTTGACACTGTAGTCTTTGTGAGGTTTTTATTTTATGTACAAAAATCAAGAAAAAAGAAAAAACATCTGGAACGGTTAATAACACCATCGAGCTCATCGAGCAGTTGCCGATTGGCCTCCTCGAATATCTGTTTTCGAAATATCTCGTAATTGTAACCCCTGAAAACTTTGCCAACACCTAGAATTCCTATAGAGGCTCGAAAAATGAATTTATTCATGAATACACCCGGAGGGAACGTGTCACCTTATATCGTGTGCAAGGCAGCACGTTCCTCTTGATAACAGTTTTCTATTCTGGTTTAAATTAGACTCAGTGGCCAGTATCAATATCGAAAATCTCAAGATTCTTACCCACTCTGAAGAAATGAATAGTTTTCACCTTTAGAGCAAAATGGACTTTTTGTAACGGAAACGGACAGACTTGGGGATTCAGTTTTGCATTTGTTGTTTACTATAGCATGCATTTGTATTCCTTGCATGTGTATATTTAATGTCAAAACTTTATCTGATTGTTATCTACGACGTGAAATATGCCTATCAATATTTAATTTTCAATCTCCAATTAAATATAGCGTTTTATATACCAGAAGAAAAATACTCCATCGAAATATAACTTAACATGGAATATTTCCCTGAGTAAACTGTAAAGTGCAACCTCTTCTCGTGGAAACATTTCCAAAACGTGAGTCGTTGTAACTGTTAAATCAATACCGCCAAAAGATGGAAGTGACAAGTACGTGAATAATACAACTTTGATAACTTGAAAAACTTATGAGTGCTTTAGTTAACAATCGTGGCTTCAATTGAAATTGCTTTGAGTATCTGTGGTTTTAAAGGTACCTAATTGCATTAGGACAATATAAAAAGAACTCTTCCCCAGACGTTCTTGCAGAACAATCTTCTCAGTCAGTGGAACAAGTGCACAACTTGGGAACATAAGCTAGATCTTCAGTACGAAAAAGTAAGTGACTTACAGTCCTAAAAATCCCAAGCATTATAGTTTATCACGTCGTCAAAGTTAAACCTTCTAACAGTTTCTTCCTCGATTATCATTTTCTGGTCTGTTTGGGGCTGCCTAATCTTAAGCGTCTAATGAAGCGTCGTTCACATTTTGCTGTGTTAGAAACATAGAACTGCAATATCTTCTGCACTTTTTTCGGTGGAGGTTTCACAAATTCACTATAGTTTTACGTTTTGGAGGGTGAATATGTGAGCTGCGGCTGAAATAAGAAATGCCTGTCGCAGTTAAAAATATTAACTTAAGCAGATGATAAAAGAACTGATATCTTTAGGTGCAAGGGTAATAATCATTTCTTAGTTCTACTTTTTATTGACTTCCAATTATATGAGTCAAGACTCATAACAATATTCCATAATTTTTTTTCTGACAAGTTCATAGTAACCTTGCCTCTGTTGCTGCTTTTCACTTTTTGTAGGAAACAAAAGATGCGCTTCTTTGAAGTTCTGCTTTTGCTGGGATTGTTGGTGGCTTTTGCCATTGCTCAAGATGGTGGAACTACGGGTGACGAGCCTATCTTTGACGAGAAGCTCGACATAGCAGCAGAAGAGGCTGCCCTGGAGGAAGAGCCAGACGAAGACGTCAAAGAAAATATCGATCCTGACGCCACAGAGGAAAATGTCAAGCGCCAAATTTTTCCGCCCACCAGACGACCGATTCGTCGCTACACTGTAACTGTTCCCATGGGCATTCCTCCCAACGCCAATGGAAGGTTCTTTAGACTCTGCTACTGCTTCAGACGTCTTCCGTGCTATGGTATGTAGCAGATGGCTTCTTATTCTTTTAATTAAACCAATACATGTTTCCTAGCAGTTGATTGATATTTTTTCTTTTCACATTTTCTGCCAGAATCGGCAAGGGGAATGGGAGCTAAAGAAGCATGACAAAACTGGGTGGTGTTGCAATCCGCTTTAGTCAAAATGAAGATCTTACCTTCTTCCTGAAAAAAAATATCTTTTATACTATTTTTGACCAATAAAATCTGAGAAGGGAGGGTCATCCAGTCGTATAAAAGAGGAGGGGTGGGGAGAGGAATAAAGATGCTTTAGTCCTACTTTCTATATTTCCTATTCACATATTACCTACTACGACTGCATCAATATTATCTTTAGTCCGTCCTTTTAAACTTAATTCAAGATAACTTCAGTTAAATTGCAGTGGTACATGTTTGCTTTGTTAACAGTACCTAACTTATATTAGTTTTTATGATAAGTTAACCTAAACCTTTATTCACACGATATATTGATTGTTTTTAGTTCCAGGGTTACGCCAAGGATTCCACGGATGGAGACTGGGTATGGCCTACAGATCTGGTTATGTTGTGCTCGGCAACTGGCTGTACACTTTCTACCTCTGCAGACCAGGCCTTGTTCCTAGGCCTTCTCGACCCAAGCCTCGTCCGACCAAGGGATAAAACGTAGCCGCCTTCACAGTAAAACCAGAAGCAACTCGAACCGAAATAGGCACCTTGTATTAAAGGTTAATATAAATACAACTTTATAATGTAACATCCCAAATCTGTGACAGTAGCGAAGAAACTGTCACATCAAAAGGTACTAAACTGTGGAAATAACCTACAGCGCAACTAGTATCAGTGAGTTGCTAATAAAGAATAAACTACGAAATTTTGCGGTTTTGTTGGCGTTTTTTTTGTTATTTGCATGGCTAATCGATATGAAGACTAGGCGATCAAGGAGTTCATTGCACAAAATCTTGAAGCGTAAAGTTAAACTTATCAAGTTTTGAATGTCCGAGTATAAATAAATGATGACTTTATTAACGTGTCAAGCAAGCGTGTTTTGCACGTGCTTAGGTTTGAATGAAATCTACTTGCAAAGTTGCCTCGAAAACACTGGAAAAAGAAAACCTGATTTTTAATGGAATTATACTGCAAGCTGCTAAATTTGAAAATGGTGGTTTTGCGAGCAGAGACAAACAAAAGCAAAAGCCAAATTGACCTTTCCCTTTTTCTAAATTAAAGTAGGGACCCCTTATGTTAAACGACTTTTAATTTTGAATTTAAGGTTTGAGCTGTCAGTTTTTGTCATGTAAAGAGCCTCTTAACCTCATGACTGGTGACAGTTAGCGGCCATATATGTACTCCTTAAAGTCGAAAGCTAAAACGTAAGATTTGAAGCCTTTCCTCGTGATCAGTTATCCAACGACTATTGCTGGTTTTCACGTGATGTCATAAAACTCTAAAATCATAAATCGCGAGGTCTTCAGATTTTATATGCCCACCAGGATGAAGATGACTTTAAAATATATCTTTTCACAAATTTTGAGCTCGGTAGCGTCTTTCGTTTTGAAAATACAGAATATTAAATTTCTGGCTTTTCACCCTATGTGACATCAACACAGCGTCCCTGACAAAGCTTTCTCCTGTGCGAAAAAGGACTCTCCTTGTGATTTTTAGCAGTTTGGACAGTTAAAGCATTAGGAGAGAAGTTAGTGTGGTTGTATAGTAGTTCACGAGAGAAAAGTAATCGCTGGAAGAGCAGAAGTGAATTCCAGATGTCAGTTTTCATTGATTTCCGGCGGCCATGTTTGTGCCCCTCCGAGGGGCACCAACATGGCGTTTTCATACTGAGCTCTGCAAATTTCAGTCGAACGTTTCGGCAAATAACTCAACAACGGAATACCATACAGATCTGAGACATGGTGAAGTTGTTCAGTTGTGTATCCCTTATAACATTACAAATTCTTGGCTTCTTTCATCAATTGGTTTTGATTCTATGGCGTGACAGTGAAAACCAAGAATGCACAGTTTGAGGATTAGAAATCTCGATTTTTTATTTTAATTTCTTTTTAACTTCATTGTCAAAAACCATAGCAACAACCATAATAAAGAAAAAGAAACTCACTAATATCACTGCCGCTTACATTCCAGCTGATTTGCAGGCAAAAGATCACGGAATTTTATTTTGTGCAGCTTTAAAGTTTTTGTAAGCAAACTTGTTAAAATTAGGTGTTAGTAGTATAACAGTTGCATTGGACGTATCATTACAGGGCATTTCAGCGTTGAAAAAGAAAAGTCGATTTGCAAAAGTAAAATTTGCGAGTGACAGAGACTCATAATGATACCCCCTTGCATAAAAGCGAACAGTTCCTCTCGGGTCTATCGATCATTTTTCAACGATAATTTGCGGACGTATACCATAAAATAAAATGAATTTTCCCTCTCTCTTGTTTTTATCCAAAACTGTAGTACCAGACCTTGGGCATTGGAACCGGCCCCCACCACTGAATTTGCCTTTTATAAACCTTTTCACTAATCGTTGTGACTTTTTCTTACGTTTATCTTAAAAGTTTCGTATGTGGGTCCTATTGCTTTTTAAGTGAATTCTGGTAGTTTTTTTGCAGTTTGGGAAAAGTCGGACGTGGAGAACTCCAAAATGTCACACCAGCGAGATGGCAACCGTTAACTGAATTATGACACAATTTTCTTGTAACGCAATGTCATGGTGTACAAGGCAACCTTCAAGATTGACGTAGCTCCTCAATCAATAACTTAAGAGGTAAGGGTGGAGGGAGGGGGACTCCCCCTCCCGTTTCTAAAGACTAAGCGCAGTCCAGTTTCAAGAAAACTAAGGTCCAGTGCACCATAGCGGTGTAACTGTGGGATTTTGTTAGCTTATGTAGCATTTCACATACTGTCTATCCAACGGCAAATATACATAGAACGACAATGATGTGAAACAGTTGTGAAAACACTTGTCCGGCTATTGTTTCACAGCATCCTACTCGTCTGCATGAAAAAAAAAGGAATATATCGTTCCTTTTTTAATTCTAGAACTTGTACCACGGCGGTATAAAGAGTCGACACAGCTTTAATAAACCGTTGACTTTTTTAATACGAAATATCGTCACTTTATTTGTCCTGTTGTTTTAATGGTCAGCTGGGTCAATTTCTCTGCAATTTCACTATCGTGTCATCAGTCAACATACGTTTAAGCGTAAATTATTAAGACGGATTCCACTCAACGTTCGAGCAATAAGTGCAAAAAATATTTACCAAAAAACTACTCTCAGCACGGTAACATTTTAAATGCTATTTGATACATCTCACTCTAGTTCACTTGCCCAAGTGACCCCGCGATGAAATTCTCAAGCATTCTCAAGTAAATTAATTTCAAATCTCGTAAAAGTATGCTGAAAACGGGCGCCATTTTGTTTTGAACTGACATGAAGCGTCTTTTTAATTGAAATATTGATAACTTCAAATCCAATTTTCTCTCGCGGGGTCAGCTTGGGAGCAAAAGTAACGATAAGTTCTTCTTATCTGTTCTCAAATTGTGACAGTGCAGCAAGTATTTTTTTGGTAACTTAATTTTTGCACTTACTGCTCGAACGTTGAGCGGAAATCGTCTTAATATGTCACTGAGTTACACAGAATCTTCTGTGAAAAAACATTATTTTGTATTTAATTTTTTCGAATTAAAAAATAACAATATGAAGCAACTCAAGTACTGTATTCGAAAAAAAAAATTGGTGGTAGTTGAAAACACGGAAAATGGTCAGAAAGAAAATTTATATTCTTTTTGTCTAAGTTCTTCATTTTACACTTATCTGTTCAACGTTCCTTGTAAACTGTGGAGAGCAGTTGCCCGTTGTTACGTGCAAGAAGGTATCAGTGTCAGATCTCGAAGGCTTTAGTTTCCTTATATTTTATCGCTACTTCAGAAATCAATTACTAGTGTTCAACATAAGATATATCTATTTACAGACTGAGTGCATTGTACTCATGCATGGTGTGGTATATTTTCAGTATCACTGTTGTTTTAAAATGTAATGAAAATCAAACAGAACTAAATAGGTTTAGAAATACGGGTTTACTACGTTTCCTAAACTCAGTCATATTTAGCGCATATCAAAACAACACCCTGCATAATATAGACACTGGCTTAATTGTACTTGAAGGTACCGAGAATGGTAATTAAAAATGGAGCTGAATTGCTCATGAGATTTGTTATCCATAAATTAAACAGAAGGAAATGTGTCCCTCCCTTCGTATGCGAAGAGGCACGTTTTTGCCTGGGAGTCTCTACGACATATCAATGCTAGTTATCTCTAGCTACATTTAAAAGCTTAAGTACAGGCGAGAAAAGTCAACATCAAGCATGACTTTAGATCCCTATCAAATGATCTCTACAATCATTTTAATCCGCACGTTTCTACCAAAGCCAACCTAAAAAATGTGACATTATAATAATAAGAACATGCAGAAAATGGATCTCTTTAACATTTTGTTTCTGCTTCATAAAATGGAAAATTCATTCCTCTCATAAAGTGGAACATTTATTCCTTGCATGTGCAGTTTATATTGGACTTTGTCTCATTTTGTACTCACCTTTAAAAAAAAAACCTATCGATATTTTAATTTGCTTGCAGGGTTTAGTCAACGTAAGACTCATAAACCACAGTAAACATATTGTTTACAGTCCAATAATGAATCAGCACTCCTAATGATATAATATTGCATAGAGGCTTTCTCTGAATGCTCTTTGCTAAAAGATGAGTCATCATAACTCTTGATTCATGATCGTTTACGTGATACGGGTTAAACTGCTTCAAATCAACAAAAGCATCGATAAGAAATATGTCGTGATGGAGTGAAACAACTTATAACCAGCTTTATCATTTGTCTTTGGGTGGTTTCAATATAGCTTTCCTATGGTAAAGTGGCTTTAAGTTAAGTATCTGTAGTTGTAGATGTAGCTAATAATAATTAGTTGGCTATAATAAACTAAAACGTTCTCAGCCAGGGTCCCTTTTAAACTTCTCAGCCAGTGAAACGGTGTACATCTTGGAAATAAAAAATTTTTGCACAAAACGTAAGTTAAACTGTGATATTCTGATCTCTTTTTCAAGAATGATCACAGTAACAAATATCTCTAGTATTAATTTATCTCATTTGGTAAAAACTGTTTTTCTTCCAAGATTTTTCTTTTCAATTTGCGATTATTAAACAGTTCAGTGGGTGGTTTTATTAAAACAACGTGCATGGAATGCGACATGTTTTCAAAGCTCAGCCATTCATTTTGTGACTAGCTCATGGTAACCTTGTTTATGTTGTTTTTTATCGTTTTGCTGTTGTGGTAGATGAGCTTCTTTGAGGTTGTTGTTCTGCTGGGGTTCCTCTTGGTTTTTGCCAAGGCTCCGATCGCTCCTGGTGATGAAGCCATCTTCGACAAGGCAGAGCTGGGTGGTACCACTGGTGATGAGACGTTTGACGAAGAACCTGACATCGCTGCAGGAGAAGAGGTCCTGGAGGATGAAGCAGAAAAAAACGACAAGCGCCAAATCTTCCCACCCAGGCCACCTATTCGCCGTATAGTAACTGTCCCCATTGCTATTCCACCGAATGCCAATAGAAGGTTCTTCAAACTTTGCTACTGCTTCAGACGTCGACGTCGATGCTATGGTAAGAAAGTCTGCTTGATTTTTGCAACGTACTGTTAATAATTAATCTCAGGCAGGTTTTATACTCAAAACGGTGGAACATGCTTGCAATATTAGGCGGTTTGATATTATAGGAGGGAAATGGGTTGATCTTTTCTTTTAATACAACATTCTTTCCACAATCGTAAAGGAGTCCGGATGACTTCAAACACAGCGTGGAATTCTTGTTAACTAGGATAAAAAAACTTATCTTAACTTCTAGAGGACAAGGCCTTACATCTACCGGAGATACGTAGCTATCAAACTATATTTAAACAACAAACTGATCAAACAGAACAGGGACCATTCCACTCATAACAATATTATAAATCCTGTGGGAGGAAAAGTTGGAAGAACTAGGTATGCAATTAATTGTTTCAAAACTGAAGTGACGATATTCGGCCATATAAAATTATCCATGAATTTTCCACGTTATTGCTTTTCAAATTGAAGCAAACTCGCTGATGCTAGCTTAGCGTAGTTGAAATTTCTCATTTCTTGAATGGAACTATTAATAAAAAATTAACAATGTACAAAAGTAATTATTTTACCCACAGTTTATTATGATTTGTTTAGTTCCAGGAATGTACCAAGGATTCCACGGGTGGAGAGTACGCTACAGATCTGGTCATGTTGTGCTCGGTAACTGGCTGTACAAATTCTATCTCTGCAGACCAGGCCTTGTTCCTAAACCGACCAATCCCCCTGTGACAAAGAAAACAAAGCCCCCTATGACAAAGGAAACAATGATTCCTACGACAAAACCCCCTTTGACAAAGGAAACAAAGCCCCCTGTGACAAAGGAAACAAAACCCCCTTTGACAAAGGAAACAAAACCCCCTGCGACAAAGGAAACAAAGCCTCCTGTGACAAAGGAAACAAAGCCCCCTGTGACAAAGGAAACGAAGCCCCCTGTGACAAAGGAAACAAAACCCCCTTTGACAAAGGAAACAAAGCCCCCTGTGACAAAGGAAACAAAGCCCCCTGTGACAAAGGAAACAAAGCCCCCTTTGACAAAGGAAACAAAAACCCCTTTGACAAAGGAAACAAAACCCCCTGTGACAAAGGAAACAAAACGCCCTGTGACAAAGGAAACAAAGCCCCCTTTGACAAAGGAAACAAAGCTCCCTGTGACAAAGGAAACAAAGCTCCCTTTGACAACGGAAACAAAACCCCCTTTGACAAAGGAAACAAAGCTCCCCGTGACAAAGGAAACAAAGCCCCCTGTGACAAAGGAAACAAAGCCCCCCGTGACAAAGGAAACAAAGCCCCCTTTGACAAAGGAAACAAAGCCCCCTGTGACAAAGGAAACAAAACCCCCTTTGACAAAGGAAGCAAAACCCCCTTTGACAAAGGAAACAAAGCCCCCTTTGACAAAGGAAACAAAGCCCCCTGTGACAAAGGAAACAAACCCCCCTGTGACAAAGGAAACAAAGCCCCCTTTGACAAAGGAAACAAAGCTCCCTGTGACCAAGCCACAGATGACAAAGCCCCTTATGACCGAGCCACAAAAGACCAAGAAACCGAAATAGAAGGTGATCCTGTCGACAGTAAAACAAAAAGCAACTCAAGTTGGGTCTCTTATATAATTAGACACCCCGTAGAATATATGAGACTAAACCATTTAAACACTGAGCGATCCTTTAATGCTGTCAAATGGAAGCCAACAAAGTGCTTCCCATGATCCTTTAAAGGTTCACCTCGTGTTAAAGTGAATAAAACAAAAAACGTAATATGTACTTTCTAAATTTAAGTTAAGTTATTTTATTGTGTAGTACAAAAACGTACTTTACTAAGTACACTTCGGTGTATTTAAAAGATGTGAAATGCTGCTGGTGAGTTGCTAATAAAGATTTAACCATTGACTTCGTGGCATTTTTGTAAGAGCACAGGGTCGGTGTAGCGCACTGAATTTCAAGCGGGAAGGGGGGAGGTCAGTGATCTGAAAGTCGCAGTTTTACCTTTGAGGGCGTAGGCTAACAGGTGTAGTTTCAAGTCAGTGGGGTGGAGGGGGAGAGCTTGAGGGCAGTGAAAAGTTAAGGTAGCAGGAAAAAGTCCTTCCGTGACTTTGTGGATGGAGCGCTGACTGTTTTTGTTGCAATACTAAAAGGTTATAATTTTTACGAGTAGAGACAACCCAACCTGAAAAGATGGTAGACCTCTTGTGCAAGTTTTGGCTATCCATTTTTACTATAGATCACAAGAAAGAGACCTAACACATGACCATTATGCCAGATAGCTGCCATAATGCATAGCAAGAGAAAATAAGGGGACAGAGAGGGATTCTGAGGGCGTTGGCTGGGATATGTCAATTCCACAAAAGTTATTTATAGACTGGCTTTTGAACGGAAGCCTGTTTCCCGAAACGTCCGCATCAATACC
The DNA here is from genome assembly GCA_964017195.1 of Siderastrea radians. Lineage (NCBI taxonomy): Eukaryota > Metazoa > Cnidaria > Anthozoa > Scleractinia > Rhizangiidae > Siderastrea > Siderastrea radians. The sequence goes on along the minus strand of OZ024889.1, from coordinate 4,210,005 downwards.
ATTTCCCTTGTTTTTCGAAGTCGTTTTCATCGACAAAACGTAAGACCACTTGGTCCGCCATTACAAGCAAAATTTTGAATGGTACTTCAAACAACAGATCGAGGTTGCCTTTATGTGGACGTAAACTTGAACTTGTCCGAACTTGACATATCCCAAAGCCTGGACTGGCAGTGTCCCTCTCTGTCCCCTTATTTTCTCTTGTGCATAGTCGTGAACTCCCCAGAACTTGAAGCTTGATTTTCAATTCGAGTGGAATTTTCAACAATTGTCATAACATTTCCTCTTGAAATAATCGGTTAAACTACCTAACGTTTTCTCAACTGATGTTTCGATGCTTCAAGAAACAAAATTATGTGAACATATCTTCTTGACCGAGATATCAAAATGGTATATTTTAGTCCCCTTTATAGTAGATAAAGAATTTTTAAGCGAAAAGCAAGAAATGAGTGAATATAAAGGAAAACATAAAAGCACGTATATGACATATAACTCATAATTACAAACTAGCGGCTTCTCCTTAGTGGTCAAGTTCAACCATGGCTGCAAAAGTTTCATTTTAAAATTTTCAGAGAAACATTTTTGTGTTTTTGATAAAAATCTAAATATCTCTCTCTCCGGCTTTGTACCATTGCTGCTATCCTTCGAAAGTTTGGCAGAACTAAAACACTCATTATATAATAGACTGTAATAGAGGCCTCTAAGGTTGCTATGATATGCTGTGGGAGAGGCGACAGTTTTATTCAGTGTACTCAAGACAGTTAAAAACTCCGGCTTTGTTCCATTGCTGTTACCCTTTCGAAAGTTTGGCAGAACTAAAACACTCATTATATAATACTGTAATAGAGGCCTTTAAGGTTGCTATGATATGCTGTGGGAGAGGCAACAGTTTTATTCAGTGTACTCAAGACAGTTAAAAAAACTTCTAAATAAAAATTCCTCAAATCTGACCAATTAAACAAGTTGGACATAATGGACATGAAGTTGCGTTACGGCGTTTAATACACTCGGATGTGAACATTATTAGCATATTGCGCTCAAGATTCGGGAGGAAATTGTAATCAAGCGTTGTCGGAACGACTCTCATCAGTGCTGCATTTGAATTCACACCGTTATGAAAAGTCGTACCATAGACACGCATAATTACAGAAGCAAGCGCCCAACAAACAAAAAAAAGGTGGGTGGGCTGAAAATGTCGAGTTTCCTGACTCCAACTTAAGGTTTAACTGCCTTAAGCTGTTTCAGTGGAGTTAGAATATTACTGAATTGAACTAAAGGACTACGAAGGTTTAGAAAAAACTCATCAGCTGGATTTTTTCACCGACGTTCACTGACAGATATTAGAAAAACATGAGCTTAAAAACATATTTACTTCAAGCACTCCTGCTTCAAGCCTGGTAAAAATAGGTTAGAGCAGCTCGAATGAATGTCACTTTTAAAACCAAAAACTTCAGCCGGAAATTTTTCGAAAACGCTAGCATAGACTTTTCTTAAACTCAGTACGCATAAAGTCAGTTATATCAAATACAAGTACCGTGAACCGGTCCGGTAAAAATAAAAATGACGTCATTGCGTTACTATGGTAACCCTGATTGAAATAAAATTCACTTCACTGCTTTTAACTTAATTCAATTTTTAGGAAAAGTGTGTAAGTTGTTCGCCCTGTTTTATTTCTTGTGGCGGTGTAATTGTAATTTGTGTTCAAACGTATAAGGAGTTACCATTAAGAAACCCTATCGAGCCATCTTTAAAGCTTCCAGTAGAGTGGTTATGTGATGACCGTTGTACTATGGTCACACTTAAATTTGTTCCGGTATAAACAAAGGATCTACAAGTTTAATATGTAGGCCTTTATCAAGAAATCATATACCTCGATATTATGAAGAATTCATCCTGCCATCATATCGAACACTTTGTGTTTCGTGAAATTCAGTAAAAAGAAACCTTACATGTTAATACCCGATTAATGACTGTCATTTTCGTTCGGCCGTACTTTTTAACAAACAAACCCATGTTTTCAGAATTAATGAAGGTTTGAAATTACGTCTTGGTTTATTTGTATATTTTTTCTGTTGGTTGCAAGGAAATCCATTTTGATATCAGTGCTTAATAGTAACATTCCCAGACTCTAATACCAAAATAAACACTTTATGTTCAATATTTCACATCAATTTATGATGTGACTTGAAACAAGTGCATGAAAACATGCACGTCAGATCTTAACCATAATTCCTTTACTTGCAAAGCACGAAAATGTGTCCACTGAATTTAAAAGAGCATTTTCTATTGCTTCCTCGCGCTACATGTGACACTTTTTTCAGCATTTTCTGCATTTTCATGGTGTGGCATATATTGCGGACATCTTTAAAATAAATTTACCCCGCACTTGAGAGCTATGAGCAAAACGGGAATCTCGTACAATTCGTTTGCTTAGAAATGAAAATACTTATGAAAAGAAAATGCTTTTTTTCCAAAGTTAAAGAACTTGAAGAAAATCAATCTTATTATAAGAAGTTCGGTAAAAAATATTAAAAAAAGACAGTAACCGAGCGAGACAGCCTTCTCTAAGAGGTAAACAAAGCCAACCAACCCCCAAAATAGAATATGGTTGAGTTGTAAAGGTATTGATAATTTCAAAAAAGATACTTTCGTGGATTGCATCAGTTTGTCAGAAGAACGAATTTATTAACAAATAAAACGGCGGAAACGTGTCTCTGCGGTGTGCAAGGTGACACGTTTTCTTGCGAACGATTCTTTGTGACCATGGACTACGTGCATGAAAACACTTTTTCTTGCCAAAATTAGAAGGCCAAGTACCTAGCAGCGATAATTTATAAAGACAATATTGACCATATCAAGATCTTGACTAAATGAAGCCAGTAACCATTTACAAAGCCAACACAATTCTGCTAGAACAGGCCTAAAATCCTAGTTGACTTCGATGAAAATATTGCCGGTGCAAGTTTTTTTTTCTACAACATAAACTCTTATTCACTTGCATGTGTAGCTTATCTCATCTTCTATCTTCTCTGTAAATTACAACTACCAATATTACATGTATAATTTGCAACCGAGTGTTAGTAAAAATAAGTTCATTTTAAATAAAAACCACTTTAAATGACATCACGATGTAATACCCCTTGTTTTGTTTACTTTCTATATATTTCCATAAACATCATATTTCATGCTTAGCATTGCCTAAATATGGACTTTTCGCTAAATGGCGGGAACATAATAACAAGAGGACATCAGGGTACAAAAGGCAATTGAAATCAACAATAGTACGGTGAAGCATACGAATAACGGAGAATGTGAAGCAGTCGTGACAAGACCATTAAACGGTCATGGCTTATAAGTGGCTGTTAAATTCGTCATTGATGTCAATTTGAACTTTTATGCAGTAAAGTGGCCTTAAATAACTGTGGTTTTAACTGTAGCTAATTACAGTCCCTGTGGTAGCAATATAAAGACTGTCCTCATCAAGTTTGATCAGAGCAAACTCCTCGGCCAGAGAGACGAGTGAACATCTTGGGCGGACGAACAAGCTATTTGTACGAGGCGTAAGTAACTTAAGTCTCTCTTTTTCACTGCCGGTGAACTGTATGTTTTGTGAATATTCGTTAATCGTACTGCTTTCCGTCTATGAAAAACTTTTTTCCAACCTGCTCTCGTCACTTTCTATCATTTCCCTGGCTTTGTATTAAGTTTTACATTTATCTGAGTTGACACATTCTTAGAGCTTTCACACTGTACATACATGGGAGGATTATTGAAATACGATTATATCTAATAATGCTTCTGTAATTGCGATTAAAAATGAAAGCAACTAGTCGACCCTATCCCGATGAACACAAGTAGTAAAGTGGTCAAAACGTCTCTACCGTCAAAAACATATTCTTCACCTATCCTTCGGTAAAGCTCACTTTTAACATTCTATAGGCTAACTACCGACAGTAACCTCGTTTGTTGCTGTTATTTATTTATTTATCTATTTATTTATTTTGCTTTCACAGATAAAGATGCGCTTCTTTGAAGTTCTGTTTTTGCTGGGGTTGCTCATGGTTTTTTCCAAGGGTCAAAAAGGTGGCACCACTGGTGATGAGCCTATGTTTGACGAGGAGCTCGACGTAGCAGCAGAAGAAGCTGTGCTGGAGGAAGAGCCAGAGGAAGTCGTGAAGGACAAAATCGATCCTGACGTTGAAGACGAAGACGCAGAAGAAGACGTAAAGCGTCAAATTAGGCCACCATTTCGTCGGATAACCGTTCCAATGGCCATTCCTGCTGGTATTAACGCTCGGGTCTTCAGGCTCTGCTACTGCTTCAGGCGCCTGTGCTATGGTAAGTATTACCTTGTTTGATGCGCTTTCCATTGAAATCATTAAAACATATTAAGTTTAACTATTTGACCTTAATTAACTAAATCGTCTAGTGCTGGGGGCCATAGGGGTGAAAGTAAAGGGTTGCTCCAGCTTATAAACTTCCTTTGGTTCAAGTACACCTTCAAAATAATTAAACTGAAACACATTCCTCGTGACTTTTACCTTTTGAATTTAACCCAAGTAATTGTCTATGCTGAAATAATGTGTTGGTTGGATTTACAATAAATTTGAACAACTAAACGTTTTTAACCTTTTTCCATTCCATTCAGTTATGTTCCCTCGGTCACAGAATTTGCTCAGTGAAACGATATATAAATACCTGATTTCTTTAGTTCCAGGGATGTACCAAAGATTCTACGGATGGCACGTGGTCTACAGATCTGGTTATGTTGTGGTCGGTAACTGGCTTTACAAGTTTTACTTCTGCAGACCAGGCCTTGTTCCCAAACTGCGGCCAACCAAACGTCCGATGACTAAGAAACCGATGTAGAACGCGACCCTTGCCACAGTAGAGCAAGAAGTCAATTAACTTAGGATTGGAAGCTAAGAATAAGCATAAGATAGGATTTCCAATAAGAGACAGCAAGTGCCAACTCTCAATTTTAAAGCACCGACCTATATTGCCACACTATCATAAATTAATCAAAGATTATAGAAGAAAAAAACTAAGCTAACATGTTTAACACGCTGGAAAAGGAACTCGTGTGTGGCTTGGTTCGGCACTGTTATTAGAAAATTGCAAATGAAAAGTAAACCATTGAATTAAAGAGTCTGCGGAATCAATTGAATCAGTCTATCTGTGTGGGAGATGAGAAACCTAAAATGTCACTACATGTACAAAATGGTTTGTGGTAAGCAAAGGAAGCTCGGAACCTCATAAGTACCCCTTCCCCCCCACCCCCCCCCACCAAATTGTGACTGTATCCCTCTTGTTTAATTACTGTTTCTGGAACCGACAAGTCTTTACGACCAAACGAGAAAAAAATGACTGACTGACTAACTGATTAAATGAATGAATTAATGACTGACTGAGTGAATGACTGAACGAACGAACGAACGAACGAACGAATGGACGAATGAATGAATGAACGAATGAATGAATGAATGAATGAATGAATGAATGAATGAATGAATGAATGAATGAATGAATGAATGAATGAAAACTAAACCACAAACCAAATCGAACTGTCCCTGCAACTGTGGCTCGATTGTCCCCTTAAGGACGTTCTACACTTGACTAAGTCTTGCATTAAGTCCCTGCAATCATTCCCCTGGGTCCTTTTCTTGGAACACGTCCCTCCGCGTGTGCTGACTAAATTAAGCCCTCGAAATTGCAAACCATGCAGATTAATGCGGGAATAAATGACCGCTTATAGAGACTCAGAACCTAAAAATATATTTTTGTAATTCTCCCATTTATTGTTTCGCATCCACTTAAGATACAATCTAGCAATTAATCATAATAAATAACTTATACTCCTTTTTTGTTATCCACGCTCCTTCCCGTACAATTCAACGAATGATTTATCGATGGCAGTAAAGCTAACTACCATTCCTGAGGCCCTTTTATGTCAAAGTCGTCTGCACCATTCATATCTTCTTGTGATGCATTTTCTGGGTCTCCTGAGCCGGAGCTTTCTTTCTCTTCTTCTTCAGCCTCGTTTCCTTTGTTTTTATTTTTATTCTTCTTCCCAGTTTTCTCAAGCTGAACGATAATGTCCTTCAAAATATCGATCGGACTCTTGTCTTTTGAGACTCCCTTCGAAATTACTCTCAAAATTGGTAACAACCTTAAAGAAAGAAAAAAAAATGCATACATACCGTTTTTATTTCAAAGTTAACTTCCAAAAGTACATGTAGATAGCATTCTGAACAAAAACAATCATGCGGTAATATCTAGGAAAGGCACAAAAAAGTTACGGTATTTATTCAAAAACATGTAAAACACTTTTGTGTTTTAACGTAATTTCTAGTTTATAAATTTTTTAAAATAATTTACCATTGCATACCATTTTTTCACAAATTTTGGAGCTAGCTTCAGAACAGTTTTCCAGTCGTCGTATTCAGCGAGCGCAGCAGGATCATCATATTTTCCGAGCGACATCTTTGCTTTGATGTTATTTCGAAAACAGGCTAAGATAGATAAAAAATAAAAGAAAATTAAGCTACGATTTACATAATGAACACCTACGTGTAATGAAAGGTTCCGAGGGAAACAGTGAGCTTTGTTTTTCGATAATCTCTGTTTTGCAGGAAGGAGGCTGGGGGGAGTGGGGGTGGTTGGGCATCAGGAAGAAAAGGCTGATGGGAAGTTTTACGGGAAGAGGGAAAAGAGAGGGTGGAAAGCGAGGTGAAGGAAATGGAGAAAAGTACACAACGCTGTGTTATACTTTACATTCGAAAAAGGGCAAAGAGGTGGGTGTTACAAAAAAAAGGGGTGGGAACAGGCATTAAAGGATGGGTAGGAACAGGCATTAAAGGGTGGGTGGGAACAGGCATTAAAGGATGGGTGGGAACAGGCATTAAAGGATGGGTGGGAACAGGCATTAAAGGATGGGTGGGAACAGGCATTAAAGGATGGGTAGGAACAGGCATTAAAGGATGGGTGGGAACAGGCATTAAAGGATGGGTGGGAACAGGCATTAAACAGTCCAGAGCATTTCCACTTTTGGAAATGTGCGAAACAATAGTGTGTCACAACATGGCGGCTTTGAAATATCATCGAGTAGATTCAACTGAAAGTTTTAATTTGTATTTTTTCGAGCCTTCCCAGCCTGCTTTGCCTGTCTATTAGTAACACAACGACCAAGACAGCATTGAAGAAGTGTTGTGCAGGATATTGTGGTAAATGGCGGCGAAATGTTTGCTTAGGTGAGGGTTTACTTTCGATACACACGTCAATTTTGCTTTTTTCTCGAGCGCTTGTTCATCTTCAATTTACTATATCTCTCGTGAAAAATCTTTTTAGGCTTTGAAAAAAATTCAGAGACATTCTATAGGTATTCTAGTTGTTTAGTGCGAAACCTGGCGATGGGCCGCGCTTTTGGTGGGCCGGCCGCGCTTTGTTTTGTGAATCAATTTGTGCGACCAAATGCCATTGCTCTGAACTAGTCTATTTGGGCGCCGAGTCTTTTCCTTCGTTTTAGGATGCATATCAGAGATCGTTGCAGGATATGTGCTGGACTGGTATATATTGATAAGAGAACACGTGAGGTTTCTTTGTTTGAGTCAGAGTCCAAGGCTGTATGGAACTTCGATATCGGAAAAGACTCGGCCGAAATCCAGCCAGTCTATAGATTTGCTAAGACTTGCTAACGACAGAAGGAAACATATGAATCTTCTAGAGAGGCTTACTAATACATGTTTGACTAAAGCAGCGTTCAGCCCTTTGTGTGGCAGGTTGCATAGCTGTAAAGAAGCTACAATTTCAATTTCTTGACTAAAGGGTTGTATGGATGAAACTCCGTGACGCGAAACACACCATCTTGCAGCAGTATCACGACAAGCTGGGCCCGGCGTTTCAAACAATAATCTAGCGGTGCAGATAATATTTTTATCCTTTATCGTCGGAAATTCGTTCACGACAAGCTGAAACCTATCAAGGTCCTAATTTACCTAATATGCCACGAACGGCAAAAAAAAATACTTTGAGTCGCTCAGCAGACACAATCGGAACAATCACACCAAAGCCGCAGGAATCCAGAAAAAGATCAGATATGACCTTGATATGACCTTCAGTGTTATGCTTTATTTTGTGTTTATATCTACCATCGGTTGAGGGCAAATCGATGAAACTGTTTAAGACAGAGAAGTGAGCTGCGAAATATGGATCTGTAAAGCTGTTCATGGGTTAATAAAAAGATAAGCTTACTCTGTTTTACTTTGTACTTGTGTTAATCATTTCATATGGCGGCAAATGTGTCCTAATATTTGTACTACAGCGCGACCACTGAAGCGAAATTCAAGCGCTATTCGCAATTCATTCCTGGCTAAAGAATATCGAATCCATGGTTCTCTTTTTGCACGCAACTTATCCAGGCCAGAAATAAACGTAAATAGATTTGCCTTCGCATAGTTTCCTTTTATTCATCTGAAACAGACGACCCGATCTGTTACAAACCGCAGCACGCTGCGCAACCAGAAGAAAAATAAGCTTCATACAAGCGCTTGACAAGCGCTCATCGCAACTTATTCCTGGCTAAAAGATGTTTAAGCCATGTTTCTGTAAGCAGCCATCCCAGGTAGTAATAAACGTAGATATTGACTGTAAATATTGCTGGATTGTTCCATTCAAATCTGAGAACTTCATCAACTGTTATGAAATCTCATGAAAACAGGTTTCGCATCAGGTGACTCCAAAGTCGCGCTCTGATTGGATAAATGTTTGTTTTGGTCCGCCGATCAAAACATTTCCAAAAGTGGGTAGGAACAGGCATTAAAGGATGGGTAGGAACAGGCATTAAAGGATGGGTAGGAACGGGTATTAAAGGATGGGTGGGAACAGGCATTAAAGGATGGGTAGGAACAGGCATTAAAGGATGGGTGGGAACAGGCATTAAAGGATGGGTAGGAACAGGCATTAAAGGATGGGTGGGAACAGGCATTAAAGGGCGCGTGAGGTGGGGAAGTTTGGATCGATCCACTTTCCCCCGCTCCTGTTTATGTCTCCTCAACACGTAACAAATAGTGTGGAAGAGTTCGCGCCTTGTAGGTTAAGTCGTGGTTAAATTTCATCCTTGGTTCAATTTTTATTTTCCTTTGTGTTTAACTCATTATCATACATGACCATACACAAAAACAAAGGAAAATAAAAATTAAGCCAAAGATAAATTGAACCACAACAGTTATAATCACCTCATATCTCCTGATAAGCGCGAGTGCATGAATAAATGTTTTATTAAATTGCGAACTTTGTTAGACGTTGCTATTCTTTTTTAGCTATATTTTGACCTCTATTTTATGACAAAATTTTTTCTTCCCGGAGAACTTGGCGTTTGAACGTCGCAGCTCTTGATATGACACCCAATTTCGCTTCGTTATTCGTTGATAACCTGTTTGCTCTGAAGCAATCAGAGAGCTAGAAATTTAATAACCGAGTTTGCCCCAAATAAAATATTTGCCGCGGTGAGGTTGTGTCCCGCATGTACAGATATAGGTTTTTTTTGTAATGTACAAGGAAGTGGATTATTTTCCGTAGATTTTTCCGTCTACAAAGGCGTCAGGAACTACGAACAGGCGTTGGTTAGCCGCAGATAACAATCGGAAGTGGATTTCTTCTTTTCCCCAACGGGCTGACCAAAACAAGAGTTTTTCAGCTCTTGCGAGGAGAATTAGTAAGCTTAAGCAAAGGGAAAGTGGAAAAGTTACCTGTTTTCTTAGCAGCCAGCACTTACCTACTTCGCCAGCTAGTATCATGGAACAAATCACAAGAATCAACCCTTGCTTGGAATCCATCTAGTGTGCTGGCAATAAAAATTAAGATATAACTCAATTCTTGTAGTTTGAAACGTTTCATTAACATCTTTTATCAGGTTACTCGATGTTTTTATTGAAGTCCTTCGCGAGCAACGTTTCAATCCGGTACCAAATAAAGGAAATGAAAATGCTGTACATGACGGTGGCTTCCAAAAATTCTCTAACGTTAATACAGTGAAAAGAAGAATGAATTGCATGGTTCGTGGAATGTGAATAAAATAGCAAGATAAAGTTCAAAAACAAAACATTGCTAGTTAACTCCAGGTCAAAATGTCTACACAAACAGTTTCTTTAACGAAGTGTAGTTGTTTTCTGGGCTGTTACGGAAGAACAAGCACCGAAAAGGAAACGTCAAACACAAAAGCTGCGGCTACATTGGACCGTTTTACCACGCGGAAGTACTAGTACAGTTACAACGGCTATTACGCTGACTTATCTCCGTTCGCATTATTGCCTCCCCATTCGAAGGAGTTTATTGTGCTCTTGATAAAGTGCCTGTTTGCCTATTCAAGCAACGGAAGTCATCATGGTTTTGTCGACAAAATATCTTCCTCTCTTAACTAACAGGCTAGACAGAAACATCCATGTAGAACAAACAGACATGCAGCTAACGGATTAACGTTTCAACAGAGTTATAATGTCCCGTGTTTTAACGCCTTTTCTAATGCTCGAAACGGCCTGGAATTTAACGCTTTCTAAACTTACCAATGCCAGGAAAGAAAATTTGAAAAACTAATAGGTTTTCGCTGATGTTGTTGTTGTTGTTGTTGTTGTTATTCAAAGGCTTCACTCGTCAGCTGTCTCGTTTTGACAGTGACCGAACAGTTAACAAGTGAATTGAACCATGTAACTGCCAAGAAGCATTAGTATTTTCCCCGGCCTGCTTGTTTGAACTCTACATGGCATGATTTCTGTCATCATTTCTCTTTCACATTAGCGCTTTGTAGCGTAAAAACTTCCACGTTAAGCGTGACAATTACCCAGATAATATAAACATATTTGACCCTCATTATAGCATTAGAGATAGCGCTGGTCATCTGTAATTGCTTAAATAACTACGTTCTGACGGTAAAAGCCATTAGCGACTACAATTTGTAGCTGGGCATGACTAGCTGATCAAAAGCCAATAATTATAAATGAATACATAAGCAAATGGGAATTAGCGGTGGCACATATGCTAGGTGGCTCTTCGTCCACTGTATCCAGATCGAAATGGAATTTGGAAATGTTGGTTTTTGAGGAGAGGAGAAAACTGGACTAGTACCCGGAGAAAAACCTCTCGTCAAAGCAAGGACGAAAACCAACAACAAACTCAACCCACATATGACGCCAAGTTTTTGGCTGCGCGGTTGTGTGGATGATAAGTGATCGTAAATGGAATTCTCTCGCTCTTTTCCTTCCGCGACGTTTGCAGTGCTTTGTCGATCAATCTGTTGAGCACGGTCAGGTTGAGCCATGTTGACAACATTGGTGGGAGGCTTAAGTGCCGCTGGGTCGCACGCTGGCTTAAGTGCCGCCACTGGCACCAGGGTCGCCACAGACTGCGCCATCCCTTCTCCCGGCTCCAATTGAAATTCAATCTAACCAGCTAAACACTAGGAATTCAACGATTAAAGCGAACCACCTTACTAACCTCTGATGTCTCCCGACGCGAGTTAATCGTTCAGTAAGGGAGGTGATGCACTAAGATTGTTTTCTCTTTCGAAAAATATAACCTTAATTTAGTATTCTAATCTCAGGTGTTTGAATACGGGAAAAAATGTTTAAAATGACCCTTCACTGGTGACAGTTATCAGCCTTTTGTTCTTTTCTAGCGGATTCTTGGCTGGTACTAGTAGAAATATTTCTCTCATGAGACAGCCTCTATTTTGATCTGGCGACACCGAAAACCAAACGCTAGCATTTCCAGTTAGTAATAACGGTAACATATCAGTTTTCCGTGAGCTAGACATTTGATAAAAAAGCTGCCGTTTAATTCAATTGCCCATTAAATAAAGCTATTGTCGGTCTTAGCTTACATCGCCTAAAAATGTCGGGAACTCTATAGTAGTAGAACCAGAAAAAGGCACGGTAGTATGCGATTTTTCGAATGTTTTTGTTAACGCTTTCATGAGTTGTTGTTCGGCGGCTTGTTCGTGTTATTGGGTCAGCAATTTTGAAATATCATCGGCGGTTAGCGGCATTGCTAGTAAGAGATGTGTTCGAAGTGTTTTGTTCTGTAAATAGCTCTGTGGTATTCGCTGAAGTCTCGGGAGTAGTGAGACGTGGTGATTTCCTCGAGGGTTGGTTTTGGCGAAGGTAACTTGTTTGTTATGGAAAGCTGTTGGCAATGTTCGTCACAATGTTCAGTATCTGTGGTTGAAGGTAAAGATCAGTTTAGCCTTAGCAGCTGCCAATCACGCTTTTGACCAAGTCAACACCGTGAAAAACGGTGGAGACAACCTCACAAACGCAAAGCAGAGATGGTTTGTTACTGTTTTGTCGATGTGTGCTTAATGGAGCGAGAGTGGTTATAATCGACCGCGGGTTAAACTCCACTAATTAAATATGTCACGAGGCAGATAGATTTTGTGCAGCAAAAGTACATTCCAAGATGGGTTGTCAGCTCGGTTTATTTCTTATCAGAGGTCAGTCTTCTCAAAGTAAATCTAAAACTGGTTTCAAGGTAGCTCTATTTATATCAAGTGATTGAGTTGACTGGTTGTTTTTAGAAGATAAACGCTATTCTAGTTCATATGCGAAAAGTAGGTGTTTTTAAGATGATTAAGGATCCGAAATTAAAAGAATTTGAAATTCAGAAAGTCAGTAAGGTTTCTTTGCTTTTGCAAAATTTGCAAAATTGAAAAGATCTCAAGAGCTTGATTCCGATAGAAAAATAGTATTCGCTAGGTTAAAAGCTTTAAAGATAATCTAAGTTCATTGGAGAAAAGATTTCAGTTTTATATAAGGCCGAAATAAGTGAAATTAAACCAGAAATAGTTGAACTGAAAACGAAGCGCTATGGAGGTGCTAAAACTTCCCAACGAAGCAAGATTTTAATGAGGCTTTGAAAATGATTAAGTTAATTCCGGCAGAAAAGTAAGAGCGGTCGCGCACCTTGAACAAACGATTCGTGAAGGGGAAATAACTTATCAGCTTCGATCTCACGGCTGAAAACAACTAAGGAAGTGGATGTAACTAATAAGTTTCTAAGCAAATGAGCTTATGTTTAGGTCTCAAGCGGATAAACTTATAATAAGATCTAATTTATCGTCGATGATAAAAGAACATTAGACGCCATAGTTTTTCACAACTACCTGCTGCGTTTTGCTAAGTAACACAAAATACCCAGAAATAATGACCAAATACCCAAATAACTAAAATAACCAAACCAACTTCAGATATATCTCTTTAGTTCTGCAATTTTTCAGCGGTCTTTCTTTTCGTTCAGTTTTTGAAACGTTCACTTAAATGCTCTTATTTCCTTAAGTTATAATACCCGAGGCAAATTATTTTTTAATGTGTTTCATATTCGGCTAGCTTGTACTAGAAGAAAATCTTTCTCATAAGACAGCCATGTTAATTTCCATTTTTATTTTTCCGGTTGTTTCTTCCATGAACTGTTTTATTTAAGGAGTTTCTAGCTTCTATATTTGTGTAATATTGGCGGCTTTCTTTTCGTTCGTGGGTTTTACGACTTCTTGTTTTAAAAGGTTCACTTAAAACCCTTTATTTCCTTAAATCATAATAACCGTTGCAAATAATTTTTTAATGTGTTTCACAGAGAAAAGGTTTGTTTAAGAGAGTTGGTTATTATGTCTCGACAAATATTGTTTAACTTTTACCCGCAAAATTTTATTGACCAATTTTGCATGACCTATAACAATTAGGCTTATTCAAGGCATGCTAATTTTAGGACTGCCCTTATTCTATTTTGCTTTTCCTTTTTATGGTATTCTCTTACGCAGGTAGTTTCATAAGAGACATCTTGGACCAGACAAAAGACGTCTTGGACCAGACTGAACTACCGTCAAAGCTTTTGCCTTTTTACTAAACTGTGATGTGTCCCGCAATCTGTGTTGCAGGTTGAGATTACATTTGCGTTTTTCTTTGAAAATGTCGCCTGAGTTGCTCGCTCAGTAAGATGTAAGGCTAGTTTCTCTTTCAATAAACATTTATAACCTAAATTTAGAATTCTAACTTCATGGAGTTTAAACGCATGGATTACCGGGTATTAGTAGTCAAACAATTGAGTTTTATGGTGATCATGAGAACCCCGCCTCAAACCACAGCTTAATACGACCACCCTCTCTTACAACGACCAGTTGTTGTTTCGGCTAGACAAAAAGCGCAGACCTTAACTAATCTGAAAACCTCATGAATCCGAACGCTTCGTTGACGACCACTTTTTGGAGTCTCAATCTGTTATCTTCTTTATAAATTACAACTTTGACCCTTTAAGCCCCAATATAACATCAGTATACATAGTCTCTTCACTGTTCTCCATATATTTCTTATGGTATTAGTTGGGAGAATTTATGCAAAAATCAAGACATCGATCGTATCTTTGATGATCATTTCCTTTATTCTCATGACTTGCATGTTTGATCAAGTAGAGATATTGTAAGGGAAAGTTAGATGCTTGTCATTATTGGGGATATAGTAACTATAAGGAGGTAGGTCAGCTCTAGCGGTTCAATTATTTACTGGTAATACCACAAAGATATTGCTGCCATGAAAAAGCTTTTCTCAATTTCGATTGATATGTTTCATAATTTGGATTTTTGAGCTAATGATCGATCATGCATTATTTGTTGGTTTTGTATGGTATTCGTTTATTAAATAACCAGCGATGAATCGCTTCCTCTATCGTCCATAATAATTCCTAAACGTTAGATTCCAGCTGAATGCTGGAAAGCAAGCACGAAGACACCTACGAATGCAAGTTTTTGAAATTAAAACCAAATTTAATACAAAGCGCAACAAATGGGCGCGACTATCACGAGCAAACGAGCAAACCCTCATTATAGCATTAGAGATAGCGCTGGTCATCTGTGATTGCTTAAATAACTACGTTCTGACGGTAAAAGCCATTAGCGACTACAATTTGTAGCTGGGCATGACTAGCTGATCAAAAGCCAATAGTTATAAATGAATACATAAGCAAATGGGAATTAGCGGTGGCACATATGCTAGGTGGCTCTTCGTCCACTGTATCCAGATCGAATTGGAATTTGGAAATGTTGGTTTTTGAGGAGAGGAGAAAACTGGACTAGTACCCGGAGAAAAACCTCTCGTCAAAGCAAGGACGAAAACCAACAACAAACTCAACCCACATATGACGCCAAGTTTTGGCTGCGAGGTTGTGTGGATGATAAGTGATCGTAAATGGAATTCTCTCGCTCTTTTCCTTCCGCGACGTTTGCAGTGCTGTGTCGCTCAATCTGTTGAGCACGGTCAGGTTAAGTGCCGCTGGGTCGCACGCTGGCTTAAGTGCCGCCACTGGCACCAGGGTCGCCACAGACTGCGCCATCCCTTCTCCCGGCTCCAATTGAAATTCAATCTAGTAACCAGCTAAACACTAGGAATTCAACGATTAAAGCGAACCACCTTACTACTGACCTCTGATGTCTCCCGATGTGAGTTAATCGTTCAGTAAGGGAGGTGATGCACTAAGATTGTTTTCTCTTTCGAAAAATATAACCTTAATTTAGTATTCTAATCTCAGGTGTTTGAATACGGGAAAAATGTTTAAAATGACCCTTCACTGGTGACAGTTATCAGCCTTTTGTTCTTTTCTAGCGGATTCTTGGCTGGTACTAGTAGAAATATTTCTCTCATGAGACAGCCTCTATTTTGATCTGGCGACACCGAAAACCAAACGCTAGCATTTCCAGTTAGTAATAACGGTAACCTATCAGTTTTCCGTGAGCTAGACATTTGATAAAAAAGCTGCCGTTTAATTCAATTGCCCATTAAATAAAGCTATTGTCCGTCTTAGCTTACATCGCCTAAAAATGTTGGGAACTCTATAGTAGTAGAACCAGAAAAAGGCACGGTAGTATGCGATTTTTCGAATATTTTTGTTAACGCTTTCATGAGTTGTTGTCACTGTTCGGCGGCTTGTTCGTATTATTGGGTCAGCAATTTTGAAATATCATCGGCGGTTAGCGGCATTGCTAGTAAGAGATGTGTTCGAAGTGTTTTGTTCTGTAAATAGCTCTGTGGTATTCGCTGAAGTCTCGGGAGTAGTGAGACGTGGTGATTTCCTCGAGGGTTGGTTTTGGCGAAGGTAACTTGTTTGTTATGGAAAGCTGTTGGCAATGTTCGTCACAATATTCAGTATCTGTGGTTGAAGGTAAAGATCAGTTTAGCCTTAGCAGCTGCCAATCGCGCTTTTGACCAAGTCAACACTGTGAAAAACGGTGGAGACAACCTCACAAACGCAAAGCAGAGATGGTTTGTTACTGTTTTGTCGATGTGTGCTTAAGGGAGCGAGAGTGGTTATAATCGACCGCGGGTTAAACTCCACCAATTAAATAAGTCACGAGGCAGATAGATTTTGTGCACTGAAAAGTACATTCCAAGATGGGTTGTCAGCTCGGTTTATTTCTTATCAGAGGTCAGTCTTCTCAAGGTAAATCTAAAACTGGTTTCAAGGTAGCTCTATTTATATCAAGTGATTGAGTTGACTGGTTGTTTTTAGAAGATAAACGCTATTCTATGCGAAAAGTAGGTGTTTTTAAGATGATTAAGGATCCGAAATTCAAAGAATTTGAAATTCAGAAAGTCAGTAAGGTTTCTTTGCTTTTGCAAAATTTGCAAAATTGAAAAGATCTCAAGAGCTTGATTCCGATAGAAAAATAGTATTCGCTAGGTTAAAAGCTTTAAAGATAATCTAGGTTCATTGGAGAAAAGATTTCAGTTTTATATAAGGCCGAAATAAGTGAAATTAAACCAGAAATAGTTGAACTGAAAACGAAGCGCTATGGAGGTGCTAAAACTTCACAACGAAGCAAGATTTTAATGAGGCTTTGAAAAAGATTAAGTTAATTCCGGCAGAAAAGTAAGAGCGGTCGCGCACCTTGAACAAACGATTCGTGAAGGGGAAATAACTTATCAGCTTCGATCTCACGGCTGAAAACAACTAAGGAAATGGATGTAATAAGTTTCTAAGCAAATGAGCTTATGTTTAGGTCTCAAGCGGATAAACTTATAATAAGATCTAATTTATCGTTGATGATAAAAGAACATTAGACGCCATAGTTTTTCACAACTAACTGCTGCGTTTTGCTAAGTGACACAAAATACCCAGAAATAATGACCAAATACCCAAATAACTAAAATAACCAAACCAACTTCAGATATATCTCTTTAGTTCTGCAATTGTCTAGCGGTCTTTCTTTTCGTTCAGTTTTTGAAACGTTCACATAAATGCTCTTATTTCCTTAAGTTATAATACCCGAGGCAAATTATTTTTTAATGTGTTTCATATTCGGTTAGCTTGTACTTAAAAGAAAATCTTTCTCATAAGACAGCCATGTTAATTTCCATTTTTATTTTTCCGGTTGTTTCTTCCATGAACTGTTTTATTTAAGGAGTTTCTAGCTTCTACATTTGCGTAATATTGGCGGGTTTCTTTTCGTTCGTGGGTTTTACGACTTCTTGTTTTAAAAGGTTCACTTAAAACCTTTTATTTCCTTAAATCATAATAACCGTTGCAAATAATTTTTTAATGTGTTTCACAGATAAAAGGTTTGTTTAAGAGAGTTGGTTATTATGTCTCGACAAATATTGTTTAACTTTTACCCGCAAAATTTTATTGACCAATTTTGCATGATCTATAACAATTCTTATTCTTATTCAACAATTCTTATTCAAGGCATGCTAATTTTAGGACTGTTTTTATTCTATTTTGCTTTTCCTTTTTATGGTATTCTCTTACGCAGGTAGTTTCATAAGAGACATCTTGGACCAGAAAAAAGACGTCTTGGACCAGACTGATCTACTGTCAAAGCTTTTGCCTTTTTACTAAACTGTGATGTGTCCCGCAATCTGTGTTGCGGGTTGAGATCAAATTTGCGTTTTTCCTTCAAAATCTCGCCTGAGTTGCTCGCTCAGTAAGATGTAAGGCTAGTTTCTCTTTCAATAAACATTTATAACCTAAATTTAGAATTTGAACTTCATGGAGTTTAAACGCATGGATTACCGGCTATAAGTAGTCAAACAATTGAGTTTTATGGTGATCATGAGAACCCCGCCTCAAACCACAGCTTAATACGACCACCCTCTCTTACAACGACCAGTTGTTGTTTCGGCTAGACAAAAAGCTCAGACCTTAACTGATCTGAAAACCTCATGAATCCGAACGCTTCGTTGACGACCACTTTTTGGAGTCTCAATCTGTTATCTTCTTTATAAATTACAACTTTGACCCTTTAAGCCCCAATATAACATCCGTATACATAGTCTCCTCACTGTTCTCCATATATTTCTTATGGTATTAGTTGGGAGAATTTGCGCAAAAAATCAAGACATCGATCGTATCTTTGATGATCATTTCCTTTATTCTCATGACTTGCATGTTTGATCAAGTAGAGATATTGTAAGGGAAGGTTAGATGCTTGTCATTATTGGGGATATAGTAACTATAAGGAGGTAGGTCAGCTCCAGCGGCTCAATTATTTACTGGTAATACCACAAAGATATTGCTGCCATGAAAAAGCTTTTCTCAATTTCGATTGATATGTTTCATAATTTGGATTTTTGAGCTAATGATCGATCATGCATTATTTGTTGGTTTTGTATGGTATTCGTTTATTAAATAACCAGCGATGAATCGCTTCCTCTATCGTCCATAATAACTCCTAAACGTTAGATTCCAGCTGAATGCTGGAAAGCAAGCACGAAGACACGTACAAATGCAATTTTTTGAAATTAAAACCAAATTTAATACAAAGGGCAACAAATGGGCGCGACTATCACGAGCAAACGACTTTTAGCTTCCTTTAGATCTAAGTGAAGAGATTTTTTCCTTTTTGGCCAGTAAAAGTGAAGATATCAAATTTCAAAGTTATACTTTATGTTACCGAGAAAGACATTTTTTAAGTTCTCCTCATCCGCAGTAAAAAAATGCGAAGGCTCATATTAGTCAGTGTCTAGCTTTGTGTGTCACGGTGAAAAAAGGACAAGATCAAAAAGTCAGTGACCTCGTAGCTTTATATTAAACGAGAAATGGTCTTCACGGCTTCAAGCAATGGTGGATGAACATCATGAATTGGTGGCATTTAACCACCTTGAATTGACACTCACGGTTCAAGAGCGCCACACAATTACTTCAATTCTAGTACTAAGAATTTTTGCTTGAGATATTTTGTAGGATGTATTTTGCGCCGGTAGTGGTTCTGGGTTATTGGCACTGGCTATGGTTACGTGTGTAAGAAAATTTTGCATAACGTGAATCGACGTGGCTAGTGTTAAACTAGTAGTCGCTTGCTAAGCGAAGAAGTACCAAGACTTTGCGTGGAAGATAAGCTTCTTCATTGCAGCAACTTCCCCAGCTTCTCTAACTAACTACTGGCTACAATAAAGTTAACTTCATGCTGTGATTTATACCTTCCACCTTAAGTGTCCTTGTCTGAGAAAGTGTTCCAGAGGTTGGAAGTGGGGGTCAACCGATTTCAATGAAACTTGCTGCAGAAGTTAGCCTTGATGAGATATTCCAAAAGCCAATTTGGTTTTGTTTTCTAACTTTTGGTTGACAAGTTTCAGGGGGGTCCCATCTGGGCCTTCAATTCACTGAAAATCTTGGTTTTTGAGGGGTAGGGTGTGTTTCTACTATAAATACTCTTTCGGTTCATATGCAGGGATTTGGCATAGAGGGATCCGGCAGTCTGGGGTCTGGCACTAGTTTTAGCCAAATCTTGAAGTGAAAACCTCAACCCAAATTTGCCAAAGTTCACTCCTTTATATTTTTTAACTGCCAAACTAGCTAAAATTGATTCTTCTATCAGGAGTTACCCCAACGAAAGTAGAATCCAAATCAATTGAGAACAATTTGGCCCATTTAATTTAGGGGCTTTTAAGAACCCATTTCCAGTCACACTCTCACAAAACTCACATGTTGTCAAAAGTAATCAAGCCATCATAGCTTTAATTGTGTTTAAACACTTCAACTTGATTTGGTGAGGCCTACTTTATTTACAAAATCTGTGAGAAACAGTTACTTTGCCTTTAAACTCAACTTGAGACTGTTAAACTGCCGCAGAACTACAAAATCAGTACAAGAAACCAATCTTGTTCTATTTGAAAGGTAAATATACAATACAATAGAGCTAGTTTGCACTCAAATAACTAAGTAGATGGTCTGTTACACTTCGTTATACTGAAAATTCTTCCAAACATAGCCTTGCTTACTTACCTAGCTTTTTTAAACGTCCTTGGCTTGGCCTAGAGGAAAGTAGAATTCTCCAAGGTATTGCAAACGAAAAAAACCCATATATTTCTCAAAATCGCGCGGATAAAACCATCCAGCCGTCAAAACACATTGCCTGATGTTGAAACCTCATTGCCTGATAATTCTGCATTGGTTTACAGACGAGTCCATCATCCTATGTAATAGGAAAATGTTCTGGAGCCGCTCCCTAGCAATCCAGTCTTCTATCGAGTGTTTCAGCAGGAATACTCATTGCTGGATGCAAATAATCGGATACATTAGGTGTAGGAAGATAATATGATATGTAGGTTTTCTCAGAAGTAAAACCAACGTCCTTAGAGTGGATTTCGTGACATAGAAGACAACACCGAGCTTTGTATCATCTGTAGTATTTATCCGCCATTTTGGAAGTGGACGCGGGAGAACTGGGTCGAGATTAGCCCCAGTCTCAGAAGCTATGCACTTAGTTCATACAAGTTTCAAATCCATTGATTATGAAACAAAAAAAAATCCACTGAAAAAATCATACATGCTTTTGATCTGCCAGCAAATAAGGTTTTTGGTTGCCTAAGACAATTAGACCGGGCAACTACGTGACAAAGCGTTTTCATTCCCACGCACCCAAATCAAAACAAATCAAATCACCGAATTGCAGAGCTGAGACCAGTTTGGCGAAGGAAAGTATACAACGTTTGGCCAATCCAGTACGGAGAAAACCTAAGTGTTTGCGAAGAAATTGCTCTTGAACTCAGCGTCCAAGCAGGTCTTAGCCAAGCTTACAGGAAATCACAAACCTGTCTACAGAACGCCCTCAGTTACGTAGACAAACAGGAGAACTTTAAGGAGGGAAGGCATTGTTCTGTAGAACAACATATCACTACCAAAAATTATTTCAAGCCTACAGAATTAGCTTCACAGCATGCCTCCTTGTTAGATTAGGCATCGTCCTCGATGCTTAAAAGTAGAAAAGTATAGAAAAATGAAGAAAACTATTGAAAAAAGGTATGAAAATTTACAAACTGAAGTATCACTTATAATAAAGAGCGGAAAAGCCCAGATTACACGTACTAAAAAAGATCGACTACAAAGTCAACTATAATTCTAAAAAGATCACAGTCGTGATTTCTGCGGCACAAGTACAGTACTGCTACTAAAATTACCAAACTTACCAAAATATTTTACAATTAGCTAACATTCTAGCAAACCAGACAACAATATTTGGAAGAAAAGGTCAATAAAAGTTGGCAACAAATGAACTGAATGATCAGCGTGAAAAATGTGGCTACAAATTGGACACACTGATAGGAAAAATAAATCGCAAACCTGTCTACAGCACGCCCTTTAAGCATAGACAAACGGTAAAACTTTTAGGAGGAAAGCAAGGCATTGTACTTAGATCAACACTGCAGGAATTATTTTAAGCCTGCAAAAACAACTAAATCAATATCCTAAATTAGCTTCATAACACTAGGATCTCAAACTCCACGCAGGCGGAGTTGAGAGGCTAGCCTAGGCAGCAAGCTTTTCCGTAGTTCTCCACCCGTTCTTTTTGGCGGCGCGAAAATTGGGGCGAGGGCAAACCCCTCCCCCTCCCGCTTTTTTGCAAAAATTCGAGCGCGCTCCAACAGAAACGCTTGCTACGCAGGCAATTGGGAGGCACTGCATGAATCGAATCCGGATCCAAATATTCTTTTACCAAATTCGGCTTACAGAGGTTATTCCCAAAAATGCTTCTAATGTTGCATAACTTGTGTCAGGCCAGGAACTTGCCCTTGAGCAGCGCATGCACTCCTGGCCTGTAGCCCCACACTAGTGTTTTGGCTTATCGCTATTCTCCTTTTGTCCGGGCGATACGAGTATGGAACATGCTTTCTTTGGCAACAGTGAATACTAGGACCACCAAGATTCATGCTTAGAAACGTCTTTGTTTACAAGTTACAATATGAATTGTGCCCGAAATCAGCCCGTAAACGTATGGAGCTTTCGAGAAACGCACGCCATGCCTTGCTAGTTATGCACCCTCCCACTCAAATTAAAAGATCATGACTCAGCATTTATTTACACTTATTTCTGTTTCATATTTTTTTCAGATCTCTCAGAACGGTGTTATTTTTTGCTACTTGGGAGTAACAATTCCAAGGTTCCAAGTCATAACCATATTACATGCAGCAACATTTATGTATTGTCTTTGCTGGCTTCTAACTCCAGTTTTTGAAATTGCCACACCATTCATTTCTTCGATAACTGTTGTTTAAATTGCACTGTTTGATTGCATCATGCAAAAAGAGGGTGGAGAAAAGTTGTACAACTTCTTTAAGGTTCTTCTGTCATGTCATGTTTTGAGACAAACATTTTGTCATTTTAAAATTGTGACTAATCCTGTCCAAGCCCAGAGGGGTAATCTGTGGCAAATTAAAAATTGCTTGTTTTCCTTTTATGAGGTCCTGTATACACGTAGTTTCAAGTTGTGTACCCTTCATCACTCTTTCCGTTAATCTCTTAGGGTACACTTTTATTGTGAAGCGCCTTGTAAGGTCAATAAAAGTTGGCAACAAATAAACTGAATGATCAGCGTGAAAAATGTGGCTACAAATTGGACACACTGATAGGAAAACTAAATCGCAAACCTGTCTACAACACGCCCTTTAAGCATAGACAAACATGAAAACTTTTAGGAGGAAAGCAAGGCATTGTACTTAGATCAACAATTACACTACAGGAATTATTTTAAGCCTACAAAAACAACTAAATCAAATGTCCTAAATTAGCTTCAAAACACTAGGACCTCAAACTCCACGCAGGCGGAGTTTTTGAATAAGGCGCTATAAAAATTAGTATTATTATTATTATTATTATTATTATTATTATTACACCGGCAGTCTTCAGGGGCGTACTGAGGATTTTGTGATGGGGGGGGGGGGGGGGCAAGAGATATAGTTGTGTCAATGTGGGCGCGATAGCCCCTATCTGGACCGCCAACGGCACAACATTCTAGGGGGGTCCGGGGGCATGCTTCCCCAGGAAAATTTTTGAAATTGAAGTTCTCTGAGATGCAATCAAGTGCATTCTGGACGCTTAAATTCAGCAAATGCCTGGATTACAAATTGAACACGTAATGCTGAAATATTTAATAAAACACAGGTGTGGTTGTGGTCAAAGAAGTAGTTAACACTTTATGACGCTAGTAGGGGCCGTAACAATTGCGGCGAGAGCACAATCTTCCGGCAAAGGCGGCAACATTTTCTCCCTGAAAAATTGACAAATCTAGTTTCTTTGAGACCGACCATTGGTGATTTGCGACTAAAAATGTGGGCTTCGGACACAGATTCTCAGAGGATTTATCAAAAAAATTGAACAAACGAAATGTATCCCCAGGACATGACTTTAAGAACAATCATAAGAACAGTCATTGCAGGGTTTAAAAACAATTATAAGAACATTCATTGCAGGGGATTGATAAATGTCATCCTTCTCTGGTTGCGCTTGGCATAGTCGTCAATAATTGCATCATAATCCAGAGCTATGTCCTTGTGAATAAAGAGCAGCAACGGTGCGTTGAGGCGATCTTCTCTCGTGGTGCTTCTAAAACTACTCTTAACAAAGCACAGTGATGAGTTGCTACGTTCGTAGTTGCACTTGTGACAGGGGCGATCATCAGGGGCCGCAGAAAATATGTCTAAAGTAACAAAGCACAAAGTACCATCCGACAGACGTTGTTTACAAAAGAAAAATTCCCGGACAAAAGGGGGGGCCGCGGCCCCCTCGGCCCACCCCTACATCCGCCGCTGGTCTTTGGTATTTTAGATGCTGATTTCCTTCCAAGTGGTCGTGTGCATTTGTTACTGGTGTTAGGTAAAAGACATAGTGCTTTTTTATTACCACTCGGGCCACCTAGCTAGCCGTACAAAAACTGCCCATCTGGGGCCTGAAAAACGACAAAGAGTTGTGTTAATTCTTTTCCATCCTGGAATCCTGTTGGTTACAATCATCTCATATCCAACCTGAGCACAAGAGGAATAATTTGTCAATTCATTTTTTAAAGTGCTAGCGCTGACTTTGAGCGTTAAAAATTTGTAAAAATATATATATACAGGTAAAAGCCACCAAACTTTGTTTTCCGAATTTTTTTCTCGGGAACAATTTGTCAAGGCATTGTTCATAAAATTTAACGTTGCCCTAGCAACCATATTTTAAAATCGTTAGGTAGATTTTTTTTTCAGAAGTTTGAATTCTCCTGTTTTTATAAGGAAAAAATTGTAACTTTGATGCGGTCGGACTTACAGTTCTAGACTGTTTATATGTTCTTCTACTGGTGACGGCTTTCGAAGGGTTTTGGAAAAATCAAGAAATCCAAGATGGCAATTTTCTTTTTGGATTTTAACAGCCCTTGCTAAGATCTGCTTTTCCTGCATAGTCAAAAGTGCGCAAGAATTCCTTTGTATTAGTAGGTACTATCCTTAAGAAACCCGACTTTCTCTGACCATGTCCAGATGCACAGAACGTATGCGCAGTAACAAAAGGAGGCACCGTCCTTACAGAAAATCAATATTAATATAAAGAAATTCAGTAAAAAAAATATTTAAACAAATAATAACCCAGTAAGACGGCCTTCCTTATACAAAAACAAAGCTAACCAAAAAACTTAATTCGGTTGAGTTCTCAAGGTACTGATAATTTCAAGAAAGATACTTTCGTGGATGGCATCAGTTTGTCAGAAGAATGAATTTAATAATAAATAAAACGGCAGAAACGTGTCCCCGCCGTGTGAAAGGTGACACGTTTTCTTTCTAACGAGTCTTTGTGACCATGGACAACGTGAAAACACTTCTTCTTCTTCTTAACATCTTGATTAAATAAAGTCTGTAACTATTTACAAAGCCAGTGCAGGTTCTTTGCTTTAAAATAGTGAGGTCTTGTTCACTTGCATATGTAGCCTACCTCATCTTTCTATCTTCTCCGTAGATAATGACTATAAATTTACATGTATAATTTGCAACCGAGTGAATTATACGAATAACGAAGAATTTCGTGACAAAAACCGTGTATAAACAAAGGTTACTTACATTTTCGCGTTAATGACTTTTTAGTGGGTGTAAAATTCGTCATTGATTTCAAGCTAAATCAATTTGAACTTAAAGTGCCCTTAAATATCCGTGGTTTTAATTGTAGCTAATTACAGTGGTAACAATATAAAGACTGTCCTTATCAAATTTGATCAGAGCAAACTCCTCGGCAAGAGAGACGAGTAAACATCTTGGGCGCTCTAATAAGCGTAAGTTATGTAAACGCCTCTCTTTTTTACTGTAAGTTTGGTCGAGAGGACTCTGTTCGTTTGGTAAAATTTCACAGTTCTAAATATGTTTACCGTACTGCTTTTTCCCCTAGGTTTGTATTAAGTTTTCCAGTTATTTGAGTTGAAATTTTTGTTTAGAACTTTCACGCTGTACATTAACAGCCAGACAGCACGGGATACAACCACTAACAGTGACTTCACTTGCTCAGCTTGTTGCACATTGGCATGAACAATTATATCCGTCTAAAAAATCTTATTGCAACTGCAATTAAAAACGAAAAAAACTAGTCATCTCTATTCCACTGAGCACAGGTAGTAAGCGCTCAATGCGTTGCTACGTACTATCAAAAATTATTTTCCACTTATCCTTCGGCAAGAAGTGCCAAAGTCATTCAAACATCCAAACCTTGTTTGTTGCTGTTATGTTAATATTTCTTGTTGCTGTTGTTGTTGTTGTTGTTGATGTTGTGTTTTCCCAGTAAAAGTGGCCTTCTTTGAAGTTCTGCTTTTGTTAGGATTGTTGGTGGCTTTTTCCAAGGTTCAAGACGGTGGTATTACGGGTGATGAGCCTATCTTTGACGAGGAGTCTGACATAGCAGCAGATCAAGTTGTCCTGGAGGACAAACCAGACGAAGACGTATAGCGCCAAATCTTTCCTACCAGACACCAATTTAATTTGTCGGATAGTAACTGTTCCAATGGTCATTCCTGCTGGTATCAACGCCAGGGTATTCAAACTCTGCTACTGCTTCAGGTGTCGCTGCTATGGTAAGTTATTAGTTTATGTGATGCGCTTTTCGTTGAAACCATTAAAACTTCAGTAATTATAACGTAGTTGTCCATTCCAGATTTAACTACAGCAGTAGGGAAGTCATAGGGGGAAATGCGAAAATTAGGGTTTCCCCCCCCCCCCAAGAGTCTGTACGGGCGGGCGCGCGTACGCTGACGTCACAACCAAAATTTCTCGCAGCGATAGGTTACCAAATTTGCTTACCAATGGTGCTCCGCTGGCGCGCTAGCGCAAATGGGCATGGTCTACAGATCTGGTTTGTTGTGCTCGGTAGCTGGCTATGCAGCTTCTAACTCTGCAGACCAGGCCTTGTTCCTAAACAGCTGCCAACCAAGCATCCGATGACTAAGAAACCGATGTAGAATGCGATCTCGCCACAGTAGAAATTAAGCAGCGCAAGATAAGTTTTGGTATACTGAGTCAGCAAGTACCAACTATTATTTTATAAAGCACATATAACATTTTATTATTCAACAAATTGTCACTATGCCCATATATGATCAGGAAGCCCTCAATATCTGTCATCCGTACATGACCATATTTGGAAGTGCACTGCAGAGGTTGTTCAGGCGGCCATTTTGAAAAGCGAGGCAGTACAGTTTAAGCAGTGTTATTCGGAAAGAAACTTTCCACGACTAAATGCTTTCGAAAAGTCAACAAGTATTTTGCTTCAGCTTACAAGGATATCCAGAGGTTGATTTGGAATTTTCATAGCGAGAACTCAACCGAGAAAATGCTATTGCGAGCGAAGCAGAAACGCACTTGCTCACGGAAAGTTGTAAAGTTAAAAAAGATTTTAATTCAAAAGAAGAGGACTTATTCTCGGTAAGGTAGCAATATTTTTTTTGACTTTGTCTTGTCATTTCCAAACATGAGTTTGTAAATGAGCCTTTTTAAGTGAACGATAGTAAACTTCGATTTCTTGAAGTTTTGCTTTGGTGTTTATTAAGTCTTGTGTGTTGCTAGCTTTTAGCGTTTTTATCATGGAACTATGGTTTTCTTCTTCTAACAATGGAAGTAGATGAGAATTTGTTGAAAAATAAAACAATTATCTTGCTCAATCTTGCGGAATACCTCCTGATTTAGCCAACTCGGCCTACGGCCTCGTCGGCTAAGTATAAGGCGATATTCCGCGCGATTTCGCAGGATAATTGTTAAATATTGCCTTACTGTCAGACATTTAATAATACGCGGGAAGAGGAACTTGTCTGTGGCTTGGTTCAGCAATGTCATTAGAAAATTGCAAATAAGAGGTAAACCACTGAATTAATGACCCTCTGGAATCAATTGAATTACATGCATTTATTGTTTAGCATCCATTATAGATACACTGTAGCAATTAATGATTAATAACGTATACTCCCTTCAGTTTTGTTATCCACACACCTTCCCGTACAATTCAACGAATGATTTATCGATGGCAGTAAAGCTAGCTACCATTCTTGAGGCCCTTTTATGTCAAACTCGTGTGCACCATTCAAATCTTCTTGTGACTCATTGTCTGGGTTTCCTGACCCAGAGTTTTCTTTCCCTTCCTTTTCTTCCTTTTCTTCCTTTTCTTCCTCGTTTCCCTTGTTTTCCTTTTCACTCTTCTCTCCAATATTCTCCAGCTTATTGATGATGTCCACTATAACATCGACCGGACTCTTGCCTTTTGAAACTCCCTTCAAGATTACTTTCAAAATTGGTAGCAACCTTAAAGAAAAGCAAACATTTTAATGTATACATATAATTTTTGGCATTCTTTCTGAAAACTCCTTATCAAATAAGAACAATCTTGCAGTAATATTTCGGAAAGGGGTAAAATAAGTAACGGTATTTAATCGAAGGAAAACACTTTGTGTGCATTCTATTGAGTCAGATTTAACGTAAATTTTCAGTTTTCTATTTTTTGCAATAATTATAATGTTACAAATGAAATGAGTTACGTACCATTTTAACACAAAGCCAGGAACTAGCTTTATAACAGTTTTCCAGTCGTCGTATTCAGCGAGCGCAGCTGGATCATCATATTTCCCTAGCGAAGTCTTTGCTCGGACGTCATTTGGAAAACAGGCTAAGATCAATGTGAATAATCAGACAAACTGAATAAGCACTTGTGTATTAAACACCTACAAGTTATAACCGGTCTAGAGGGAAACAGTGAGCTTTGCTTCCCGAGAATCTCTATTAACTGAAAGGGGTGGAGGGGAGGGGGTTGGGCACCGGGAAGAAAACGCTGGTGGGAAGTGTTACGGGAAAAGGAAAAAGGGAGGGCGGAAAGCGGGATCCCTAAGGTGGCGGGAAATGGGAAAAACATGCAACATTGCGTAGTATTTTGCGTTCGAAAAAAAGGTAAAGAGGCGGAAGTCAACCAAAAAGTGGCAGGATCCGGGATTAAAAGGCATGGAAAATGGGAAGCTTGGATCCCCAGTCCCCTCGCCCCTGTTCATATCTCCCTGAGACGTAAAAAACAGTTGGGGGACCAGCGAGGGGAAGGAGGGGGGACCAAACTTCCAAATTCCCCTACCCTTTAATCCTTTAATAAAACGATAACTAGCCAACTCGGTGCTGTGGCGCCTTATTGTTTCTGAGTCATCTCCACTCCAACCAGTCCGATTAATTGCATGAACAAATGTTTTATTACATTCTGAACTCTGCTGATCGTTTCTATTCTTTTTTCGCTATATTTTCGCAGCGGAAACGTTTGCATGTCGCCGCAATTGACATGGCATCGAATTTCCTTATAAGGCGGGCTGGGTTATTGGATGATAACCTGTGTGTGATAACCCAATCAGAAAGCTAGAAGTCTACCTCCAAAAAAAGTATTTATGGTGAGGTTGTTTCTCACAGATATACACTCCTTTTGTACAAGGATTATTGTCCGTAGATAGCGTGATTGATTCACCCTAGGACACCGGGAGCAGCTGGGAGCAGCTGGGGAAGTGGGGAGGGGGGGGGGAATGGACGTCTACTTGAAAGAGAGGATATGGACTGTTCCTAATAAGGAGATCTTATGCAATTTCTCTCTTTTGATGTTGCCAGGAATTTTCTGAGTGTAGTTCTCCAAGCCCTTTTGATTAGGACGAGTGCCCCAATAACTACAGGAACAGCCTGTTTTGAGCCCCCACATCCTCGCCACTTCAATTTATAAATCCTTTTATTTGGACAGCTTTCCTACCGCTTTGACAGAAGTATTTCCTTCGGCAGAAATAGCCACGTCAATCAGCAGGCAGGTCTTCTGCTATTGGTCTTCAATATGATGATGATCTTTATTATTATTATTTTTGTCGTTATTATTATTATTATTATTATTATTGTTATAGCAGAATTCACGACTTTATATGCTAAGAGCTAAACTAGCTACACAGGGCGCATAGCGTAACCTGTGAGCCTTGGAGTAAAAAAAAAAAAATATGTATATATATATATATGAGTGGTTTTACAACACCATATCTGACACAAGACTATAACAGAACAACATGGCCGCCTGTGGGACTCCCTCCCCACCCCTCCCCCCGCAGTTCCCCAGGGACCTCAGAGCAGCTCCGACCCTCCCTGGGTTAGCCAACCCTCCACTCGAGGGTGTCCGGCTAGCTAGATTGAGCTCTGTGCACAGAGTCAAGCGATCAGTTTGCCCCAAAGAGCCAGTAAACACTTCTCTTTCAGATCTTTTGCACAGCACAGCTAATGTTAAGCCTCACTATCCCCCCCTGAATGGAGTCCCAGACCCAACTTTCACCAATGGTCACAAAGCTTGGTCCCGGTGGAGCACTGTGGTGTGCCGTTTGACGCCAAGCCCCCTCACTTTTGGCCGGCCGCGGAAGGCTTTGTCAAAGCGAAAAAGTTATGGCACAGTTTTTTCGAATTTGCTCAGATCGCAGCCAGAAAAAGACCCGTTTTGGTGAAAATGAACTGAAAATGCAGCCAAAATTAAGCACAGGCTACAGCCATGCCGCTCAGCTCAACAAAGTGTGATAATTGAATTTTCTTTAGCACTATCTGAGTGGTTTTACAACAACATATCTGACACAAGACTATAACAGAACAACATGGCCGCCTGTGGGACTCCCTCCCCACCCCCCCCCCCCCCGCAGTTCCCCAGGGACCTCAGAGCAGCTCCAACCCTCCCTGGGTTAGCCAATCCTCCACTCGAGGGTGTCCGGCTAGCTAGATTAAGCTCTGTGCACAGAGTCAAGCGATCAGTTTGCCCCAAAGAGCCAGTAAACACTTCTCTTTCAGATCTTTTGCACAGCACAGCTAATGTTAAGCCCAACTTTCACCAATGGTCACAAAGTTTGGTCCCGGTGGAGCACTGTGGTGTGCCGTTTGACGCCAAGCCCCCTCACTTTTGGCCGGCCGCGGAAGGCTTTGTCCCGGACTGCGTCCGGCACAAAGCGAAAAAGTTATGGCACAGTTTTTTCGAATTTGCTCAGATCGCAGCCAGGAAAAGACCCGTTTTGGTGAAAATGAACTGAAAATGCAGCCAAAATTAAGCACAGGCTACAGCCATGCCGCTCAGCTCAACAAAGTGTGATAATTGAATTTTCTTTAGCACTATCTGAGTGGTTTTACAACAACATATCTGACACAAGACTATAACAGAACAACATGGCTGCCTGTGGGACTCCCTCCCCACCCCTCCCCCCGCAGTTCCCCAGGGACCTCAGAGCAGCTCCAACCCTCCCTGGGTTAGCCAATCCTCCACTCGAGGGTGTCCGGCTAGCTAGATTGAGCTCTGTGCACAGAGTCAAGCGATCAGTTTGCCCCAAAGAGCCAGTAAACACTTCTCTTTCAGATCTTTTGCACAGCACAGCTAGTGTTAAACCTCACTATCCCCCCCTGAATGGAGTCCCAGACCCAACTTTCACCAATGGTCACAAAGCTTGGTCCCGGTGGAGCACTGTGGTGTGCCGTTTGACGCCAAGCCCCCTCACTTTTGGGCGGCCGCGGAAGGCTTTGTCTCGGCCTGCGTCCGGCACAAAGGGAAAAAGTTATGGCACAG
The DNA here is from genome assembly GCA_964017195.1 of Siderastrea radians. Classification (NCBI taxonomy): domain Eukaryota; kingdom Metazoa; phylum Cnidaria; class Anthozoa; order Scleractinia; family Rhizangiidae; genus Siderastrea; species Siderastrea radians. The sequence continues at coordinate 4,178,673 of OZ024889.1, read as the reverse complement.
TTTTTTCGAATTTGCTCAGATATATATATATATAATTATGTTTGTAACTAAGAGGTACTTATGAAATAAAGAACTAGTACCCTAAACTAGACAAGATGACAGAGTTCCCTAGAGAAGATGAAGATAGAAAGCAGAGAGAAGATGAACAGCGACCTCTTAGACTGCAAGAAGAGAGCTCAGGAACTGGTAAAATCAGACAATCTACTTCTGTTGGAAAACGGGAGAAAGATGGGTTACATGCGTGTAATGAAAGAACTATGGGAGGAAAAAGGTTACGGACATTTGGCTTTGACGAGTCAAAATCTACGAGATCAGGCCGCCAGTTTAGAGAAGACCCTGGGTAATGTAAAGGATACAATGAGTGCGGGAATTAGGACAAGAGAGGGACGGGGGAATGAGGAAAGCGCATCAGATGAGCCGGATAATAATATTAGCGGACCGCGAAATGATAATTCACGAGTCTCGTAAGAAGACGTGGATTTGCATACGGAAGAATGAGCAAGCCCCGAGGGACCGACTAGTACCATTAGCCAAGAGGGGTGTGCCTTGTTGGAATTATCAATTACCATCCTAGGCCAGATTAACATCCACCAGGGCGAGTATAACACTCGCGAGTTTGACACCCGGATTAAAGAAAAGCCAACAAAGCGTGATATTAAGAATATTAATCAAGCGTTAACGGAGCTAATGAAGCAGCAGAAAGTATTCCCCACGGACAATCCATTCAGTTATCTTTAGATTGCAATCTGCGTGCTATACTCTGTAGTTGTAGCTTTTCTTTTGAACAAAGGATGGAAAAAGCTGGGCCCGAAAAGACCTTGGGGGTGTGACAGTAAACAACAAAAGCGGAAACGTGTGTACGAGGAAAAAGCGAGTGAGCTTAGAAAGAAGATCTATTATTATTATTATTATCATTATTATTATTATTATTATTATTATTATTATTATTATTATCTATTTTATTAGTTTTTGGTCCACAAAGACGTCAAGAAGCTGAGAGAAGCCTCAGAAGGCAAAAATCGGAAAGAGGATTTCTCCCTCTCTTCACCGGACATCAAAACAAGACTTTTCCAGCCCTTTGCAAGGAAAATAAGTAGGCTAACAAAGGGAAAAGTTACCTGTTTGATTATCAACCAGTACTTACCTACTTCGCTAGCTAGTATCATCGAACAAATCACAAGAATCAACCCTTGCTTGGCATCCATCTAATGTTTTAACAATAGATTAATTACACGTTGCTGTTTGAAAAGGTTTAATTAAAATCGTTTATTATTACTCGACGTTTTTATAGAGGCCCTCTATGAGCAAAGGGGCATTGAATAGAATAAATATAACAAGGGGGCACTGAATATAAGTATAAATATATTTCTTTTACTTCAGCAGATGATTTGTCATTTTGTAAAATAATTATAATAAAAATAAAAATTTTCGCTCCACTCAAGAAATAAACTGCTGCTACACATAAATTTACATCAATTGTATCAAGAGAGGATCTCTTTGTTGTACACATATTAGATTACAGTAGTTACAATACAGTTTTTCTTTCTTCCGTCGAAAAAGGAGAATTAGCAAAACAACAAACACAGGACTGGTTTATTAAGCGAGGTCTAACTCTTAATTTTGATCTCCGAATCTGTTTACAAGGGGGCCATTTTACGTAGATTTAAATCTTTCTTATCTGTGCTATATGCCTTCTCGACACTGCAGTTGAGTTTACAGTAAACAAAGTTTAAATATTGTGGTTGGCCAAATTCAACATGGTTTAGATCACAGTTTGGTAAAACATGGTCTAAACTTCGTTTAATAACCGGCCCTTATTTTTTTGTTCACTAACTAATCGCTTCTCCCTACCTTTGCAACAACTGCGATGTTCGTGTTCGTCGGGCAAACAATTACCTCTCCGGTAAATCTTCGAGGTCATTATTAATTGACTACTGTTTAACTTTACCTGCAAGTTTAGTAAATACATTTGTTCATTTGGTAAACTAATAGTAACAAAACATTAAATTTAAACAAAGAAACACTATCAGTGTAGGTTTCTACACTGATTGTTTCAGTTTCTTTTTTATGACACAAATGATACAGTGGTGGTTATTCAAAGAGCAGATATATATTTTTTCTTCTGGTGGATGAATCGTTAATCGATTAACCTGTATCACTGAAATTACCATCTCAAAATCAATTCAATAGCAATTCAAAAACAGCACAACGATTTTTTATCATGGTGTTAAACTATAAGGTATAAAAATAACAAGCTAGTCTCTCATTTCTTGAGAAAGCAAATTGCAGAAAATTAGAGGCAGTAGGAAAACTAAAGCACAGGTGCGCGCAAGGTTAACCAGTTAAGGCTGGCTTAAAGTGACTGCAATCACTGTTTGACCTCCTTTGGAGATGCAACTAGTTAGCGTATGACATATTACTTGGTACGTTTTCTTCCAAAAAGTAAGAGATGTTTACCTCACAAACACATAGATTTAGCCAAGCCTAAAAGCAGAGCCCCACTCTGGAAGTTATTCATTTTTTGTAAAGTGTTTACCAAAATAGAAAAAGAAAAAAATGGAAAAAAATATTGCTCCCCATTGGGGTAGAACCGCCAAGATGCCAAACTGCCGGAGTGATAAGGGAGAATGTTAACCGCCAATCTGCCAAGTTGTCAACTTTGGAATTCATTTCAATACTTAAACAGTTGTTTATCGATTGCAGCTGGATTGACATAAACACGGGTGTTTTTCTTAGGGAAATGTGTTCAGACCGCTGCAAAAACCATGGTTGTAGACAGAAAATACCGGAACGCACTAGCTCTGCCATGTTTGATGTCCGAACCATTGCCAAATGCTGCGAATTCAAGCAATGTACTTCGACTCGATTCGATGTTATACGAGTTACGTAAGTTACTGTGTTACGCTAAACACAGGTGTTTTCCTTAGAAAAATGTGCTCGGACCGCCGCAAAAACCATGGTTGTGAAGAGAAAAAAACCAGAAGGCACTAGCTCTGCTAGTTTTGTCCTCAAGACTGCTGCCAAATGCGGTGAACTCAACCATTGTGCCGACCGAGTTGGAGCAGAACCAACAACAAAGATGGAGTCGTCGAAGGCAAATTTAGTAACTTGAACTTTTTTGCCTTCCACCAAAAAGACAACTGAGTATTCTTTTGAACTTCTTCTTTCCATTTATAGATAGTTCTAAACTTCACTTCTGTCGAACTGAATCGCTTTGCTAGACAAGCTGAGCTTTTAAAAAAACCTCTTTTTCAAAAGCGACGATGGTCATGCGATTTCCCGGCAAGAAAAACACCGGTTGCCCGAAAGCACCGCGCGGTTTCCCGCTAAAAAAAAGATGGCATTCTCCACCCCTTCCCATCGGGTTGTCTTGGAACTCCCTTCCCCCTCCCCCAGAGTCTGTACGGACAGGCGGGCGGGCGGGCGTACGCTGACGTCACAACCAAAATTTCTCGGATCGCAAGGTTACCAAATCTGCTTGGCAATGATGCTCCGCTGGCGCACTAGCGCGCGGGCTCCTCTATGAATTACCTTGCATCAATTACGCTGTATGTCAGGCTCATTGCCTTCCCTTTGCCGACTTGAATACGTATCACAGCAATGTGGATTTATCAACCGAGTTGGTAAAGTAAATTGGCCACTGTAAAGAAATTCAAAAGCTGACAAAGTTCGAGTGGATTCCCTTTGGTGAAAAGCTAGCGCTCGAAACGTCAGCTTTTGAATTCTTTACGGTGGCCAAGTTACCTTATCAACTCAGTTGATAAATCCACAGTTTTGTGTCTCACTTCTCCACCGATCCAGCACCACAGTTTCTTTAGCTCAGTGAGGTTGATTTGTGCTCAGTAATTTTATCAGTCTGGTAATTTGGTTCAATTTTATTCCCCCTCCGCCTAGGCCTGGTCCCAATAACTATTGCGCGAGAAACACAAGCAAAAGAAGTTTGTGGCAACGGGCGTGGCATAAGTACAAGCACAAGAACGTGTTGTTTTCAACGCACGTGTTGTTTTTATCGCATGTCCTCGTGCTTATTCTCGTACTTGTGCTTGCACTTATTCGACAAGATGCAACCAGCCTACAGTGATGACGAAGGGCTTAATATACTTCAGGAAAGTCACGTCCCTTATTAATCCCTCAACGGCGGCTTGATTGTAGCGGATTCATACACAACAAAGCCTCACAGGCACATTGTTGGAAGACAGCAATTACGCGACCAACCTCGTTTCCAGGGCCCTGCTAACGAGGTTGTTATACGGCCTTGTCACGAATATGCATATTCGTGTATGTCTTATAAAGTATGTGCTTCTCATAAACCTATATAGTCGTTTTGACTACATTTGGTAAATGAAGAAATAAAGTGTCTCATACAACAGCAGAAACAGTTCGTTGAATACTGTTTATTTCTTTAAACAGTTAAGCGCTAACGTAAAAATTGTTAGTAGGAAGGAAATAACACGGTTTCGGCGACTCATTTCCTCGGAATAATTACTGTTGTTTTTCAGGCAAATATGCAGCTCCCTTTTGAAGGCCAATAGAATTGCTTTTACCTATTAAAAAAATCAGATAAATTTTGTAAGTAGTTGGAAATAAAACGTCGACCAAGTCTAGTTTGTGCATAAATTTCCGGGGCGTTCCTGCCTTTACGTGAAATAAGAAAATGCGTACCAGAATTTCTCGCTCTTAATAAGACTACGAGCCGCAAGTGTAGTGAGCCGGCTCACTACACCAGCGGCTCGACACGCGTGCCACGTTTCAACGTGGCAGGCGATTTTGCGCTCGCTCGCTTGTTCGTTTTTCCCGACTATCCCTGAGCGGAAAGAGAGACTGCTCGTAGTCCAGGACTTAATATGCTATTTCTTTATTTGACAGGTTATATAATACAGAAGAGGAAATTAAGGACGTTCTGCCCAAATCTTCCCACGTTGAGATTTTTGCCAAACGTTTGCTGTCCATAGATAATGACCAACTCATGTCAGAAAAGCAAAAAAATTGGGGGTCACCTTGCTCGTTTCGGAAATAAAGCGTGTTGGAAAATGTGTTTTCCGCTGGATTTGAGTTGATACAGTTCATTAGCAGGTTATGTTTGTGCTATTGTAGTACACGCCTTAAGGCGTGTCTCCAGGGAATCTGTGATTGGACAGTTCTGGTATTTAAGGTTCTGCAAGAGTTAATCGATTCCTCTCGCTCTCGCTTTCCACTCTGGCGTTTGCCTTTTGATATCCCGCCCACCCTCCCGTTCAGAGTTTATTTCCAAAAAAGTTTTCTTCATGGCTTACGCTTGTTTGTTTGCTTATTTTGTGTGTGTGCCTGTTTTTGGCCGTCCAGAATACGCTGCAAATCCCAGCCGTTGCTACCGGTGCAATCGCTGAGGACATTGGGCTAAGGACTGCAGTTTCATAGTGGACTATAAGTATTTCAGTTCCATGCAAACGCGTTGAAGCATGGGAGGAAAAGTAATTCTTTATTGGGTAGTAGTAGATTCGGTGGATTGGTTTTAGCTTTGCCTATGGTTGTTTCCTAGTCTTGTTTCGTTTTCATAGCAAGAATTTGAGTTTTTGTTTTCCGTTTCTGATCATAGTTTTTCTGCCTTCCTTTTTCTTTAGTGGAACTTAGAAATACGGGACGCTTGTCATAAAACGTTAACAGCGAGAGGGGGCACTGGCCCGAGTTGATATTGGACAGAAAGTTGTGGGCGCTTGCCATCATGGCCCTAGTCTCCTAGTCTTGTTTCGTTTTCATAGCAAGAATTTGAGTTGTTGTTTTCCGTTTTTGATCATCGTTTTGCGTGCCTTCTTTTTTTTTTAGTGGAACTTAGAAATACGGGACGCTTGTCATCGAAAGTTAACAGCGAGAGGGGCACTGGCCTGAGTTGATATTGGACAGAAAGTTGTGGCCCTGGTAGGAGGGCACCGCTCTTGGACTCTAGGGTTTTTGTTCTATTTTGTGCTATTTTATAGGGTACACGTTCTTCTATTATCGTTATCCTTTTCTCGTTGCAGATGTTTGATGCTGATAGTCACTGGAATCACCTACCCACTAGGGTCAATCCAGACTTGAAGGACTTTCCATCGACGTTTTCCAGATCTAAAGCCGACTCCACCGTGAAGAAATATAAGAACGAGATTCTAAAGTTCACTGAGTAGTGTAATTTGGCCAATGTTCGGCCGGTGCCTCTTTTTCCCTTCTCTAGCGTGCTCATCAGCTTGTAATAAGCTATAACTGTGTCTGTTAAATATTGTTGCTTGTCAAATAAACGTCAGTTTGGATTGCCTGAGCATCCAACCATCAAGCTGTTGTGATTATGCTTTCTACAGTATTTAAGGGGAAAATAAAACACGTTCGTTTGAGCGTAGCGAATTACAACGTAATGCTACGTTTTTAGAAGTTTTGGTTATGGATGGCGAAATCGGCTTTCTTGCTACAAGGATTAAAATAAGTTACGTGAAGGACTCTAGACAATGCTTATTTATTCATTTCATCGCAAATAGGCATATTTAGTACATTTTTGCTTGTAATATACTTTAGTTTCTTCAAGTAAAATTAGCCTCACCGAAGGATAATTGAAAGACACGTATTGAATTTTTTTGTTTTTGAACAAAATGCAGAGAACCAGTAAAGGATGTGATTTATCGAAAAAGAGAATGGGGTCACCGTGCATTTAAGAGAGTTTAGCACGTTTATAGATACAAAAATACCCACCACCACTGTATCTGTCTTTAATGATGATAAAGTTTCGATACAACGCACGCTCTGATTGGTTGAAACAGCGTGCTTTATCAGAGTACAGATGCACAGAGTAACCCTTGACGCCATTCTGCTCGCGCTGTAAGCTGAAAACCTTCCTTGTGCGCGCTTGCAAGCTATGAATAAAACTTGTTGCAAATTAAAGCCAATTCTTTACAGATGTGAGCAAAGCTATATTAAAAAACAAATAAAAAAGCCAAAACCGTGCCTTTTTCTGTGATAAAGCACGCAAGGAAGTGACGAGAGCACGAAAGAAGTGTAGGGTGAACAGGAGCCGCAGGCGAGTGCTTCTCCCTACTTCTTGAGTGCTCTCATCACTTCCTTGTGTGCTTTATCACAGAACAAAGCACGGTTTTGGCTTTTTTTATTTGCTAAATATTTCTTACTCAGCGCGCGCGCTTGCTGCATGACGTGGCATGACACTGCGACGTGAATTACGTGCGCAGTAAGGATGCGCACAAACAATGAGCGCGAACGTCCTTAAGAACTCATATAGATGAGTACATAAGATAATGTTGTGCAGTTTCAAGAGTAGCATTTTATTCAACACAAACGCGGAAGAGTGGGCATGGCCGTACTGTATTCTCTCTTCATGTACTTTCATGTAAAACTGACATAAGTGCATGCAATTGTATAACAGGAAATCCAAACACCGATGGAACGAATTTTAAAATAGTGAAAAAGTTGGGGTTTGATCCTGTCATATTGAATCAAAACAAATCAGGCTTCTTTCACAGGATCCAAAATTTATGTAAGCTACAAGCTTTCGACTTCGAATCAAGTGATGGAGTTTGACGTTTTGTCACGTGATTTAGGATGGTGAAAACCACGTGACAAAACATCCCGGTAGATCACCGGGAGCTCGTATCCGTTGTAGTAATAAGCCATTGCCTGAGTTATTATGCGACAACGAGATTACGATTGAAATAATAAATGTTTTCTCTGACTGTAATCATATGTGTAACTATGTCTCCCCTCGGCTAAGTATCAACCTGACTTTGTGCTTACTGACAAAAAATGTCTGGGAACGCCACTGAATTTTATAGTCTTTAATAAACGCTTTGAATACTTTTACAGAAAAGAATAAGAGATAATAAATACCTACCGTACACGTTTTCAAAAGTTTTTTCGTAATTGGCTTCCGCGTTTTCCATGCTCATTTCCTCTCCCAATGTCTGAGGAACATTAAGGCCTGTAAAATTGTAATAAACACATATGACTATTAAACTACTAAACAATCTAGTGTAGGTATGAAAACCAAAACTTCAAGAGGATTACGAAAAACGTAATGACCATCGAGAATTGCATATTCAGGCTTCGGGTTTTAACCCAAAAATAAAAAAATTTATAACATGGCTCACAGTTTAGCAGCTCTTCAGTTTTTCTCGCCCTAGCTACGTAGAAGTGGTAAGTCTTTTTACTTTGTTTCTGAGCTCCACAGGACTGAACTGAACTCTTAAAAGGAAAGGTAGGGGAACAGTGAAACTGCTTTAGCATTCTTTTCACCCGTTTGAGTCCAGTAAGACTGGACTACAGGACAGCCACCCCACTGGCCTTGCCTTTTTAAAACAGCTGCAGGTTTCGAAAGGGCGATACAAAGTCTCATAGCCTCAGAGTTGAGTTGATTTGTACCATAACGTTCTACAATGGAATAAGCGAAGAAAGGAAGATACGTGGAATTTTATTCGAGAGGGCTTGAAACCGGAATAAATAAGGCTTTTCCAAATTGACTTACAAAAACAATGGGTAATGAAAAAGCCTCCTGATATACATATTTTCATATTTTTATTGCAATAGAATGGAAACCTTAATGTGCCTATTATTTAAACAGAGCCAACTAGAATGACAGGGTAATAACGAGCTGGAGAATTTTAAGTCGGGCAGGAGTTATGGGCAATTTTACGGTGTTTACTCCACCAACACGTTTCAACGTTGACTAATGCCTTGTCAAGATGCGGAAGATGTTACAACTAGGAGCACACACAAACCCCCATGACGTGCGAGGGTAACGGCGACAGCAGGTACACATGGACATGAAACATTCTGAGGCAAGCTCAGCCAGGGTTAATTAGTACTGGCACTGACGTCCACTTATTGTGCATTTTTTCTGATAAAAAAAATAGACTTTGGGGGTACGAAGTGTTGTATGCTTTTACTCTTGACTAGTTACCATTATTAGTATAGCTCTCCAGTTCCTGTTCTTCTGCGTTTCCCAGCTTATTAAACGCTTCCTTGATGGAATGGGCTGTAGATAAATGAAAAAAAAAAGAAAGGAAAATGATAGAACATGTATCGATTGCTTCTGACTAACTAAGGATAGCGCAAAAGCGAGCACAGGTAACCAAAGCTTTAGTTATGACTGAAAATCAATAAAAATTATGTGAAATTAACGTAACGGTACTTCTTCGTTTATATTTTACTTATTTGCTTTCTGAGGCAAAAGTTCGCTCTCCGAGCGAGAATTGGTATCTTTCTAATTTATCCTCCCAATGAGTATATGAACCTTTGCCCCAGATAGCAAGTAAGTAAGATATAAACAAAGAAGCACCGTTAATTTCACAGAATTTTATTGATTTTCAGTCATAATTGAAGCTTTGGCTACCTGTACTGAAGCGAGTAATTAAAGATACCTGGCGGTAATTCAGTCAGTACATATACCCAATTTTACTTAAACGACAGATGTCGTCTTTAAGATTAAGATTAATACTGCGTTCACACTAGGCCGAAACATGTTTACTCTGATCGCGAATGAATGTTTTACTGTATTAAGTGTTCACATAAGGCAGTGCATTGCGTGAATCAGGATCGAAGAAATAACAAATAAGAAATAAGCTTTTGATGAACACTTATCAGTGTGAGTACAAAGTGACTTTGCGTTATCTCACCGAACCCTTGTTCTCCTGCATTCCCAGTGAATTTGGCGTGCGTTATTTCTATAAAAAAAAGTAGAAAGAGAATCAAATCGTTTGAATTCTATGTTCGTGGTGAGTGTTAAGTTACCAAAAAGCTCGTTTTCTCTTTTAACAATTGCGCTCACTTTTACCCTATTATTTCGCAGTCGCTTCGAGTTTTTTATGATAAAACTTAAAATTTTCTCTTTGGGATGGCTTTCCATAATTTGTAGTGTTTCATCACTGTGATTCTTGGAATTTAGGTGTTGCCTTTTATTAATTAGCAGCATACTTATCAACATCATGTACACCACCAGTATCAGTCAAAGCCATTGGAAAACAAGAATAGCGATATGCAGTGATGATCGACTTTAATTTGTGAGCAAAAAATAACAATGAGATATTAAGTTACCTACCCGGATCTCTGAGAACACTTGTATAACCTCCAAAAAAGGAAAAAGTCATTGTAAAAAAGTCGGGTTCATTTAACACGTTATTGTTGACTGAAAAGGAAAGGCGACAAGTATGCATCAATCTGGTCTCTAAGAAGCTTGATTGTCGCTGCATGAAATACTGCGTTGTCAACAAATTTTTATTGTAAAATGCATTCGACGTGAACGTGATACAACTAAATGGTCTCACGTATCTTTTCGCTTGCGGTATAATCTAAACACAACAAATTCATAAAGTACTTGCCATGAGTTCTTATCGGTGCCGTTATCCTTTCTTCATTCCCACCTGCAAAACGCAACGATTAGTCCAATGTCATATACAGACTTGCTTTTTGATAAAAAGGCTAAAACTTCAAACCAATGGCTTCAAAAGACTCTTATGTCGAAGATGGGATTATCACCTGTCACAACAATCGTGTTACGCAGAAAAAAAAAAAGAAAAATGTACATTCGTGAGAATGTCGGACTGGGTTGAATTTCAAAAGCTGTATTGCTACTCAATTTTTGAACTTAAAATATCCCTCCCATCCCTCGCCCCTTTACATACAAAAATACACAGACAAATTAATTAATATCGTGATTACCTTGCATGTAAGCTTGACCCAAAGGGGCTGGATTGGTTACATATTCTGCGTCCACTGAATTGGCTGAAAGAAAAAATATAAATTTCTCAACGTTTTAGAAACACCAAAAATAATAACAACACCTTTAGCTTTTTAAAATTATTTTCCACCTCACGTGCCTTAACTATTTTTTTTTTTACACTAGCTTGTCTGCAGCCTGGGAAGGAAGTGGTACATTTAGGAGGAACAACTGAACTCAAACTTAAAATTCCACAGATCACCCGCGCACAGAAATTTGAGGCATTTCGCTCAGTTCTTTTGCTTCCTTCCTTTCTTTTTTCCTTCCTTCCTTCCTTCCTTCCTTCCTTCCTTCCTTCCTTCCTTCCTTGCTTTCTTCCTTGCTTGCTTGCTTGCTTGCTTCCTTTCTTTTTTCCTTCCTTCCTTCCTTCCTTCCTTCCTTCCTTTCTTTTTTCCTCCCTTCCTTCCTTCCTTCCTTCCTTCCTTCCTTCCTTCCTTCCTTGCTTGCTTCCTTCCTTCCTTCCTTGGCCTTCCTTCCTTCCTTGCTTCCTTCCTTCCTTCCTTCCTTCCTTCCTTCCTTCCTTCCTTGGCCTTCCTTCCTTTCTTTTTTCCTTCCTTCCTTCCTTGCTTCCTTCCTTCCTTCCTTTTTATCTCTTTTTCTTTCTTTCTTTCTTTCTTTCACTTGAAGTTCTCAGTGACATATCATTCCTCACGGAACTTGATGTTTCTGAGGGAATCCAAGCATGTTTTCCAAAAGTTATCCTTCATTGACTGAACTACATATCATGACGTGGTTCAGTTCAATCAGTCTTTCTTTCTTTCTTTTTTCTTTTTTTTTTTCATACGCTGCTTCTGCTAAACAAACAAGGCTGAGATGTTGGAATATCTAATTGGTTGCTCGTAAGTGGGAGTCCAAGTAGATATTCGAACATGTTAGTTCATAGTCTCTTACCAATTTAATAGAATATGGGTAGGTCATCCACCAATGACTAAATAACACGATACACGAGCTCCGATCATACATACTGAGAAAAACTTAAAATAAACAGCAAAATAACCTGAGGCTGCCATTGGAAAGTTGTTATCTTGTTGAGGCAATGGACTGTTAACAGGTTGATTTGAGACTGGCGTCACAACTGAAATAGTAAAAGAAAAAAAAATATACTAACTGTACCCCGATACATTTGCAATTCTCTGCTTGCAGTTTTTAACTAATTTGTTTCTGTCAGGTTTTGCTTTTTTACTAAGGGATCAAGTTTTAGAACTGTGGAATATTTTGTAATAGAAATAGGTACAGTTACATTTTAACATGGTTCTAAGTTTTGATTTTCTGTGGCCAACACAGCAAGCAAACACTTGTCTGATTCAATTTCAACGTTGAATGGGTGCCTCGAAAATGTAGGACAAAGTTTCTTAGTTAATCTCTTTCTCACCGTCACTGGTGGGCAGCGGTGGAATGGTCGTCAATCCCGTTGAGGAGAAAAAACTTTGCATCTCTGAAGTAAAAAAATTAAGAAAGAAAATAGGGACAAAACAGAACAAATCTATCGCCTATTCCCGATTTAACATTCTAAACATGTGACAGCAAAGGTTGTTTACGTCTAGGACTCCTACTGGAATGCTATAGTCGTGATGGTGACTTATTAATTCGATTTTAACAAAATGAAACAACGCAGTCTGTAGATTGAAGAGAATTTGGCATTTTTCGTCCCACCATCAACTTTTAAATTATCTCGCCAATCACAACCGGAAAAAAAGAACGCAACGAAAAAATGAAATACAAATGAGAAAACACAGATTCGTACCAATCAACCAAAATTCTCCAAACAACAAACAGACGTATTAAAACAAAAAGTCTTACCGCTTCCTTCTTCAGCCCTCTTGGGAATAGGGTTCTCCAACGTAGCGGGTTGAAATATGGAAGCTGTGTAGCAGAAGGTACAACGATTGTGTTACTTTTAGATTTTGAAATGTTATAATGATACTGTCAATCGTAAGTTGTAGACAAATGGTAGGAGAGTATACAGGTACCGTATTTTCTCGATTAAACACCGGACCCCGAATAAACGCCGAACATGACCGAGTCGGGGTCCCGGCGTTTATTTGAGGACCTGGCGTTTATTCGAGACGGGTATATTAAATCAAGATTATGTGTCGTAACTGCATAGTAGTTCTCTTTCTACCATTATATTTGAATTTATACACTAATACTCAAACCAAACTGCCTTTTACAAAAGTACTTCTCACTAAAACAGATGAAACAAACGACGCATCAGGTATCGTGCCAATCTTTTTTAAATCATAATAATTTTTCCGCGGGCTTGTGCATCAAGCAAGGATCATCTCGAGGGTCTTTCCAGCGTTTCTCCAGCAGTTCCTTGCAATTGAATCCTTCCATAATTTTGCTTTTGTCGGAACTGATGGAGAAGGAACCTCGCCGCCACCTTGTTCAAAATTGCTTGCACAGTACGTTTGCTGTCGAGCAGTTACCGTTACACTTTCTCCGTGTTTCATGCATGGAGAAACGTAACGTAGAGAAGACTTCAATCACTGTTTCTGTCAGTGATGTTTTCTTTTTGTAAATAACTTACCAGATTCACTTAGTTGAGACAAAGTTGATGACATTGTTTTACATTTTTTAAACGTTTTTGTTGAATTTTGGTTTTTGGTTCAATAAACTTCCAATACTGAAAAATGCATTTAATAAATAAACGCCGGGCCCCAAATAAACGCCGGGTTCGAATAAACGCCCCCGGCGTTTAATCGAGGAAATACGGTATATCAATTATTTTGCCAATTAACAGGATTCAATTTTGAAATCGTTGTTAGATAATTAATTTAAGCTTATGATAGCATTTCATGGCCTACTTTGTGCATATCTGGTTTGAAAAGTTACACTCAGGTCATTCTTTCCTTCCTTTTTAGTGTGACACGAGTAGATTTCAACATTACCCAAGAGCTGGTCCTTCATGCTACATAAACAAAAACTTAGGCGGTGGTAGAAAAACCGTGAAACAGAGCAAGGGAGGCTAAAAGTGTTAATTTGTAACTTACCAAAGTTAGATGGAACTTGTTTATCGTGTTGGTCATTGAGATATTGAGCCGTCCCTTGGAAAACAAACGTTTGAGATAAATCTTTTGCGGACTACTTAAATCAGGAATAAACGGGATACTGTATGTTTAAGAGAAGTTTGGTTGAAACGATCTTGAGATAAGCCTTCTAAGGTGTATATCACAAACCTTAAAAAGACTCCTCCACCACTAATTAATATAATATTCTAAGAAGGAAGGTCTCCATTCTTTCCAAAAAGGTGTTGGTTTCCTTGGTTGGAAAGAACCCACACTATGCAAAATCTTTTTCAAAAGTTTTTTTTCCTGAGAACTGAGAGGAAGACCTCACCTTCTCTATTAGTTTAACCAATGTAGACGGATTCCTCCCCCAGAGGAGTCTTCCGATCGACGTTCCGGATTCAATTCTGCAGGGCACATGTAACAGCAAACCTAGTCGATGTGACTATGCTCGCCAGGAGTCTCCCGGTAGTTCAGTAGTTAGAGCATCAGAGAGATGTTAAGGGTTTGATTACCGCCGGGGACTCAGATTTCTCTGTCTCACTTTGGTGACATGCTAAATATATCATTTTTCTTAGAAATAAATCCATGGTTACAAAAAGACAGCATGTTAATTACAATATTACTTAGGACCAGATCCAAAATAGAAATAAGAATAGATCCAAAATATAAATATAGATTTAGCCAAGCCTACAAGGGAGCCCCCGATTTGTACAGTTTTTGTCTTTTGTTTTGTTGTTGTTTTTTTGCTGGCATTCATTAATTTGTGAAAATACTCTCATTCAGGTCGTTAAATTAAAAAAAAAATGAGAAAAAAATTCTTGTTCTTGTTGAGAGTCGCACTCGGCTCGACGGCGTAGTTAGCCGGCGATTAGTCCACTAGGCCATGGATGCTTATTGTTGTCCTCGGATGATAATTTTACTTCTTATTTCTTTCTTCGTGACAAGCTGCCTATCAACATAAAAATGCTGGTGTTTTTCCTGGAAAATGTGTTGGGACCGCCGCAAAAACCATGGTTATGGACAGAAAAAACGAAAAGCACTAGCTCTGCTGTATTTGGCGTCGAAACTGCTGCGAAATGCTGCGAACTCAAGCGGTGTGCCGGCCGAGTTCGCAACAGAACCGACAAGGCAACCTTTCGCCGACAACTTTTCGCCTGAACTTTATCGCCTAATTTTTTTCGCCTAAATTTAATTTTTCGCCTTCCACCAAAAAGGCAACTGAATATTCTTTTGACCTTTTTTTTTTTCATTTGTTTTTGACTTTTATTCTCTTTGCTTGTTTTGCGATTTCGCGCTAAAAAAACGGGATTCAGCGCAAGGTTATATCCAGTGTATGCCACTTCATATTGGCGATATTGGTGAGCCTGGGGTGCGGACGGACCGACGGTCACCTGACTATTACGTCACTACCAAAATTTCTTGACTTGATAGGTTACCAAATTTGCTTAGCACTGGTGCTCCGCTGACGCGCTAGCGCGCGGGCTCCGCCATAGACAATTCTAAGCAATACTCAGTACGCAGTGTGAAAGTACTTTCTCTTTTATATTTATTTATATTACCTTCCTTCTGTGCGCTTTCTTTCAAAATTTCTGTTGAATCAGACACCGTTTGAAACAAAGAGTCTACCAAAGGAAACAAAACACAAAAAGACTTAACATAACCCATGTAATTTATATGTCACTGACAATATTAAATTTCTTAAATTGTTTAATCGAAGAGACTCAAGCATCATCGTTTACTGAAAAATATGAAATAAACGTAGCTTCCACAAGAAAACGCGAAAAGCCGACTAATAAACGACGTCTTACGAATGGAAGTGCGTTGCTCTTAGCTTCGTAGGTAAAACAAGAACATCAAAATTACCCGACCTCTTCCTCTTGCTTTGATGGACCCAATCCCTCTGAATTAACAGTTGCGCGTTATTGAATCGAATAGATAATATACCTGTAATACTTTGATTTCTCGTAGAAGGTACAGCTAGCTGGAACAAAGCCATCACACTGCATCATATTTAACAAAGTAAACAATGCAATAATACCTTCAGAGGCTGGAAGAATTCCTTCCTCGCTGATATCGTTTTCACTTGTGTGCTCGGGTTTAACTGCATGCAACAATTTTTTATTCCACTTTAATACTTAAGACTGATTGCTTAAAAGGAGCAAGACCAGGTCGGTCTTACAACGTAAAATATTCTTAGTACGCCTCACACGCCAGGTTCACAATAAACGACTTAAATGACCTAAGCATGACCGAAATAAAATCGGTTTAAATTATGGCTTCATTACCCCGACTATATAAAGCAGTGTTTCTAGATTATCGAGACCCTCCCCTCCACCCCCCCCCCCAAATAGTAGACGCTAGAAGCTGAACTGTTGAGATGGCAGCCAAAAAAATGCTTTTGTCAAAATAAGTACTTAAATATAAAACAAACAGTCGTGGGCTCCTGTTTATACACACTAAACTGATGCTCAATCCCTTTAATAACTCCATGATACGGAAAGTCTGGGGAACTCGATAATACCCCGCTACCGTACCCTCCCTCCACACAACTGAATGCTGCAGGTAAAGGTACAGGTAAATCTGTCATTAAATATAACGATAGATCAATGGGTGAGATGATGTTTTTTACAACTAACCACTGTTCTCTGATGAATCCTGACCTTGATGTATTTTCTTCTCATCAAAAGCAGGAGCTGTCAAAAGGCAAGCAAACTCAAACTTAAACTAGTTTTAGCGCAAGCTGATTTTCCAAAACAAAATCAAAAATATTAAATTAAGTCAATTAACATTACATTTACACCTCATGTTTCTCGTCTTGTATACATTGCTCAGGCCAGTATAAAATTCAGGACAATGCTTGCGACGCAACAATTTTTCCTTTATTTGATAAGGACTTAAAATATCAACAATGAAGTCAAATTAAAATACTGATTTTTGTACATATTGTTGCTTAATCTCAATTTATTTTTTTCGCTTAGGTAATTCTCTGCCCCTTTCTCACATATTTCAGGCCCTTTTTTCCAAATATTTCTCGGAAATTCCACTTTTAATAGGCCTATAAAGTTTTACGAAAACTGGTCGTCATTTGATTCATGACCGAGTAAGTAAGGGCATGGGTCTATTGCTGAAATGACGTCACAAACTGTCGCGGCGGTTGTTTGAAAATAGCGATACAAAGCAGTTTGTGAGGTCATTTCAGGAACAGACCCATGCCCATGCCCCTTACTAGCTCGGTCGTGGATCAAATATCCACAAGTTTTAGTAACTTTTACAGCCCAATAAAAGTAAAATTTCCAGGGTAAAAAGGTAAAATATAGTTGAGACAGGAGCAGAAATTTATTTTACCCAAAAAATATTTTGAGGTTAGGTGCTGTTTAACTAGGATAAAAGAGAACACAGGATGAGAAACTATATTTTTTGATACGACATACCTATGAACAGTTCTTTTTCACCTTCAAAGAAATTCTTTTTCTCTGCATGTTCTTGAGAAAAGACAGATATTAAAAACATTAGAAGGTGATAATCACCTCAGATGAAGATAATATGTTAAAAAATTACTTATCAGCTCAGTTTGAGCTTATTAAAACAGCTAAAAAAAGTTCTGGTTATTATCACTGCACACTACGTCTCAACTAAGTATCAGTCTTAACTTGGATGTACAAAATCGATTCCACTGAATATTTCGAAAAGCTGACTAAACCCTGGAGAATAATTTCTGAGCAGCTCTGATCCACAAGGAGCAGTAAAAAAATACATTTAGAACAAAAAGCTTGCAGATAAGAGAGTACTACAAATTTCTGGGAAACAGACTCAGCTAAAGTAAGAACCAAACATTCAAGTTCATTTTGATGGCTTAAGGCTTTGTCCTGACAGTGAAAGGAATCACCTGTAGGCTGATGCTGGGAGCTGGAGTGAAAATTTGTTGTGTACTGGAATTTTTGTAATAAAGTATAACTAAGAATAAGCCATATGTAATCTTACCAGAAGAAACACAATCTTCAATGTAGGTTACCAAGTTCCCATCCTTGTCTTCAAAAAGCTTCGCTTCTTTAGGTCTTTAAAAAAGACACAGGAATATCAACAGCTGCTGTACCTAATACACGAATTTTCTACTATACATTACTGGTGGCCAAAATAGTTTAAAACGTTCCCTCTGAAAAGTAATAAAAGAGAAGCAAAATGAAAAACTTGCATGGATGCTTCAACGGCTTATTATCTCGCAAATTAATACTGTAAGTTAACGATAGCAAGGGAAACTAATTCAAGCTAGTAAACAAAAAAAATTGTTCACTTTCAGAACAGATAATCGGCCATTTGTGAAACTGAAAAACGAAGCCACTACTTTCCTTGCTTTCAGTTTACCCATCATCAGCATCATCATCATATCCTTTCTTTAAACACGATAAAAATTTTAAAGCAAAATGCTTATGGGGTCGTGTAGCTTTAAGAACCAGACGGAATAATAATAATAAAAGTAATACAAAACATATATAGCGCCATTATCACTACTTGCTCATGGCGCTTCACAATAAAACGTTAATTATATTATATATAAAATAAAAAAAGCTAAACATTAAAAATCTTTTTACAAGTTAAACGCCAGTTGCTTCGAAAAAGACAACTCAAGAAATCTACCCATCTCATCTTTGCAAACAACTTCCTGATTTGCGCTGCAATGCCAGTTCCAACACGGATGTAAGGCAGTTTCGCGCAGAAACGATAAAAATTCCCGAAATTACCTCGCATTTACGTCTAATCGTATTATAATTAACGCCAATGTGAAAAGGTATTTGTGAAAAGGCTTATTAAATTAAACCATGTGACCTAGTGGATCTAAAGCAATAAAAAAACGGTTTTTTTTTTAAACATAAGACTATATATATCAGCTACGTTTGCTCATCAGTGTGAAAGATAAAACTGTTCTATTATTTACATTTAAAAAGACATTTTCACTCACAGGCGGAATCTTTTCTTGCCTCGGACAAACTTGTGCAGAACCTTCTTCGCGTGCTTTACGTGTTTCACGTGTTTGAGGCGCATGTGTCTTCTCATTGCATCTGTACTTTCCTTTTTCAAATGCAGGTTTCGATTGACTATAAACTTAACTCCACGACATTTAAATCCTATTGGGCCGTGATGTCCTATGAAAATAAAAAAAGCTGAACCAATACAGTTTACCCTAAAAGAAATCTTGGAAATATTTGTAAAAATCTTTGAAGATCTCAGTGCATGAGGATCTTGAGCGGAAACCTTGAGGATCTCACCTATAATCGTCAAGGACCCTGCAACGATCCTCAGGGACCCTGCAAGGAAACCCTGCAGGGTTCGTTGATGATCCTGCAAAGATCCTTAAAATTCCTTAGTAGGAATCTATCAAACGTGAGATCGAGGATCCTGGGTAGGATCCTGTGCAATCCTACAGAATCCTATAGGATCTTACAGGATCCTTATAAGATTTTGAACAAATGTACTCAAATTAGATGAATGCTAGTGGTACTTGATTATAGCGTTTTTGAAAGCCTTTTGCAAGAAGGTTTAGATACGTAACATCAAAACCAATGCGTGATATTGTTGGTTTGTTTTTATGTATACAACCTTCCTCAAACACGAATTATATTCCAGAACTGACAACCCCTTTAACATGAAAGATCAGACAGAAATATCAATTCATAATCATCCATGGAAGCTCGGCAAAGGATCCGTTAATCGTTCGAAATATCCGTTGGAATTGATCCGAGGAACTTTAAATCCCCTAATGTATTTGTTTTTAAATCTGATGAAAAAGAATAGAATTTTTCAAAAGACAAGGAAAGCTTGTGTATTCAGTAAATAGGTAGCCCGAAAGTTATTTTCGGCGAAGAGAAACGACAGCCAGAAATACGTCTGCGTTCGCAGGCTAGTAAATAGCATTCTGTATCTAAATCTGAAACGTAAATTGATATTAAGATTTTTAAAAAATGGGCATGCCTGAATATTGATGACAAGTTTGTATTTTCTGTCTCAATAACTGATACTGAACTTTTTCTAAGGAAGGACTACTAATTAAACCAGTTGGTTCTATTAAATTAGTTAATGGAGCCATTTAAGATGTCTTAAGATAGCTCATAGATCCATAAGCACCTTAACAGCTAAAGCAATAATTAAATACAGAACCTGCAACAGCTAACCATGAAAGATTGGATCTTTTTCAAAGTTACACCGTGATTAAAACATAGAAATACTGAAAAGACGGGCAAATAACCCTTTATATATTAGCAATTAACTGTTCCTTGACACTAACCTTTGAACTGTAGTAGATCTTGGGCATTCGCTTTCTTATGATTCTTATGATGACTCAAGTGCTTCACTTTAAAGAGCTGTAAATGCTTGTTTTGAGAATCCTTTTGTTTGTGTCGTCTTCCATTGTGCTTTCCCCAAACAGCACTTGTCATTGACAAAAGTATAACAAAGACGCTAATCACACAATACAGCCTCATTGTTTTGTTTTGTTTTGTTTTAGAAAACAATGTGAGCTTTGCCTTGAGCCTAACTTATACAGTTACTAGATGTACTGTGAAGTTTAGGGTCAATGAGATTTGAATCTTACAAATGAACCTGAACAACCGCTCAGCTGTTGACTTCGAAAATTGAAGTTTTTCAGTTGATCAAGCTTTTGACCCAGAATAAATAATCAACAACTTTTGAGGTAGACTTATGAATAAATAATGTCCCATATTGTTTCCACAAAACTTTTACATTCAGTTTCTTGTAGAAAGTTCTTTTACCACGTAGTGTAAATTAAGATGACAACAAACAGCCGTCTCTTAGCTCTGAAATAGGAACGTTAAATAAAGGGCAGCGATTTATGATAGAGTTTGCATTTCTTTCGTCGCTTGACTTTCTGAACGAGAATTTATACAAGTAAGGTGGGCGTGTCTTGTAATCAAACCCCCAGGTACCAGGCCTTCACGATGACAAGTTTGAACGGATTGGTTGAGGGGGCAGCAGATATGTAATGGAACCGCTGTATCTATATGACCATGAGATACTGTTTTCCGTGAAAACGCTCGTCTAGTCTGATAGAATTTGAACAGCCGTTGAAGCACCAGCTCTTGACTCATGCTTCCTCCTACTTTCAAGAGAGAATCTTGTTGGAAAGATCTAAACACCTTCATCACCGTAGCGTGCCATGATAACTTCGATGAACTGAAGGTTCTTTCGAAGAAATGTCAAGGAATAACGGCTCAGCTTGGAGATATCTGCGTAAAGCAGATCATTGTTTCTCTATTGAGGGGAAGGCGTTAATATAATTCGTTTTTTTTTTTTCAGTGCGTGTCGGTAATCTTAACTAATAACGATCATGACGTCGTTGATATTTCGTTTTCAGTCCATTATCATGTAATACTCGATGTTTACTGCAAATATTTACAAATATTTACTGGAATAGTCCGCTAAACCAATAAACTTAATTCTTAAAAGGGCGTTAGAAGAAACACTTCTTTAATAAACAAGCCAAGAATTTGAGGGTAGATGGCTACTCCGCGTGTGAAGCCGATTCGTGCTTCTTTGGACTCCATGAACTCCCACAAGGATGAATGGATCTGTTGATTGATGCCATAAAAAGACTTGTTTTCAATTCACCGTATGCTTTATTCCTTCCAGACGTTTTGGTGATTTAAAACGCAAAAGAAAAAATGTTTCCGTCAATGATCTGAACTAAATATAACATGCTACAATATATATGCTGTTTATGGATTATAATCTATCTCACTATCTATATAGTGAGGTGAACGCGGTAAGTGATTGAGAGGCACCTTCTCTGACTCGATTAAATAAAATTTCCAAACTCGTTTGCGTCCAAGTTGACGAGTATGAACAACACGCGTACGTAAGCAAAATTAATGTCGCCGAGAACGATTTTAATACTCTGTTCTCGCCAGTTGTTAAAGAGTGTATTCATATTTGTTTGAATTTGGCGTGTGAAGGCTTTCAAGTAAGTATTAGGTACTTTTAACGCTAGAAAGGGTTATTATGGGATTAGGGATTGCTTTAGCAACAACTGTTGCATGCAAAACCCGAGTTTTCTAAATTTTGGAAGTTTGCCAACAAGAGTGTAAAGGTACTCAAGGCTATTTTTTTTATTTACATGTCAAGTCAATAAGCACCGATGATCTAATTATCGCTCTTTCATTTCCCGTTAAGGTATATTTACAATAAGGTGTGGCAGTCTATCTGTTCTTAAGTAACCTTGTGTGGAGATGGAGCTAAGCGGCATTTGAAACCAAACATATTGAGATCCAACCCAGCGTGTTATGGGAACAAATTATCACTCAGTAAGTGAATACCCAATCATTTGTTTGAGAGCGCACAGCACTTTCAAGAACCATACACAGAAGAATCTGAAGTCGCAGTTAGACCACTGTGACCAAAATGTCTTCCTTTACCATCGACGCGATATTACGAAAGCAGCAAGGAGTTGAAGATTACAGAAGGGTACGAGATGATTTGAGAAGAATACATAAGGAAAAACCTGAATGCGACCCCGGTAAGTTGATTCGGTAATAGCATTTAAACTCATAGAAGAACAGAAATCGATTAAGATACGAAATTCCTTATAGCCCGGATTACAGTTATTTCTTTGCTTTTATCATTTGTCAGAAAATGAGAAGCAGAGGGTGTGTTTGGGCGAAGAGGAAAATTGTGAAGGAGATGCAACGTCACTTTCGTCGAATGATTGCTGTGTCGTCCGCAAGGGGAGGCGAAAACGCACCGCATTTACAAGTGCTCAACTGAAGTCACTGGAGCATAGATTCAGTGCAAAGAAGTATTTGTCTATCAGCGAAAGGAACAACTTCGCAAAACGCCTGAAATTAAGCGACACTCAAGTGAAGACTTGGTTTCAGAACAGACGGACCAAGTGGAAGCGGCAAATTTCATCTGGGCTGGAGACAAGCGTGCACGCAGACAACGACACTACACCTTATGTTTACCAACAGTTTGCACCAAGCTTATCACGCGATCATAGTAGCCGCAACATATCATTGATGATGAATACGGAACCTTGGATGTACGCTTTAGAAGACTGGCATCAGATGAGGAATTTGCAAGTCATTTATTCAAATATGTCTTTGTACAACTACATGTATCCGTACCAGTAACAGGCAATTAACTAAGTAATAGCACTGTGATAGCGAAGGTTTGCACAAAAAGTAAGTTTATTGAAGCTTCATCATAAAGCAGAAAAAAAAAAGTTCATCGTATAAAATTCATGATAAAAACGCGAGCTGAGGCCAACATTGCACAGCAAGACTATTTTGGGACTCAAAGCGTATTTAGCGACCTCCGGAGAGAGATTCATCCCCTCACCATAGTTCCTAGTAGGACATCGATTCGACGCACAGCATCAGATAGACCTGTGAATAGTACTGGTGAGATTCCTTCAATTTAATGGTCAAGTCACAGTTCGTGCCAAGCATTCTAAGATAACTTGTAAGTTTGAGGATAAGAGTCCCACAGTGACGGCCATTTAGATGAAAGGTTTCCAGTGGTATTTTCCTGTGGTGCTTTTTGTCTTAACTAGCACCACAGGAAAGTCTTGAACATTCTGGAAAATGCAGTTTTGGACTTAAACGTTAATGGCACTTGGGCGTTTGTGGGACAAATTTGGCATTAGTGAAATGTCGAATTAACAGGCTTGTTTAGATTGAGAAAGTGGCAGTGGTTTTGCTCTGGCCAAAAAAGATGTATGTAATAAAGCGGGGATCTATTGTCAGTTAAAACGTTAAGGACGGTGCATCCTTTTGTTACTGCGAATACGTTCTGCGCATCATTCAAGTTTCTTAAGGAATTTGCTTACCAATTCAAAAGTATTTTTGCACGGCTTATGACTTTATGGAAAGGCAGATCTTAGCAAGGGCTATCAAAATCTAAAAAGAGAATTGAAGGTACCATGCATTTTTCAGAGATAATTGAGCTTAAATTTGGAAAGAAATTGCTATACAATTTTTTTGTATTCTAATGCTTTTTCAGCATTTCGTTTGCTTAATTATCTTTGAAAAATTCTTGGTTACTCACACTTTTCTTTTTAGATTCCAATAACACTTTCTAAGATCTGCCTTTTCGCCATAGTCATAACCTTTGCAAAAATACCTCAGTCTGTATTAGGAGGTATCGTCCTTAATGCGATCCATACTAAGCAGACTTTGCTTTACTCATTTGTTCTTTCTATTGACGGAAGGCAAAATCTCAGTCTCGGTTGCTTTCGGGTATCTATAAATACGTTATCATTATTAACTTAGCATCTTCTGGGTCTCTGATGATTTACCTAAGCCAGTGAGTGTAAACCAAATTAAATAAATCCTTCAGACCTGTTCCATTATCGTCCTCTGTGGTGCAATATGAATGTGCAAATCCGACTGTACAACAACGCTCTTTTAGTCAGCCAACAGACATTGCTACTCGACTTGAAGACAATTTTAAAAAATAAAAAAAAGGAACAGCTCGTTAAAACCTATTAATGCATTTTGTTATCGATTAGTTATGTGTAAATCGATATTTTGTCACCCTTCATTGATATTTCCGTCTCTTAGTGTCTTCCTCATCACTCGTCCCCACGGCTTCAAATTTGCCAGTCACCCTGGTCTTAGGCAATTGCAAGTCATGTGATCTGGTACCAGGTCTGCCTTCAAGTCGTTTCCTTTACATCTCACTCCATCACCCTTCTTCACGTGCCCAGTGGTCAGCCCCGTTGCGTTCTGTCGGTGGCGTCCTGATTTCAATGCAGGATGCAAGTGCCTAACCGACCTGCCTCAACAAAAAGTATATGTATGTATGTATGTATGTAGGTATATATGTATGTATGTATGTATGTATGTATGTATGTATGTATGTATGTATGTATGTATGTATGTATGTATGTATGTATGTATGTATGTATGTATGTATGTATGTATGTATGTATGTATGTATGTATGTATGTATGTATCCCACCAGAGCATAGCTCACCAGCTATCTCCGTTTTCCTTTGTTTACTTCATCGAATTTTCTAAATCCATCTAAAGCATCGTCCTTTGAACCCTCGCCCTTAATCTTTTCATTGATTCTCAAAGTTTCTAGAGCATATAGCAAGACTCAATGGACATTCAGGGATCTCTACATTTTCAGCTTAGCCTTGAAATGGAAGTTTTAAAGGAGCTTTCCGCCATGCTAATTTTCTCATACACTTCATTTCCCCTGTTGTTGTCCACTGAGATGAAACTACCAAGGTATTTGAGATGAAACTACCGAGGTATTTGAGACCGTTCACTGTTCACTTTTCCCTCCTTTTCTCCTCCCTTTGCACTAAACCCGCTTCCCACTTTTAGGGGGGTTTCAAATCCATTGGTTTAAATTTGCTCGACTATATCTTGAGACCAATGGTTCTTCCCCCCTTGCGTTTTCTGTTTTTTTTTTCCTGGATGTCTTTCAAAGAATAAGAGAGAATTAAAGCCAATGCCATCAGCAAAATCTAAGTCTTCCGTTTTAAGAAGGCTGCTCCTTGATTTCGGTTATCGTATGAGGCAAGGTACTGAATTGCTCACGTAGCAAAGAGAGCAATTTGTGAGGACTTTAGAAACGGAAGTAAAAATCAATCCATAATTTTGTTAACTTTCGTTGGCATATTGCGAATTTGTCACCCCAGTTTCCAGACAGATCCTTGGGACGAGGTTGACAATTTATTTCAACTAAAAGGCAAAATTTGGAAACTAAAAGCCTTCGGTCACTTGCTCGTAAACTGGCCATACCACAGTGACTCCAGAGCAATTCATCTTTTTCTAGCCGGTCTTTTACGTCCAGATCAAAAAAATACTTACTGCAATGCATAAATCATTATGCAGGAACCATTACTGTACGTTTCGCTTCAGGCGTTTCACCCGCGGTCTAATGCGAAAAGCTACGTCACTTTGAGTCAATCAGTTCAAACGGTACGTTCACGAGCGCGCGATGTTCGTGTGAAAACGATGCATAATATGTTCCAGCAAACCAAATTTCATGTAGACAAGACTTGTGCATGTCAGTTACTTCATAAAAAAAGGTGGGGGGGGGGGGGAGAGAATAGGTTTGTGGATCTGCGGATTTGGTCTTTTCTTGCGCGCTGATTGCGGATTTTAGCGGAAAATTAAGCGGATTCGCGGAATTGAAAAGTACCGTGGATCGTGGATCAGTTGAAAATTTTGGCCCGGATTCCGGACTCTGTATGTCTAGAAGTTCCCATTGTGGATCGGATCATTAATTTTCGATCGGCCTTAGTCGATATTTTGGTGTTTTGTCGACTAATTTTTTCAGTCTCAATTTTTTTCTCGGCATAAACGTTTCTGTAATCACATCCGCTGGATCATTACTCTAGATTTACAAATCGATCGAGGACTCGATAATATACTCATATTTAATGCTAGGATTAACTGCGACTCAAACTATTAGCAAATGAAACACTATACTAAACCGAAAAACAAATGCAGTTTGAGATAGGCAAGTCATTTAACCGTCTTTTTTGTTAAGTAGAAAAGGTCAGAAAGCCCATGACTAGATTGCAGTTGCCACTTTATCGAGAACAAAACGTAGTTGTGATAAAAAAGTTGATCATGGACTCAAGAGGTCCAAGACGATACCGTGGAAAATACTTGCTGGTAAGCAAAGTAATTCTTAAAGAAAAGTCGAGTACTGCCTACTTTAAAACGTGCTGTAAGCTAGAAGACCTAGAAGATTGGCCAAAGTGATGTGACTAAAGATATTACACGCCATACCAGATACTTGCACTCCAAATTATCGGAAATCATTACACTGTCGAATGCATAGCTGAATTGTGTGGAGAAAGACACCAATGTCCAACTTCTTCATGCTAGAATTTACGAAGCTGTCAAGAAAACTTCTGAATACCTAAGTCCCGAAGTAGTTGCGATTGCAGAACAACTTGTGAAAGTATTTATTTATTCATTTTGTAATGCTATAATGCTACTTTCTCTTAAACACCAGCAAAAACAGAAAACGTCGGGCAAAATCTAAATACTGTAGAAGAAAAAGAAAACAAATATATATACCGATAGGCAGTATATTAAAACCACAGAAAGTTTTTAGGTAATGGAGATCCCGATTTGAACGAAAATAACGTCGGATTGACGGGTCGGGCCAAAACATAGCACGGATCGGCGGATTTGCATACCCCTACTCACCCCCCCCCCCCCTCAAAAAAGCTTATATAAAAAGCTTATATAAGTTTTTCAGAAACAGCGTTAAGTTTTGCGACTAAAGTGAAACTTTCGACATCGGTCTGTATTTTCCTTTGTAAAATTATGGCGGGAACTGCGCACTTCCTCAGTGATTCACCTACTGGAGAAAACTCGCAAAATTTATATACTTCAGATCCGACTGAGAAGCTGGCAGACAACAGCAAATACAACAATATATCTAGGTAGGTTGACTACATTAAAGAAAAAGTCGCAATTTTTAGCTTTAAAAGTGAAGAGTTGCGTTTTCCTACAAACCTTTTTAATTCGAACCGTTGTAACACAGCACCTCCAGGTATGCTGTTACTCAAGAGTCACGTTTCTCACGTATTTTCTTATCTTGATATTGGGCCGCCTGTGTCTGGAGAAGCTCTCAAAAGACCATTACCTACAAGGCAGTTCGTAAGCCGAGGCTCGATGATTTCAGCCATCCAAATGGCTTCTGAATCGCAATGGCCTCTTGTTTTACTTTCCTCGTTCACCCACTTCCTATCCTCTTGAGCATTAAATAGCTTCTCCATGCGAAGGTCCGTGAGCGTTTACCACAAGCAGCCACAAGTCATTAGTGTGTTGGTGTGCTTTGATCATTTTCTACGACCTTCGGCAATGAATGAGCATAATAACAAGTTACCTTTGGCATAGGTTAAATCATTGAGCTCGCATTTAACTCTGCTACTGAAAATTTCTTAATTTGCCTGCAATCCGAAATTTGACAGACGCCTCTTGCAACAGCCTTGGTTCGAGCGCGCCGCCGCTTTGAATTTACCCTTATTTGCCAATTTTCCTGCCAAACTCGACGGGTGACGTCACGTTTGATCCCGCGCCGAGGACCACTGAGAACGAGGCTGTTCCCCCCCTCCCCCCGCTCCCCGCAAAAAAAAGAGAGAATAAACCCCACATAAGACCTAGAGATCATTATAACGACAAACTCACTCCTTTGAAGCCCTTTTTCGCTTGGCCCACTCAAATTCCATCTTACTTTCCCTCCCCCTTGTTAAGAGTGCAAGCTCTGTTGGAAGTGAAAAACCCTCGGGTTCGCCAACCTTTTTTGCGTGCGTTGGAGCAGTCTACCGAAATGACGTATCAGTGAGTTGTGGGAAGACGGACAAAATAAAACCCAATATGTTCTGCTGTAAGTATTTAGTAGTTCTACCATACGACACCATTCAAAACGCTTTACGTTTTTGCAGTACTGTGATTGCATTGCAAAGAGGGATACCTAAAGGCACGCCGACGTGCTTCCAAAATTGTAAGTGAAAAAGTTTCCTCAATAAAGATTATTATTATTAGTTATTTAAAGTAATAAAGGATAAAGGATAAAAGACGCTTGTATCTCAAGAGTGTATTTCAAACAAATGGATCCTGACATGAACGTGTTTTTTAATTTTCACTGGTGCTAACGCAGTTTGTTATACAAACTATATTGTAAGATGCGTGAAAGAGTTATGTCCTCGAACGACCTAGTAACTTATCATTCAAGTTCCTTATCTCATATAAACGCACATGATAAATAATAATTGGAAATATATTGAATTCTATCAACTGTAGAATTCCAAACACTGTTTGAACACCGCAGTTTTTCAACCCAAATTTATCCTTTGATATGTTCCAGTGTTCATTTGTTAGAGGAAAAAGCTTGAATCGGTAAAATACCCTGACTTTTGATTCCTCGCTTCCTATTTAAGCTAGATCGCGATTAAACCCATTAGTCTAGTCGCGATTGCTACACCGGAAAACAACAATCGAGAACGAAGGGACCAGCCTGTTTAGAGATCGTGGATCGCCGCACAAAATTAAAGTGGCGAGGGACAGTGATACGTGGCGGAGGATTATTCTAGCCTGGAGAGTCAAGGGCAAGAAATTTTATGATGATGCTGGAAGGCACGATGCACACAGCACGTGGCTGCCTGCGAAGAGATTAGGGGTGGGCTGCAAATGCGCAGGGAATTTAAAAGGCCAAGGCCTAACATTATGAAGGTCGAAGGCCGCATTGTAATTGCCAGTACGCTGATAATGTCAGTACCTAATACATCAAGCTTTACGTCAAACTTTGCGCTTAACCTTATCGGCCAGCTAAGAGTTAACTACAAAAATAGCTTTGGCATTAATTAGATTTACGCTGTTATTAAGACAAAAAGCCTGCATCCCTCAACAAAAATAATTTTTACTAGACAAAAATGCCTTGGTGGTGCAGGCTAATCCAATAAAACTGAGAAGGGTGTTGTTTATCAAAAGAAAAAGACTGACGCATTCGAGAAATTTTGGTGATGATAAAGAAACGATCCTCTACCCTAAATATTGAATGAAGCATTAAATGACAACAAAGATTGGAAAACCACCTGGAGTGCCATTAGGTGGTCGGATGCAAAATAATCTTCAAAAGGGAGTGCGTTTATTTCTGCACGGCTCATGTGTAATACCTGCTGTAGCTCAGTTGTTTTGTATCTGCATCATGTGTAAAGAAATAGATATAATAAAGGACTGAGGTCATTCCAAGTGAGAAAATGTCAAATATGATAAAATTTCTGTTAAACCTTGTTGCCACCGACTTCGCTGCCACGCGACCATTTAAATCAAAAACTCTAAAGAGCCGTTTGCAATAGACCTCCATCATTGATCAGACATCATACGGAAATACTTTTAGATCCTAAATTTAGCATGGAGAGTATTCAGTTATGACTTAAGATGGCGGCCAATAGAAATATGGTTGCAGTTTATTCTGCCTGTTTGAGCTGCGTAGTGTTCCGTTCAATATCCTTGTTACCACACATTCTTTTGAGATACAGCAAAAAATACTCCGGTAATGGGGAAGACATTTACGAGGAAAATGCAAAGTTCGTCACTGAGTCACTGCAGTCGAGATTTGACCCGACGGTCGCATAGCAATAAAATCATTGGTAACACAGTGCCAAATCATTCACTTTTTTTCTGTTAAGGTAGTATTATTTACTTTTACCGGCTTCACTACCTTGTTAATTATGACTGATAAAAGTTAGATAGAGGTAACACAGCTAATAATAAAATACAAACTAAACAGCATCACAACATTCCATTTCGAGAAAATAACATTCCCCTAATATTTAACATCGTCTCTTTACCATGTGGCTTGTAGCTTTTTTTTAAAAAAACTTCTTCATTTGAGTGGCTTCAAAGATCAGATGACCTGATCATATCTTTTGACTGGCCTATAATACAAACCGAGGTTCCTCGAAGGTTGCGAATTGGTGCTAGCAATTAGAGAAAATAAGGAAGACATTTTCAGCCGCTAAACATGCTTAAGGACGGCCCTGAAGTAAAATCTTATGATATTTTGTTAATCATTATATGGTAATTCACCTGGTAGATTATATGTGAACTAAAAACCCAGAACGATACAAAATAAATCTAGTGAAATTAAAGAGAAATACCTTCCGGGCTTATATACCCAGCAATACCACACATTTCGTGGTGGACGACCACCTGAACTAAACTAAGAATTCAAGGAACATTCCTGAAATGCTTTAATAATTAAAAAAGACTACTTTCCTTAGCCTCTTTTTGAGCATAAAGTACTAAATAACCAAAAGCTCAAAGTGACAGAAGACAGAGAAGGTGGCTTATATGATCAAAATTAATTTGACTCTCTTCGATTCACCGGTTGCTTAGGTTATCATCATTAACCATTGAACTTACTTTCTTCCGAGCTTCTGGAAAACACACAGTTGGGTCTGATAATTTCATCTTTCTTTCAAAGTCTTTCAGATCTTTTGAAGTTAGCAATTAGATCCTCCACTTCACTGATCGAAAATTTGTCATTCGCTAAGCTCAGTTGTTTGTTTCTTTTTGGTCGAGATGTCAGTAGAAGACTATTCACAGTCTATCAACATCCCCGGCGGCGAAATTTAGTAGAAGTTTAATACTAACTGTTTAATATTGAAAGAATATCTCAGCGTATACTATAATTGTAGCTTTAATGGGCCCTGGTTAGTTCATCTTGCTTAGGCTATTCAAGTACAAAACTTCTACCTTAGTTTAAGTCCCGTCTTGAAATCTCGAACAATTGCCAATACAAATATATTTTTCCATCATCTCCTAAAAGCCAAGTTCACGAGCCGATGAAAGGAAACAAAAGATGTACGTCCAGTTCTTGAAAAGAAATTGTCCGGCAAGTAACAACAAGGCATGCAAGACCGCATTCTAACTAAACCAAGTACAGTTCCTATAGTTCCTCCTTCCTTTTTACGG
The DNA here is from genome assembly GCA_964017195.1 of Siderastrea radians. Taxonomy (NCBI): domain Eukaryota; kingdom Metazoa; phylum Cnidaria; class Anthozoa; order Scleractinia; family Rhizangiidae; genus Siderastrea; species Siderastrea radians. The sequence continues at coordinate 4,147,471 of OZ024889.1, read as the reverse complement.
TTTTAAAACTCAAGGTTACCATGACGAAAAAGGACAGGGATTTTTTTAATGGCAATATTTGCACTAGGTTATACACGTGTGTTTTCGAACTGTAAAGCAACGCCCGGCCCTCAAAAGACTTCAGTCCCTTAAATGGCGAAATGACAGTTCAAATTGCTCTTAAAATGACAGGATCAGTTTTATTATGTCTTGCAAGTCTCATGCGGGGTCCCATATGAAATATTCTTTATCAGTTAAGCCAAATGTGACATGCTACCAAAAAACATGCAGAGGAAAACTGGTGGAGAATGCACGGGACAGCTTTAAGTGTAGATCTGCACAAAAGTGGCGAAGGACAGGGAAAAGCTGGGAGGAGTCTTTCTGGACTTGTGTGGCTGGGACAACATCATCACATTTAATGTCATGATGGTGCTGAAAGAAGGCATGACACACATAGCACTGACGTGCAACCAGCCCGTGTCTCTTTGTGGAGAGATTAGGGGTGTGGTGGAAGTGAGCAGGAGATTAAAAAGGCCAAGGCCCAACATTGTAAAGGTCGAAGGGTCGCATTGGCACTGCCAGTACTTGTGTGTAATATTACGTTCTCTAGCCTAATCCCTCGCCTTACGTCAAACTGTTGTCAGTTTAACATCATCGGCCGACTAAGAGCCAATTACAAAAATAGTTTTCGTATTTTGTTAGATTTATGCTGGTTTTAATACAGAAAGCCTGCATCTCTCCACGAAAATATAAATTTACCAAAATTAGACCTCGTTGGTACAGCCCAATCAATAAATCTCGACAGACTGTAAAGTTATTTTATTAAAGGAAAAAGACTTACCCACCCGAGAAACTTTGGTGATAAGACATTTGGAATAAAACATAAGTGATAATGAAAACTGGTAAAGCATGTCGCGTGCCATTGACTGGGTGGAGGCAATGTAATCGTTCGAGCCAATACCTTTATTTCTGCACGGTTCATACACGAAAATCTACTTTAAAATGTTATTTGTTGTGGCGCAGATGTTCTGGGTCATACATAAGGCAATAGCTTATTTCAGTTGTTTTCAAGGGTTGAGGTGATCCCTAGACGGTAAGAAAATGTCAAACATAACATTTCTGTTAAACCTTGTTAACACGGCGCAAAATAATTCCACTTTATTCTTTAATTTAGTAAGTATTGTTTACCTTTGTTAAGTTCACTACCCTGTTAAGTAGGTTGTTTTAATGAAAAGTATTTAAGAGTATTAATTCTCATCAAATAGCCAAGACTGATAAATATTAGACAGATTTTACATTCATGAAGCACAGTGCATGACAAATTCCTTTGGGGAAAAATTACTTGACCATGACGGAGTCAGTAGACTCTCTTGAGATGATGGTATACTTGGTCACTTTTGAGTTTTGAATTGCTTCATATTGTGGCTTTATAGACACAAACCTGGTTATATCGGTGATCAATAGAAATACGGGGTAAAAAAATAATAACCAATGTTCTTGTCTCGATCGGTGATTCAACAGGTCGTAACGTTTTGACATAAAAAGCTCAGAACTTATGTACAAGAAAACGGCTCTGGGCCTGAATGGTATATATAAATCAGTATACAAAAAGTCTACTAGTAACTTTGTGTCCATAAAAGAAAGCAGGATTACGTGAAAGGAGAAATTAGTTTACTGAGATATGTTGCTGCAAGTTTTTAAACTTGGTTGTCAACAATATGAGAAGAAAATTCAAGGAACATTCTGAAATCAGTTTCATTTTCTTTGCCGACTTATTTGTTTCTGATTTGCAATATGTCAGTGGCGACTAACAGCAATCTGATATTTCAACATCTCATGCAATTCAGTTTATTTTCCTTGGTCAAATTGCCCAGATTTCGAATTTAATATTATTGTGTGGTCCCCGCCGGTCTTGCTTGCTTGCCTGTGTTTGTGCTGTAAAAAGGCTAGGGGTTTGGTGGAAACGTGCTGAAGATTGAAAAGCCCCCAAGGTCCTAACTTACCGCAGGCCGAAGACTCGCATGGAGGCTGCCGGTACTTGTGTATCGTGTTTTTCAACCAAATCCATCAAGTCTTGCGTCAACCTGTTGTGCTTGACCTTATTAGCCAGCCAAGAGTTGAGTGCGAACTGAATAGTTTTGTCATAAATTAGATTTATGCCACTATTAAGACAGAGAGCATGTATCCTTCCACGAAAATAACTGCTATTTAAAAAAAGTGTCTTGTTAGTGTACCCCAATGAAACTAACACTATAATTTTATTCAAGAAAGAAAAAGTTGAAAACGTCGAAAATATCGTCGCTTCCCATTACATGGGGTGGATGCAAATTTCCTTTATGGGAAAACCTTGCGTTCTGCATCTCTATACGAGGAAGTCTGCTGAAAATTATCAATTGTTTTTTTTATTTATTTCAGGCTATGGCTTAGATGCAGTCAGTCCTAGGTAAAGAAAGAGATATTTTTCTTGTTTTGGGTTTAGGTAACAGTAAGAAAATATATCACTGAAATGCAACAACCTTTCTGCTATCCGCAAAACTATTCCACTTTATCCAATAGTGAGTACTGTTAACTTTAACCGGCCCCACTTTCCTGTGTATAATAAGGTTGTGTCGCTGAAAGGTATTTAAAGGTATTTAATAGTATTAAACACTTATCGAGTAGGAACGGGGGACAATAGACACAACACGTGTTAAGTGCAAGCTATTGGTAGCATGACAAAATTCCTTTCAGGAAAAATTAACTAAACAGAAGACCAAGCTAAACTTTCTTGAAATGGTCGTATGTGCTTTGCAGCTTTTGACTCTTAAACGTCATTTGGTAGCTTTATAGATGATAACATGATCATTTGGGTAATTGGCATCTTTGGCCAGCCATGATAACAACCCGATTTCAGTGCCTTGTATAGAACCCATTTTAATAAATAAAAACAGATTCATGGACGTGCTGATGTCCCTCACTGCATGTCCTGGAATGATATTTGATAATCAGCATGCAGAACGTCTCATACTATGTTTAATAAAGCCACAGGTATTTGCTGTAAGTATCTTAAATTATATTTGTTAATACAGCCACAACCAAAATGCCCTCAAGGTTAACGTCTTGAATATTTCAAACTGCGGATTTCTACATAAAAAATTAAGGATAAAGAAACAGTGTGTAATCTTTGAAAGAAAACTACCTTCTCTTGCCACTCTATTGAGATGTTCGAGTATAAATCATCTATAACACACCGTTCAGTTCTTAGATTAGATCAGCTAACACCAGCTAGCACTCTTACATTACGAAGGGCTAAAATGGTATTAACACTTTTGGATCTTTTTAGCTGCTTAGATTTTATCGTTTACATGAATTTATTTCCCTTTCGAACTTCTGAAGTGTTTCCATGCGTTCTAAATTTTTTCTTTAAAATTTATCTAAATTAAAGATCGGCTATCAGATCTTTCATTCCACTGAAAAAATACGTCTTATTTCCTTAGCCAATTGGCTTCAGTTTTGCAGACTATCAATAGAGACTGATGGCAATCCATCAACTTCTAGTGAAATTTGATTTTTATTCCAATGTTTAGTATATTCGAACTATCTTAACACAGACTATTGTCGCTTTTACCCAGGGCCTTGCCACTTACTTGCCACGTACTTACTTGCTAAGTACTTTACGAATAAGTTTTCCATCGATACCTTAACTGAAGCTCACAGAAGCGCGGATCAGATTGCCTGATACCTGTTTTTCCCTAACATCGTTAAACGCATGGAGGTGCACATGGCGTACTCAAATAAGGACAAAAAAAGGAACTGACATGTATGCCCGAGATATATGGAACATTTTGATTGCTGGGATGGTGCTGTATTGGTGCACTTGTCCTTTGCTGGTTAACTGCCAAATAGATTTTATTTTTGTGCTTTGTATTAAAAATACAGGCTAAAGTAACACTGATCAACAATACATCGAGAATCTTTATTTTAGCTCAATGGACGTTCCCATAGGAAGCAGTCGTTTGGATAGCCGATTGCAGGACCATTTGGGTTTGGGTCGACTGACTTAGGGCTTAATCATTTTTATCTTCGCACATTTTAGTTGACAAATGTGACAACTGAGCTACGGATAAATATCAGTTAAAAAAAAAGGATTTGGTGCACACAAACTGAAGAAATCGGCCCACCCATTCAAAAGAGACTGGCAAGACTTACATATTGCCATAAGCCTGTCTTGAATCCAAGCCACCTATCCTTCCATCCAAAACAAACAAGCCTATAATTAACACAAATTAAAAAGTAGTTACCAATACTTTGTATGTTTTATTGAATAACTTGTTATATTTTCAGAGACGCTATAAATATTTCTGGACTTCTTAATTTATGTAACCGGGATAATGTGGCAGGCTAACTTCTTTGTGGTTGTCTAAAAATGCGTAAGCCAAATTGGCTGAAAACAAATAATACATATTTTACAATTGCAAGTTATTTCGCCTTGGCAGAAAACCACGTAGGATACTGTGTATTTTATGCTGGTAAACAAATTAAGCTATAGTTATTCAGCTACATATACATTATTTGAATGGTTAAAATGTTGTTATTATTCGTTTTTGTCTTCCTGCTTTTAGCTGTATTTGGAAAAGCATTATAGCTAATATGAGTTCACAAACATGGTAAGTAAACTCTGATCCGCTAATTCTAACACCGAAGTATATTTCTTTGAAGTTTGTAAATCGCGGTCTACTTTGGTTTCGTTCTGTCGCATTCGATTTATAAAAAATAAAATAAAAAATAAAAAAATTCAGCAATGGCTTAGGGCCTGCTCTTCTTGGCAGATTTCTTAGCTGTTGTTAAGTGATCATAAAGTCTTCGCCATGAAAATCAACTATTGTATCTTCCGGCCAGTTGGTGGCGAATGAAGTGATTTTTCGATTCATCAGGGCTCTAGTTGAAATGGCCTTTCACAAGAGAGCTGCTTCAAGCCATTCAAATGAAATCATCTCAGTTAACTCGTGCCATTACGTCCGTGGGGTGGGGGCACCAAAGGATGCAATGACAAGTTCGACGGGAGCACTTGGAGGTTTGATGAAGGACAAAATCTTGGTACAACATTCAAGCCGTATGGTAACGGAGGAGTCAACTGCCTAAAATAAGGAAACATTGTCTGTATGGGACAAAACACAGGGTTCAGCTCTTCCCAACGTAAACTCGCCTCAAATTCAGGTGCCATTTGCTTTTTCCATTTTGTTCTCCGGTTCTGAAACCATGTTTTGACTTGAGTGTCTGTAAGACGTAGGCTTGCAGCCAAGTTGTTTCTCTCTGTGATTGTTAGATATTTCTTATCTCGAAACTTTTGTTCTAAAGATTTTAACTGGCTGCTTGTAAAAGCAGTTCGTCTCCTTCTAGCCTTGTTCATGAGGAGACCTTGTCTGTCTTCTCTGAGCAACTCTGTGTCGTCAACGATGTCGTCTTCCTCCTCGGCAATCGGCTCGGGTTTTGCAGAGTGCTCTGCAGAATAAATTAACAGGGAAACATATTTAATTAAGTTCTGAACTTAAGAACAGGGCAAGGAAATCAAATTTTTGTACGCTTCAAGGGGAAAGTGTTATGAGTGCCAAAACTCAGTGACTGAAAGTTTCCTCGGAATTTTTTGGCATTAGTTCCGTGCGAAATCAGAATGAGATGGAAATGTACTGAGTAATGGAATGGATTGAATAATGACCTAAAACATATCCAGTGACAAATGAAGATGTTCTGATTTTTTAAACAATGGCCACCAACTCAATGAGTCGGACGTCTCATAACACCGTCTGTCTCTAAAGTAAAAACGAAGCAAACCTGTGACAGGAAAGTCTTGTCCTTTATCCTCATCTCCATGATGTCTTTGTTGCACGATATCACTTGTTTCGGTTGTTTTTCCCAAGATGGCGTCTATGCTAAAGGATGCCATTAAGCCGTGATGTGCTCATAGAGACAAACGCCCTTAATTCGAGAATATTAAAGCGGGCAACAACTATTTGTAATTGCTAAATATTATTATACCGGCATCCGGACTGTACTAAGCTGTTTGACAGCCAATTAAGACAGGGTCTGCTAACCTTCACTTTTGACCACTTTATAAAACAAAGAGCCGGTAAATGCTTGGAGTTTACTGTAAACAGACACATAATCGCTTGTTACTCAATATGACTCGATGCTAATGAGATCATCGAATGCCTGGTCGGCTAAAAGATCAATTATACATTCGTAGCAGTAAGTTGATCATCGCTCAAAATTTGTTTCCGGTTCTAACCTTTCGTGAAAACAAACACTTCAATTATAGCTAACTAAATTTTAGGCCAAGAAAAAGCTAAATATGAGTCCAGAAAGTTAACCAAGCTCTACCCATTTACAACAGTAGAAATCTGTGCTGTCATAAAGGAATCCCTCAAAGAACTAACAGTTTTAATGATTGCGTGATCGAAGGGTTAATTCTTTGAATGCGCGAAGGAACTCGGAATGATTAGTTCAACGAATGTCAAGCCCATATCGCCAGACAATTGTCTAATCTCTGCGATTATCAGGTTGCACCAACTACTTTTTCCGGAGGTGTTTAACAACAAAACCAACTAACTTTCCTTTATCGTAATTGCTATTCTTTCGAACAAATCAAGGGTGATATGTAATGCTACTGGGTGGCTGTTGATATATATTTAGTAAACAGGGTAAAGAAGAAGACAGAACCAGGCACAACAGAGCTGCTTAGATAATTTCTGGCGTTTTTGTTTAGTTTACCGTCTAGTACAAATAAAAAAAACTGCGGCTTTGGAAAAAAGTAGACGACAATCACGTATTTCTGAGGACAGTTCCGTTTTCAGCCATCGCCGGAATGGGAAAGAACCTTAAATAGCGGAAAGAAAGATAAAAGTAAATAAATCTTCTCATCTCGTACTTGACGAAAGATATGCATTGGAATAAACAGACCCTCCCCCACTAAGAGTTTAATTGGAAAGTTATCATCATGATCGCTGACAGCACTTTGCACTTTATACCTCCATCTTCTATCTTGATTTTATTCATAAACAAGTCAACCATCTCTTGGAACCACGTATCGAAAAGAAACCACTTTCTTGTTCCAGAAAATGCAAACATTATTTCTTCGAAAGCAACTTCAGTTGGCCGTAACATGATTTTCACGCAGTTAATGTAATTTCCTTACTTAACTGGAAATATTAAACGTCGCGTGCCAACAACCAAGTATCTCGATGAAAAATCGTAACTCTTAAAGGCATCCTTTTTTCCTGAGTCAAGATTATCTCTGTTTCCAATCTGGATGGTCTACGTGCTCAATCGGGAGGCCTAAAATAAACGAGATGTAAAGACCATTGCTACCAAAAGCCGTTTAAGGTTTAATCTCATAAGGCGATAAGTCCTATCTCGGTCTGATCTTGTATTTGTTTATAATCGTTTATTACTCTTGAGATAGTGGTTTTACTATGAGGTGATTAAAGCTTTTAAGAGTGGGAATTGACATAAGGCAGGTAATTCTTGATCAGGCTATTTGCTTACGGGTCAAGAAGGACTCCTCTAGAATGCACTAGGCTGCTGGGAGTAAGTGGGTTATTTGACATAAGGTTGAAATAATGATCTGAAATAAAATGTTCCAGGTGTCATTTTATATAAGACGTACTGCATGTAGTACTGATATGTTAAATAGGGAACGATGCAATACCAAGGATAACGTATATTTTGGGGAAAGAGAAGCAATAAAACTACTGAAATTTGAAAAGCTAGCAGCGAGCATTACTAATAATAAGAAGTTAACATGCAGCTTAGCTTGCACCAGGCTGAATATACAGCCCGTCTTATTGTCGCTTCCCCTTTCTAATTTTTTTGTTCCCACTATTTAAGCGCTTGTAAGAGGCCATTACTTTCCTAAGGAAAGTACCACGAAAATAGCTTTGCCCTTGTTATCAACATTTTTGCTGCCACTACTAAACTTAACTATAAGATTATGGAACAGTAGTTTGGGATCCAAAAGAGAATTAAAAATCATGGGGAATATCAATAAAAGATGTTTCTGTTGCCGAGTCATGATCTTTGTCCTTCCTGTTCATTTTGTGCAAGCGAACATAATATGGTAGTAGATTTGCTCAAAGAGCATACAGGAACATACTGTGGGACCTCGCCCTCAGGTCATCCTATTAATACAACCACCTTGCTCAGAAGCGTATCCTTCCTCGTTATAATGGCCACTGTATTTTGTGAAACATGGTCTGGTGGCATATAATCCCATTTGCATGACCTCACTTACCACGAGTCCCCAACAGCTCGGTGGGAGAGCACTCCAACCACTACGTGCAAGGACCGTGTCATGTCATGTCAGAATTATTTTATACGAGTAAGATCATGACACTATGTGGGCCAAAATAAAGCTCGTTAACTCGATCACCTCGGTAATGCTACTAGATTTCCATGGTCCTTGGGTCACTGGATTAAGGGCTTTCCACTGTATACACCTCACGGCCACATTTATGATAGTGAACCAGTTCATCAGTACGTCTCCAGCCAAGTTAGATTTCCTGGGTAGATTTTCAACCACGTTCAGTGTCAGTTGTTAAATATTTGTTTCTAATGCTGAAATTCCTGGCACCACTACCTTGTGATATAATCGCTCTGCTGGGGGTAAAAGAGCAACTATTGCAATGTTGCTGGCGGAGAGGTTCCGTTTAGAAATCCGCAGATCCCAGGTTGAGACGGTTCAAAACCTGGTCTGACCACTAGCATGGATCTGTTTCATTGTAGGCCTGAGTTTAGAGCCTCGATCACGCTAGTAATATGCCCAACTAGGATCTTGGATTCTTATTTTTAAAACAAAGTTGCTATCTTTACTCACTGAGTAAAAATATTTTGTATAATTAACCTGTTACTGTTACAAGGGACTGGGGAAATCAACTTAATGAAGCAAATAAAGTAGCCTGTGGCAGTTCTCGACCCAGTAACCTGAGTGCTACAAATTTTCTAAAATTTCAGCTTTACTATAGAGCTACCAATTTAAAGCTAACTGCAGTATTAGAAAGTGTTACTGAATTGCTATAGTTATTTTAATCGTAGTAAATAATAGTAATAACAACAATGAATGTTAACGTTGGAGGAATTCATTCGCAAACTGAACCACGTTAGGTGGCAGCGTAATAAGCTTGCAAGATTCCCCAGTTTCTCAAATAATAGCCAAAGGGAGTTATTGTCTCACAACTCACAATACTCCAGAAAGACAAAGACCTACGTTTCCTGAGTACCGCTGCTACTGCCGATGACACTCAGCAGCAAAACTGTAACTCATAACTTAGCCTCAGTGGGCGTAGTTGGTTGAGAGGGAGCTGGCGAAGAGGAAAAATCGCCCTTTTTTCCCTTCGTTTTTCTCCTACCCCACCCCCCTTCCCTCCAAAGCCCACGGATGCCCTACTCTTAACTAAAAGACAGTTGTAAAGGTGGGATCAAAACGATTGCTTGAATGGCCATTTTGCCCATCAAGATGATAACTTACTTAATCGAAGGAAGTCTATAAAATACGTACACATGTAGTCATTGGCCCTTGGCCAAAGAGGATTTGTTCATCCAGCACTTGAGGAAGAACACACCTTATTCAGTTAAAAGAGGAAAGATTTATCCCGCTAGAAAAGTTTCCGCTCTTACTGATAGCTTAATCCAGTGGATGAACCCCTATCCAGGGGATAAAATTCATCTTTTTAACGCTCATTTTGTTTGTTTGAATGAGGTTTATCCCGTCGACCGGTTTTTTATCCAATAGATATTGCCTCATCCAATCACCCACAACTGGAGTCTAACCTAATAAATTTAATTAAGGCCATCAAAGATGTAAAAATTTCCCAATAATGCCGTTATAAGGCATTCAGATCTTATTTGGCTACAGTATTTTTAGACAATTCACATTAACAAGATTAGAGGGAATATTACTGTTAGAACGAACAACAAGACCGGAAATAGTTTGCAATGAACGGTGCTTGTTACTAACAGTCGTCGTAAAATAACGTATTAGTAGTTACACTAGTTATATAACTGCATCCGGTTAAAATCACCAAAATAGCAACCAATGGCAAATGTATACGGGTAAACTAGTTTTATACTTTCTCTCTATTTCGGTTTGTGTGCCTTAAAGGGACTCTGTCACGCTATTTAATATCTTTATAAACAGCTAAAAAAGTGTCCTCGCATCAATTGAATTTCAAAAATAATAGTCTAGCTTAGGTATTAAAGACTATCTTACGGTACTGAAACTGTTTCCTATCGTCTGTTGCTACCGATGGCAAGGACGGAGGTGGATTGAAACCCAATTTTTTCAAGTTTTGAAGCTATATCTTCAAGAGTCACCCAAAAAATTATTATGGTTAACTCTTCCTGATGAAATTCATTTTATATCTTTCTGGTAGTTTTGCAGGAGCATTTTGTGTATGAGTAAAGGCGCTAAGTAATGATTTAGCACAGAAGTGACCTAAAATAGCAAAATTCTCGTGACATAGCCCCTTTAATAACTCAGTAGAAACTAGTTTTTTTAACTAATCCAATGTTGCAATCAAATCCGAGTTATTAAGGTTCACGGACGACCATTTTAACCAGCAAAATTCAAAAGCGATGCGTTGATCTAAAACCTTTATTAAGTACACATGAAGTACACAAGAAAAACGGCAACTCTATTTACTTTTTTTTTAGTGTTTTATGTTTTTCTCATTTTCTCGCTTGACTCTAACTGTCGATATTGCAAGCCATGCAATCAGCGGTCTTTCTGACAGTCAGTTATAATCAGTTTATCTAAATGACTAATAACACCCGAATTACTGTCCTCTCACAGAGGTCTGGAGGTTTCGCCACTGCATCTGAGTCAGTTCAAATATTTCTCTCCAAGATGTAACATTTCTTGAATTACTCTGATGCAGTGTACATACCATTTACTTTTCTGAGATCATATTGTCAGTTCGTTTCCATGGGATACACGGATTCTCTGCTAGCAAAACCCGAAGAGGTTTTTGGCTCTTTGCCGTTATTGAGCTCCGTGTGGTGGGATAAAAGATGGTGTAGGACACGAATACATTGTGTTCATTCTATATACTGGCGGGGGTGGAGGGCAATGGCAAATAGGAACCCAAGGGGGGTGGTATGGTCCAATGCTATTTCTTTGTATTTCATAAGCCAAATGAATCGCTTCTCCGACATTTTCTCTCTTCCACTTGGTGCGACGATTTTGAAACCAAGTCTTGACTTGTTTGTTGCTGAGTTGAAGTGACTTTGCTAACATATCTCTCTCAGCGATGGTAAGATACTTGTTCATTATGAATTTTTCTTCGAGGCACTTCAACTGGAAACTGGTGAACGCTGTTCTTTTCCTTCTTGTTTTGGATGACTTTCTTGAGGATTTTGAGTCGCGATTGTCCTCCTCTTTGGTTCCCTCATGTCGGTTATCTGTGAAGAATTGAAATTAAAGTACTTAAAGAGTGAATTTCATGCTAAGCTTCCAAGAGTGTCTTAATCAGTTAACAGTCAACTCTTACATGACCAATGCTTTAAAGGCCAACCAAATCAAGCTTTTTTACGAAAGTTCAACGAAGAGCAAAATGCAGTGAGCAAATAGGTGAATATTCAACCAACAAAGGCGGGCAATTTTTGTTAACAGTCATATAAGTAGATGTGTCTCAGTGGGAATAGTAATTTCTTTGTTTTATCCTTGTTCTAAAATCCAAGCCTGCTACACACCCATACAGTCAGTGTTCAGGTTTAGAAACAGAAGTGCTTAGACTAACCATTCTAAGATCAAAGCATGTTACACACCTATGCAGTCACTGCTCAGATGAGAAACAGAAGTGCATAGAGACCATTCGAAGATCCAAGCTTGTTACAGACCCATGCAGTCAGTGTTCAGAGACAGAAATAGAAGTGCATAGAGTTTTTATTCTAAGATCCAAGCCTGTTACACACCCATGCATGCATTCAGTGTTCAGGGATATACGATAGAAGATCGACACCGTGTAGGAAGAATTTTTTATTAGACGTACCTCATTAATTTCTTTAGCAGTGTCTTACCTGGGAGTCGCGATTCCTGGTCATCTTCTTCATCGCTTTCTATCATAGAACCAAGACTGCTTCGCTCTGCTCCGTGGAGACCTTCAGGAAATACAGATGCCTCTCTAATTAACACTTGCTGTGGCCTTGCCGATCCCAACAAAGCAGCGATGGTAAAATTTGCAGAATTAGCCTGTTCCATCATTTTTTCACAGCTACAAGATAAGTTCACACATCTGAGTTAGTTATATCGATTTCAAATGGTATTGTCGAGCAGTGGGTAAAAAATTAAACCCAGCTCTGTCTCGGCCTGGTTGGACTGACTGAAACACAGCCTTGATATGAATTCTGTAAAACCACCAAAAATTACCCGTCTGTAGCTAACCTATTTCAAAGATTATTTCCTTCGAGATCTATCCAGTACATGATGAAGACGAAGGGACTATCACACGAGGACAAAACGATGGAGGGTTATTTTCGAGTAACCATCTAATCCATCGATGCAAGAGTCGTTTAAACTTATCTCACCAAGATCTATAAACGGCTAAGCCAGTATTTGACACGGACACACCTGAATAGATCAGTAGAACTGATAAAAGGTAGCTTTCTGTAATTCTTTCACTCCGAGAGACAAGCCTAGGCACCGTTATGAGTATGACTCAGACTTGGAAGCATGTGGTTCAAATTCTAAAGTGCACCTATTAAATTTAAAGACATTGTTTCTCCAGGATCAGCAAAATTAAAATTTATGACTTTCGATAATTTGTGGTCTTAGCCAGCTCCTGGAAGTACCAACCAAAAACCCAACCACCTTTGGCAGTTTGACGACGGGATCATGTTGTTGACGACAATTTAAATCTTAGTTCCAAAGATGATGACCAAAAAATGCCGTTAAATGGAGGATTTGATAAGTGTCTCCCATTTATGCATTAATTAAACTCACCATTACCTAGTTGCTCCAAAGCACTCAAACTGTAACTCCCTTTAACACGAGAAGTCTCAGCTACAGAAGGATCTAGTTGAGTTGGCTCAAGCCGGCGGAATAATTGAACGCACATTGTAGCAAATAAAAATATATATGATCTAACGCCACGCAAAATATCTTGCTGTGAAAGTATTCCCTATATTTATGCTTAATTATGTCCTAAGGTGAAATGATTGTCAAGGCGGTAGGAAATGCAGACGGGTCAAACAATGAAAAAAAGTTGGATTGGAAGGTCCAGGTCTATACATTTCTATTAAATAATCTTCAACACCCCTTTTTCTATCTAACAGACGTACTTCATTGAACATTCGGGGGGGATGGATGTTATCCAAACACAACCATATCCAGCCATTTAACCTAGCCCCAGGGCCAATCTTTCAGGAGGACGCCGTCAGTGTAGAGCCATATGTTTTAATAGCACGGCCAAAAACTGAAACAAACGATCAAATGAAGAGCGGTAAAATAAGATTCCCATCGAATACCTTTAAATCGTTCAAGAGAAATTAATCAGCAATAAATACATTTGGGCGTTTGCCATTTGATTTGAAATTTCCTTGAATTAGAATTTCATTTAACTGTTGATTTTCTCTAAGCGGCGTTTATTCCACGATAAGCCTATCCCATTACAATTCGTTATTGTCGTGACCAACTCGCTTCCTCTGACAAATGGGCCTAACTGCTGAAACTTTAATCTACATTGAAACTAAAATGTGCTGTTAATTTATTGGCGGAAATACCTAAATGGCTCCTATTGAGAGATCTTCTTATTTTTCCATTCATTAATAAAACGTCGGCACTTAAGCAAAGGCTCGTAATTTTAAGTACGAAGGGCTAGAATTGTAAGAAGTCTAGTTTGAAATAGTAAATTAATACAACAAACGAGACAGGTGTAAAAAAAAAGTTTGTCGAATTTTTCGTTGTTAACCGAAGGCTTTAGCAAAGTAGCCGAAACCAATCTGTGTCTATAATGCCTGAAATCCCCAACATGAATAAGGCCTACAGGAAACAATGACAATTTAACCGATTTACATAAATTTAAAAGACATATGCTTTTTTACCAAACATTGATCATTATCACACCCAGCCAATTTATGTCCCAATCTGGTATTTGAAGATATTTAATCCTTTATATTTGCAACATTCAGTACTGACATTTATGATTGTACACAAGCTCAACAAATGACTTAACTATGTAAAGAATCATAATGGGTATAACATATTCCTTAAAACAGATGGGAGTAAATTGACCGCAAAACTTCAGACCTAATGTGCAAATGATTTATATTATTATTTTAGGCCGCTAAGAAGCTTAACATTAGTTGTAAGACGTCGTTTCCGCAGTATATTTAACGAGGCAATAAAATTAAAATAGTTCATGAAAAAACGTACTACGCTAACACGTGGCACCTTTCATTTGGTAGTTCTTTTTCAGTAATGTTTTCGTGTGTATAGATGATATAGCTTTAATTTTTGTTTGCTTTTTGTCCATTTGCAATTGGTTCAGCTAAATCAAGTTTGGTCAAATTAACGACTACGCAAATTCTACTTTTAACCACTTGAAAGTCGGCAAACTGCGATTCCCTTTATCTCTGGGGATGCAAATTCCTCTGTCCTTTGACTAAGCTCTAGTTACTTGAACCGCCTGCGATGTGAGCACAGTACGATCTCTTTCAAACGACTTTATTCGCTGTTATACAGCAATTTTGCTAATATGTTTTCAATTACCATAAATTCTCAATGTTTGTACAAGGATAGCTGGAGTCGATTTGTGGCTCACAGCAAGAACAAAAGGGTGTGACAGGTTTCTTCCTTGCTGTAAAGGAAGACGAGAGCTTTCCTTAAGAAAACAGTAACATTGCCTTCTTTTAAAACATTGTTACTGTACTTTGCTATTTCTCAGTTTTTTATTTAGTCTTCTAACGTGTTTCTATTCTCATTGCATCCCTGGTAAGTCTGTAAAGGTGTCCAAGGTGAGTTTTCAAATGATTCTGTCTACATAACTCTCTTACGATGGCTTCATGAACGAAGATTTCAGGAACGCTGATGACTGAAGAGGCCTGTAGGAGAATGTTTGGATGATTGCTGGTGGATCTGTAGTTGCCGTCTCCATAGTACTTGACATTCGTCTTTCTCGAAAGAGAAGGCTGGTTTTCTGATTGTCCGTCTCTAAGAATAATGGTTTGTAATTTGTAGTTAGGTTCAGTCCCAGGGGTGATGACATCTGTAAGCATATTATGAAGTCGTATCCTTCATAATAAATTACACTGTATTCGTTTAACAGACTCATCAGTTAGATCCCGTTTCTGTTAATCGGTGAACCTTAGTAACTTACTGGAACACCTTCAGTTATTTTTTGCCCGTGTTTAACTTCGTGTGTTATCTAGCATGTTGACCAAAGTTCGGTTCTAAAAGAACAGTGCTCCAGCTGTTCGCTTCTGTCAGCATTTATCACAAACAGGCCACTAAGCCAGAAAATAAAAACTGCTGAATATCCTGGAGTTCTAGAAACCAACGAAGTTTGCAGGCTTTTCTTATTTCAGGCAGTGACGCGATTGATATAACGGAGTAATTTTGGCTGTCTCGTAAGCCATCCTTCTCCAGGTCTGGCCTTAATTAAGCGGACATCTTGTTCCTTCTCAACTCATAACTCTTCTTAGACGAAGGATTTACGCCCCATACGCTTCCTTGTGGAATCTAATCAATGATCAAAATAATATAAGTTACCATAAGGAAATCCCACTCAAAGAGCAAGCTGTCTACCTAAATTGTATTTAGGTAAAATTTTTTCAATATCTTGTCAACTACGTGTTCTGCACCTGGACAGTTTTTCACTCAGGAGTGCTTAACCTTATAAAAGAAATAAAAAAGAAATGACCCAAATTTCATGTTGTTATTATAAAAACTTGAAAAGATAAATGTCACTCAGAAAAGTACCGCTGATCGGAGCTTGTAAACATTTAAATGGTCACACAGCAAACAGCACCACAGGAATTCGAAAGTACTATTTGAATGATTACACTTAAGTATTTCACCCACAAACTCAAGGATTTGACTTTGCATTGAAATACTTAATTCACTCAGTTAGCGATCTTAGCAGGTATTTTGCAGCGTAATTTTTTGTTTGTATTTTGTTTGTTTTCTTTTTCTTCAAAAGTCATACTGAACACTTTGCAGTGTTTTCTCTGGAAGTAAAATTGTCTCAGACCTAAGCGCTTAACAACTATTTTTAAGGAATGTATACCTGGTGTTGATGGTAATTCACTCTACAAAACAAAAGAGTGATTCCGCGTTATTTACTATTCAGGTTAGCAATCTATGCCACAACTTGTCGGCCCTAGAATATTTTTCACAATGTTGTAAGGAATGCTGGCAGTCATAAGACACATACAACTTGTTCTCATTTCAAAAATCTGGAGTATTAATCGATTTTCCGGCGAGTAGAAGAATTCAGATCATAATTTCGAGATCAAGACCCCAATTTAAGAAATTGAAACTAAAATAATATGCAAATCCCTGTTAAAAGTTGTGTAGTGAACTTTGACATGCTTGTCTGAAACTGCCTTTGGATAAGTGTTAATCACCACAAAATGTGTAAAAATACGCAGGAAAATGCCAAAAGGTCATCGCTGTCCCAGCAAGTTAAAGCAAACAAACAATTCGTAGGAGCATAAACGTATTCTGATAATAATACTGAGTGTTCGTGCCACATACAATTTCTCCGGAAGCACAACGTCTCGAAAAACGACGGCCGGCAAGCGACAAATCCTTAGTTCAGTATCTGTCGCTATCATGAGGTAAAATAATCAGGGATCCATATTAGCTTTTTTTCAAACTCGTCAGCCGGGCAAGGATGTCAGAAAAGATACTTGCCCTGACATAATTTGGATCATTATCAGTAGCTTGGTCCCTTATGTAAATTCAACTAAAAATATTTATTAAAAACCACCTATGTAAGTCGGGTCATCAAAATCGCCCTATTTAAAAAACGCATAAAAAAATACAAAATTGCTTTGTTTAAATGTCGTAAAAAAGTACAGCACACTTTCAAGGGTGTACATTTATAAAAGTCGAGCTTTTTAGAGTCCTTAAAAGTCGAGCTTTCTAGAGTCTTAAAAGTCGAACTTTTTAGAGTTCTTAAAAGTCGAGCTTTTTAAGAGCGCCTGTCTGTAAAAACCAGACAAAATCAGAATTCCGCGGCAAGGGTGGAAAATTCGATTTCTTTCATATTTTAATGTTAGATAGGTTAGGGTATAACTAAAATCACTGGATACTTTTTTTGGCAAAATATCCTTTTATTTCAAAGAAAAATGCAAATAACGAACTTCCGTTAAAATCGCCATTTGAAGCAGTAAATTATGACATCAATTTGAGGCGTTCGCTTGCAAAAACAAATCCCTCTCAAGAGCTTCAAAACTGATTTTGGTAGAAACTGCGTTGTTCTTTGTGTTTGAAATAATTTAATTTTGAAAGTATACATTTCTCATCAGGAAAAGTACTTCGTAAATTAAATCATTTTTCACCATGTGCTAAACCTTCAAATCGATTCAGGTTCTGGCTGTTGAATTAAGAAAAGATGTTCTCAGGATTACTGCAAAAATTTCTTTGGGCAAATGATTGAGAGCGACGCGAGAGCTTTTCAAAGTTCGTTAAAATGCAGGTTATTTGACCCTTCTTGGCAACATTCCATTCGCGAGTCACGCACATATTTTAATGTGTTTCGACCCATATGAGATCGAAAACGTCAAACAGAAAAACAGTTCGAAATGCTCTTACCTCATTTGCTTTAGAGGACAGGTCCAGGGGCCATTTTCGAGTGATTTTCTTGCCGTTCGACATATTTTGGTCCTGTTGATGACGTCTGTGTTACTGCAGCGGCAAGGCTCCCGTCACTTTCATTTTACAAATGCATTGATTTGCTACGTTTACTTAAATTACAAGTACTTCTTGATCAAACTTTCAATTTGATTCTTCTCATTGATTTGCCGCGTTTACCTAAATAACAAGTACTTCTTTATCAAACTTTCAGTTTGGCATTTTTCAACGTTGCCGTCCATGTCACTTGCATCCTCTACACCACTGTCATTCTCATCTATATCCTCTCCCTTGTCAACGACATCCAAGTATCCACCTGTCTGTTTTGCTGCCACAATGGTAAGAATGCACGCTTTCATTTCTCTTGTTTGCATTTAGAACTTTGCCCGGAAGACTCACCCTTTTTTTTTCTGCGGTGGTGGCGATACTTTGTCAAAGTAGCGCCACATTTTGCGAAACTCACGTGCGGCCAAAGAGCAAGAATCTTCGTGTTTGCATATTGCTGCAGTACGTCAGTGGTCCAGAACAACAACATTAAACCTGCAAACATTTCATTTCTGAGAGTAAGATGTCGTATGGGCAACAAAACGAAGCTGTTTACAGAACATTAATCTTCTGTTTACTACAGTACGGAATCACTAAATGGCTGGTGGACATTCAAAACTCAGAAACCCATGTGCAGTACGAAACGACAATTTATAGGCTCGAAAAAACAACACTCACTTGATCTAGAATAGTTAAAAATTCTAACTTTCGAATAAAATACACAGGTTGTCAATCAAGAATTAGCCAAAAATACAATCTCAAAGTCAAAATTTTGAAAATTTACGCAAGAGATTTCACATGTTGTCTCGCGCGTGAAATCAAACCACAACAGAGGATTTGTGTCTGTTTAGGTCAGATTACCATTATTCGCAATTTCATGAACGAAGATTCACAGAAGAGGAGACAGTAAGCTTTTCTAAATAAGACATTTAGTAATAACCCCCTTATTCGTTTCTGAAAACCAAACGCGTTCAATTCTTTCTTCGAGGGAAGTTACGCGCAAGCGATTTCGCTCCATGTGCAAGTTATTTTGAAGAGCATTTACTGATGCGAACTGTGCACGTTTTTCAAAACTTTTACGGAAACTTTAAGGAATACGAAGAACTCGTCAATTAAAAAACAATTTCGGTAAAAATTTACATTCAAATGTGTAATTTACTCTACCGTAGACTCGTAGAAGTGCTTGAGCATTTCCCAGAAAGTCCGCAGCTCGAAAAATCTCTTGCGATGGAAGATTGTCCTTCGCTTTGACAAAACGCCCGGCGGTATCAATCAATGAAAATCAATCATTGATTACCAATCAATACAATCAATAATAATCAATAATAATTCATTGATTAATATTGATTGGTTCAACCAATCAATAAAAATCAATACTCACTCACCGCAACCTCTTAATTGCTATTGATTATCATTGATTTTTATAGATAATCAATACATTACGTAACAGTAAAAAAACAGAGCCTAACAGGAGGTGGTAACGTGGACACGCGTCATGTAACATGAGTACGCTGTGGTAATCCGATTGTACGTATTAGAATTCCCGGTTGAATTGCACATTCGTACGTAGACCTCACTTGTGGCGTCTATTATGTCGAGATTAAACAGTTGCAAACGAAAATGAGGACCTTGACTCAGTACATGAAATCCCAACTCCATATCTTGACGAGCCAATACGTGATCTCCCTGCTACGCCATTAACTGATCAAACTCCATCAAGAGCATATCACAAACATAAACAAACAAGAGCTACACGTACTGTGAAGTCAAGAATGATCCCCTGTGTATTATATTTCGTTTATGAACAACATGAAAGAAAACTCATAATCCTGCTGCATGTCTTTTTATTGAGTCGACCAGCACCTCATTGAACATCTCACATGATTGGCCATAAGAACAATAAGACAAAGGGCACAAACAATGCCCCTATCCCTGAAGACAATGAGCAATATTGTTTTAGAATGCCTCTGAAATTAGAGGTTCACAAGAGGTACTGGACTACTCTTTTTATTCTTGAGTTGTTTTCGCATTTCTTAGGGAAGGTACGTTTTTTCTTGGGGGGGGAGGGCTGGGGCCTCAGAGGGGAGGGTCATCAGTGAAAGTGAGCACCAAAAGGGGAGGGCCATACCTCATGTGAGCTATTCAAGGGAGGGTCACACATCTTTTCCGGAATTTTTTAATGAGAATTTTTGTGATGTTGCTTTCCATTTTTCTTACAGATTAAGTTTTTCTTTTCACCTACTTTGGTTTAATTTGGTGTTTTATTATAGGTACTAGGTTACATTTTTACATGTATATTATGCCATGGCACATAGTTTTTCTCGGGGGACTTGTGTCCTTTTCCGTCCGTATCGAGAAGTACTTGACTCAGGTATCGTTTCTTCAGCTTCTTGCTGTTGGCTATCCGCTGCCTTATCTCCTGAGTCGTTTAGTTCTGAAGAGTTATTAGTAGATCCAACAATGCGCTCTACCCTGTCGGAAATGTCGGAAATATTTGCTTTTGAGAGGCAGATTTCGCATGCTTAACAACTAAACCTTTCTGTTAAAATAACCAACAGCAATGCCGGCTAGTCGGAGAAAGAAACGCGTGTATTTTCCCTTAGATATTTTATGTTCAAAACTTTTATAATACTCAAATACTTCCATATTCAAACTTCAGCTATAAAACGTAAATATCCCACACTGATTGTTCGCATTTTCCTTGTTTCAGCACGCACACATTCAATATCGAGATATATTCCTATTCAAACACTTTGCGTTCACAAGCGAAACGTTCTGAGGTTTCTACAGCATGGAACATACCATGTTGCAGTGAGGGGAGGGTCGCGCTTTTGTCAGTCACCTAAAGGTGGGGGGTCAGGAGTTTTTTAATTAAAACCCAAGGGAGGGCCAACACTTTTTTGGAAAAAAAATACAAAATTCCCCAGCCCTCCCCCCCCAAGAAAAAACGTACCTTCCCTTAGACATTTCAATCATTAGCTATATCATAGAGTTGTTACATTTCACACAATCCAGGCTAGTATTCTGAGTGTTGCAGAGTGTCTTGTTTATGCTGCTCTAAAAGCACACTATTTTCTTCTTAATTTTAATTATTTTGTGCATGGGTAAATGTTTCAGTCAGTGCATTTTCACATATTCAAGTTGCATAAAAAAGTCTTTGTTTTTTTGTTGTTGTTTCATTTTAGTTTCAACACAGGCAGCCCAGACGCGTTGTATGTGGAGTTCACTTAAAAATAGAAAAGGGTGAAAATATATGTAATAGCACGAAATAAATCTTTAATTCACGAAATAAATCTTGTTTACTTCTGCTTATTGCGTCCTGTTTAATTAATTTCCGGTTAATCTTGCACCGTTCTCTTACGCAATCGCTTGATAGCGTCGCTACTTATATGAGCCGTTAATAAAGCCTAAGGCTTGCAGAGATTTATAACGGACTAACCGGTGATAAAAGAATCAAGATATCTTGAAATAAAGCCTGTGTACCTTCAGCTCAATGCTCCCCTGTTCGTCCTGGCTGGTTTAAATGACATTTTGTGCCTTTTTTTAGTGGAAGCTACCTCCGATTGAAAAAAGCCACAAAATGTCATTTAAACCAGCCAGGACGAACAGGAAAGCACTGAGCTGAAGGTACACAGGCTTTATTTCAAGATATCTTGATTCTTTTATCACCGGTTAGTCCGTTATAAATCTCTGCAAACCTTAGGCTTAACGGCTCATATACATGTAAGCAGCGACGCTATCAAGCGATTGCGTAAGAGAACGGAGCAAGATTAACCGGAAATTAATTAAACAGGACACAATAAGTTGAAGTAAACAAGATTTATTTCGTGAATTAAAGATTTATTTCGTGCTATTACATATATTTTCACCCTTTTCTGTTTTTAAATGAACTCCACATACAACGCGTCTGGGCTGCCTGTGGTTTCAAAATCAAAATTGTTGATTATAGCTATTACAGCTATAGGCTGTGAAGGGCCGATATGATTTAAGGAGGGATTAGAAAGTATAAAAAGAAAACAATGGAAATTAGTGTTGAATGGCACCTTAAACAGTTTGGTATCTACTCTACGTGTTAAGTAAGTCACTTTAGCGATCTTAGGAATGCTAAGATTAAAGACTAGGATTAACTAAAATATACATCAGAGCAAATAGACTTTATTAAATCATTTTTAAATTTCTTTGTTGCGTTTTCGTTGTGCGAACATAAAACAAGTTAAAGTAATCAATCAAAATCAATATCAATCAATAATAATCAATAATAATCAATAAAAGTCGATACTCACTCAACTTTTTGGCTTTGATTTTTATTGATTTCCAATACCAATCAATTAATTGCTATTGATTATTATTGATTATTATTGATTTTATTGATTATTGATTTTCATTGATTGATACCGCCGGGCAAAACGGCTGTTCGTCCTCGAAAGATGTTTTCTTCGTTCTAAAAGCTCTAAATTCCATCGCTTAACTTGTCGAGTGTTCCTCAGAGCTTCTTCTTTCGATTTTTAAGTTTAAAAAGGTAATCCTTCCTTCCGAGAGTGAGATATTGCCATCTTGAAAATTCACGCGTGAAGAGCACAGCAGCCATTTTGAGTGAAATGTGATCTTCTTGCAGAGTGACAAGAAGTCTTCCCTTCTAGGACCCCCCTCAAGCCTTCAAATATATGCGCAGTAGGTGGATTCTGATTGGTGGAACATTCCCAAAGACAACTGGGACAAAAGGGGACCAAAAAGGCCTTTCTAGGGGAGGCTGGGGCCAAAAGCGAACACGCGCAAAATCAAGGCCGGCTCAGGCTGGCAAGGACGATGTTCGTGGTTTTAAAAGTGAAGCTATCGACATTGGTCCGTATTCAATCTCGTTCCCACTGGTCTAGGGTAAGGCGGACTCTGGGAACGAGATTGGTCTGTATTTTCCTTTGTAAAATTATGGCGGAAACTCCGCAAGCGCCGTGCGTTTGAACACTGCGAAGGAGTAGTGTGCGGGATAGATCCCACCTTCCCCCCTTCGGTGGTCAGCAGCGTACTCTCCCCAGACTTCGCTGGTCTTACCTTGATTAAGACACAAGGTGGTCCATATTGTGATGTTGCCATGGTAACACTCTTTGTCGAGTTCCTTTCTGCCATGAACCAAATATTGCCATCATTGTGACGGCTATTATGAGAACCGGGGGCTCCTGTTCGAAACACACACAATGCCCAGATTGTGCTTAGTCTCTTCATTAAAGAGTAAACGGTGTTTGTAAAACCCAAAAAGGGGAAGGAGGCACCTGCAATATCACATTATGCGTTACTTTGTGTCTTTCTCAAAGAACATTTATTTACTGGGGACGAGGCTTCTGGGCAACCCGGTTCTTTCTGCTTGCACATAGCACCTTCTAGACAGACTATCTTTTTACACTGATGTTAACGAATTCCCCCGGGATTACCCAGCAGTTATATCAGCTGGCCTTGAAAAGTGGACTATCCATTTAAAAATTTATATGTCTCGAGTGGAAGCGTATTTCGTTGGCCCTTTTTACTGCAATTTTAGCTGAATTACATTATTCTTAAACTATTCAAATTCAGTTTAATATGATCATGTGA
This sequence comes from Siderastrea radians, assembly GCA_964017195.1. NCBI lineage: Eukaryota > Metazoa > Cnidaria > Anthozoa > Scleractinia > Rhizangiidae > Siderastrea > Siderastrea radians. The sequence goes on along the minus strand of OZ024889.1, from coordinate 4,124,040 downwards.
TAAAATGTTCTTGAAAACAAATGCCCTTCATTACGGAGAAAAATCGAATTTTTGAGATCAAGCGACTGTCCTTAAGCGTTGACAGCCTGGGCTCACACACAAAAGTTGCAATTCAGTTGCAATAAGTTTAGCACTCCCGTCAGTTTTGGTACGCTAGCAATTTAAGCACAAACCACAAAAACATTCCATTAAAAAAAGAAATCCGCTCCGTGAATACTTCTTTGCATTGAAGTAAACATTCCAACAAGAATTAAGTGTGGATTTTTATGATCAAAGTATCCAGATTCGTAACGGTTTCCGGATTTATCACATGTGCGTGTTTGGGTTCGTCAGGTGTTTACGTTACAAGGCATTAGGATTCCTAATAGTCCGCCCAATCAGTTCACACATCAAAATGTTCTGCTCGGTCAACGCCCGAGCGTGGGAGCCCAGCTGTTGGAGACAGTCTGTGAAGCGTGGAGTTCGCGGATCGAGTGTAATTAAAGAGGAACCATCACTGGCTGAAAAAGAGAGCACGTGAAAAACAGCAGTCAACCACCAACTCACATCTGTAGAATGGACTTCTACTCGAGCATTGGTACAAGAGCGTATCACCACTGTGTTTAATTTGAGACAGACGGCTGCCTAGTACAGCCCATGCACTCCAGCAAATTATGTTTGACAAAGTTTTTCTTCTCGCGTAGGTGAGAAAATCTGCCAAAATTTTCTATGCGAAAATGACTTTGCTGAAAAAATGTGAAGAGATTTTTCATTTGGCAAAGGAAATTTGGCAAATCTGAAGTTTGCTTGTTTTGTCAAGCATTTAATAATAATAATAATAACAACAAAAATAACTGATAATAACTAGAAAAATTATAATAACTTTATTAATGCGTCAATTCTTCTAGCAACCTAGTTCCCAGACACTTCGTTCCCGTTTTTTTTTTATTATTATATCAAGCTTTTACAGCGGCTAACAACGTAGATTATCCATTTCAGTCGATTTTCAACAGCACGGAGACAACAGGCCTTGATTGTCCACTGCCTTGGTGAACCATCGCTTCAATCTTCTATTTCCAGAGAAGGCTTCATATCGTAAAAAAGTACCGCTGCAAGGCCACATACTATAGGTGAATAAACGTCCCTTCAGCTTGTAAAAAAAAACCTTTTTTAAAGAGTAGGCGAATTTGTCACCTTGTATAGAAGTAACACTAAGTTCTTAACTCCAGAAAAATCTACGAGTAAATTTTACCATGTGAGTAACCATAGCGCCAACAGATATGTAGCTCCGAAATTTTCGAGACTCGGATTCTTTTTCATAAATTGCAACTGCATTTACTTTCAATGCACGTGGGTATTCAGGATGATTTTGGTCGAATGGAAACCGCTCCTGATTCACTAACAGGCCAGATTTGTCGCAAGCCTGTCAATTCAATACTTAAGACTTTCTCTCCATTGTTTCTTAAATGATCGTTAAAACACTCCCGTTGCCTTTTCAGTCACACTTTTATCGTGATCTCATCAGAAAAATAAAAACAACAACAACCGAAAAAGTAATCTTTAATTTTCTGCAGAGGTTGTTTTAGTTCAATTCTTGCTGGAAGGGTCAACGGCGACTGTTAAATATTTAAGAAGCCTAACCACAAAGATCTTTTTCATCGCATAAACCATCTTAAATCTTTGAGTAAACAATAGACAAATTAATTCTTAAGAGGAACATTTGATGTATTTAGAAAATTTTATTCCCGCAAAGCGATTTGATCTATTTTGGCTCAGTTTTGTTGCACATCGACATCTGGGGTCGGCTCTAGCGGTATTTTGTTCCGACTGATTGCGTCTAGCCTGTTTAGTTCCCTAAGTACACCGAAGTACCCGATTATAGGTATAATAATCAGATAAAGAAAAGTAAAATGAGTTTAATTTAACTGAGGACGAGACAGTATGTGTTAATCTTATCAGTGAAAAAGGTCATTAATTAAATAAACAACAACATCAGAGTTAAGGCCTGATTCGGAAGTCTGTTTAACGTTTAGAAGTTTTAAGCCTGGCTAGACCTATGGTGGCGAAGGGCACGAAAAGTAATTTCTACTTGCAAGCAAAGGAAAGCGAGGAGACAGTGCATGAACGTCTCTCTATTATCTCAGTGAACGCCAGTGACAGGCTAGCAGGTTTTCTAGGAAACGTGCTGGCCCCCTCCCCCATTTCTCCCGCCCCCAGGGGTAAATGGGTAAGGGGAAGCGGGAGCTATGCAACAGGGCTGAAGGTGAGATCCAGTATGGCACGGCAATTGGGTGGGTCTTGATTTTTGTGGCGATGGAGGCTTGTTCGAGCCATGTTGTCTCTAGCGGCACCGGGCATGCGACCCGCGTGCGGCACGTGTGCAAGTTTTTTACTTCTTGGGAACCCGGCGGGAGATGCGTGCAGATACGTTGTCAGTAGAGGATTCAAAGGGGGTTAGGGGGTCCCGGGCTCCGGCCTAAAAAAATACAGGCCTTCAGGGCTTCAAGACGGAAAATTCTGGGCTCTAGAGCTCCATCGCTACACTCCAGAGCTTCATTTGGCCAGAATAAGCGTTTTTGCCCGGCCTCGATCAAGTAGAGAGAGGCTTTGGGCTTCGGGCTCCACAACAGCTCCAGGGCTCCAATGATCGGGCTTCTTTGGGACCCTGAGTGGTAGTACTCTAAGAAAATCTCAGTTTCTTAATTTAAAGACCAATTCATTTCAGGATGTTACAGTTTGCACGACTACGTGAACCACAAAAATTTGAAAACTTCACAACAGTTTAAGATTATCGACCACAAAATTACAGTGTCATACTGTAAGCTCTTTATTTGAAGCTTTTTGGCTTTTTTCTAGATGCCGGCAAATCATCACTTGAAATTCTATACATGAATTTTCCCGGGGTTCTTTGAGCTTGACAGTAGTTTTTAAAGTTTTAAACATATGCTATGAAACTGAGAGGCGTTTAGAGTGATTCAATATTTCAACAAGGCAATTGTTAAGGAATTACTCCCATTTCAAATACATTTGACACATGATTCCCATGCATATTGTGATTTCTCCCCCTAAATGTTTCGTCATGTTTACTCCCATTTATGCATAAAATGGTTCTTTTTGTTAGGACATAAAGGTGCGCACATTTCTCTTTATCTAAACCGATGACTTCCTATGACTCGGTGTTGAGATCGCCTCCGTTCCCGGCTTTATTTTAAAAAAATAATATTGTTACTACTGCTTTGTGTAGAAAAAAAAATAAATAAAAAATTAACACGGATTTGTGTGGTGTCCTTTAAATATCCGCATACCTTTTGCCCTTGAAAAATAGTCGGGCAATCTAATAATGGTTTACCACTCTATTTACGTAACTTTACCGATACGATTATAGATTTACAAAGGATATTTTTTTTCGTCTACCCACAAGTCAACTGGTATTAAAGTCCTCACGTAGCGCGGGAAACGGCAAAGAAAACAAAACACATGTCCGTGACAGCCATTAAATTGTAATTCAACTTTGTTGCATTTGCTCTTCGCAGCTCACCCTGGCACGCTTTGTTTCCCCTCGTTTTAGAATAATTTTCAATATAAAACAAATAAAAGGAGCCCATTGTCTTCGTAAAGAGTTCTACTTAGTAACTATGCTTTGCTAAAAGTATGGTCAGTAGCAAAAGAAGCTTACCAATAAAATCCTTCCAAAGAAAATAGCAATTTATTCCTTGGTTTATACTCATGATCCAATTTGAAGTCCACGTTTCTATGTCGGTTCTTTTATTCCTGTCGAACGCCAATGATTAGCAGCTTTATCTAAATTGGCTATCAAATAATCTAATTGAAGGCCGTAATACCCATATCTGATACTCAACAGCTGCCAAACGATCCCTCACATAAGGATTTCCTGCTGTAAAGACACTGATCAAGACATGAGTTTTCCCTTAAAAACGAGCAGACAAACGGGACCCATGGCTTAGAGGGTAACACATCCTGGAAATAGATGGACTCCATGTTCGGAACTGATGATAGCTGAGCAATGCTAGCGCAGCAGAGACTGTCACAGTCTAGTGCCTGTTGCCAGGGAGGGTACTTGCTAAAGTGGGCTATACGGGGAGGCTCTGCCCGACAGGGGTTCCTTTTTGCGCTTGTAGTATAGGGTAGAGAAATTTGCTACAACTTAAAACGAAAGGGGTAGCAGCTAAGTCCAGCTACTAGAAATGTTTGCAAATTTTGGCAGCCATCACAGCGTAAAAATTTAAGAAACGGCCTGGAGCCGTTGATCGACTAAAATTGGGCGATGATCTTCTGTGGTCTTCAGTGATCTGAACGAGTCGAACAGGGTGTTTAACTTCCCGCTTTCCAAAGTCTAACCCTCAAGGCACATTCGTTGTTTTTTTTCCTTCTGCCCCAGATATCGTGGAAATATCTGCGAAGTGATATCGTTTTTGAGAAAGGATATGGTTAGCATTACTCAGCAGACGCTTGCCAGTAACCACTGGGAGTGTATGACTGGGCTGTATTTGGTAACTATAACACCCTTTTCAAGCTACAACAGTGTAGTAATCCATTTTTATTCCAGCCATCCGTAGTATAAAAAAACACGCTTATCTCTGATGATTAAAATTCACTCGTGGAAGTTATTTTTTGGCAATGACTTGTCTATTATTTTAAGGTTTCCGTTGAAGCAAAAAATGTTGGCACAATTTCTTTCAGCGGATCGCATACGTACAATTCTACCTATTCTCCTAGCCATATGTTTCTTCACCCTGAATAAATGAATAAATAAATAAATAATTTGCTTCTGTGTCTAGCGAAGAACCAACGATTGTTTTTCAGCTACTCTTTTCTAAGAAAACGATCGTTGCATTCCTTCTTGTCTATCTTTACGTATCAGCTGATGATTACCAGACTAATGGCTATCGTTTTCCACCGCTAAATGCTTTAATAACCTCTCAATAAAACCACTTGATCGGGGGGTAAAAACGATTGTAAACAAATACTCAAGATGAAACTGAGATATTTAGGGTCTTTTTAATTACTTATAGGAGATTAACCAACGCCTTGTCCAGCCATGAACTATTTCAAAGTAAGCGGTACATCGAATTTGCTTTACTTTGGTAGAAATGGACTGAGACATGCGAAAATGCACGGAGTGAAAACAAACAAAAGTATTAGTATTGATACTACCTCACGGAAATGCGGATAATCTAATGACTTACCTAAAAGGAATACACAGGGGTTAAGAATGTGCCGTCAAGCCAAGGCTGATGGCACGCCATCTCCAATTGCTTAGTTGCAAAAGACGATTGTACAATTCAGAAATTGGATTCAATTTGGTGTATGAATCGTCAAATTAGCAAGATTTAAATGTAGCATTTTGCTGGGCATTTAATCGAAAAACGGTATTTTCTAAATTTGTTGCCCACTTTGCCTCTCTTGTCGTTGTTTACAGGGACACTTGACCGTAATTCGGAGTAAAATTCGCTTCTTTGGTTTAATGAAGAGGGGCCGGGAGGTTGTTGTCGAAGTGTTTCATGTTTCATTGTGAAATCTGCGTGCTTGGTCACTCTGGGGAGTTTATGTTTTCAAAATATCTATAAAATATCTTCAAATTAACCCTTTGCAGGGGAACTGTCGGTGCAATCAACCTAAATATTTCAACAGTTCTGTCAATACACGACAGACAATTCCCAGCATAGGCACTATACATCATCATCTCTTTCCACTGGATTAGGAAATCGTGCTTATCAACTTAGCTGGCTCGTGAAGAATAGAACCTGTGTGTCCTGCAAGATTGTTGAACCAGAGTTTCCTCTTTGCATAAAGGCACATCAAATAAAAAGAGTTGAGAGTCGATTTCACTCTGGTCATGTGATGAATATGACAATCTTTCACTTGGTTCAGTTGAAGCTACTCGAAAACTAAAAGTGTAACGAGGAAGAAAAAAACTTGGGGGTTAATATTTTAAACAAAATTCCATGACTGAGTCACTCTGACATTTTCTTTTGAAAAAGTGGCAAACGAATTAAGTTGTTAAGAAATTGTCTGGTCTCAATTTAAGCTTTGTAAGTCATCTCCACTACAGAACTGATTTATGAATTTTCAAATGTCTTCATCGTATTCTTGAGCAACTGAAAGGATTCACGCAACATATAGATTGATGAAAAAGGCCATGAAATTCTCCCTTTTAAACTCTCCCAGCTTTTGAAATGTTAGTTTGCTAAAGTTTCCAAGGATGAGGCTGAACAGTTTCGGTTTAACAAAGAATTTAAACAGGGAAACATATTTTCGATCGATGGCCTGCTTACCATTACAGAGAAGATATTATACAAAAACCCAGCCAAAAATTTCATGATCTAATTAGCATTTTGTCAAAAGTGACAAACTCCATGCCTCCTTCTTACAGAGTTTCAAACATTTACCGCTCCTTTGTTATTTAAGTGGACGGTCATCAAATGTTGCCTTAATTGGCTGTCAAACCGATTAATAGAGTCCGGATGTGGTATCATAATATTTAGCAGCTAGGAGTCGCGATATTGACGTTAGTATTATGGTGTGGGCGTTTATATAAATGCATTTGATTGTTGTCCAGAAAACAGCTACATGGCATCGTTTACAATAAACGCAATCTTGGGGCACTCGCTCCCGAAGGAAGATAAGGAAAAAGACTCTGAACGACAAGAAGTACCAACACTCGCCTTTGGAGCAGGTTTGTGTCTGTCATGTTATCTTTTTTTCTTGCTAAGCGGTACACTCGTTTTGCGCTGTTTACGTTGCCACCAAAATGGCGATTTTGAAAATCGTTTAGAACAATTGCACCATCCTAAACGATTTTGAAAATCGTTTAGGAGGGTGCAATTGTTCTCATGGAATCGTGTTTTTCTTTTTTTAGATGTAGAGAAAGAAGAGTTTGTCGAGGACCAAGAAGACGAATTTAGTGGATCCCCAAGCCGCGACGACCTTCATTTCAACAAGGCACGCAGGCGAAGGACCGCTTTCACCAGCAGCCAGTTAAAATCTTTGGAGGAAATGTTTCACGACAAGAAATATCTAACAATCAACGAAAGAAACAACTTAGCCAAGAACCTTAATCTAACAGACACTCAAATTAAAACATGGTTTCAGAACCGGCGCACAAAATGGAAAAAGCAAATGGCGCCTGACTTTGAGGCGAGCTTGCGGTGGGAAGAAAGGAACTCACTTTGTCACATGCAGGCCGTATATCCTTACTATGGCCGAGAACTAGAAACTCCGTTGGTCCAAGTACCGATGCAAAACTATAATATACGGGGTTTTATTCCCTCTTCAAACCTACGAATTGTCTATGGAAACATGTCTTTACATCCATATTCATCAAATTACGGCTTTAAGGGTTAATTTTTACCTCGTTCATTGCGCTACTGCTGTGGGAACTTGAAGATAACAATGTACAATGCGGAAAATGGTTAACTCGGATTCTGCGGGTTTTGTTGCTATATAATTATTTAGTTTACAAAGCAGGCCGTATAAAAGCCATCCAAAAAGTTCACCTTCTAATTGCAGAGACTGCCTTCAAAGGTTAATTAATATCTGTGTGAACGTCTTAATTCAGTGTCTTTTTAAAATACTTCCGTAAAAGCGAAGGACATCATGACTTGAACGTGGGAAAACACTTAGTAAAAACCAGATTTTGCAACCGCTGTATTATAAACTGAAAGGGTTACTTCCTAATTCTGCGACGTTCATTTACGAATTATTACTACCGCGATAAAGAAGAAAACAATGTGTCAGTTTACACACGCACTCCAAAATAAAACAAAACACTCGAATATAAAAAGTCAGAAACAAAAATAGTATCCCGATAAATCCGACTATCGGTGGAAACGCTGAAGCGTTTTAATTAACTTAAGTTCTAATTACGGTAAATTTTTTTTTTTTTTTTTTTTACCATGCTTTTGGAGTTCACCGGGCTTCGAGGGTATTCGAGTTATCGACCGGGGATTTTATTAGTACTGTATTCAATAAACCTTAAAAACCATGGGCGGGTATAGTTCTGTGATGTAGTCACTCAGAAGGTTTTCATTAGGAAAAATTGCGTAAGCTGTAATTATGTCATGATAATTATTTAATTTCATGATGATGGTATAAATACATTTTATATATGCGATGCTCTTTCTTGGTATTTCCGTCGATGCCGGCGACGATCGTTCTCGATTGACGGCGTGTTTATATAAATACCTCGGATGTTAGCCAAAGCCACAGGAATAAACAAATGGCCGATGTAATAATAATGATAACTTGGAGAAGTTTTCTCTCATAATAACAAAACGGCCTCGTCAACGAGAACGGTGAAACCGAGAAAGGTTTGCTGTGTCTTTTAACCGAGCCTTTTCACTGCTGTTTGAAATTATGCTGATTATACAATGCATCCGGGAAGAAGAAATCATCCTTAACTTAACAGTTATAGGATGCAGAGTTAGCAAGCCTTTTTTGTTAAAACTTTGTAATTTTTTAGTTAGGAACATCTCTTTTGTAACACAGGGTTGCAGGAGTATTTAAAAGGTCAAGTAAAACGCAATTTCATATAACAGTTGAATTAGTCTGTCCCAATTCTTGGTCAAAGATAAGGATAAGAACAACGTGATAGTTAGATTTGTCAATGATCCACCGATAGCCCTGATGCGCGTTTCTCGAATGCTCCAAAAATCTTTTCCCCTGAAAAGCCATTTGCAAAAACATGAACAACTCATTCCACACTGAAAGCTGTTTTGACTTTAACATGTTGAACTGATAGCAAATTTTCATTCTTAAAAACTAAATCAGTTTCCAAGCTACAATGTGAATTATAGTGCCCGAAATCGGCCCGAAAAAAATTCGAGGCTTTCCAGAAAGGCAAGCCTGGGCATTTCCGACTTCCCTGGGTGTATTTTGGGGACTTGACAAAGGGGAAGCATCTTTTCCCCGAGTGTTGTTTGCTGAGAAGGGGGGTGGTACGTTTGGAATGACAGCCATGTAATTTGACGACATTTGACGACCTCTTAAGTTTTGACCACACGGGCTTGTAGCTTCGTTTCAGTGAAAAGTGAAATAACATAGAAGAGAAATTTTTGATGGATGACAGAACGAAGGTAGATCTAGACATCCTCAGAACGAAACGGCCACTGGCCAAAGGACAGAAATAAAACTTCTCTTGACCTAAGTTTGGCCTTAAATAACCTTTGGTAGTATGTACATGATATTCCGCCAGGGCGGTTGAATAAGATTTGATTTTGATAATTAAGCTTTGGCCGTTTGAGAAAAAGAAAGAAAGTCTTTGGAAACAGGATGCCTATGAAATGACTTCCTTGTGCTCTTTTGTTTCGGGGTGGGGTCATTTACATCACTTCAAGGCACTGTTTGTTATAATTTACAATTTGACTGAAACCAAAGAGCTGCAAATGAGCATCCTCCTCCAGTTTGCAGGACGGTTGTTGAAATGTGTTTCCTCCAGAAACATCTTATGCCCTATTTTGCGGCAATAAACTTATCAGGTCTATTAGGGACATTCTTCAGATTCTTAGTGAAATAAGGCCTAATTTACCCGTCTCATTTCAGTCGCGTCGAATGTAATTAAAGCGTAAAACAAACTCTCAAAAATTGCAACAAATCAGCCCACAAACAATTTTCCTTTCAAAGTAAAGTGTATTACTTCTTGTTTTTTGTGGTTCGTAAACTGATTTACTGCGATTTCAGTCAGATCTTTTAATTGGCGCTTGAATTACAATCAACACGATTGAAATAGGATGGCAAATTTCAAAACCTATATAAGTTTTGAAATCAGTGTTTCTGCGCATGTATTCGTACATGTTTCCTCGCATAACGGTTTCTTTTCTCACATGACCACCCAGGGGGTATTCCTTGGATTTGGGGGGGGGGGGGGTGGTAGTTTGCCCCCGGATCCCGCCAAACCGCTCTATTCAGGAAGGGATAACTCCCTGCTCTCTCCTACTCTACTTCAGATTGAAATAAGTAATTTTTAAGCACCGACCCGTTCTCAGAACTTTCCTCTAAAATTAATCCAAGCCCATTTTCAGATCTGGTCTGTAGAATCCGATAGTCGCGTTTAGAACAAAATGATTAATTTCTATACTCAATTTCAGAGCAAAAGGGGGCTCAAAAACCAAAGCCTTTAGGGTGGTACATACGAATATAGCCTGTACAAGCCGAAAACCCTGGGCATGTCTAACACTAGAGTGCCGGAATAAACGAAAACTCACAAACCAAACCTGGTAACGCGCAAAGAAATAACTGATTATCTCGATTTGGAGTCAGAGTTTAGTCTCTTTGGGACAAAGTGAGTTCCCCGCATTACACATGTAAACTAATAAAGAGGTTCTTATTATCAAGGCCACCGTTCAAATGCTCAACTAAGTTTTCTTTTTTGTGGACCCGACAGGAACTGTTGCAGCTTGGAATTGGGCGGTCCATTATGCTACAAGTTTTCAGATCAGTGTTCAATTGAGCGTCAAACGTTGTTTGTGTTTGTTTTGGTTTTGCTTAACTTCACTATATGATTGGATAAAAAAAACCTTGCACCACCTCCCCAGTTAATCAGAAGTAAAACCAAACACCAACTGTGACTTGTTTGCATTTTCTCGCACTTGGCGCCGATTATTTGTATTTGCGCCGATTTCTGATTAGTTCAATGAGTTATTTGTCCCTGTTGTGATTTGGTTAGAGTACTGGTAACGTTGGTTTTATGACGGTCTATAATCCCCATATTTCCATGGTAAAACTGTCAACAAATAACGTTGGTTTTGACAGTCTTTAATTCCCCGTATTTTCATGGTAAAACCCCCAACAAAGGATCTGATAGCCTCTCGTAAGGTGAGCCTGGGTGAATTTGTGTCTTCGCCATCTTGGATCAGCAGAAACGTAGTTTCAGAGAGAAATGCACGACTCCTACTACTCCGGCCGTTTTTGTTACTTGCCCCAACTTTCTTTTGTTTCCAAATCCAACATGTCGACTTGAAAAACCAAAGGAACGTTCGCTTGGTGGCTCAAAGTGCACATGCGCTATAGGCTAGGGATCTGAATACAAGAATGCTTGTTTAATACACGTTAATGCCTCTTGAATGATATTTAACAAACGTAGTAGTCAGGAATCAGCATGGCACACCATGATCCTTAATAAATATGTAGAGTTTTTGTTTCTTGTTTTCTCTTTAAAATTTTGCCGCTTGTGAGTGCTGTACATGTGTTCGTTAATTAGAAGAACGCAAAAAAAAAAAAACAGTACTATGAGCCGGAAAGCACGGTCCAAAGGTTACAACGACACACATGACCTGGGGTCTTTTTGGAAAACGATTGACACAAGTCAACCGATAATATTTGCTTCTTTGTTTACTTGTCTGTTCGTTTGTTTGTTTTGGCCTACATTGTAAAAAAAAACTACTTCCCAGTAGCTTTTATGTGAAAGGCATACTCAATGTGTTTTATCCACAGAATCCAGCGTTAGGTTAGCATGACAAATAATTACAAAACGATATTTAATAGGTTTCTTCTGAATGGCCGGACCCATAATAATTATGTAGAGTTTTTGTTTCTTGTTTTCTCTTTAAAATTTTGCCGCTTGTGAGTGCTGTACATGTGTTCGTTAATTAGAAGAACGCAAAAAAAAAACAGTACTATGAGCCGGAAAGCACGGTCCAAAGGTTACAACCACACACATGACCTGGGGGTCTTTTTGGAAAACGATTAACACAAGTCAACCGATAATATTTGCTTCTTTGTTTACTTGTCTGTTCGTTTGTTTGTTTTGGCCTACATTGTAAAAAAAAACCCACTTCCCAGTAGCTTTTATGTGAAAGGCATACTCAAAGTGTTTTATCCACAGAATCCAGCGTTAGGTTAGCATGACAAATAATTACAAAACGATTTTTTTATAGGTTTCTTCTGAATTCGTCCCATTTGGATTTTTTCCATAATCTCGAGAGCATCTCGGATGTTTGTACGTGCCTGGTGTTTCCGAATAGGTGGTACTGAAAAATAGCATCCTTAACTTTCTTTTTTTTTTCTTCTCCTTCTTTTTTCTTTCAATTTAAACAACGTCTTAACAAGTGAAGAAAATGCCGAAAAAAGAGGGATGAAGAAATCCTATACAAACCATACTCTCTTCCGTTTCCACTAACAGTCATTTCTGCATACAGGATAACATTTTTTCCTTACCACAAATCGAGAAACTGCAGCAGTTCTCAAATTTAATAGCTCAAGGGAAAGGTGAAGACTTTTCTAACCCTGCAGCTGTTGGGAAGCTTAGAGAACCAGCCTATCTCTGCCCCGTTCCGCTATCTACTGGGAGGTAGTCGTACACACTCAACCCTATAAATGGATTGTTGAGTCCTATAATTTTGGGCCAGTGTCAGTATAGCTTGTGGTAGTAAAATAATCCGGGTAATGTGCAGTTAAACAGAAAGAAGATGTTTAAATCTGAATTCCGCCACAGCGACTATAGGGCCTCTGGCTCAGTTGAAGGACAAACTCCATCGTGGATTATGTACGAAAATTAACTAATTCGCAAACTACGAAATCGTTGTCCTTCACCGGTATTTAATCATGCCCATTTCTTCAATGTCTTGGCATTAAGATCTAGATAAGATCTAGATATGCCATAGCACCGGACCTTAAGGGAATAAATTATGTTAATCCATTCGACTCGAGCTCTAGACCTCAACCAGTTTGAATGGTTGGCCTCAAGGGCTAATTGTGGAGGTTTAGCACATGACAATTCCACGTTTCGTAAATATATGTTATTTACCGGCCGGGAGATCCGTATAGGCAAAAACAGACCGACCTAGGCCGGTAAATAACGTGTTTAATTTTTTTTCTGCTTTCTTGAAGGTGGAATTGGTTTGAGAATTGTTTGTAAACAGTCTTTCTCCCAGGAAAGTTAAACTGTAAGGATAAAGGATAGACTAACTATAAAACAGATCTGAAAATATATCATAAAACAATAAGCATTATACGAAACTCTAAGTCTCATAGCAAGAATAAAGAACGAAATTTGGCTTACCGAAAGATCTTAAAAACGTTTTAAATAAGACTTTTAATGAAAAGTACTCGCACTCCATAGCATATCTTAGTTTTTTAAGCATTTTTCTTCGTACTTGGTCAAGACTTTCGCAAATTGATACTTTGAGAAAACCACACCGGAAAAACGTGTTGACATGCAGGAGTTCTTGTCGAAGACACAGCGTTGCGAGGTTTTTTATTGACCATTTTGGCTAACAATCATTAATGATCACATTGTCATAAATGAAGCCAAATGGGACAAGATAAGAAAAGAGTTAACCAAGTAAAATAACGAAATTTCCACTGGGAAACGGAGGTCAAAAGACTAATCAGTTGCAGTTAAGCAGTATTTGATAAATCAAATGGCGTGTCAATAAGAAAACTGCAGCTCGAAAAAACTGTTAGTAAGCCAGCAAAGTTATGTCAACAAAAGTACAAAGATACAGGCCTTTTTCGGAGAATAACCAGGCCTTTTATTTCCTTTCAGATTTTTCCTTTCACTTTACAAAGGATCTAACGTTTCTTTGCGCCGGAGTAAAATGATTTCACTTCAAGTTTTCCCGCGGATTCCGGAGAGGGCAGAATCGTATTGTGAGCGGGCATGATCGGAAAACTCCGCCTGCTCTCTAAACCAATCAGATTGCAGGATTTGTAGAATTCCGCCCGCTCGCACACTAAGAAAAAAATAAAATAACTAGTCTTCTATTATAATTCATGTGACAGAAATTCATTTTGTGCCTTGACGTGACAATGATCAGTTATGAGTTAGAAATACGCTGACTGAAGAACAATTCGACTCTGTTTCCTGGACAACCAGTCTTCTCTCAACGTATTGTTTGATCGTAATCAGTTGATCACGTAGTCAAAAAATTCATTTAGTTGACACGGGCACTGCTCAGGCAGGTGTTTGACCTTATTTATTGCTATCTGTTTATTCTTTAATGGGGAAGACGCAAAGCATAAAATAAAACAGACAGAATACTCTTGATACTGAAGCCTTTTATAATTCTTCCCACTCTCTTTTACATTTAAACTAAAGATTTTTTAAATACCTGATTTTACAACACTTAATTCATAGCTAGGTAAGAATGATCCCGATGTTATATATATTAAAAGCCATAACTAACTTTCAAATTGAAATATTACAATGAATTATTAATTTACACTGAAATTAAATGTGGAAATTTTTACATCTCGTAACTTAATGGCACTTTTTTGTGTCAACCAAAAGCACTTTTAATCTGGCGAGTTGACACTAACCTCAGTGTGTATTTGTTCATGTGTGGTTGCCTATAAACTAAGGGAACCAGTAGAGGAAATTGAAGTCAAAATCTTGAAAGTCCTGCATGTTAATGTTTCATATGTGATTTCAGATCTTTTCAAAGAATATTTGAGCTTTTTGTCTATTGGGATGGTATTAAAGACGGAATATTCAACTCCTAAAACGTTTTCAACGGAAAGGGCATCTTTCTTGTCGGATTTAAACATTAAGAATGACCTAAGAATGTATTGCCCGGCTTTCCGGAGTCAATTTTCAGGCTTAAAATGATATCGTCACGACAGAATACTCAAACGGGAAGATAAGAAAAAGAAAGCTAGGTTACCTCCCGGTCGAAACGTATCGGCAATACTTACCAGTTTAATAAAATTACACTTTCTTCAAAATTTATTTGACGCGTCGCGTTACATTTATGACTCTAAAGACCTCTCCCGCTGCCGAAAAGACCTCCTGTTCCAAAGATCTTTCAAGCCAGCTCTATAATTTGCGCTTTGAAATGCGAACACAACTGGGTTCACTGAGCAGCTGCTGTAAACAAGTAAATACGACAACTTATACAACACACTCTTTGTTGAAATATTGACTGCCGAGACAACAATGAAAGGAACAAAGCATACGAAGAACGAAAAAGTGACTGTTAATAAAAGTTTTATGATTTTTCGTTTGTCTTTGAGGTCTTGCTCTGTGCTATTATCGTTTTGCGGGAGGACGTTCTCCAAATAAATCGCTCTTACAATCCTAAAATAACAAAAACAAATTATAAGTAGTGAAATCCCGACTACTGTTGCTAAAAACACCCAGTACACTTTTGAAGCAATCCGGCTCCAGTCCATATGACAATCTTTGACTTCAGCCGCGTATTTCTGTTCGATGAATAATGGCAAAACAAATGCGATGGAAAATCCCCAAATGATGCAAATTGCAACAACGACACGTCGCTTTGCCAGCTTCAAACGGAAATCCATAGGACGTAACAGAGCACTGTGCCTTTCTACTGAAATAAGTGTAAGAGTCAGACCCGACACCAGTAAAGTTATTCCAGCAATAAGATGCATGGTAACAAATTTGCAAAGAAAGTTGCCGAGACGCCCTCCTGGGTGTTCAAAGAAACGAAGAACGGTTCCCAGAACACAGAAAACCAAAGAAATGATATCAGAAACAGCCACGTTTGCCAAGAGAAAGTTGGTAGTTGTGTGCATGGAACGTCGTCTCCTTACAACAGTTATAAATAAAGAATTTCCAATAACGCCTGAAATCACGCTGACGATATAAAAGGGCAGAAGAGTGATATCTATCGTCCACGTTTCCATCTTTCGATGTCAAATTAAATAGAGAATTGTTTTAAAATTAGGACAAGGATGAAAAAAAGGCAGTTATTGTCCGACCCTGATCGTTCACCCTTTTGTTTGGAACAAACGTCGAATATCTAAAATAGATTACTTCGTGGCTTTCGCTCGTTATCTTCCTACTTTTCTTTGATGCAGAGAACTAAATCAGTCATTTGATCATGAATAATTATGCAAATACATGAGTTTCCAGGCATTTTTTTAAAGTTTAATTTACATAACAAAAGCCCCGACGAATTGTTTGGGGAAGTTTTAATTTAGTGTAGTTGACTTGAAGCAATACTGTTCAAATTGGGGTGCGAAAATGTCAGCGAGTGGGCTTTTAACATAAATTTAGAAATTCGGCCACAAGCTGCGAGTTGCCTGCAGTGAAATGCTTTCTTTGTCTTTGTCTTTGTCTTTGTCTTGTCTTTGTCTTTCTTCTTACCTTGGCCTTGGCCTATGGCCTTGTTTTATTCTGCATATAAAATACTAAAGAAAGAATAAATGTATAATATATGAAGCTGGATTGAAACTACCAAGTCAGTTAACTGATTGTCACTGAGAAATGATGTCAACATTAACCAAGTTATCATTTACCAGCTTAGAATAAACCGTAAAAGAAGTCGATTTAGCTGTAATTTACATTTCCTTTTTCACACCCTCTTGTTCATATGCAAGACTTTTATTGCTTTTATTATTTTCAAAGCAATTAGTAAACCCGGCAATTACATAATGGGTCAAGCTAAAATCTCTTTGATGTCTTGTTATGAATAAAAAAGGAGCTTTTTTAAAGGCTTAGGGCTTTTGTAACAGGCTTTCAAAGGAAGAGGATACCAAAAATCATTGGGTACGATTTTTAGCAATTTCTACGCATATTTCTAGGTTCGTTTTGCTAATTGGTCTGAAAAAGGTATAATCGTTTCCTGTTTACACCTGGAACGGCAAGATTCGAAATGGCACACCCCAGACCAAAATTGTGAGTGCATCTTCCATGATTATTTAGCACTGACGATTCTGTCAAATGCAAACAGGTGTAAAATCAATTAAAAGACCTAGACAAAGGTTTTCAAAGAAAGAAAAGTACGCTCAAAGAAGCTGTCATGTAAAAGAGTGCTCAAAGCGCAATAGTCTTCTATCCTGTTGTCATCAAGACGCATCAAACGCGCAGTTCGATTAGACCATCGTAATGAAAAATTTTGTCTTCCATCAACCGACCGATCCAATTTTTTCATTCAATACCTGATCCCTTTTCGGGCAGCTGTGTTCAAGTTTCCTCATTCTACGTTTCGAAGTGACAAGAGAGAGGAGGGGGGAGAGGCGGGTGTGCCTTTGTGAAACGAAGCATTTAATAGGGATGGCCCTGCAGTAATTTGCATGTTTGATATAAAAGTACTCGTTTTTCTATAAACTGCAAGTAGCTGTCCCTTTTTTCCTCAGATCCTACATGCGAGTAGAAATGTGTAAACTATGTAAATCAACCATTAAAAAATGAGGGACGCTTTATTTATCTTCTCACGCTATGGAGACCTATAGATAAAGGATCTATATATAAAAGGCATAACAAGAAGAAAGAGACAGTACTCCCGGTCTAATGATTAAAAGAAATTCTTCTGTCTTTTTTTGTGGGCAGAAGTTGGACGCTATAGAACAGTACTACTTAACTGTTAACAGTATCATCAGGTTAATGTGAATATGCCTTCGGCGGCATTTTAAGGGTGAGGGCTTAATTTAATTCCTTTAATCCTTAAAGGGACCATCAAGTTAAACCTTTTTCAGGCCAAACGTTCACGGCTGATGGTAAATGTTGGTTGACGGTTTAACAATTTCAACAACCTGACGCTTGACGTGATCGAGCGTGAAGTCAGCACTTTCACAGGCCCGTAGCCAGTATTGAGGCAACAGAGCAGTTGCCGCAGTAAAACAATTTCCTTGTGGTTTAAAACGGAAATAGAAAAATAAATCATTTAATAATATACATGTTTCTGGCAGTAAACCACGCCACCGGTACCTTAAAGTGTGATAACCTCACAGCAATACTTCACTTATTTTATGTGGTGGCTTAGAGCTCAGTAGTTCCTCCAGTGGGACAGCGTATAGATTGAAGACTTGGTCCTAATCAACAGTGGGCACGACCGCCTGAATATTGGTGCCGTTGCATACGTTCACGACATCACTCCGTTGCAAACTTGATTGCAACAATGCATGGGTCGCCAGTGGTCAGAGGAGAATTGCTTTAGCTTTCTCCAAATAAAAGCGAGGCCTTAAGTAAAGAGAACACTTCAGCACTAGTACACTTGAACTGGTGCACTTGAATGAGATCGTTAGATTTTTTTTTTTAAACCAATGCGGAAATAACATTTCAAAGCTTCTAAAATATCATTTCTGAATGAAATCGTTGAAATTTTAAAAAGAAGAACTGATAAGAAACAAAGTTAATTTGGATTATGATTATGTTAGGGGGAAAATACCACCAGGAAAACGCCAAAAATGGTATTTTCGACTTCTACGGATTTCGAATTTCGAAATTTTCTGGGGGAGCATGGCCCTTAGACTCCTCCAAAAGCTTGCGCCTTCGGCGCTTCGCAACTTCCTCGGTTATCAGAAAAGTCTAGCTACGGCCCTGTTTCATGATACTAAGACACCTTGAAAATTATTCAGTTCTATTGACTGTTCTCTCTCTTCATCCCAACAACTTTTTTAAAATGCAGTTTTCTTTTCTTTTTTATTTCTATTTTGTGTATGCTTAAAGCCAAGTAGTTCAGTATCCTAGTTTCCTCTTCACCTCTCGCCTCGATCAACTCATGCTACCTGCGGGCTGTGTGTAATTCGTGTCACTAGATAAAATTCTGAACTGTAAATATTGTTGTTGTCGTTGTTGTTGTTGTTTTTGCTGGGTGACAGTAAGCTTCATAACTTTCTCAGCTTTCTTTGCTCGTGACGGCATCGAGCTAGTCTTGCGAATCACTAATCAGTGACTGATTAAGCAAAACGTGGCCCTTTTAGATATGGATCTTCAAGCCGGAACTTCCCGATTCAATGTTTCCTCAGAAACTACAAACTTTGTAAAATAAAATTCATATCTTCCTAAGTTATGAACGCAAGCTTGTACACTTAACAGTAAAATCCTAAATAAGCTTAAGACCAACATTTCTGAGATTATACAAATCTTGACAAGTAAAACTAAACGGAAACTGAAGACAGGACTTTAGGCTCAACTTATCGCAAATAAAGTGCTGGGTTTTAGTTTTATAAATGTAGATTTTTAGTGGCCAAGAACCTGACAACAAGAAGAAAGAGTTGGCATGACTCATGGCTCCCGAATCCTGATCTGAAAGGAATCAATTCACCTAATTAGTAAAGCCGACCAGACTTCTTTAGTGCCTGGTTTTCCGTCTTTTCGATACAAAATCATCATCATCATCCTCACCATCACCATCATCATCATCATCATCATCATCATCATCATCATCATCATCATCATCGTCATCATCATCATCGTCATCATCATCATCGTCATCATCATATCCTTTATTTAAACACGATAAAAATTTTAAAGCAAAAATTAAAATTAGATACAATACACAACTACGATGACCGCTACATCTTGACCACTATTAAATCTCGGTTACTAATTCGTACAAAGTTGATCGTTGCACTGAAATCGCCTTCAAAACAATACGTGTACCATATTCCAGCAAATACGTAAAAATTGTTTCCGTAAATAAGGCGACCTTGATGAAATAAAAAACGAATAGAAAACCTTTCAGCTTTTCCAGTGTTTGTCTGGTATCATGTAAATGGACTTCGACCTTCATTTCGACGTGAAATCACTGACCGTGTAGTCTGGGACGAGTGGCGCATGCCATGCGTGCTGACCATTTCAAGATCGCGGACAGAAACGAAGGTAATAGTAAATGTCAAGAAAAAAAGGCAAAAAAGAAGATGCAAGCCAGTGGAAATGGGATGATGAGAAAACTGACATGGTCCTCGAGGCTTTGAAATCATATAAAAAAGCAAAAGTTGGGCAAGGGAATGTGAAAATTTGAACCGAGTGCCAAAAACGTGATTCTTTTTTCTGCTTAACCCAGAGAAGTAATCCATTCGTTTGTTGTTTGTTAAGCAAGCGGATACTTCACGTGGACTGAAACCTGCGCCATCTATCACTAATCTTTTGTTGAGGCAGTGTGCTGACTCAGGGAAAACGAGAGGGCTCAACCGGATATTTGTGGTACGAAGTTCATTTTCATACTGGTATGAAACTCATTCCGGTGTCATGTGAACAGCCCCTAACTAGCCATTGGTTTTTTACATGTGAAGTTACCTACGGCTATCATCACGTGGACATTCGTATCGAACACCAAAAGTACTTGAGTTTTGCTAGGCCTTTCCACGGCGCTTTTATGAGATATTGCACATTTACAGTTTTTCCTTTGGCCTTAACAGTGCCTGTTTTGTTTTACTAAATTTATTCAAGGCTATTACTTAAGCGTTGGCGTTCCATGGGTCACACTAGTTTCATTTATCGCGGCGATGGGTCAGACACATGTTCCCCCACGGCAGCCAGTTTAGTTCGACGTTTGTAACGAAGAGGAACCTTAATAGGCCTCGATGCAAATTGGGGAATGGCTCGGTTTCGTTATTGATACTATTTCAATGAAATTTCAGATTCCGGATAAGAAGGCGTCTAAGCTTAAAAGTTCCTTAGTTTCGCAATCATATACTGACGGGTACTCTTCATAACGTGAATTAGCTGGGATTGCGGTTTCGATCATTTCAGTGCATGCTTTAGCTGTTACGTTGGCCCGATTTTCCTTTTTACTAGGCAGGTGTGTTTTGCCATAGAATCCATATCGGCTTGGGCTCATACTTTTTATTTTTCTCAGAGTCTCTTAGAAGAGTTGAGATTTCGGTACATTGACATTGACTGTTTCAACGGTTATTCACGAATTTTTACCGACAACCATTCCGCTGCCATAATAGTGTCTGTCAAAAGCTCCAAGTCTCATCTTCAGTCCCTCTAGCCTTTTCGCAGAATTTTGGTTTTGTTTGTCTAATAGTATTGTTAATAAAGATGACTGGTCTGTCAATCCTTCTGCGTTCCGAGTTGTTGATGCCAAATGGGGTCCGCACGCCATCAACCGGTTCGCCTCTTATTACAACGTGCAACTTCCAAGGTTCAATTCTAAGTTTTCCTGGTTGTATTGTTTTTCTGCCATTGAGGAGATTCTGTGTAGCCTGATTCAGCTGCACCTTTTTCGAGTGCCTAGTACATTTTTTTAGTTATCTTGGCGTAGCGAGGCCCGCCTAGCCTGTTTGCTGCGCCATTTTCCAGTGCGTTTGGCATCGCGTTTGTACTTAGCCAAAGCGATGCTTACGCCACTTTCGCCACTTAGGTGCATGTCTGGCATTTGGTGTGATCCTGGTTAAGCCTGATTTGGCGGCGCCATTTCCGAGTGCGTTTGGCATTCTCTTTGTATCTAGTCATAGCGATGCTACGCCACTTAGATGCGTGTCTGAGATAGTTGGATTGTGATGTCACCGCTGTGATCCTTGTTGACTGTCGTGATATTTTTTAGCGTGTTCCCTATTCCGTTTGTACCTCGCCAGTGATGTTTGTTTAGCCTTATTTGGTCGGGTACATGGCGTACGTGTTAGTGTTATTTCACCGCTATGATGCTAAAGATTAGCCAGATTTTTCCTCGCCTTTAATTTCTGATCGTGTATTATGTTATTTTTATTACTGGTTAGTCGGTTTATCAGTTTGCTGTATTTTGTCTCTAGCTTCTCTTTGTTTTTCAGAAGTTCTGTAATCTGAGATTTGGCGTGAAGCGGGTTCTTTGATTGACTCAGGCCATAATTCAGTTATCTCCATGAATAGTCGTATTTGATCTTAGTTTCCTAAGTTAGTGCAGAAACCACTTTACCGCTCCTCTCTGAGATCATTCCGCGAACTTTCAAGCAAATCCAGTCCGGATATGAACGGTACCTTTGAGTTTCAAAGTTAAAATGATGCAAAAACCAAACAACAAACAAAAATATTACTACATATACATCCACAATCGGCAAAACGTTCAGAAAACAAAGCAATGTGATTTCTCTCTGCTAATGGTTGTTCTGAGTCGGTCACCGAGCGAACGCGAAGTGCTATCTACTTGCAGTGATTCTCACAACCAATCAGATTTCAAGGATCCGGCGGCCACGTCCAAGTTGGCCGACCGCGGGCACAGCCTGTGAGAGATAAGTCCAATTTTAGACAGCGACCGCTGCTAATATTCCGCCTGATCGCAGGTTCAGGCTTTTGCTTTAACTTGTTCTCTATTGGCCTCTTCTCTTGAAATGAGCTGTCTTGCAGTATGTAAAGATCGCTGCGATCATATGCACAATATTCTTCAATAGTTACACAATTTTTATTGATTTTGCCGGAAAACCATTTTTTTTTTCATCTTTACCATTTTAGAGATCATATCGGCAAAGATTGATTGACCCACCTTTGATTGATAAAAATCTTTACCGGACCGAGAAATGGGCCTCGGTGGATCTCTGGAGTCAGCTAAAAGGTTGAGATCTGTAATGTGAGTCACAAAACTCAGGATTTACCGCGGAATGGCATAAAAGCTTTCAGATTTTAACGTAATTTGCGACTTTTTGCAAGTTGACCAATTTACGATTACACTCCCCTCTTCTCCCCCACCCCTAAAACGTCCTTAAATAACAAACCACAAAACTACAAAATAAAATTTCTTACTATACGGTGAGCGTTTATTGTTGTTTTTGCTTTTTCTTTAGTATCTTGATGATTGTTGACCGTTAGGTTAACTGATTCCGGTATGATCTTGAAATTGTTATGGTATGAATCAATAAATAAAGGCCGGAAAAGATGAAACTTTTCATTCCCTTTGACATTTATCTTATTCTCGTTCAGGAATTGCCAGAATGCAGCAAAGCTAGACAAACAATTAATATTCATAAAGCACTGTTCCCCTTCAGTGTCGTCCATGTTTCTTTTTACTGCTTGCAGGCTCCAGTGCTTGGCATTTTTATTATTCTACAAATTCCAGTTCTGCTCATTCTTTTTCCAGAGAAACGCACCCTTGAAACGCATCCTAAACGCATCCTTGGATTGTGTTTATCACTGCATGTTTACCCGATCAGACAAGATGTTTTTCACGATCCATTTGAGGGCTCCGCTCCAAGTCAAGAAACACCCTATATATGTAGCCGGATTCGGATATAACGTCCGTCGCTTCTAAATCGGGCGCATGGTGTGCACTATCTAAATTAGCCATCAGCAAAACCACTTACTTGAGGGCAATAAACGTTTGTAAACAAATGCTAGAGATTAGAGACACAGCTAACTGCTCACAACAAGATTACAAAACCAACTCTCTTCCCTTTCTTCGGCGACCTCTTCTACATTTTAAACAAGTGTCACCAGCAAAATAGCAGTTCATAACAACGATGAGAAACTAGTTTAAGTATAGACAATTCGAGACAATTGGTACACATTCCCTGGCCTTAAGCATTGTAATGCTGATCCAATAAAAATTACTGATCAGGAAGTATGGATAATAACTCTTAGGATGGATTACTTTGTCAGAAAGGTAATACGTATTCAAAGCTGTCATATCGCGACTTAGTGCACGCGAAAACAATTTTATTCCAAGTTTTCTTTCCGTTCGCTTTATAACTACCAGTTTATCATTGAATTCTTTCGTGTGTCATTCCCTTCCCACCTAGCAGCCTCTGTTCTACCGGATCGTATTAACCTATCAAAACGATCACTAATTTATTTTCCACAAGTATGTGTTATTGTTATTGTTATTGTTGTTTGGCAGCGTATTAGTCTGCAGATCGTGTCAATCCTCTTTATTCACAGTACGTCATTCAATAACTTTGTTAGCGTTGCAAAATTTCTAGGTGATTCTGGATTGTTTTTCTATCCTAATTGGAGATTTACTTCCTTTATAACATCTCACTGAAAAGCAAACTAATGGTCTTGAAGAGACCGCAAAAATGTAAAGATCCGACCGCGTGTGCACGTTCTCTTGGACATTTAATCATTTTGAGATCATCTGCAAATTAACTCTTCGTGGGGGAATTTTCGTTTATCATTCATCATCTAAAAGGTTTGAATCTTAATCTTACCCCTTATGTCAAGTGGATGACGACGCCGTCTGTGTAAGTTAAATACTTAAATCTATTAGATTAAGTTAAGTCCTCATTGGTATAGAAACAAATGGAGGGGCAGCATACCCTGGGGGTTACTCACCAGAATTGTGGACTGGAGTCACTAAAATATTTGTTCTCCCATTGCTCTTTCCGACTGTGCCCCAGAAGAACTTTTCCATATTCTGAGCAAGTTTGAACATCATGCCATGTAGCTTTACTTCGGACATTTATCATTACACATCATGTGACACGGCTTGTTTCCAAATTGGTATTAATAGAATTCTATTTGAAATCTTAAAAAAGGCGGCCAGCGCCTTTCGCACCTTCCCATAGAATTGTTATACAAACGAAACCTGCCACCTCCCTTCCTTCGCCCCCATATCGGGGATATTAAAGAATTTAGCGCTATTTGCTCCTTCTTACTTTGACTGAAAGGTAGCTTAGTACAGGAAACATGATAATTAGGCAATTGTCAGCTTTAATAAGCTTGACATTTCTTGAATTCATACCAAGTCCCACCAGGCTCCGAACAACATTTATCGAGGTCATCACGCAATCAGTGAAATAGCTAAATATTCCAAAGACTGTTTCGTTAATTGGCAGATTTAATGTTATTTCATGGTGAAGAAAATTAACCAGTTTCATGGTTTTTGATGATAAAATAAACGCCAACGTCATTCCAACAGGGGCGGTACGTCTGGAGTCCATAAAATCAAAGGCGGCCCACTGCTGCATTATCTCACACTTGGCCAGCCAAATATTTGATGATATATTTAGCCATCCGTCAGTTGGCTTGTGTCTCTCTGTTTACGATTTAGCTCCAAACATTTACCGGCCCTTTGTTTCCTTAAGTGGAAGCATACGATGGTTATCAGACATTGCTTAATTGGCTGTCAAAGAGATTAATAGTGTCCGGATGTTAGTATCACAATATTTAGCAGCTACGAATGGTTGTTGATTTTATTACCATGCTTGGGTTCCTTAAGGCATTGACGGTAACATTCCTTTCCTAGTGCAAGTTGAAACGTGGATGGCCTCATTTAGCATCGACGCCATTTTGGGAACCTCTCAGCAAAAAGCTGAAAAATCGAACCTCTCGGGGTCACGAAATGTGCCTCTTGAACCAGGAAGAGAAGAAGAGAAAAAAGGTAAGCATGCTAGATTTTCACTGCTGACCATTATCAACTTATCTTGGTTTTCTGTGGTAACCATCATCAAGTTATCTTAACCGAAGAGATAATATAAAGTCAGTAATTCGCTACTTTTCTTCTTAGAGAACAACAAAAACTGTGCTTTAAAGGAAGAAGAAGACGAAGATGATGACGAACAAGAAGAAGATGATTTATCGAGCGAATGTCATGAAAGAGACGATGAAACAGGATCCGCGAGCCGTGAAAATCTTTACATCAACAAGATGCGTAGAAGACGAACTGCATTTACCAGCACCCAACTGAAATCTTTGGAGGAAAAGTTTCGCGAAAAGAAATATCTAACAATCACAGAGAGGAACAATTTGGCTAAAGGCCTTCATCTAACAGACACTCAAGTAAAAACATGGTTTCAGAACCGGAGAACAAAGTGGAAAAAGCAAATGGCGCCTGACTTTGAGACAAGTTTGCGGTGGGAGGAAATGAACTCCATTTTAAATCACATCCATACAGGCTTTCCTTGCTGTGGAGAACTAAACACTCAACTGCATCCATTGCCAATCTGCTATAACGCTGCACCCATATTTCGTCCTTCGTCAAACCTTCAAGTAGTCTATTCAAACATGTCCTTGTATCCATTCTCGTCAAATTACGGTTTCAGTGGTTAATAGCAGTTATTTTAGTCTAACCGTTGTTTCTTAAGTTAAACTCATTGTTTACAGAACGAAATTACAGTGGATTCAACCATGACGCCATCACTTTAAGTGGTTTTATTTATGGAGGGCCTTTCGTGCCAATGCGAGTCAGAATTGAATGTGCGATTTTGCACGTCACCGAACTTTGAATGGCAATAAACTCCTTAAATTCCACTATTAAACGGGTTGTAGCATATGAAGAAAGAAAATGGTATTGGCTGTTATATTAGCAAAAATCTCATTTTTGTTCCGATGGAATACCTCAAGTCCCACTCATCCCGAAAGGAAAGGAAAACCACATCATACTGTTTAGCGTGCCGTGATCGCTTTTTACAGGAAACGCCTTTTCGCGGGTTTGAGCGGAAATAAATTCTACTCGATTCTAAAAAATACTAGAATCCAACACTTAAGATTAAAGGTGAATCGTCTGTTATATGCTTTAAAGGCTCTTCAAAGAATAAACAGAAAAACAATAGAGCTGATCATGGACGTTGAGCTAAGGGTAGATTTTGGTAAACAACCACATGGTTGTTAAATGATTTATTTCTGAAGGGATGAAGCGAAGTTTCCTTATGAACAAGATGAATGCATTTCAATGTCGTTTTTAACGTAAGGTTTTGTTATTCTAAGTTTAGCTTTCCTTGAGATAAAATAAGTCAGCACAATATATACATAGACGACAGCAGCGCAGGGTATTTGTAAAACGCTGCAGTATCCATCCAGATCACAGTGAAGTGTTTGCCGTAGCAATAATTGAAGACTAATCGTCTTCAAAACAATTGCTTAATAATGTAGAAAAGACCGGAAAATTACCTAGGCCTTAACTCTATCGACAAAAATTGTACACTAACTACAGTAGATGAGTGTTCAACAAACTAACCTGCGTTTGGCGCTCTACAAGACATCCCTGGAGAGGGCTAGATCGTGGATCTTGTTAAGATACATGTTATTTACATTACCTCGCAGTGATTGAAAATCTCATTTAATTTGCTTTAAGTCTTCTAAGGAAACAATTGACCAGCATCTTTATTAATACCTATATTAAATACAAATTTGTAAATAATAAAAGTGTACAAAGATATTTTGTAGTCACAGTTCTACTGTACTTTTTGTTCTTCGCTGCGGTCTTTTTCCTGTCGTTTCAGTTCGTTGTAGCCCACAAGCGCGTCCAAGATCACAACAACAAAAAGACACCAAATTTGTTTTTGCAAAGTGTCAATGACGAATTGAAGAGTACTACAAAAAGACTACTCAGCTAAGCTTTCATTTAATGTTCATATTGGAACATCTTGCCGTGTGTGCACAGGGCATGACTGATAAAGATAGCACCAATGGAAAGTACTGTTCACTGGCTTTCGGTTGTATGTCGGTATAAGTTTACTTTGGAGTTTCATCGACGGACTCAAACATAGGTCATAACCTGTTTCGCAATATGTTACACAGCACCACATTACAGAAAACTAGTTGTCCACTAGGTTTTATAGAATTACGACACACTTTTCAGAGTTTCATCAACGCCGATTCAACCATTTATAGACCCACCTTGTAAAACTCAATAAACCACGGCAAAGTTGTTGCTCTCCAAATCTCATTTGAATGGTCAAAATTTTGGGCTTGGTCAACGGAATCAAACATTAGTCCCACCTTGTACAAGCATCTAAACGAAAGTTTTACCAGCAGATTTAAACATACAGGAAACACTCTACACGGTGCAGTAAACAGGCCATTAGCGGAAAGGAGTTGCTCATCGGACAGTTCACCTGAATGGTACTGAACAGCATGGAGTTTCAGGAATGGACTGAAAAGCCGTTTGAGTCTCCTGTTGTCTCTCTCACTGAGCACTGAGCTACAGCCACACTAGTTATACATAAGCCATGACTCTGACGTGATCTGAAAGTGATAGGGCTTAACTGAAGCCTCAGTTGGCAAAAGACAGCGTAACTCTCTATGTGATAAATACTCTTGAAGCTTTCCACGCCAAAATGCAACTAGTTCCTTTGTGATTCGAGAACGCGCTCAACTCACAAGGCATATTTCAACAGATTTCATACAACAGGAATGAACGAGAGGTTTAATAAACATAAGAAAAAAGAAACAGGCAAACTGAAGACAACAGAGGCAACACTCATCCTACCAGTTACTCAACAAACAGGCCAACTGCTTGGAACCCCAATGGGCGAAAGTCAACACGACCGAATGCATGTGACGTGAATTTGCGGCGACATCGACATAATATTCGCAAACCCGGGCCCAAAATGTAACGATTGTACAGCCTCGAAGGCTTACAAAATAGAGCTTTTCAAGGTTAATTGGGAACCTTACTCGCCCCTTGCTTAAAATCTCCCGTCTTGATGAAGCACACAAAGCAGGCAATGTGTGCTGTAGCAGCGTCTAATTCAGATGATCGTGGCACCGATAAAAGTTCACTTTCAATATATGAGGAATTTTCAATTTTTTTTCCTATACCATTACATTTTAGCAAAATCACGTCTTTATACGGCAGAGTCAAATTGCTAAGAAAAGGAACGATAAGATGCATGAATCTAGATTGTTAGGTCTCGGAGATACCTGTGTACTCAGCGATGGAAACCACTTTTGCAGTCATCTTCGTACGTCAGCACCCCTTCTGTAGGAAAAGAAAACATTTTATTCTCAAACTGCAGAGAGTGAAATGGAGTAAGTGAGATGGGCTGGGGAGGATAAAGAAAAACGCGGCGACAGCGAAATTATCTGTTAATTTCTCAGCAACTATGCTTGCAATTTCTTGGCAACTTTTCCTTAGCTTATTATTCTGGAACATCAAATCTTACTATCATTTTCAAATAAGTAGCCCTAAGAGACTTTGCAATCCTGACTGATGCTCCCTGATTTGCCTTGAGAAACATGTTTGCTATCTTCAAAAAATATGGCCATTGCATTGTGACAAAGAATTATTAAAAAGAGGCAGCCCACTTCAGTTTCCTTGTCAGTTACACTTCGCGTCACCAGCAAGCCTGAGAAACACGAGCTCACTTATGTTTCAAAGACCTCTAGCTTTAGATGAACCTAAGGACATACAGCTGCATTGTTTCGAAGAACCATACCCCTCGTGAGCCCGTTTATGCGTGTATGGCAGAAAAAAACCAATGGCCACCGCTTCAAACTCCGTTATCTTAACTAAATAGATGGGTTTTACAATATATTTCATTTTCACTTTTATCGGTTAGCTAGTTTAATCTCAGTGGGGTGTAAATATCCTTGTCGCAAATGTCATGAGAAACGAAATCTAAAGGATTCTGGTACTGCTGTTAAGTGACACCCCAAGCAAAACCCGCCTGTCGTAAACTTCCAAAAATACGCCTTCTGGGCAATATGCCCTACAGACAATAATTGACATAAATAAATCTGTATTAAAATGTCGATCTTCGATGGTATTAGCTTTAAAAGGCGTCTAACAACACTTACCAGACGCTTCTTTGTAATCCCACAAAAAGGATGAAGCAATTTGGTTCATTCCATCATGTAATACTGATTGATATATATGTAGTGTTAAGCAATTTCTTACACAAACTGATTATAAAAAATTCTGTCTATGGTCATTTTTTAAAAGTGCACAATTATTGTTTGAAAGCCATGAATGCCGGAATGGCAGCACGACGGGCCCGGAAAGGGAAAAAAGAACCGGTTTAGTATCATTACGGACAAATGCTTAATTGGCATCCTGGTACTAAAAGGCAATTAATTGTATATTTCACCGATGTGGCCAACGATAACAATTTTTGGGTCAGTAAGTTTTCCGGTTTTTTAGAAAGGAGTACGTCTGGCTAACACTGATTTTTCATGATCATTTATGATCATTTACTGTCATTTATTCGGCCGGAGGAGACTCTCTTAATGTAAGTGATGCGGGTCATCGTAGAAATTCGGAATTAAAGAAAGCGCTGAAAGGTATCAAAATGTCCTTTTGTAGGCGTTTTTTAAACTCACTTGCATCCCATAAGGATGACAACACAAAGCATTAAAGGAGAGGGGACAAAATCTGCCCACAAGGCTACAATCGTGACCCGAACGTTTGGGACACTTAGCCAAATTTTTTAGCAACACGTCCAATAATATGTTCTCCCCCTCCCCCCCTAAACAATGCTTTTGGGGGGTTTGTGTTATCGCCTATTTTCAAATTGCTCACGAAAAGATTAAGAAAAGGCTAAGTGTCTCTTAACTGATTGGCCAGGATTGTAGGTCTTTAAATCCCAGCAAAGTCACTAATCTATGCGACCCTTTGCAATTTATCTCCATGCAATTTCACGTGACATGTCACTTGGTTACCGGAGTTAGTGTTAACATGGCAAACGTATTTGATAGGCGTGTTCTTGCAACTTTTAAATGTTCCTTTTTTCTTGAAAATTTTTACCTTTTTTTCTGTAGTGTTGTCATTATTTAGAACATTGTGTCAATACATCCAAAAGTCCTGGATTCAAACAGGACGTGGTGTTGATTCTACTTGACCTATCGTCAGCATTCCATGCTCTCTTAATCGACCGACTTCGTCACCATTGTGGGTTCGATGGCAGAGTTTTGGAGTGGTATAGGTCAGACTTGTCTGGACGCTCTCAGAAAGCTGTTGTTATAAACACGTTCTCTTCTAGCAAGCCGCTGATGTTTGAAGTGCCTCAAGGCTCCGTCTTGAGGCCTCTGCTCTTTTCTATGTATTTTGCGCCCCTAGAGGAAGTCATACATGGCCACAATTTAGACTGCATGATGTATGCTGACGACACTCAGCTTTACATTAGGATAAAACCTGGTGAAGATCCTTTCACCTCCCTGGCGAAACTTGAGCTCTCTATCAAGGACGTCATAACCTGGTGCAAATCCAACGCGCTAGTTTGTAATCCTAGTAAGACTGAAGTCGTCCACTTTACTTCACGGTTTGTTGCCTCTTAGCCCATACCTAGTGTCTCAGTGAACGGAACTCTTGTTATCCCTGTAAACTCAGTGCACAGTCTTGGAGTAGTTCTAATTAGGCACCTTAGCCTTTCATCTCATGTGAACAATGTATGCAAGTCAGTGTCCTTAGCCATCCGTAACAGAGGCAGAATTAGACGATACTTGAGTCAGAATGACACTGAGAAACTAGTCCACACTTTTGTGACTTCAAAATTAGACAGTTGCAACAGTCTGATCTATGGACTGCCAGCATGCCAAGAATCAAAGTTACAGCGCATTCAAAATTCAGAGGCGCGACTTGTAGCAAGGGTCAAGAAATTTGATCACATTTCTCCAGTTTTAAATAACCTTCACTGGTTAACTGTGAGGAAGCGAATAACCTTTAAGATTCTTCTCATTACTTACAAGGCGCTTCATGGTCTGGCCCCTACATATCTATCGGAACTGCTCACTGTCTATAAGCCATTCCGCCGTTCACGCTCTGAAATCTCTAATCTACTCGTTGTCCCCAAATATAGAACGAAATTGTACAGAAAGAGCCTTTGCAGTTGCAGCTCCTACAGTATGGAATAAACTACCTAGGGCGATCAAGATCTCTGAATCGAATCTGTAGCCGCTTTCAAATTAAAACGAGTTTGAAAACCTTCCTTTTTAGGAATTAATCATTATTATTGTTATGTTAGTTTCTAGCTTTGAAAAATTATTGTAAGTTATTAGTACAGATTTAGCATATATTTTTCATCATAATTAGTATTAATACAAGTTAGATTCTTTCTATCTGCATCATTGTAAAAGCACTGAGGCTCTGTTTAAGTGCTCCTAAAGCCGAAATATTATTATTATTAGTAGTAGTAGTAGTAGTAGTAGTAGTAGTAGTAACCATCAGCATA